>CM077284.1:5635179-5647679 GCA_039654925.1 Anguilla pacifica
GAAAGAGAGGAAGGATGTTCACCCTGGACAGACCTGACCCAGTTTTATTACAGCTGGCCGAAGCACAGATCCAACGAACATGAGGCCCGGTTCAAACCGCTGGTGAACGGATGGGCTTGGTGGTCCAGACCTCAATGTGTTACAGAAACCAGACAAAACTGACTGAACAAAACAGGAACCTGTTTCTGCAACTTCTGCTGTGAGAACAGAATGTGTAGCCCAGCCAATCACGTCCTGGTTCTGTAACTCTCTGTGAAAGGATAGATGTGCAGCCCAGCCAATCACGTCCTGGTTCTGTAACTCTCGGTGAAAGGATAGATGTGTAGCCTGGCCATCAAGTCCTGGTTCTGTAACTCTCGGTGAAAGGATAGATGTGTAGCCTGGCCATCAAGTCCTGGTTCTGTAACTCTCGGTGAAAGGATAGATGTGTAGCCTGGCCATCAAGTCCTGGTTCTGTAACTCTCGGTGAAAGGATAGATGTGTAGCCTGGCCATCAAGTCCTGGTTCTGTAACTCTCGGTGAAAGGATAGATGTGTAGCCTGGCCATCAAGTCCTGGTTTTGTAACTCTCGGTGAAAGGATAGATGTACAGTCCTGTCAAACATGACCAGAGATTGTAACTGCTTGTAGAAAGAACAGTCGTGTCATAGACCTGTGATGGATGTGTGATCGATGGGTGATAGATGGGTGATAGATGTGTGATTGATGGGCGATAGATGGGTGATAGATGTGTGACCTGTACCTGACCTGGCTCCTGATGTCTCCTCTCACACACACGCAGTGCGCTAATAACAGCTGAATCTCTTAAAGCAGGCGGGGGGGCGGGGGTGGGGCGGGGGGGCGGGGTTGGACGGAGCGAAACTTTCCGACCCTGGCCCCGGCCTGCTGCAGAGCGCATCCGTGCCGTGGCGTGCTGGCAGGCGCTCGTGCTGACCTCCAGGCTCCGCAGCTGCGTTGGCGGAGTTCCTCCCCGCGCGGACGGGACGGCTGAATGTAAAACAAATTCCTATTAACCTGGAAACCGTTCAGCGCTGTGACTGATTCTAACATGTGGCACACACAGCAGGCCGTCGGGCCTTAATGCCTGCAATTAATCACAACACTCTCGCCAACGGGGTGTTATTTCCACATACTGCATGCAGGAACTTTATTGGAAAAAACAAAAAAAGTTTAAAAAAACTTATTTGTGTCCTTGCACCCAAGATTTATAGTGCAGTGATGCAGAGGTTCACATCTCATAAATTTTGTGTTCATTAATGTGTATTTAAATTATCACCCATTTTATAGGATATGATATTTTAACTTTTATTGCAAGCGCAATGAGTCAGAATATAGCTGATGCAGCCGCCGTGAAAATAAATGTTTTGTTCATCTGGTAGCTCCCTTAATGGTGATTATATTTTATCATTATGCAAAATTACTCTTACATTTGGAGAGCTGGGTGTGTGTTCACAGCAAAACTCTGGGAACTGTATTTGTGTGCGTGTGTGCAGGCATGTGGGCGTGTGTGCGTGCATGTGTGCGTGTGTATGTGTATGTGTGTTGTTAGGATATTTTGCCCTTATCCGTGGAGTCAAATGCAGGACGATGAAGAACACGCTGACAAAGTTTCCTCAGAGGATTTGATGTTTATTACAATGCGCAAGGGAGAGACAGACCCAGCACATTCGGGCGCTGCGCTGAGAGAATCTCTGCCGATCACGCTGTGTGGTGTCTAGATATACAGTTTGTGGTTATACATATCAAAGGTTGCGTTAAGTGGCGGGCCGGAGACAAATGGTCTTGTCCCTTCCTGGGAACCCTCGCAGTCATTTAGCATAGGAATGTGACATCCTTGCCGCAGACACTAGAGGTGTTATACGGAGACACACTATAGATGTGCTAGACATAGAGGCATGCAACTACAAACACAGTATGGTATGAAAAGGAAACTTAATACACTACATACAGTCTTATATATATATATAAAGGAAACTATATAGTTACATGAAACCTATGACCAAAACAGGGAACCTATCAGTCCCCCATTTTGTATTTGGGAATATGAGGCTAAATGCCATATTCCCCATAACCTATTCAAGCCTATACCCCCAGTGAGCAAGCACATGGCAACAGTGGCAAGGAAAAACTCCCCTAGAGTAAAGGGGAGAAACCTTGAGAGGAACCAAGGCTCAGCAGGGGGGACCCATCCTCCTCGGGTTGGCCTGTGTACAGTTCTGGTGAGAAAATCAATTTCTCACAATTACAGAATAATTCATGTTCTCTAACATGTCCGCATGCCATACATTCTGTAAAACTGTTTTTAATTTGCGATACATGCCAATTACCAGAAAAAGGGTAAAAATGTTGAATACCCACACACATTGGAAAAAATGACCCATACAATACATACAAACAACCCCACCCCAAGGGACAGTGATTACTATCTTTTAGCCATCGGGTCACAGTTGTTGCATTTTAGCTGCATTGTGATATTAGGGTTCAACACCCAGCTATCAAATGCTGGAGCAAAGTTGTTAGTGGTGACATCAGGAGTGACTAGAATAGAGCGGATAGTGGTCAGGGTGTTAGTTAGATTAGTGCAGTAGGAAGTGTTACTATTTTCAAGCAAGTGCTGGAGTAAAACAGTGATTTCCTCCCTATTATCATGCATAGCAGAAGTAAGAACAAGAGTAATTTGGTTAGAAAGTAGTCCTCCTTTTGTCACCAATATTGTGCCTGTTGCTAACAGGTATCAGCCCAATCTCAATTATTAACATTTATTTTATTTTTTTTTAAATTTTTTTTTTTTTTAACCAAAAATGGCATTTGCTGTGGACCCAGTGGCTCCCTCCCACTATGCAATACCCCTATGTTTCTTAATTATATCTAATATATATATATATATATATATGATGAATGATTATGTGAGAGTGTCTGATTGATACAGCTACTAGGGCAGGCAGAGGCTCTCTTTCCGAGGAATTCAAAATTTAGGTCCATTATACAATTTAGGGCATGTGCCAGGCTTCTCTGGAGGGATGCATGTGCTTCACCTCTTAGCTGAAGGGCATATCCGTATATGGCCTTTTGAGTGGGACAACCATCTTCCTCCAGTCCTGCAACATTTTCATCCTAATTAATATAAAACTTTTCCAGTATTTTAATTGCCTCCTCCCAACCTATTCCTGTATCAACCCACACTCTCAGACTATATACAACATTACAATATAATGACAAAAATATCCAACATGACAACATAATGATGAAAATGTCGCTGTGAAGTCATCCCAAATCCAACTGCAGCTTGCAAGGTTGGTGCACATTCTTGTCCTGGAAATGTGTCTGAATGGAGACACGCAGAGAGAGAGATAGCCCCCAGGGGCTATAAGGGTAGACGGGGATTATTGTGCCCCATGTTGGGTCTCACCCTTGTATTCTCTTTGTTATTTAATGTGGAACCACACCGGAGTTCCAGTCACTGGAAGCAGCTGATGGAATCGTGAGGCTGTGTGGTCCAGACCAAATTTGGATAAAATGCCATCCGGTTATGTTTTCACCAGGACCTTGTCTCCAGGTTCAACCAGGCATATTTCTTTGTCCTCAGCCGGGTCAGGTCCAGTTCTGTGATCCTGTAAAACACACTTAGGACAAAAGCCTGCAATATTTTACCTAAACGGTCACCCATTACATGAAATTTCCCACCATACACTAACCACCAGGAGTCCTCATGTGTCAACCTGTAAGAATTTCATGGGGTGAAAGAAAATGTTAATTACTCAGTCCCGCTTTCACGGAGAGGAGCACGGCTTATCCAAAATTTGTGTTCGGTTTCAAATAATATGGGTTTAGTTAAATATGCCTTGATCATTAAAAACTTCAATGGATCTCTTAGTCAAAGGCAACCCCGGGACATTAGTAACAGATACTGAAGCCCCTGTGTCTACGAGGATATTACACGATATGCCCCCCACCCTCGCTTGTAAGTATGGTCGTTTGTGCGAAACCTCAACACCTGATGCAATGGGGGCCGACGTATCCTATTCTGAGGTTTCAAGCGATTTAATTAATCTAACGAGTTCGTCTTTTGACATGTCCTGGAGCTGGCTACCTCGTTCTGACTGACCTTCATTTCTGAATTCGCACTCATGTGCCCAGTGTCCATATCTTTTACAGATCTTACATTTGGTCTTTCTCCCTCCGAGACATTCCGCCTGGCTATGCCCTGATCTCCCACAGTTGCTGCAAGGAGCTATCTCCTGTACCGAAGCCATGTGGAGGGGTGCTTTATTGTGAGAATGTGACCTCAGACCTGATCTTGTGCCCCCCTTGTTTACACCACTATGATATTTATTTAAACATGCAGCCCAAGAAATTAAGTCGCTACAATCCTTTGGTCGAAAACCAGCCTTACCCGCTGTGTCTCGGTATAAAGCTACACTTCCCTCGAGTACATTCATCAGGAAATCAGGGTTATCTTTACTTGGATTGTCACCTGCATTACCATATGTGGAGTACAAACTGTATTTCTCGTCAATATACCTATCAAAAGGTTCATCTTCGCGTTGTTGGCGGGTAAGGTATAATGAATACAGATTGGAACCTGTACCTAGAGCTTTATAAACTGTCTTCCTGAACTTTTCCACTGCTTCCTCCATCTCAAGCGTGGATGTGAAGCGGACAGATGCCCATGCAGAGTTATTAAACTCGCTCCATACTGCACTTGGACATTTTGCCTTTGTTAACACATAAACATCGAAAGCATGTAATCCCCCCACCGTCATGTACTGTGCTATTTTCTCCCAAAACGCCATGTTTGGGTCATCTCTTTTGAGATCGGGTAATTCCCGAACCATGCTACGCAAATCAGAAGGACTTAGTGGTGTATGTTTGATTTGTGTTATAATACTTGGCTGTCCCTCACTCCGATCCGGATTCGGAATCGAGTCTACTGCTATGGGGGCCATCGGGGCACTAGGCTCTACAGATATATCATCCATAACTTGTGTATATGGGGGAGCCTTGTACAAATCCTCCTGTACCTTAGCTAACAGTTTGTTTTTGCTGTCTAGTTCGCTACGGCAGCGCTCCAGCTCTCCCTCATATTGTTTGAGTTTGTGTGCTGCGCTCTTATATGCCATCACTACGCACATTGCTGCATATTTACCTTTCTCTTTATTATTTTTCTGTTGGGACCACCATACATTCAGTGCCTCCTCTGAAATTACCCCGGAATCATTTTTGCTAGGGAATGGGGGGTTAGTTCTCATTGCTTTCCCATATCTTTTAACCATAGCTTTAAATGCCGCTGCCATTAGATCCCTGCATAAAACCTCTTTCTCCGTCATCATTCCCGTAGTTGGTAGCCCTTCAGAATTACGCAGATTAGCTATTATGAGCCGTTAACTACACGAAAGGAAAATATGCGCTTTTACAATTCTCTTATATGGGTTATATATACTATATTGTGTACACTTAATATACAAACATATCACGTAGGCCTAACACAACAATACGTTACTCTGCAGACATTCATGCACTCCAACAAACACAAATTGAGCTCAGAACAAGCAAACAGAGCACTTTCTCTCTCGCATTCACTCGCATTGGTAAACAACCAAGGTTCTCTTCTTACACACACTTTGGCACACAGCCCAGTTTTTCACAATTTGCAGTGTTACTCCGAAACACTTAGGCTACTAACAGCAACCAGCATGCCCCAAAAACCAGCAACACCAAAACCTGTCCAACAAATTATTAAACAGACGCTCCCTCGTCTGATGGTTCCGATCGGAAACGTTTTTTTGTGTCCACTCCTGACACACACGTTACTAAACAGCTTAAGGAAGGTGGACGCAACCTCGCCCGTGAGCCCGACCTGGCTCGGAACGTGTCCTTCTGTCAAATACCGACACACGTTACTGTTTAAGGAAGGTGGACGCTACTTCGCCCGTGAGCCCGAACTGGCTCGGAACGTGTCCTTCTGTCAAATACCGACACACGTTACTAAACAGCTTAAGGAAGGTGGACGCAACTTCGCCCGTGAGCCCGAACTGGCTCGGAACGTGTCCTTCTGTCAAATACCGACACACGTTACTAAACAGCTTAAGGAAGGTGGACGCAACTTCGCCCGTGAGCCCGAACTGGCTCGGAACGTGTCCTTCTGTCAAATACCGACACACGTTACTAAACAGCTTAAGGAAGGTGGACGCAACTTCGCCCGTGAGCCCGAACTGGCTCGGAACGTGTCCTTCTGTCAAATACCGACACACGTTACTAAACAGCTTAAGGAAGGTGGACGCAACTTCGCCCGTGAGCCCGAACTGGCTCGGAACGTGTCCTTCTGTCAAATACCGACACACGTTACTATTTAAGGAAGGTGGACGCTACTTCGCCCGTGAGCCCGAACTGGCTCGGAACGTGTCCTTCTGTCAAATACCGACACACGTTACTGTTTAAGGAAGGTGGACGCTACTTCGCCCGTGAGCCCGAACTGGCTCGGAACGTGTCCTTCTGTCAAATACCGACACACGTTACTGTTTAAGGAAGGTGGACGCTACTTCGCCCGTGAGCCCGAACTGGCTCGGAACGTGTCCTTCTGTCAAATACCGACACACGTTACTAAACAGCTTAAGGAAGGTGGACGCAACTTCGCCCGTGAGCCCGAACTGGCTCGGAACGTGTCCTTCTGTCAAATACCGACACACGTTACTAAACAGCTTAAGGAAGGTGGACGCAACTTCGCCCGTGAGCCCGAACTGGCTCGGAACGTGTCCTTCTGTCAAATACCGACACACGTTACTATTTAAGGAAGGTGGACGCTACTTCGCCCGTGAGCCCGAACTGGCTCGGAACGTGTCCTTCTGTCAAATACCGACACACGTTACTAAACCGACGCGTCTCTCAGCGTCGTGGACCCGACCTGGTCCGGAACGTTACGTGACTTCACCCAGCACGCAGACGTTGCTAAGGAAGGTGGACGCTACTTCGCCCGTGAGCCCGACCTGGCTCGGAACGTGTCCTTCTGTCAAATACCGACACACGTTACTAAACCGACGCGTTTCTCAGCGTCGAGGACCCGCCGTGGGCCGGAACGTTGCCGTGCTCTACTTCAGCACGCAGACGTTACTGAACAGATTGACGCTCCCGCGTACTCTGTTAATACTGCTAGCACTACCACATTAAAATGACGTCAACATTACAAGACAAACTCATTATCAGTTGTTACATCAAAGTCCTGTCCACGTAACTATTTCTTAAAATACAGAACAGGAGTCACTTCCAAATTGCACCAAGGAAAATCAACGCCTAATGAAGGTGGTAAGTTGTGTTTAAGAAAAGATACTCACCTTCTTGTTGATTCTCGTTGTTTCAAGTGGAAGATATTTCCTGTCCCTTCGTGGTCGCCAAAACTGTTAGGATATTTTGCCCTTATCCGTGGAGTCAAATGCAGGACGATGAAGAACACGCTGACAAAGTTTCCTCAGAGGATTTGATGTTTATTACAATGCGCAAGGGAGAGACAGACCCAGCACATTCGGGCGCTGCGCTGAGAGAATCTCTGCCGATCACGCTGTGTGGTGTCTAGATATACAGTTTGTGGTTATACATATCAAAGGTTGCGTTAAGTGGCGGGCCGGAGACAAATGGTCTTGTCCCTTCCTGGGAACCCTCGCAGTCATTTAGCATAGGAATGTGACATCCTTGCCGCAGACACTAGAGGTGTTATACGGAGACACACTATAGATGTGCTAGACATAGAGGCATGCAACTACAAACACAGTATGGTATGAAAAGGAAACTTAATACACTACATACAGTCTTATATATATATATAAAGGAAACTATATAGTTACATGAAACCTATGACCAAAACAGGGAACCTATCAGTGTGCATGTATGTGTGTTTGTGCATGCGTGTCTGTGTGCGTGTGTATGTATGTGCGTGTGTGTCTGTGTGCGTGTGTATGTGTGTGCATGCGTGTGTGTGTGCGTGTGTGTGTTGAAGATGCCAGCTGGGTGAGTGATGGGGGGGTTGCTTGAGGACAGAGGGGTGACAGTCTTTAGTCTCATCATGCTGCTGGGGAAGGTATAGGGGGAGGTATAGGGGAAGGTACAGGGGGAGGTATAGCAGACTAACACAGAGACTCAGGTGCTGTTGCTGTGTGTGTATGGCCACCATGTGTCAGAGGAACACTATACCCCTGCACAGCACCAAGCACTGCCCTGGTAATGCTACTGTAAAGCCTTTACACACACACACACACGCCCACACATACATACCTACACACACTCAGAAATGCTTACACATACACACACACGCACAAACACACATACATACCTACACACACACACACACACACACACACGCACGAATACACGCACACATGCACACACACACACACACACACACACCCACATATACATACCTACACACACTCAGAAATGCTTACACATACACACACACATGCACAAACACACATACATACCTACACACGCACACACACACACACGCACAAATACACACACACACACACACACACACACATGCAGAAATGCACACAGATGCGCACAGAAACACACTCACAGGACAATGCAGTTACACGGTTATACAGAGTAATAACACGGTTATAAAGTTTTATAGTTATGTACCGCTCCCCCAGTCTGGAGATGTAGTCCCATAGGGCGGAGCTTATTGGACCAGCGAGGGTAAGGCTGCGGGTTTGAGGCTGCGGGGGCGGGGCTGCGGGTTTGAGGCTGCGGGGGCAAGGCTGTGGGTTCGAGGCTGCAGGGGCTGTTAGAGATTTGGGGTTGGAGGGGGGTGGTGGGGGGGGGGTGTGTGTGTGTCATGTACGAGCAGCTTGCTGTGCTTATCGTGATCCAAGCAACAACATCAGGATGATTGAGCCAACATCTGGCACAGAGAGGTCAGATGACAGATCATACAGGGGGGCTGTTCTGTGTCCTGGGTCCTGGCTGAGCAGGAAGGCAGAGATGGATTTAGAGCAGACTAACCCCCCACCCCCCCCCCCCCCCCACACCACCCCCACCACCATCATCTGTCAGCCTTAACCCTTTAAAGAGTAGGCTCAGTGTAAGCCAGTGTTCTAGAACTCGCTTTCAGTCACCAGTACTGATTGTGACATCAGCATTAGAATGCTGTCAGTTAAGACCATTATGATCACATGTTTGTGACCTCACACCTTAAAGGGTTAACTGTGTTTTATTCAGGGGCCAACTGAACACCCCTTATTTAACACTCCACAGGCAGCCCCGGGGTTGCTTACTATGGGCCCCATGATCCTTGAGAACCATATCATAAAATATTTTATTATCCTTATTCAAATTTTTTTTTTTTTGCAAATGCTTTGACTGTACTGTATCTGAGCCTGAATCTACACAGTGCATCTGTGCTTCTCCCTCCAGTAACGGAATAATAAATAATAGTGAATATTTTAAGATTTAAGGGAAGATTAGAGCACCATGAAACCATAATGATGGTATGATAACCTGTGTGAAACGATCGACTGGGGATTTCACAGCGCGTGTCGGGCTGTTGGGTTGTAGCACGCTTTTGGCCGGGGGCTCAGCCTCTGGGTGGGACTGGCTTCTGATTGGCTAGGATTATTAATTATTAATTATTTTTTTTTTTGGGGAAACGGTCGGTTAAGTTGGCAGTTGTGCAAATGAAGGAGGCTCTGGTCCAAGTATGAGTGGGCCTTGCGTAGACGAGAGGGGGCGGAGTGCGGGGGGGATGGGGGGGAACGTGGGGGGGTCAGCTTCCTCTTGGCTTCCCACCATTCCACTCTTCGCGGTAAAGGCCAGGAGATGCGTTCTTCCTTCCCGCTGGCACCTGGGAGCCGGCCGACCTGCTTCCTGCTCGTCCTGAGCTGACCCCCACCTCCGCCACCTCGCCCCAGGCCGGGCTGTTTGGACCTGAGGCTGTGGTGGGGGGGGGGGGGGGGAGCTGTGGGGGTGGGGGTTACGGTCTGTACATCCTCCGGCTTTCGGCGAAGACTGCGCCCATCTCCTCAGGCGGGACTACACCCCGCCCAGCCCGCCTGACAGTCAAAACAGGGAAATGGCCTTGGCACGTCTGTCTGTGGCACTGCCCACAGTACCGCCTGAGGGTCTGGCTACGAAGCTTCTGATATCCACCAGAACTGTCTACACTTTATACCTCGACTTACAGAAGATGCCTTTAACTTGGCTAGGACACCACCCATTGAGCTGGAGATAAGTTCGGTTATAGTCAAATCAGTACCATGGGCGTATGACCTGCCAAACTAGGGGAGAACGGGGTCCCATGTTTCTCTTTTTAAATAAAACCTTGATTGAGACGTGCTCTGAAAAGTTGGGTTTTCTCACATTTAGGAGAAACAGAGGAAAATGTTTCACCCCCCCCTCCCAAAACTGGCCCAACACTAAGTGCACCACCCTGGAATTGTTTGGGTGAGATGAGAGTTGGCTCGGTGAGGACACTGCGGCGTGGTTGTGTCGGACTCACCGGGGTCACTAATGGCCGCTGCTGTTTCCTGTGGGGCCCCCGGGGGCCGCGTACGACTTCCTTCCTTCCGGCCTGATGCTCGCTCGCACTTCCTGTATCTTCCTGTCCCACCCTGAACAGGCCGGGACGTCCCGTGCTCAAAGTCCCCCAGGGCCTCAGAATCTCATACACACAGACACGTACACACGCGCACACACACACAGACACACGCACACATGAGCACACAAACACACACAGACACACACACACACACATACACACGCGCACTCGAACACACGCGCACACACGCATGCACTTACACACAAACACACACACATACACATACACACACTTACACAAACACCCACATACACACACACATACACGTACACACGAACACAGGCGCACACACATGCACACACACATACACACGCGCACTCGAACACACGCGCACACACACACAGACACACGCACACACGCACACACGCACACACGCGCACACAAACACACACACCCACATGCACACACACATACACACGCACACTCGAACACACGCTCACACACGCATGCAGTTGCACACAAACACGCACGCACACCCACATACGCACACACATACACATGCGCACACAAACACCCACATACACACACACACACACACACATACACGTACACACGAACACACGCCCACTCAAACACACGCGCACATACGCACATACACACACACACACACACAAATACATGGACACACACACACACACACCCACACACATACACAAAAACACACGCGCACACACAAAGACAGTCAGAAACACACTCAGCATGACACAGGTGGCTTCTCATTTTCAGTCGCGCCCCTGTTCCCTCATCCACTAACACATCCGCACACACCACACTCCTCACTCAAACACACCTTTTCCTTCCTATGCTTCCACTCTCTTTCCCTTTCTCCCTCCCTTCCCCTCCTTCCCTCCCTCCCTGCCTCCCTCCCTCTCCCTTCCCATCCCTTCCCTCTCTTTCTTTCTATCTCTCACTCTTATCTGGAAAGTGCAGCCCAGGCACCGCCGGTCGAGGGAGAACTCGGTATTCATGTCGCTTTCAATGACGCTGATAAAGGAATATGAACTTCCTTATCTTTTACTGCTGCCTTTCTCTCCCTCCGGATCCCTCTTTATGAAGTTCAGTCGCTCCCTTTAATTTCCGGCTCCCTGTCGGACGTGTGCTCCCTGGACCGTTCGGATACTGGCGCTTCGGAATCCTGTGATTAACCCTTTGAAGAGTAGCTCTTTTTGGAACGTTTGTTCTTTTTTCAAAGTTAAAATTCAGTGTTCTAGAACGCTAGTGCTTTCAGTCACCGGTAGTGATTGTTACATCAGCATTAGAATGTTCAGTTAAGAACTTTTACTCTTACACCTTAAAGGGCCAGTGACTAATTAAGCTGAGGCGCTAGTCAATGAGTCATCGCACCTAAAATGGGCGGGGCTATCATGTGACATCAGCGGCTGACTAATTTCAGATTAATCATTCTGCTCTGTGTGTGGCCTTGTTTACCACGTTGGTCTGTCACGCTGCCAAAGTATGGCTTCAGTGTTCGCAGTTTTCAGACCTGAGGAAAACAAAAAGAACACTTCCCGATATTCGCACCGAACCGGGCGTCAGAGCAGCGTGGCCCTCCGGGACACGTCTCAGATCTCAGGAAACGGGACGAGGGACACGGAACCCGCTTTCCGGGGGTGTGGCGCTTCGGTTCCGGAGCTCGGCGGGAACGCAAAGTACCCGCGTTTCGTTTCGATCCGCCGGAGCGGCGGGATGTTCATTTATCACACCTCCCAGCTTTGACGCACGTCTGGAGAGAACGAGGGATCGGCATGAAAGAAAGCGCCTCCAACCCCCCCCCCCCCCCCCCCCCCCCACCGGCGTTTCAGATTTCTTCAGTATTATTTGATTATGCATTAACTGAAATGTGAAAAGGGAAGAAGGGTTTAGATTTTTGTGTTTTTTTTTTGTTGTTTTTTTTGCCAAGTATATATTTTTCCTGC
>CM077284.1:5652679-5687679 GCA_039654925.1 Anguilla pacifica
AGAGAGAGAGAGAGAGTGTCAGGCCTCGTGAAAGAGTGTCAGTGTTCTAGAACTCCACTGCTTTTAGTCACCAGTAGAGATTGTGACATCAGCATTAGAATGTTCCGATAAGAACCTTCTAATCACAGGGTCAGTGACTCGTTAAGCTGAGGTTTGCTCTCTCACCTGCAGTGAACTGAGACCACAGTTAAATATGACACAGGAGTACTCTAATCCAGTCCATCCTGTGGCCTACAGGCACAGCTTATCCGCTAAAGACCTGGTCGTATACTTCCAGTTCTTACGATTCTTCTGCATTCCAAGCCAACTGCCTTTCTTTCTGCGAATGTGGTGGAGTTGAGCGGGTCGATGTGGGGGTGGCCAAATGCACCCAGATAGGCAGACAACATCTCGCTCAGGGGTATCTGATCTTATCCCAAAAGGGCCGGTGTGGGGCAGGTTTTTGTCTTAAGCCAGTAACATTCAACTAATTAACTAATCATGGCCTTCAATCAAGATCTTGATAAGTAGAATCAGGTATCCTATTGCTTTTTGGATAAGGTAGGATGTCCTTCGCCTTGCCAATGTCTGCGGGCATTGCGGAAGACGCCCGTACTCAGTGACCCAAGGACCCGATAAGACCCGTGGTGCCTCTGTTTGTGCCTGTTCAGCTGAAGTAATAGATTGAGAGTGACTCAGGGTCTGCTGATTGACATTATAAAGGGACACACTACTGTGCTTTGTCCTGTAAACGTCTGTCAATCTCCTCTCTCCCAGCTCGACAGCACACCACGAGGGACCTCCGAAAGATAACTGCCGATACAGAAAGTGCCCTTTATAAAAGAAAGAAAAAAATTACAAAAAAGAAAAAGATTTTGTGCTGCTGCTTACAAGAAACGTGTTTTAAAAAGTATCCAGCAGTCATGTCACATTAGGATGAGGTCCTAAATCCTAAAATAGTGCTGTCTAGACTTTCATCACAAAAACACTGCCCTAAATCAGCAGGATAAGTGCCTTTCGGGGTACATTAGCCCTGAGTCGTAGTATTTCATTGTCTAGCCCACTATTAGCTCACTCGACACACTTTCTATTTTTGGAAAAAAGCTAAATAATGTGCGAACCTTTTGCTCGACGCGTTCCATGTTTGGGTCCGCTCTGTTGTGGCAACAGAGGATCATGGGAATCGGCGTCATGGCGGCAGAGGAAACGTGAATTATGAGGCCGGGTCGCTCCCCGAAGACGAGATGTTTTCCCCAGAAAAACCCCGGCGACCCGAGCGCTGGCCGGCTGTCAGAGCGAGGCTCGTTCTCTCAACGCGATTACCGAGAGGAGCTCTCGCCATCACTTCCTCCATCACTGGACTGCGGCCCTACGTTGAGTATCAGTGAAACGGCACGAGATTTAACCACAGAAGTGAAATTTCACAGATTTTTATATATTTTTTTACATTATCAAGACCAGGGCTGCACCACTCTGTTCCTGGAGATCTACCGCCCTGTAGGTTTTCACTCCAGCACTAACAAAGCTGCACCTCACTCAACAGCTAGAGATCTCCTTGAGTTGCTTGTGAGTAGAAAGAAAACCAACAGAATGGTAGATCTCCAAGAACAGGGTTGGGCAGCCATTGATCTAGACTGTTGAGTAATAAAAGATGCCTGTCGTGTGCCTTACGAGAGCACATTTGACGTGAGCTAGCTAGCGAGCCAGCACAGGAGACTTCCTGTCTCACGGCGAGCCAGCAGGTGGCGCTGAATTATGGATGAGGTAAACAGAACTGACAGGGAGGTTAAAAAAAGAAGACGCGGTTGATTAGGCCCGGGTCATCCTGAGAGGCGGGGCGGTTTGTCAGCACAGCAGCAGGCACAGGCCGTTCGCTAAACGGCGGGGTTGTGAGAGTCGCTCGCGCGAAGCGGAGAGGAGGACAGTGATTACCTCCGAGCGGCGCGCTCTGGAGACCCGGCCGAGCCGCCAGTCACCCGCCAATCACTGATAAAAAGGGCCTGTCCGTCACGGGCCTGTCTGAAACGTCAGCCCCTTAATCTGGGAGAGCCCTGTGTGTGTGTGTGTGGATTCCCTCCGACATGCCTGCGCTGTTATCTGGGCTTTATAGACACATCACTGCCACACAGGGGCATGACAACACACCTGACATAGGGGTCTGTCTGTTAGCTTCGTTGTCAGGATTTGTGATTTTTTTTTTAAAGAGCTACAGGCCCGGTGTTTTTGGGTGAATCCCAGGGGTGGGTTACATTTTTCGAAGGGGAGATGTTCAAGGTCTCAATCACTGAAGCACTGATGCTCTTTTCAATACATCAAAAAAAGTGCACAGATCTTTAATAGTAAGACCTAATACTGAACCTGTTGGACAGTATCATACATTTCACCTCCCTGCCTGAGTTCCTTTATGATATCATCGTCTCTATGGAATAATGGGAAACGGCTCAAAATGGTCTGGATATGTCATTAGCTTTCCTGGCTATGAAGCCCTACCTGAAAATCCTGCGGTCCAATTTATACCGACGTCCAAACTGAGTGTAACCATGGCTACTTGATGAGGCACATGGTTTTACACATAAAGCGATTCATAAAGCTCAATGTCCCCGTGTTCCACGCGTTCTGAAAAAAAAAACCTTCTGCAAAGGATGCACTCATGTTTCCTAGCTCCTCGCTCCTTCAAGGAGAATTTAACGGATTGGAATAATGTCCTTAAAGATGGCCGACCTCAATCGATTCCCGAGTCAGTCGAGGACCGAGGAGACAAGGATGGATAAAATAAGGGATTGGAATGAGCCTCATATGGTGTGTTGGATCCTGTTTGCCACTGGTACAATTCTCCAGATTATGAAGTGATACATAATGCAAACCTGAGTTTTCGATGGCTGTTGTGCGTATTGGCGTAGGTGTCCGTGATACGGTTGGTTTGGATTTGGTTTTTATGTGTGGTTGGTTTCACGTGCCGGGTTTGGATGGAAGTTTATCCCTCTAGGGGGCTATGGGAATGGTGCGAGATTGGACAGCATCGTTTCGGGATGGCTGTGTTCACACGGTGGGTTTGGCGCTCGCGCCTGTGTTAGGTAGCGCCTGTGTTAGGTAGCGCCTGCGTTAGGTAGCGCCTGTGTTAGGTAGTGCCTGCGTTAGGTAGCGCCTGCGTTAGGTAGCGCCTGCGTTAGGTAGCGCCTGTGTTAGGTAGCGCCTGCGTTCTCTTGGAATATTTTCACAGCTGACTCTCAGTTCACGGTTCGGCCAGATTGCAGGAGGAGGAGGAGGAGGAGGAGGAGGAGGAGGAAAGAAAAAAAAAAGTTAAAATCTCAGATCCACTGTAAACACAAGAGCCGCAGCTGGGCCCTCCCCCTGTTCTTCGGAATTCTCTGGAATCTCTCTTCCCGGACCGGAAGGACTCTGGATCGCATCCGTACCAAACGGGAGGGGCTTCAGCCAGAGGACTCAGAGAGCAGAGGTTTAGCACACGGGGTCGTACGCGGGTATTGATGTTGGCCCCGATCGGCAGCACCGCGTTGTGTAATATTGATCTTCCTCTGCTCAGGGAAAGGCATCAGGATTAAAATCGCAGGATTCCATGACCTCCCAGAATTCCTTTGTGTCGAGCCCCTCGTGAACTGTGCATCTGGCACTGGTTGTTCACATTTTATCGTCACGGTAACGCTTAGTGTCATGCTGCTTCAGAAATGTTACAGCACATATATCTACACATTCTAGCCAGGGAACAGGCACATGTTCTGACATTAAAAACGGGGGGGAAAAAAGATATATTGTGAGAAACAGATTTTCATGTTGGTCTTTGGTCAAATTCTCCTTCTGAGCTGTCTTCTTGGGTATAATATTTATTGGCCCATTTACTGTATATATAATCTGGGCTGTTTTAGTCATGAAACCCTAAAAGCTAAAGCACCCCCCCTTCCCCCGCACGCTTGCGGACTAGGTTCTGTGTCCCTGCAATTCTGCGGCAGCCAGAACCTTGCGTCCAGCGCGGAAATGAAAAAGCTTGTCGCATGAAATCACCGTTCTACTCCGTCAGCGCGAATAACCGGGCTCCTTGTTCTTCGAAACGGGCCCGACTGAACGAGGTCCACGGCTCGCCTCGTCCTGAACGAATGCGACTGCAAGATCGTCCCGCCGCTCGCAGTAATAACAACGGCTCGTTTTGAGAGACGCCGGCGACCGGACGCACGCATTCTTGCCGCTGTGCGCGCCTGCTGAACGTCAGGCCCTGGTTACGGTTGCCGTGTCGGCGGGTTGGCGGGCTGCTGCGGCGGCGGTTTCTATGACGCGTATTTGAGTGCGTATTTTCTGGTCTCGTCTCGGCACCAGGGGTTGGCTGCGCACGCGCGCGCGGACGGCCCGTCTGCCTGTTTTAATTCATGCGGAAACCCTCCCCTCTGCAGCCTCACGTGAAAAACACATCATGGAGGGGAAAGGGGGAGGCGGGCGGGGGGGGGGCTTATCGGGCCCGAAGACAAGGCTATTGAGTTTACTGTTCTCACGAACACAATTCACGGCAGCGACAACAACCAGGACGCTCGGGTTGTCTCTTAAACCCGCTTCCTCCCGCTGGCCTGTCTCAGCCCACTCGAAGCCTGGCCACGCCATTGGTGCACGCTGTGATTGGCATGACCTCACTGAGCAGCCAGAAAGGGGAAGTGCATGGTCAGGGGGGGTGTCTTAGAAAATGAGAAAGAACCCTCTATAATAATGTGTGCTGTGATCCCCCCCCCCCAGTACACACACACACACACATGCACACACACACACACACACACATACACACATGCACGTACACATGCGCACACACACCCACTCACACACACGCACACATACACACACACATGCACATACACATGTACACACAGGTACATACGCACACACACACACCCACACACACACGCATACACACACACAGCTGGATGTCTGATCTTGGCATCACAGGGGTATCCGAGCTTTCTAATGCCTGTCCAGGTCTCCCTCTGTTATTCTTGATTTTCAATACTTCTCCTCACCTCTCTCTGACTCCCTGCTGCCTGGCTTTAATCGACAGGAACACGGGGTGATGTTTGTCTTTGCTTCTCTTCCTCCTGGTTTGTTCGATGGGGCGCGTACCAAGACGCAGAAGAGAAAAACACACTACTGTTCTGACCCCAAAACAAACAAGCCTGACTTGCAGTGACCTCTCATTTGTACCCAAGAACTCTGAAATTGCGCTATTTTGCAACGCCTTGTTAAGCCAGCCAGGGTAAATGTTCCGTCCTAACTCGACAATATTTCAAAGTACCAACATGCGCAAAAAATGTAAAAAATAAAAATAATAAATCTGGAAGAGATTGAGAAAAGCAATGTGCTAATCTGACCCTCAGAATCAGTTGGCAGCCTGTCTGTTTATAGATGTGGAAATAAATAAGAGAGTTAGGAGGAAGGACCGGGAACATTTGCTTCTTTGTGCTGAGCGTGTTGGTGTTAGAATGTGTGAATGGATTTTGGACATGGAGGGGACAATACAAAAGCTGTGCATTTTTTTTTTTTGTGTGGGTAGAACATTGCTGCCAGCCGTAGTGCGTGTAGAATTAATATAGTCTGAGGTTCGGTCTCAGTGGAGAGAGGAATCCAGTCCTCCATTGCTATCCCAGCATGCCTTTATGCATATCTGGTCTGTGGGAGTGAGGATAAACAGGCGGAATGCGGGAAGTACGAAGATGTCTACCCGGCCGAGAGTTGGGTCCAAACACAGATCTCTGGACGTAATCGCTGTGATTTCCCCACTTCCCCACTGCTGCCCATGCTTGAGCTAGCCAAGATCGGTCGCTGCCTAGCTGTATATGCTTTGCATGCAGTTGTTTTACGTGTGCTTTGAGCAGTTGCAGTCACAGGGTAGCCATTGGCAAGCCAGTGCCTGTTTATGTGAGTCCATCTTCATTTAGATTTAATCACATTAAATATGCTCATTTGCTCCAGATAAACACATGTGCACGCACACAATCAAATGCACGTAGACGCACGTGCATGCATGCACACACATGCACGCACACACGCATGCACACACACACACACGCAAACACAGACATACACACACACACTCATGCACAGACAAACACGCACACAAACACGCACATATGCATACACATGCACGCACACACTCGCACACTTGTAAATGTGACCTCTCTACCACTGTTGACCAGATGTCTCTAATCCTCCATAGATTTAATGTGGATCCTTCAGTTGCCTTTCATTTGTATCAGCTTCTGCTGTGCGGGTGTGTATGCGTTTGCGTGTGTGTGTGCATACTGTATGTGCATGCACATGCGTGTGCGTGTGTGTATGTGCATGTGTGCACGTGCGCACGTGTCTGCATGCCTGTGTATGTGTGTGTGTATGTGTGTGTGTGTGTGTGTGTGTGTGAATATGTTCTGCTGTACAGGCCTTATCTGAGGACTGTGTAACAGACTGGGACATGTGATTACAGTTTTCCACTTGCAAAAGCAAGCAAGAAATTCCAAGCAAAATGAACTCGGAAATGTCCGCGAATTAACCACTGATTTATTCACATTTATTCACATTTTCAGACACGACCGTAACTCCGTGTTTTGAACGATGAATAATCGATTCCATTTGTTAATGAAGTTGAAAGGAAAAAGGATAAAAACAGACGTAAACTGGCTTCGAATCAGCGGTCACACGTGGACAGAAAGAGACAAAAAAAAAATCAGGTCAGGAAATTAGCTGGAAAGCCTGATTAATTCTGATTTTAATCTTTCACTCCACTCTCGGCAAGTGGAAAACAGGACCAGAGCAGGCCTGTTACCCTCTCAAAGGCGACCCACATTGGGTTTCAGGTCACATGATAACCGTCCTCTGCTTTCATTTCATCATTGAAAGACGCTGCTTCGCGTCTCCGGTTCTGTGAGATTAGGGGCTTCTCAGGCCTGTTGGGATGTGGAGTGGGTTGCCAAGCAGCGGCAGGCTTACTGGGGGGGGGGGGGGGCGGGGGGGTGGTGGGGGTTTGATTTCTTTTTTCTTTTCTTTTTTATTTTCTTTCTTTCTTGTTGTTTTCTCGTGTTGTGCTCGCCGACCGCAGTTCTTGAACGGAGACAGCTGCGTGCTCTGCGATTGGCCTGGCAGAGAGGTTCCACTTTTCCTCTAGCGCTTAGATGTTTTTTTTGCGCCGGGGGGGGGGGGGGGGGGGGGGGTTGGGGGGTTGGGGGGTTTTTGCATTTCGCGTTTGGAGCACGGTGAGGTCTCGTGTTCCGAAATTTCGGCGCCGGGGAACGGCGACGACTCTCTGCCTCCACTCCCTGAGCACCCCCGTGCACCGAGCACATGCCGACAGCTCGACGCGACGCACACACACACACACACACACATACACACACCCGCACACACAGACCCACACACATACACGGCACGTGGCAAAGAGCCGGACAGGCTGACTTAACGATTCTCCAAACACCAGAAGCTTCGTTCTGTCGAATACATCGGGATACATCGATCCGGGAGGAAACAAACAGGCTGGCGACAACGATGTTGATGTGCTGTTGATGTACTCCAACCATATATATATATTTTCCATTTCTAAC
Source organism: Anguilla pacifica (assembly GCA_039654925.1). NCBI lineage: Eukaryota > Metazoa > Chordata > Actinopteri > Anguilliformes > Anguillidae > Anguilla > Anguilla pacifica. The sequence goes on from CM077284.1 coordinate 5,660,242, forward strand.
TGTGATGAATTCAGAGTCCCCCCCCCCCCCCCCCCCCACCATTCTGAAAAATGGGAATTCAATAGTACCAGTCGATGGGAGTGTCCTGGAGGCTTAAACGTGATTGGATAACACAGTTAGCGTCACCGTGCTGCAGACGAACGCAGTCCAGCACGGTTCTGCACAGCCCAGCCTGTGGGGGCAGTGCCACTGAAACAGCAGCACCAGCACATTGTCTGTGTTCCTGTGCCTGACCCAGATATTAAGTGATTCTTTAAAATGAAGGGCCCCCCTACCCCACCCCCCTTCATTTCCTGTTCTGCAGAAGGAGACGACGTACTGTAGAGCGTGATCCTGTGTAGAAGAGTGGGCACAGACTGCAGTCGCTGGCACTAGGGGTGTTAACCGTTTACCGTTAATGTTAACTGATTAGAGTTCAGTAAATATTTTTCAGTGACAAAAAAAAAGACATTTCCTAATGCATTAAACATTGTGGGAAAATAATTACACACATCCACACATTGTCTTAGCCTTTAGGAGTTTGTTCTCTGGAAAGGTTGTTAGAGACCGTGGTGTACACAGCATCTTAGTGGCACTGGTATTTCCTTTGGAATTTAGCAGATTACAAAGAGTTATATTTTATTATTGTTTGAAGGGTTAAAATATTTTTTGTGCATTTTCTTCAGGCATGTGAGCCTCTTGTGGCTTAGTGCACTCCAGAGTGTCATGCTAAGTGTGAACGTCTGCAGTACTCTCTCCTCTCAGTCTCTCCACTGCCCTGTACAGCACAAGCTCTAAGTCAAGCACAAGTCTTTCTATCACTCTCTCTCTCTCTCTCTCTCTCTCTCTCTCTCTCTCTCTTACTGACATGTTTTTTTTCTATGTCTCCTCTTCTAGGAGCAGGAGGACCCAAACAAGTTGGCCACCAGCTGGCCCGACTACTACATCGATCGCATCAACTCCATGGCTGCCGTAAGTGCATCATTCTCTCTATCTCTTTCTCTCTCTCTCTCGCTCTCTCTATCTATCTCTCTCTCTATCTCTTGGTTTTAAACCGAGACTGCAGTCGCTGGCACTAGGGGTGTTAGTGTGAAACCAGGATGGCGGGAAGCCTGTTTCTCTTATGGCACGGTGGTGAATTCGCAAGTGTTCCGTGCACCGGACCTGTGGAGCGACCGTCCGCCCAATGGGAACTCGCATTCCAAAGGTCAAAGGTCACGTGTACCGCGTCCCACCTGTGCCGCGCGGCCAAAAGCCTCAGCGTGTCAAGCAGCTTGTTCCCGTGTTAGCGCATCCCCTCAGTGTCCTGCGCGTGAAGTTCTGAACAACTGAGGCCTGTCCTTCGGGATTCTGCATCTGTTTCTGCGACACCACATTGGCCCTTTGTCTTACCCTGCGTAAGGCACTGCGTGTTCGGTCCGTGCTGCGGACACAGTGTACACGCCTGGTATTTGTACAGCTGTGTGTTTTTTTTAAATTACCAGAGCAATGGGGGCAAGACGCTGTACCTAAGGGTATGAGAACGTTCTGTCGTCTGGGGCTGGAACTTTAACCCCCGCCCTCCAATCAGCTCCCAGAACCCCTTTATCAGCCCCCGCCTGCGCCCCCACTTCTGGTGCCCCTTTAACCCTTTAAGGTGTGAGGTCACAAACATGTGATTAGAGTGCTCTTAACTGAACATTCTAACGCTGATGTCACAATCACTGCTGGTGACTGGAAGAAGCGGGGTTCTAGAGCACTGGCTTGGAATTTTGAAAAAAAAAACATTCCTTGAAACCTACTCTTCAAGGGGTTAAAAATCAGTAGACCAGAAAGTCCCTTTTTCTGAGACCCTCTTTTCTCTGTCTCTTGGCGGTGCTGACGATCAGCAGGAACTTGGGAACCCCCCATGATTCCCGAGTTGAGAGCACCAATATTTGTCTGAATGCCTTGAATTCAGGAGCTTCTCGTTATATTACATTACTGACATTTGGGAGATGGAATTTAAAATGAGAGGGCAAGTGTAGTGATGGAGAGGGGGTTCACACACACGGCTCACAGCCTCCGTGAGCTCACTGAAGAGGGGGAGGAGGAGGAGGAGGAGGAGAAGGACGAAGGCCTGGGAGCTCAGGCCCAGTTCGCTGGCCACTGCTGAGTTTCTCAGGGCGTCGTGTGAAAAAGAGAATTCTCCCGCGGACAGCGAGCAGCGGAGTGAGCCAGCTGAGCCCACCCCCCTGCGCCCCCCCCCCCCAGCGCTGGACAGCATCTCGTCTGAGCAGGAGAGGCTCACCACATGGCTCCAGACTTGGACTGTGACTGAAGCGCCTTCCTGGGAAACTCTGGTAGCTCAGTTATTGGACGATAAGCTTCTTTTTTTTCCCCAACGGTTTTTTTTTTTTCTTTTTCTTTTGGCTACAGTGTTAGCCGCCTCAATCTGTCAAATAGTCAAATTAGCACGGGCACAGGCGACCCCCCCCCCCCCATCCCACTACCACCCCGACAATATTCATCATCCAGACAGGCACCAGATCGTTGGATTTGGAGGGGGGGGGGGGGGAGAGGAGGGCATGGGTGATGTAGCTGGCGTCCATCCAGAGCGCGCTCTGCGCTCGCGGACATGAAGACTGTGGAGAAAGCTGGCTGCTGGGCAAGAGGCTGAACAGCACCGAGCAGCAGCCCCCTTTTCAGTTCTGCACCGAGCGATCTGGCTGCTCCCTCTGCCTCTGAAAGAGCATTCATTCATAAAACCCTGCCAGTGGGGGACCGGTTTGGGGGCAGAGCGGGTGAGGGGACAAAACATTCGGATGCCCGGTTACAGTGGCTCATGTGGCTCAGGCGTACCTGTGTTTGTGCCTCAACACTGTTGGGCTCAGGCCTACTGCACGCAGTACGAGGTCCAGTGTTAATGCTACTCTAACAGAGTACATATGAGTCCCAACAAGGTCCAACAATGTGCTCTGTAAGAGTTGATTTAACACTGAACACTTTACTGTGTATTAGTCAACCCAGCCAGCAAACAAACAAACAGTGACCCAGAAGCAGCCATCGGTTGACGCAGCTGTCGATCCAACGCAGCTGTCAAACCCGGCAGCGCAGCTGTTCACTAGCTTGGCCAACAGAAGATCAGCCGGGGAAAGAAAGCAAAATGGTCGGTTGAATGGTCAGCCTGTTGCTAGGGGACCACAGTAGTTAGGGCACCGACAGCGGGTCCACCGCTGTTCGTTTACCTGGAACTGAGCCGGGTCCAGATCAGTCAGAATGGTGGGGGGGGGGTCACTACTGATGGATGGGAGGTTAACTTCCCCCCCCCCCTCCCCCAGGTGGGCGGGAGATTAGCGTTAGCGTCAGGGCGGTTGAACCTACCGGTACGGCTAACCCAACTAGCAGGAGCCGGTGGCCGTAATCCCCCCTTTAATTTGAAAAGCAGGTGCTGGAGATTTCATAAGGATATCAGAGCCATCTGGCTGAGCCAGGCCTGTCCAGACCCTGCTACTGGGTGTCACGGCTGAAACATCTGCAGGGTTAACACAGACAGAGGACCTACAGGGACCCAGAAGGACCTGAATGACCCCCTCCCCACCGCCCCACCCCACCCCACTGTCATCGCAGACGCACAACTCACCCTCCGTAGACAGATCGGCCTCGCTCGCCAAAGCACCCATTTTTCATTACACAGCTTTTTTTTTAGCTGTTTTTCCATGTTTCCTGGCAAATTTTCAAAAACGTTTTTTTTTTTGTTTTTTTTTTGTTCAGGCAAATTAATGGGCAGCTCTTTCAAAGGTGTTTTACTGCAAAGCTGAGACAGACACGCAGTCTCGAGCCATTTCACATGCCCTTGGCAGGGAGCCGGCAGCCGCCGCAGAACAGAAGCTGTGAGCGAAACTAATGGGAATAATATATATAATAACGCTTTGATGCACAGCGACTCCACAGCTGTACAAAAAAAAAGAAAGAGTTTCATACCTGGCTGGATTTTAACCGCCAGCCCCTGTAAATCGCTGCGGCTCCTGATAGCGGCTAATCGGACCCCGCAGGCCCCCGTCGACTGGCGGCGCAGCGCGGCGCTAACGCTCGAACGCGGCACGCTCGTTTAACGAGAAAATGCCGCAGCGCAGACAGTCTGGCTGATCCCGCCTCGATACGCCGCGCTACGCTACGCTAGGCTACGCTAGGCTACGCTACGAGCCGGAGGTACAGGGCCGGTTAGGACGGGCCAGGCTTCGGTTTTCGACGGGGGCCGATTTTCAGACGCCGATGCGTATCTCTGGTCCGTGTTTGGTCCTGTTACGAAAAACACGACGGTGCTTTTGTTTTTTTTCGGGAACGTGGCTCTGAGCCACTGCCGTGAAGCCTTGTTGAATACAAGAGCGGTTTTGCGCAGGCAAATAGACACCGTCTGCGCTGTCTTCCGTGTCCCGCTCTCAAACTGCCGCGTGCTCATGAGGTCTTGCTCCTGCTCGCAGATGCAGGCCTTGTTCGCCTTCGACGAGGAGGAGATGGAGATGAGGAACAAGGTGGTGGAGGACCTGAAGACGGCGCTGCGCACTCAGCCAATGAGGTATGGCCTGTCTTTGTTCGTCGCCAATGCTTGGCCAATGAGAGACGGCGTTGCAGCCTTCAGCCCAGGGCAGCTTCCCGGATCACTAGACCGGGAGGTTACAAGTGTCCACCACAGGGTGGCACTGTTTCCCATATGCACATTCTGCCAATGGATATAAGGTGTATAAGCATATCCATATGTATGTACATATATGTATTTTTTTCCTGATACCAAACAATTTCATGCATTGAGCCAAAACCAACCAACATAACTGTTTACTCAAAACCTGCACTGAAAACTAGACCAAACTCTCCGGTTGTCAAAAGCAAAATAGCTTTGTCCGTGTATCATTGTATCACCTTTTCCTCATAGTTTCTCGGTGAGGTAAAGCAGCCCGTGAGAGAACAGAACTGGACTCCTTCCCATTAGACTACCTCCCTCCCTCCCTCCTTCTTTCCCTCCCTCCCTCTCTCCCCCTCTCCTCTTCTTTGTTTAAATTAGAGTTAATTCCCAGACTGTAAGCCATCGTTCATCAGCAGAGCAGAAACATGACTACGAGAGAAAAGCATCCTACAAACGAGGGCCCCATGGGTGGGGGGGGGGGGGGGTTCTGTGTGGTTTTTGGCGACCGGGGGCGGTCACATGATGCGTAGAACACCGTCATAGGCCTCTGAGATGGCTCTGGTGGGACGGTATGGCCGGAGTGACGTTGGCAGGTACGGTGCACAGGGGGAGAGGCCTGGAAGATTTCGTCTGGGTCTCGCCTGGGCCCGGCTGCCCCATCCCGTCACTCTGTACTGTACTGTACCCAAGCGCCTCCTGCCAAAAGAATGCCAACCGCCCCCCTCCCCCGCCCAGCGTTGAGGAAACAGGAAGTGTGCGAGTTCAGCGAGTGCGAGTGAGCGTAGACGCCTTCCACGGCTCAGGGCCCTCCTTGATTGGAGAACAATGAAACAATTTTTTTTTTCGGTTCTCACAAGTCTGTTCTGTCATGAAGGATTTCCCTCTTTTTTCTTTTTTTTTTCTTTTTACATTAATGCCTCCACGGCCTGGGTGGGGTTTAACCGGCACATTGCAGGGCGGGCTGGGGTGTGTGCTTGTGGAGGGGGGGAGGGGGGGGGCTGGGTGTTCGGTCTCACGCCCTGTTGCTGATGCAGACGGTTTGACCTTGGAGTGGCCCCTCCCTGAAAACTGGGCATTATGACTGCCTCAGCGTTTGGCTGAACTGGCCTCCCCACCGCCCCCCCAACCCCGCCCCCCTTCAGCGAGTTCTCATACTGTACTTCCTCTCACCCACAACTCACTGAAATGCATTTCAGAACAGGCCCAGCTCTAGGGGATTCACTAAGGAACATTGCTTATTTGCTTAGAGCAGTGGCAGCCAACCCTGTTCCTGGAGATCTACCGTCCTGAAGGTTTTCATTTCAACTCTGATTTGGCACATCTGACTCTACTAATTAGCAGCTCAACAAGATCTCTAGCTGTTGAATGAGCTGTGCTTTGTTAGGGTTAGAGTGTAAACCTAGAGGATGGCAGATCTCCCGGAACAGGGTTGGTTACCACTGGCTTAGAAGATACCCATATCCAGAGCGAATTAGAAAGCTTGCATTTTTACATATCATTCACTTATGCAACTAGATGCATGCTAAAGCAATTCAAGCTAAGTTCCATGGTCAAGGGTTTTGATGCCAGTGCTCTTGTTCAGACCTGAGCCCAGTTCCACACCCGTTATGTTAAACTCCCATCAGCCTCTGAGTGGAAGGAGTTTCTGAAGGCGAAACTTTTAGTGTCAGAAACCTTTGATCGTTTGATAGATCCCTGGTACCTCAGTGTATGGAAGTCAGTTATATTTAAACCATTCAGAATCCCTAGACTGGACAGCTGGTGGTGGTAGAAGATGGGATAGGGCCAGGGATTTTGGGGAGTTGGGGAGTTGGGGGGTATAGTTTGGGGTGAACCAAGAGCAGGTACAGGGAAAAGATGAAAATCTCCCATGATCCTTTACTCAAGCGGGCATGGAGGCTGAGATGGGGGGGGGGGCGGGGCCAGGTGGTGAGGGGGGCGGATCCAATCAGCTCAGTAATCCCGCTGTTCGTATGGCGTGTGGGTCTACAGTCCGACCCACCAGCGACGGGTGATTCAGGGCAGGAAACCGCGTTACTGCCCAACGAGCAGAAGACAAAGCCCACAGCTGTCTCTGGCTGAAGAGGCCCATTGTGCAGGGACACACGACTGTGCAGGGACACACTAAAGGCTAACGACCAGCCATTACCAAGGAATCACATTTTCTAACCCCTTCCCCAGTCGTTAAAAGCAACACACACACACACACACACACACACACACACTCGCGCACGCACACACACACACACTCGCGCGCACACACTCACACTCGCGCACACACACACACACACACACTCGCGCACACACACACACACACACACTCGCGAACACACACACACACACACACACACTCGCGCACACACACACACACACACACACTCGCGCACACACACACACACACACGCACACTCGCACACACACGCACACACACACACACACACACACACGCACGTGCACGCGCGGCATTGTGTTCGATCACCCCCGTGTGCCGGGCGGCCTCGCCGTGTTAAACACACGCTCAGAGTCAATACGCCTCTTTGAATCCGGTCGGCGGATTACAGGCTTAAGCCCGGGCCGAGTGGCGGTTAAATCTTTATTTGAACGCGCTAAACGGGGGCGTTTAAACAGCCTGTGGCTTTTTACGAGCGTGCCTCCTAACGACGCCGCCAAAGATCGAAGATCTTTAAAGTCGCTTCAAAAACCCACACCTCGTCCAGACACCGCGCCCAGTTTTAACGAGAGAGGATAAACGAGCAGTTAATCACCATAATGAAGTTTCCGATACGACGTCCTTCAACCTCCTCAATGGAGACGTGGGACTGGTTAAGCTGAATGATGTCAGTGTCAGAGATTGGACCTGTTTACTGACTCTTGTGTTATGTAGATTCATTGCTTTTAAATATGTATGCAGATCAGGATCAGGAGTGCAGAGGGAGTTACTTCACCCTACTGGTAGAAAGCAGAGGGAGAAGCTCCACCAATCACAGAACAGACAACAAAATAGCGATGTCTGTGATTGGTGGATGCTATAAGGCTGTACATCCTGGCAACCTCCGACAATCAGTGTTGTTAGCTTCTAATGGTTGTTAGCAATGTACTCCGTGATTAGTGGAGCTCCTGTGTGTTTTCTACCAGACCTGTCTTCTGTATGTTTTTTCCCGGTCCATGCTATCAGTGCTGTATTCTGTGAAAACCCTGAAAGAGATATAACTGCGCATTTATACTGACTCAATAAATGTGCAGTAAACTGGGTTATAGGGCTCTTGCCTGCACCACATCGTGCCTCGACCAAATCCAACATTTTGAAAAGCCCTTGTGAAGTAGGTTAAAAATGAGAACTTGGGAAAGACATTTCCGTTTCCACATTATGCGAACTCGCAAATATTTGGACTGTGTGCAGTCTCCCACAGTGTGATTAAACTGTCCTGAAGGCCTGCTGGCGGGCGGAGGGCTAACTCGCATTCAGGTTCACGGCGTACAGAGATCGCCGTTAGCCGTTAGCCAAGGTGATGCTAAGAGGACTGCGACAACGTGGAGCCGTTTGCGTTGCGTTTGTGGTGTTTTTGGCGTGATCGCGACGGTCCTTGTGTAACTGCGAGTGAATGGTGTTGTATTTTGCGTGTGTTTGTGTGTGTGCGCGTGTGTTTGGGTGTGTGTGAGTGTGTGTGTGTGTGCACGTTTATGTGTGTATGTGTGTGTGCGTGTGTGTCTGCACGTGTGTGTGCTTATCTCAGTAACACAACCAGACTAAGTTGAGCACAGCTCTCTCTCTCTCTCTCTCTCTCTCGCCATCTTGTTATCTCAGCTTTGACAATCTTGTCTAATAGCCCTGCTTTGATTCCTTCCTTCCTGTGATTGTAGCTGTCATCACTGCGTAATGTTCCAACGGCCAGGGGCCAAGAGGCTATGAGGCTGGGGGTCTGGGGGGCTGTGGGCTGGGGGCTGGGGGTCTGGGGGTCTGGGGGCTGGTGGCTGGGGTCTGGGGCTGGAGGGCTGGGGATGGGGGCTGGAGGGCTGGGGGCTTGGGGGCTGGGGGCTGGGGGGCTGGGGGGGCTGTGGTGCTGGGGGTCTGGGGGGGTTAGGGGCTGGGGGCCTGGTCTAGACAGAGCGCCCCTTAGGCACCTTGTGGGAGGAGTACTGGCTCCTGGGCGCTAGCTCGAAAGTTTCTGCTCCACCGGTCGTTAGTGGGACGTCCCGACTGAGAGAGCTGGGCGTGGAGGGGAGCGGAGGCTTCTTAAAGTCTGGGGCTGTTTGATCTGAGGTCAAAGGGCGACCACAACCGAAAGCACGAGCTCCCCACCGCGGGCTCGCTGAAATCCGCTCTGACGATCTACAAAGGGGGGACGGGTCTCAGCTCAGCGGCGCTCGGCAGCGCAGATTAGCCTTGGCACCAGTCTCAGACAACAGAGAAAATTACCCGAAACTTGGCTCCCGGGTCAGTCCTTGCCTCTCAGCAAATTGGCTCTGGTCTCGTGCTGCGTGTCACTGGAGAACACCACGGGGGCTTAGATGCTTCTCCGCAACAACGAATGATGATGAGTCTGACTCATCGAAGAGCGCCAGAGGCAAATGTAAATACGTTATTTGGCTGTTTGGTTTATTTGTCTGTTTGGTTGCTTGTACTTTTTATGTTAATGACAGAGCATTGTACAGTAAAGCTTTGCTATTAACTGAGCATTATACAATAACGCTGTGACTACAGAACCTTTCAAACCGATGCTGGGGGATGAAAAGTAAGTAAGGACAACTGATGAGAGATTATGCCTTGAAACCCCTAACCGCGCTCTAACTGCGTGAGTGTCATGGCAACGGGGTCTGAAGGAAGTACAGTGGAAGCATTAACCCGTTGAATAGTAGGTTTTTTGGAATGTTTTTTTTTTCTTTTCAAAATTCTAAGTCAGTGTTCTAGAACTCCGTTGTTTCAGTCACCAGTTGTGATTGTTGCATCAGCAATATAATGCACCTTAAAGGGTTAAAGGGTTTAAAAAAAAGAAAAGAAGAAGAAGACCTTCACTCGATCATTTTAGTTAAGATGAGGCTGAAAGATTCACGTGACTCAGCGTGCTGCCCTTATCAGTGAAATGGTGTTGATGGCTGCCTTTCATATCATAATCTGCGTACGACAGTAGGGATGTCAAACAGTTCATAGGTGCAGTGCAGTGGCCTAACTGGGATTTGAACCTGCAACCTTAAGATGACCAGCACAGTTCACTAACTGTTACACTACACGGCCTGTTCTGTGACTCCAGTTCATAAGTGCAGTGGAGGGAGGCGGGGAGCCTGATTCAGAGACCCCGAGCCAGGCTTAGTGCGAGAATTACTGCCTAAGACCAAGCAAACAGCCTGTATCAATAACTCTTCTGGACGCAAGAAGTTAAATATTATGCTTCCAAATATTTACGATATGACTTCTTGAGACGAGAGATACATGGAAAATAAATCCAATTCAGCTCTTATTGAGACTCTTTTCTGAACATAATACTGCATCTTCTGGGAGTCTGGATGTTTGAGTGCATGTACGGGTATGTGTGTTTGTGTGTGTTTTGTCTTTGTTTAGAGTCAGTAGCCTTTTCTGGATCAGTTCTTGGGCAAAGCGTTTAGCATTTCAAAGACAGAAAGAGAACCCCCCCCCCCCCCCCCGGCTGGTGATGTTCAAAGCCAGCAGCGAGGACAGTTTGGGTTGGCATGGGTTGAAAGGCCTGGCGAGTTTAGGCCATACCACCCCCACCCCCCTCCCTCCCCACACACACACACACACACACACACACACAGGGCTCCTGATACTGGGGTGTACCGATACTGGGCCCCCACCCTGTCTCCATCCCATCTCATCCCAAACCCTTCTCTTCCCCAGTCACTCAACCATTCCTGAGAAAAGAGAGGGGCAACACACCTAGTGTTACATCAGATGAAGTCTATTAGAGTACGGTGAGGGTTCGAGTTAGCATTAGAGTATGGTTAGGATTAGGATTGGTGTTAGCGTACGGTTAGCGTTAGGGTTAGTGTCAGCGTATGGTTATGGTTAGTGTTAGAGTAAGGTTAGGATTAGGGTTAGCGTACGGTTAGGGTTAGCGCTAGAGTATGGTTAGCGTTAGTATTAGCGCTCCTCTGGTAGGGGGTGTATGCGGGTCTCCCTCTGGAGCCTCAGTGCTTGGCTGAGTCAGGCAGAAGTACGGAGGGGAGCGACTCTGAAGCCAGCGCTGCGATGATCGATTCGAGCGGAGGCCTCGGGAAGAATAATGAGGGGAGAGGATTGGCTGGCCGCTGTGGTGTAACGGCTTCTTTTCCAAGTCCTGAGAACTCAACAGTGCAGACACAGACGCTTAATGGGAAACAGGAACGCATGGTGTCAATGGAGCTCTGCTCTGTGTGCGTCAGTGTGTGTGTGTGTGTGTTTGAGAGTATGTGCGCTGGTGTGTGTGTTTGTGCTGTATATTTTTTACTTGAATAGTATGTTGTGAGTGTGTGTGTGTCTGTGTGTTTGTGTTTGTGTGTGTGTGTGTGTGTGCGTGCGTGTGCATGTGTCTGTGTGTATATATGTGCATGTGAGTGTGTGTGTCTTTGTGTGTGTATGTGTGAGTGTGCGCATGTGTGTGTGTGTGTGCGTGTCTGTGTGTATGTGCGTGTGGGTGTGTTGGTACTGTACATCTGTGCCTTGGATAGCATGCTGGGATCATCTGTCTCTAACCAGCCTCAGACTGCTCTCTGATTGTTAACACCCCGATATTCCAGAGAGCTGTGCTGGGTGCAAACATCCAAACACCCCGCCCGTCTCACAGCTGTGAAACATGGCCCCCGCTTTCCCCCCCCCACAGCAACCGCCCCCTCTCTGATTTAGGATCCCCCTCTCCGCCAGACTTTCCTGGCGCTCTCCCTGCCCCGTTTGATCCGGGAGCGGCCTGGACACACAGGGGTATTCCCGTGGGTTTTGGGAACGCCGCCCCGCATACACCGCCTGTCCCAGGCCAAGCCTGGATCAGCGTTTCCCTGGAAACAGTCTGCCTCCCACAAACGCCAGATTCGAAACGATCCCCAGCATCGCCCTGAACTCTTTTACTGAGTGAATCTACCCTCTTTTTCTGCACCACGAGTGCGGATAAATAAATCTATAAAAATATATGTGAAATATAAATGTAAATATATATATAGATATAAAGGTATTTTTTCTGTTTTTTTTCTGCCCTTAAACTTATTCCAGTCAGGATGAAAAGGCAAATTCTCATAAAGAAACATCTAGAATGACATGAAGAAATGAGGCCAAATATTTACAGTATTGATTGTATCTGCAGCCGACCACGTTTATTACTGGGGGCGGGGACAAAACTCCAGAAAATGTACATGTGCACGTGTCCGTGTGGAACCGTATACGAGGAAGTGCTGATGTCTCGAACGGCTGTCGGGTCCAGCTGATCGTTTGCAGGGCCTATCAGCACCCGGGCTCGAATGTGCTCAGTCATTAAGCCAACAGCGTGCGGCGGTGTTAAGGGGTCCGTGCTCACGTTCGGCAGAAGCCTGCGTTTATCTTTTTGACCGCAGAGGGTGATATGCGCGTTACCCCGTGATCTCCCGCTCGCATTCCTCCGCGGGCTGGTTCGCTCGTGCAAGAGACACGCGCTTGAACAGCACCAGGTTAGCCGCTCACCGTATAAATACGGAAAGTGACAGGGGGGAGGAGGGGGTTTTCTTTCTTAACGGCGAGCGGAGATCAGACGTATTAGGTAATAGCGGCCTAAATTTACGAGCCGTGGAGGAATAGCGTGTTCTGCGCGAGCCCGGGAGCCAGGAGCGCGGCGGGACCGTGTGGAACTTGGACGCCTCCTGTCGAACGACGTCAAAACAGTGAGTCTGTTATGGTTATTGGCTGTGACTTATTTCTCACCGTCTCCGCCAGTGGGTCTTGAACTTTCTTTCTCGGGATATGCGCTTGAGACTCGGAGCAAGGGAAATGCCGGTGATTGAGGGTAATAAAAAAAGACCAAAAGCAGACAAAAAAAAGTTTTCAAAAAAAAGGGTGGATATTTTCATTGATGCTGCTTTGAAGGGTTTCAAATTAAGTTTTAAATTGCCCTGTTGCCAGGTTCCCATGACAGTGTTCTAGAAGTTCAAGGGAAGAGTCTTGGGGCGGGGGGGGGGGGGGAGTTTCGGGCAGCCGTTTCTGTGATGGCTTAATTAACCGTAACTGCTGCTGGTGAGGTTGTTGCAGAAGAGCCAAAATGGAGGTTGAGGAAAGTGCAGTGGAATATAGTCGGTTATTTTATAAACAGATGAAACTCTGTTTCGCTGAGTTAAATACAGCAGAGGATACATCGTCTCGTGTTGCGTCCTCACTCGACACACCACGGGCGTCAAACTCCAGTCACGGAGGGCCGCCATCCTTCATTTAAATCACTGATTGGCTGAAGAACGCAACCTTGTTTCCAAGGCCTACACTGGCTGCTGATTGGAAGGAGACCATGGAAAGTCTGCAGACACTGCGGCCCTCCAAAATTTGAGGTTGACACCCGTGCTGTGATCTTAGCTTTGTAATCTGGCTATTTGCAATGGTAGGCATTGTGGGGTGGGGGTGGGGGTGGGGGTGGGGGTGGGGTGGGGGGGTATGGACAGGCCCCAAGCCAACTTGCCCACCAGTCTGAAATGGTGTGATGTATTAAACACATATCGCTGCAGCCACGAGAACATCAATAATAGGTGCATTGCAGCCAAAGTAAATTGGCACCAAACTAGGGGCAATTAAGTGAAAACATATAACGGCAAATTAAAATCAAAAACCGTGAAGTCGTGGTGCCAAACGGTTAGTAATAACCCTTAATAGCATACTTACGTCATCCTGAAGTGTATTAATGTGAAGTCTAACGTTGCTCTATAGAAGTGACATTGCCGCAGTTCAAGTTTAATATAATACCCTGGGGATGTCTGTGTTTCATTGTTTCTCTTTGCGACGCTTGAGGAAATTTCTCAGATGTTTGGGCCAAATCTTTGATAGATTTTGGGCTGTTGATTACACAGAGGCATACATTTCTCGGCAAGAGCTATTAACCATTGAAAAAACAGCATGCAGCTTGTATTAGAATATGAAACACACTGATCCAAAATACTTTATTATTCCTAAGGAGGAACTTATTGTGTGACGAGGCAGAAATATTCACAGTCAAAGTTAATAAGTTAGGAAGTGTAGCAAAGTGTCCAAAACGCACGTCCCGCTCCCCTGCCTGGCAGGTTCGTGACGCGCTTCATCGAGCTGGACGGGCTGACGTGCCTGCTGAACTTCCTGAAGAGCATGGACTTCGAGACGTCAGAGAGCCGGATCCACACGTCCATCATCGGCTGCATCAAGGCGCTGATGAACAACTCGCAGGGACGGGCGCACGTGCTGGCCCACCCCCAGAGCATCAACACCATCTCCCAGGTGCGTTGCCTAGTTACCTGTCCTCTGGAAAGAACTACGGCTAGACTGAGCAGATCATCCAAAGCAGCCCTTAGGTCTGGGAGGCAGCAACCGGTCTGGCATTGTCCTTATTTTATAGATTAACGGGAACCTTGTGATGTCACTAGTTTGTAAATTCTTATGGACTGCTTGCATATGCATGGAGTGTTGGAACTACAGTACCTGTCTTCCGCTTGTCTCATTGCTTTGTCCCCCCATGTAAATACATATTTCACAATAATAAAAAAATGACTCACAAAAAAAAACTACATCTCCCAGAGCCTGCGCCAGGACAACACCAAGACCAAGGTGGCGGTGCTGGAGATCCTGGGTGCCGTCTGCCTGGTGCCCGACGGGCACAAGAAGGTGCTGCAGGCCATGGTGCACTACCAGAAGTACGCCGCAGAGAGGACCCGCTTCCAGGTAGGGCCCTGACGCCTGGGGCCTGCTCCTGACCCCCCCACTCCCCCACCCCCCCAGCTTGGATGGGTCATAAAGCCCCAATAGGCAAAGCTGAGCTGAGGGGGTCTCACCATTCGAGCTGGCTGTATTATTTTGGGGGTCGTTGGTTGCGATGGACCTAGTTAATGGTGCTAATGCATGTTGTATCATACAACATACATATGTATCATACATACACACAGATTTACTGGTGTACACATTTAAAAGCTACATACATGGGCATTAACTCATTTGGAATGTGAACCAATGGTCCCTTGGTATTGGTTCAAATCCCAATGTCCTGGACCGTACCTGATTTTAATGTGTGCTCCCCCCCCCCAAGACGTTGTTGAACGAGCTGGACAGGAGCACAGGACGCTACAGAGACGAGGTCAACCTGAAGACGGCGATCATGTCCTTCATCAACGCCCTGCTCAATGCAGGTGCTGGGGAGGTGAGCCTGCCCACTGACCACTGACTACTGACCACTGTACGCTGACCATACACTCCTTACAGGAGCCAACTGACTGCTGACCACTGTTCACTGACCATGCACTCCACAGCAGCAAACCATTTAACTCAAAGAAAACCGTTGAGGGGAAATAAGTGTGTAATTCAGTTGACTAATTATAATGTTACAACACAAACCTACAGATCCTGTGGCTCTCCAGGACTGGGGTTAGCCACTCCTGACCAACAGTTTATGAGAAAGCTGCACTTTCATTTTTCCTGCCCGGAGGTGTACGGTAGTAGCACTTGTGCGGTCTCTCATGCGCCTGTGACATCACGCCCCTGCTCCCGTCCACAGGACAACCTGGAGTTCCGGCTCCACCTCAGGTACGAGTTCCTGATGCTCGGAATCCAGCCCGTGATTGACAAGCTGAGGAGACACGAGAACGCCACTCTGGACAGGTGAGACACCTCTCTGGACAGGTGAGACAGTCCAATAAAATGCAGTACAACAAGCTCTTATATAGTACTGTTCATGTGAGTTACCTGGGAGCTTTGCAAATTGAGATCTTAGA
The DNA here is from genome assembly GCA_039654925.1 of Anguilla pacifica. Lineage (NCBI taxonomy): Eukaryota > Metazoa > Chordata > Actinopteri > Anguilliformes > Anguillidae > Anguilla > Anguilla pacifica. Next base: position 5,675,753 of record CM077284.1, read on the forward strand.
CAGCCACATTTAGGGTGTCCGTTTGCATGGGCGATTCTGGGGGTCTCCTTAAATGCAGGTGAATGGAAGTTCACCTGCATTTAAGGAGGTGGGCTTTCAGCAGCTGTAACAGGGGTCCCCAGTTTTATCCGAGAAGGGCTGGTGTGGTCACAGGTTTTTGTTCTAGTGCTAAAAACACCTGACTTACCTGTAACTAATTGACTGGTTATAGTCTGCAATAAAGACCAGGGATAGTAGATTGAATTTGAATCAGGTATAAAACACAAGCCATTACCAACATCAGCCCTTTTCTGGGTAAGATCAGGGGTCTCAAAGGTAGAGTGTGTGCAGTATCCATGCTGACCATCAACTACATTGTCCCCACAGACACTTGGACTTCTTTGAGATGGTGCGGAACGAGGACGACTCGGAGCTGGCCAAACGCTTCGACATGGTGAGTGGACCTCCCGTCCTGCTGCCTCCTTACACTGAGTGAGTGGATATCTACGCGACACACCCTGAGGAATGGTCGCCCTAGTGCAGTACTGTGAGGTATCACCGCCCTAGTGCAGTACTGTGAGGTATCACCGCCCTAGTGCAGTACTGTGAGGTATCACCGCCCTAGTGCAGTACTGTGAGGTATCACTGCCCTAGTGCAGCACTGTGAGGTATCACTGCCCTAGTGCAGCACTGTGAGGTATCACCGCCCTAGTGCAGTACTGTGAGGTATCACCGCCCTAGTGCAGTACTGTGAGGTATCGCCGCCCTAGTGCAGTACTGTGAGGTATCACCGCCCTAGTGCAGTACTGTGAGGTATCACTGCCCTAGTGCAGCACTGTGAGGTATCACCGCCCTAGTGCAGTACTGTGAGGTATCACCGCCCTAGTGCAGTACTGTGAGGTATCACCGCCCTAGTGCAGTACTGTGAGGTATCACTGCCCTAGTGCAGCACTGTGAGGTATCACCGCCCTAGTGCAGTACTGTGAGGTATCGCCCACGCAAACTGACTGAAAGACGAGTTTACGTTTCAGGAGGGCGGTGTGTGTGCGTGAGGCAGTATGTGATGCCTGTCCTCACCTTGGTCTCCTCCTCAGGTGCACGTGGACACGAAGAGCGCAGGCCAGATGTTTGAGCTGATCAAGAAGAAGCTGAACCACACGGAAGCTTACCCCTACCTGCTGTCCATCCTGCAGCACTGTCTGCAAATGCCCTGTGAGTACACCACTGCTCTCTCTCATTACATTACCCCTACCTGCCCTGTTCTATTACCCCTACCTGCTGTCCATCCTGCAGCACTGTCTGCAAATGCCCTGTGAGTACACCACTGCTCTCTCTCATTACATTACCCCTACCTGCCCTGTTCTATTACCCCTACCTGCTGTCCATCCTGCAGCACTGTCTGCAAATGCCCTGTGAGTACACCACTGCTCTCTCTCATTACATTACCCCTACCTGCCCTGTTCTATTACCCCTACCTGCTGTCCATCCTGCAGCACTGTCTGCAAATGCCCTGTGAGTACACCACTGCTCTCTCTCATTACATTACCCCTACCTGCCCTGTTCTATTACCCCTACCTGCTGTCCATCCTGCAGCACTGTCTGCAAATGCCCTGTGAGTACACCACTGCAATAACACAGCCACCTGTTTTCTCCCATTAGATTACACCTACCCACCCTGTCCCACCATATTCTATAACCTCTACCCACCCTGTTCTATTACCCTTACCCACCCTGCTCTATAGCCCCAACCCACCCTGTTCTATTACCCTTACCCACCCTGTTCTATAACCCCAACCCACCCTGTTCTATTACCCTTACCCACCCTGTTCTATTACCCGTACCCAACCTTTTCTGTTATGTAACTCTACAGAGTGTTAATTTAACTCTTTCAACGTATACATGAGTCCACTATGGCCAGAGTGGACTCATATAAACTCTGTTAGAGTTGAAATAACACTGGACATTTTACTGTGTACCTGTTTCTTCCATGATCCCAGCAGTGCCTGCTCTCCCCCCTGAACTACAGCCTTTATCTGTACCCTGCAGCCCTGCGTGTCTTCTCTGCGCAATCTGACTTTGTCTCATCACCCAAGCCAGACCCTGTAACTCTACCCCAACCTGCAATGGTGCTGCTCCTGTTTGAACTCCATCCTCACTCACTGCTTCCAGACTTCACTCTCCGCCCCCCCCCCCCCCCATCACTCCTCTGCTCTCCTTCATCCACTCCCCCCCCCCCCTTCCCAAATTCATCAATCAGGAGCCATTTAGCCATTTAGCGGCTGTCAGATGTGGTTTATTTTACAGCGTGAAGGTCGGTTTAAAGTCGGGCGCTGGAATGTTCTCCGAGCGCCCCGCCTGAAAGAACAGAGGTGTCTGTGCTTCCCCGAGCAGTCGGCCGCCTGCTCCCTTATCTGAGATTAAAAAGAAATGTCAAAAAAAAAGAAAAAAAACTCCAGGAGCGGAATGAATTATTTATTTTTCCCTGAATGACAGTCTTTGTCAGGAAAATGACCTTGGAGATCTCAAGGTCAGATAGTCCGTTTGAGCCCCCGTTTGAGGCTTTTGAAGTGCGTCGCTATCGAGTGGAAACAGAGGAAGAAAGGTTTGAACCGGCGATGGGAGAAGGAAGATTCATGAAACACAAAAATGGGGCGGAGCTGTCCTTTGCAGCTGTCATGTGTTAATTCATCTGGACTAGTGATTGACAGCTCATTGTAGCCACTCCCCCTTTATAGGGTTTGTGAAACTTCAGTATTCCATCGCTAGTTTGATCCTTGTGTGAGTAATGGTTTTCTCTCTCTGGATCAAAAAAGGAAGGTTTTTTAATAATCATTTTGATGACGTGTCGGCACACCCTTTTGGAAATCCCTCTGAAAGGGTGTCCCGTGGTAATTTCGGGACAGGCTAACGTGTGACAGGCTAACGTGTGGCACTGCGGCTCTCCTCAGACAAGCGCGGGGCGGGGAGCCTGCAGCAGTGGCAGCTCCTCGACCGGATCCTCCAGCAGATCGTCCTGCAGGACGAGAAGGGCGACGACCCCGACGTGGCCCCCCTGGACAACTTCAGCGTCAAGAGCATCATCCGCATGTGAGCGCCGTGGCTCCGCCCCCTCCTCCTCCTGACCACGCCCCCTCCCCCTATACACACTCCTGTCCCATCTCCACCTGACACACAGAAGCTGTTACCTCTGTTCATTCATCATCCCCTACACGGGGCCCCTACCTGCTTCATCTCTGCAACAGAAAGCCAAGTCTTCTGATTGGTTATTTCGTCAGGGAATGTACCCTATAAATCCACCTTTATGTGGTTTATATAGTTCATGCCGCATTCTCCCCACACTAGCTCAGATTATATTTCTTCACAAAGTATATTTTAAAAAGCCACATATTTTATCTTCCTCTTATATATATTTTAAATTGCCTGTTTTATTTTGAGAGGTTATGTATATGGTAAGAAACCTCAGGAAAGTGAGAGACACAGTAGAATTGGATCTCTGATCTGGCTGCTGGCGATGAACATGATTAATAGCTTTGGAAGCCAATCCTCAAAACTCTTGAGTAAGGGAGAGTGAAGTATCCGCTAATGAGGTGGATACGCGCTGATCAAAGGCAACCCTGGCATCAAAGGGTAGCGCTGGGATGTTCCCATCTTCCAGGTTTGAACAGGAAAAAAACGCTTAAAAATAGAATAGCTAGCGCTGGCTACTGAAACACTATAAAACTACAGAAGCCAGCGGGAGCGCTGTGGGGAATGTGCGTCTCCAGCAGGGCTCGTGCTTTTTTAAAAAAAGGAGGCGGTTGAAACCGCGTTAGCTAGTAGGTATGATAAGTGAGTCGCGCGTCTGGGAGGTTTAAACTGTAGCCGTTATTTATTTTTTTCCGCCGCGCGAGCGCACCCGCATCTGCAGCGCTCTGTGAGGTGAATGCGTATGAAAAAAACAAAGCAGCAGCAGCGATGATCAAAGGAGCCGCCTCTGACGGCGCCAGCCCAGCGGCTGTGTGTGAGGAGGAGCTCCCGCTAACTCACCCGCGCAAGATGCTCTCCGTATGTCTGATCATAACTTGGAGCGCGTGATACTAAATCGGGAGCGAGGGTATGAATCATTCATTAGGCAGGGAGAACATTCTGCGAGTGTACGAAATAATGATTATAGTAATACAATTTCAATTTCTCTCAGATGAGTACTTTGTTTTGGTGTCTTGATTTGTTAATAGGCTTGTATTATTCGGAACCTGTGTACATTAGCTGTGTATTGGTGTTTTAGGGATACATGTTCTATTGCAACACTTGCACACTTGCAACTAAACATGGAGAAATAAATAGCACACCCAATACTTCTATTAAGATGCATGTCTTTGATGCTGTTTTTTTTGTTTGTTTGTTTGTTTGTTTTTTTTTTTTTTGCATTCCCATCTGTCATCCATGAGAAAAAATATAAATGCTATTAATTTTTAGATTTTTTAGTCTGAAGTTGGAACTAGCCTGGTTAATCTATAAGCCCACTGTTAGTCTGTTTATGGCAGCCCACTTGTTAATCAGATTTTTGCACTTAAACATGAAGCCTTCTTGTAGCAAACAAGCATGAAGTCCAACTCCAAAGCCAGCCTTCTGTTCCAGCTGCATTGTGGGATTGAGATGTTCCCCGTTTTCCTCCCATTTTGTAGATTCATGCTGCATAATGGTTTATTTTTTTATTCTCGTGCTAAATTGCATGAGGGAAACTGTTTAAATAGTGAAAGCTTTTGCTTAATTTAGCCGATGGCTAAAAGGGTTTCCATTAACTACTAGGAATGACTGTCAGCTAATGGGCTACAAATGATTCCCCCGTGATCTGTGGTCTTAGACTAGGCATTTAAAAAAAATTGATCCACTGTCATAAATCAACTCTCCCAAAATGACAGGGACTTGGACACTGATACTGAAGGTAATAATGCTGTGCTTTTAGGTTTGTAAATGATCACTTGCATTTGAATCTGAGCTTCTTTTTCCGCTTTTAATGATAGACGTTCCTTGTGTCTCCATCTTTTCCAACTCTAGCTGGGGAACCCAGTGTGCTTCCAGGTCTCCAATTGAAAATGATACATTATCCCCCATAATATAATATAATATAATATAATATAATATAATATAATATAATATAATATAATATTTTGAATACAAAATACAGCTGTAACAAATGTATGACCCTTGTGCTTACTCATCCAGTGTGATGCTTTGCATCTAAATAATTAACATGTCCCGAATATAATGAAATAACAACTGAAAGAATTAAAATGATACGTTTTGACAGGTGTTTGTACTGATGCCATCAGCTGCAGTGTTAACATGGATTAACTTAACTGCTGTTGTTCTGTTGCGTGTTCTGAACGTGTTTTCTGATTGGACGACAGGTTGGTGAACGAGAACGAGGTCAGACAGTGGAGAGACCAGGCGGAGAAGTTCAGGAAAGGTGAGTCACGGAAGGGCGTTGTCCTCACTGAGCTGGTGCCCCCTGTTGGTGGATGTATGATTAAAATAAAATGTCCCATTGTAACATGTGTAGTGTCCCTATTCTGAATTCAGAATGACTCCCTTTTTTGCTTTTGTAAACTCTCTGTGAACAAGAGGTGTGTGTCTGTATATATGTCTTGGGGTTGTGTGCATGTGTGCACGTGTATACGTGTGTGTGTGTACATGTGTGTGTGTGTGTGTGTGTGCTCACAGTGCCTCCCTCTCTTCTCTCAGAGCACGCGGAGCTGCTGGCTCGCCTGGAGAAGAAGGAGAGGGAGTGCGAGGCGAAGACGCAGGAGAAGGACGACATGATGAGGACTCTCAACAAGATGAAGGACAAGCTGCAGAGGGAGGGGGTGGAGCTACGCAGCGCTCGGGAGCAAGTCATCGACCTGTCCACCCGCATCAACGACTACTCAGTGAGCACGCTCAAATCTGCTGCTCCTTTGTCTGTCTGTCTCCCTGCCTGTCTGTCTGTCACTCTCTGTCTGTCTCTCTGTCTGTTTGTATCTGTCTGCCTGCCTGTCTGTCTGTCTGTCTGTCTGTCTCATTCCACAGCTGTCAGATATATTTGACCCATGCCTATACTGTACCTAATCTAATATGTAATTAATGATTGTACTTAGTGTGCGAATTGTATTTTCGGAATTTTAAATGTGTCTCTTTCTCTGCCAACAGGGCAGCAGTGTTCCTTTCCCCCCTCCCCCTCCACCTCCGGGGGACCCCCTGGCCCCTCTTCCGCCCGCCATGATGGGCGGCTTCCCGCCTCCCCCTCCCCCGCTCCCCTTCTCCTGCCCGCCCCCGCCCCCTCCCCCGCCCCCTCCTCCCGGAGCTCCGCCCCTCTTCTGCTCGGGAGTCCCGCCCCCTCCGGGCCCCCCGGCGTTCAGCTCGGCCACCACCCAGCGCAAGAAGTCCATCCCCCAGCCCTCGCACCCGCTGAAGTCCTTCAACTGGTCCAAGCTGGGTGAGGTGAGTCCCCCCACCCCGCTCGCTATTCTCCAGGGGGGTATATATGTGTTTAAAAAAAAAATATGGCAATATCTGAAAGCTGCAGTGCTTTGTGAATACGTTGTGGCGATATCTTTTCTGATCTTGATAATATATTTTATGTCAATACATTGGCAGTGTATTCTATATGCAGAAGTGTTGGTAAGCTGAATGGCAAGTTCAGGTTCTGTTTAACGAAAATAATAATAGTAAAAAAGCAAATCAATAAGTGAATTGCATATAATGTTTATAAGGTAGTCGTGACTGTAAAAAGATCTTGTGAGAAGTACTGCAATCCGTATTTTGTGAGTAAACTCCATGCCTCAACTTTGCCTGACCTTCATGGCTTTATTGGGGAAATGTGTCAAAGTTATGCTTTAATTCTGTTTTGATAACTCAGAGAGTGGCTCAGATTAATCCGTTTTTGCAACTGCCCGACTTCTCAGAACAAGATTACCGGCACCATCTGGCATGACATCGATGACCTGCGGGCCTTCGAGATCCTGGACCTGAAGGACATCGAGAAGATGTTCTCAGCCTACCAGAGACAGCAGGTACAGGGGGCTGGAGCTTCAGGAAACCAGGGGGCCATAGCACTGATTCCTAGACTCACGGCAACTGCGATGGGAATCCAAGCACCGTCTGTGCTGCTGGAGCCCATCCCATCCAGTTGTTTTATGATTTGTTACTGAATTTTAAAAAATGTAATTTTAATCCCCAGTCACAGGGAGTGGCAGTGTAGCTTAATGGTGTGGGAACTGTTCTCCTTAGAGGTTGCCAGTTCAAATCCTGGGAGGGGCACTGTCATTATGCCCTTGATCAAGATGCTTAACCGTAATTGCCTCAGTAAATATCCTGCTGAATAAATGGATTGTACATAAATGATGTAAGCTGTGTGAATTGCCTGGGATAAGTGTCAACTTAGCAAATAAATATTAACATTGTAATTGATGTCACAATGGAGCCCCATTAAGTAACGCTGACTGTGTAAATTGATGCAGTGCTGATGTGTGTGTGTGGTTTGCTTATTTGTACATTGTTTTTTTGGCTGATGATCCTGCTGTTTGCTTTTTTGCAATGGGAATGGTTCCTTCCGAAACGATGCATTGAAGTGGAATGAAGTGGAATGTGTTTTGTGTGTGTGTTGGGGGGGGTGGTGTGGGGGGTCTGGGGGGGGGGGGGGGTGGGGGGCGGCGGGGGGCGGCGGGGGGCGGTGGTGGGTGATGGGGGTGGAGCAGAGCTTCATTAGATGCTGAAAGCCTGGCTGGAGGCTAGCGTTAGCGGCTCCTCTTGCTTAGACGGCTGGCTCTGTAGGTGGCATAGAGCTAAAGCATGCTGAGGTAGCGCCAGAGCTGTGGAGGGGCTGGCCATTCCCACGGGCTCATGGGTAATCACACTGCCACGGTCGCACGGTCACATCACCGCAAAGAATGGCGAAACCACAACAACTGCCTTGTATTTAAGTCCCACGATGTTCCATATGGAAAATCTTCATCTGGGAAACATCAGCTTCAGTGAAAGTTGACAGCCTTGATTTAATCAAGATTTGACATTTAATTTTGACAAACAATTCAATGAAAGCGTTATTTTTATTCTCCACAGATACAGTTTGGCAAGATCATCAATCATCGTGCCAAAATTACTCTTATTGGTAGATCAAAGTCAAGGACTGTCAAATACTGATTGAATCCAGGCTAATATTTATGTAGGCGAGGATGATGTTGAGGATGATGATAATAATAGTGATGATGATGAAGATGGCGACAGTGATATTGATGACGACAGTGAAGATGATAGTGATGATAATGATGATGATGACGACAGTGATGATGGCAATGATGATGATGATGATGATGACGACAGTGATGATGATGATGATGATGATGACAACAGTGATGATGACAGTGATGATGATGATGATGATGATGACGACAGTGATGATGACAGTGATGATGATGATGAGCCGGTGAAGAGTATGGGGAACGCCAGCCCTTCCCGTGTAGTTGTACTTAAAGCCCTGTGTTGAAAGCCGTTGCTTCCTGAGTCATTAATCTCTGCATGTCTTTCAATGTCTTTGTTTTCTCTGTGCTGTTCGGCTGGCTGTGCAGGAGGTGCTCACTAACCAATCCTTCAGACAGGTGAGTGCCGCGTTCCTGCTTTACCTGGGTTACCTGCCTTACCTGCGTACTCTTACCTGTGGTTCCTCAGGCGGTGCACTGAACCTGCCTTCAAACACACATCCCGAAAAATAAGGGCACTTCCCCGTAATGTGGAAGATAACGCTGTGTAGCAGTAGTATGAATTCCCCCCCCCCCCCCCCGTGGTTTAGATTAGAATTAAGTTCATTAGTTTCGCTGAGAAGTCCTGGATTTTTAGGCAACCTTTTCAGCCACTGCCAGGCACAGTGCGCACCCCAGTGAGTGGGACGGGTCCACTGATCCTGTTCCTATACGGAACATGGTCCCACAGTCCTGGGTAAACAGAGTGCCAGCGTGGAAGAAATTGTTCTACGTAATTCATTATTCACACAATTTTGAGCTACACAGCCTGAAATATGCGCAGTCAGTAAAGTGCTTTAAAGAGTTTCCTTAGAAGCCCAACTTTTTTTTTAATGCTGAAGTGTTCATTCTTGCACCGTTTCAGATTGAGTTTGAGTTTAATTAGAGCCACTGTTGCAGTCCCCGTCTTCTTCCATTGCTCGATTTGTCCCGGACAGTTTCTTTAGCCAACAGCTGAATCACAGAATGCATATGCGAGTGGCTGTTAGACACGCATGCGGCAGCTGTTGCATTCTCCTCTTGGCGGGTGGAATGTTGGGACCCTGTTGCCGGGCGATAGCCGGGCCGGCGTCGCGGTGGGGCCCCGGTGGACCCCAGCTCCGGTTCTGACGGCGGGGTTTCTGTCTCCTCCTCCCCCCCCCCCCCCCCGCAGAAAGAGTCGGGCTCCATGGACGACCTCTACCTGAGCACTCGCAAGGTGAAGGAGCTGTCCGTCATCGACGGCCGCCGAGCGCAGAACTGCGTCATCCTCCTCTCCAAGTGAGTACCCCGCGCCGCACCCCCCCCGAAACTCACCGCACGCTCAGCGTGCTGCGTCAGTGTGAAACACTGGTTTGAGTGCCCTGCCTGTACTGTGAGGGTCATAGGTCAGAAGAACACTGGCTATACCAGAACTGCTGGAGAGTAGTACAGAAGTCAGTGATTTTTCTTTTTAATGAGCTGCATTTGCATTATATTATGTATTAGGTGAGTGTCAACCGTCATTAAGAGCGATCCTAAACTGGGAGTGTCTGGTCTGGAGAGGTGCAGTCTGAGGAGATGCGTCTTCAGACCAGGACGGAAAATGGGCGGGAAACGAGTGGTCCCGAATCATCCTCGGCATCTGATTGGCTGCATCACCTCTTGTGTTCCGTACACTCTGACTCCTCAGTTTATCCCTGCCAATTAAATTTGTGCTCTCAGTCGTTTAAATGCTTACATGAAAATGATTAAATATTACATTTTACAATGCAGTGCAACAAAAAAAAAACATTGTAGTCGATTGCTTGACGGGTCTTTCATACGCAGATCGAACTTCATTTTTGTGAATGAATTTGTTTCTCTTAAACCAGAGACAGCTTACAAATGAGATGTTTTGCTTATTTGTATTTCTATTCATTCTGGGTAGTTTATTTTCATCAGTTGCTATTGGAGAGCTGGGGAGGGGGGGTGGGGGGGGAGATTGTGATGGTGAAGCAGAGAAGCACGGCGTCCGTACGCATTCATCAGCCGGGGATCGAAATCAATCGAGTGCCGAACAGCGGGTACGAGTGATTTTAGAGCTGGGACGGGGCAGGAAGTACGACCGTAATCACAGCCCCTGTCGATGGGGGATGACCCGGGGGCGTGACTGAGGCCAAATTGAGGTCGGGGTCGGGTCGATGGGGCCATGTGATGCAGTCACAACCTCATTGATCGCCATGACGCCCAGGGAGCATTGACCATAATGAGGGGTGTCTGTGCTCCTGAACTACACCGTCAGTACAGTGACCCTGTGTGTGTGTGTGTGTGTGTGTGCGCTTGTCTGTGGGTGCGTGCACGTGTGTGTGCATGTGTATGTGCGTGTTTGCAAGCATGTGCCTGCTTGTGTTGCTGTTTTTGTTTCTGTTTGTCCATGGGGATGGACTTTTCTGCAGTTTCATCCATCAAATTCCTGCTCAAAAATATCTTGCCACGGGAACATGAATTTAGTACCTCAAACATTACACAGCCTGGATATACAGGGTCATATCTAAAGGACTACTTATAATTGTAATTGTAACCTCACAGTAAGTCACACTCTGAGCTGCTAGCAGCGAAGCTGGTTGAGTCATCCTTTTGTCTGATACATTTTGGTGTTTTTCTTTGTTCCTTTGCAGGTTGAAAATGAGCAACGAGGAGATCAAACGGGCCATCCTGGAAATGGATGAGAGAGAAGAGCTGGCCAAGGACATGCTGGAGCAGGTACTGTCTCTCAGCTGGGCGATGAAAGAGAATGAACTGTTTTATAATCCCCCTTTGATCTGGATAATGAAGGGGTATAACTGTGTTATGGCCTCCCTTTGCTATGGATGATGGAGTATAACTCTGCTATAACCTCCCTTTCATCTTGATAATGAAGGATTATAAATGTGTTATAACCTCCCTTTACTATGGATGATGAAGGATTATAACTCTGCTATAACCTCCCTTTGATCTGGATAATGAAGGGGTATAACTGTGCTATAACCTGCCTCTGATCAGGGTGATAAAGGAGTATAACATTGTTATAATCTAAGTTTGAGCTGGATAATGAAAGAGTATAACTGTGCTGTAACCTGTCTGCTTTTGGATATGAAAGAGTATAACTGTGCTGTAATGTGTCTGATTTTGGGTATGATGAGTATATCTGTGCTGTGACCTGTCTGATGTTGGGTATGATGGATATAGCTGTTCAGTGACCTGATTTTGATTTGGGCCATGAGAGAGGGGTAACCATTGCCCTTTTATGGGTTCTCAGCTGCTGAAATTCGTCCCGGAGAAGAGCGACATCGACCTGCTGGAGGAGCACAAGCACGAGCTGGAGCGCATGGCGAGGGCCGACCGCTTCCTGTTCGACATGAGCAGGTGACAGGAAGTGCCTGGCTGTCGGCCAGTGGGAGAGGGCCTTCTCCCGAGGGCCGTGTTTTCAGCCAATAGGACGTTCCCAGCAGACGGAACTTGGCAGAGACCGAATGTACTGTACTTTGAGCTCTGACCCTGGATCACTTTAAACTTCCCTCTGATCAAAGAGAGTAAAGGATTATCTGGGCTTAGCTGACCCTAGATCAGTTGCTGAATACACAGTCAGACAGTGCCTGGGGACAAATCCCTTGTGCTGTCTCTTTATTACACTGACTCTAAACAAGGGGAAGCCAGTGCATAACACAGTAAGGAAGTATTGTGTACATTAGTCAGCCTTTTTTAAATAATGAG
>CM077284.1:5692679-5765179 GCA_039654925.1 Anguilla pacifica
ACCCTCCTTCCACCCTACCTCTACCCCCTCTCCCTCTCTCCCTCACTCTATCTCTCTCTCCATCCCTCCCTCTCTCCTTCTCTCCTTCTCTCTCCCTCTACCCCCCTCTCTCTCACTCCCTCTCCCTCTCTCTCTCTCTCTCCCTCACTCCCCCTCTCTCTCCCTCCCTCACTTCCTCTCCCTCTCTCCCTCGCTCCCCCTCTCTCTCCCTCCCTCCCTCTCTCCCCCCTCTCTCTCCCTCCCTCCCTCTCTCCCTCCCTCACTCCCTCTCCCTCTCTCCCTCACTCCCCCTCTCTCTCTCTCTCCCTCCCTCTCTCAGCCATCCTGTGCGCCTCGCGGGAGGTCATGAGGAGCAGGCGGTTGACCAAAACGCTGGAGGTGGTCCTGGCCTTCGGGAACTTCATGAACAAGGGCCAGAGGGGAAACGCCTACGGCTTCAAGGTGTCCAGCCTCAACAAGATCGCAGACACCAAGTCCAGCATAGACAGGTCAGAGGTCACCGCAGCAGGGGGTCAAAGGGCACTGGGGAAGGGGAGGGCGTGGAGGGGCACCTGTCATGTTTTTATCTTCAGGGAATGCAAAAATGTGCTGAACGTTAATGTATGTGTTTGGTGTGGACCTGTGTGTGTGTGTGTGTGTGTACCCTACAGGAACATCACCATGCTGCACTACCTGATCATGATCTTTGAGAAGAACTACCCTGACATCCTGCGCATCCAGGAAGAGCTGCACAGCGTACCTGAGGCAGCCAAAGTCAAGTGAGTGGCAGACGGACAGACCTGTCCCTACCTGTCCTTCAGGTGTTTCACCTGAATGAGGAGGCCACCTGGCTGAAGTTTTATTAATCTCACCTGACTGAACACTGCCGCCCTACAGGGGCATTTTGGAGCTGCCCGAAGTTCTTTAGATTTGACCCACTCACGTCACTAACCTGGTGGATCATCTGTTTGTTTAGTCCGCTGTGTTTCTGTCTCTTCCAGTCTTGCTGAGCTGGAGAAGGAGGTCTTCAGCCTCAAGAGTGGACTGAAGGCTTTAGAGGAGGTGAGTGACCGATTATCTGCCTTCTAACCAATCAACTGCGCAGTGCACTCTCCTCCCAACCAATCACCTGCGCAGGTCAATGCCCCACTGACCAATCAAAATTGCGAAAGTTGAGCAGAATCTTTCCCTTACCCAACAGCATTCTTCTGGCCAGGTAGCTCCGCCCTCTCAAAAGAAATTTAACCAGTCAGCACGCTCCATCTGAGGCCTAGATTCTATTTCAGCCAACCGGCAGTGCTGGTGCCCCCCGGCCACAATCAGCTCTGGCACCGTTCTTGAAGTTCGGGCAAGCAGCCGTCCTTCCAATGAATAAAGAAGCTGTTTGTGACTCAAGGCCAGTTGGCAAGGAGGATAAGTGAGACATAAGAGTCAGGAGACTGAGAATGAGCTCCTCCAACACCCCCCCCCCCTTCATACAGAGTGGTATGGCCCGGTGCCCAGCCTGTCTCTATCAGTTACTCTTGGTGATATCATCATGACCAGGAGGGTGTCGAGGAGCAGCCTCCATCCAGCTCGCTAACATGTGCATGTACACGCACGCACACACACACACAGACATGCGCTCACACACTCATGCACACACATGCACACACACACACACACACATGCATGCATGCACACACACACACACACACACATGCATGCATGCACACACACACACACATGCACACACACTCACACTCACACTCTTACACACAACACACACACACACACGCAACACACATAGACACGCACTCACACACTCATGCACACACATGCACACACACACACACACACACATGCATGCATGCACACACACACACACACACACATGCACACACACTCACACTCACACTCTTATACACAACACACACGCACCACACACAGACACGCACTCACACACTCATGCACACACTGCACTCTGCCACGTTATAACCAGCAGGCCTGCGAGCTCGACACACCTTCAGAGATGCACTACAGAGCAGGAGTTAAGAGTTTACACACAGGAGAATGAGTTTGCCTTTCTGCTGTCAGGCCAGGAGATAATTGTTTAGAGAGAAGAGCAACTGAAGCACTTTTAGCAATAAGAATCCCAGCACAACGAAAGGCATGACTTCATTTTCGGTATGCTATTTTGGTAGGCCAGGAATTGATTATTGAATTAAGGGTAAATAAATTATTGTCAAGTCAGTAGTAAAAGTGGGAAGGCAAAAGACAGCTTGTCACTTTGAGGTCCTCTCTCGCTCTCTCTCTTTCTCTTTCTGTCTCCCCTTCTCTCCCCCCCCTCCCTCCCTCTGTTTTTCAGACAAATATGTGGATAGAAAAGGGCCTGTGTTTCGGCGCTGTGTGTGTGTGTGTGTGTGTGTGTGTGTGTGTGTGTGGCGGTTCGAGTTTGAGTCTGAGTGGCTGGGTCTCTTCAGGCCTTTAATTATGCTCTGGGAAAGCGAAGGACAGAGATGGGCTGCGTGTGGAGGGGGGGGGGGGTGGAGGGGGTTGGGGAATTGAGAGGAGGGGGTAGAGCGAATGCGACACACCCCAGATGACATCCTCCCACTGGCTAATTGCTCTGAAAAACATCAGCGAAGGGAGCCAAAAATTCCCCCCCCCCCCCACCCCGACTAGAAAGCAGAGCTTGACTTGCGATCTGACGCCCCCTCTTCCCCGAACCCAAGTCTGCGGAACCCGGTTCCTTTTTTTTTTTTTTACCCCAGGGTTCCAAACCATAGATGTATGCGCTCCTCGCCAATTAGAGCCGCTAGTGGTCTTCCAAACCATAGCATGGGAAGCCAGCCCTCGTAAGGGAGGTCTGGGAATAAGCCCGGCTGTCAGCACGTCTGGGGGGCGGTGGAGGGGGGGCAGGGTGGTAGCGGTGATGAGGGTGGGGTTGATTTAGGGGTGCTGCTTCAGCATAGTGGTTAGGGAACAGGGCCTGTGACTGTCCCAGGTAGGACGCTGCCGTACTAGGTACTTATCCTGAATCACTTCAGCGGTATAAATAGATGGTGTGTAAGAACCCCCCCCCCCACATGGTTCTTTTGGGATGAGCTTCTCCGGGTATTATGGTGGTGATGTCACTTCCTGTGTCTCTCCGCAGGAGCTGCAGTATCAGCAGAGCCGCACGTCGGAACGCGGGGACAAGTTCGCCCCGGTGGTCAGCGACTTCATCACCGTGGCTGGCTTCAGCTTCTCCGAGCTGGAGGACCAGCTCAAAGAGGCCAAGGAGAAGGTGAGAGTACGAGCGTGCGCTCAGTGCTTAACCCTTTTTGAGGTGTGAGGTCACAATGTGTCATTAGAATGTTCTAAACTGAACATTCTAACGATGATGCAACAATCACTGCTGGTGACTGGCAGCAGTGGAGTTCTAGAACACATTGGAAAAACATTCCAAAAAAACCTGCTCTTCAGAGGGTTCACGCACTCTCAGTGCGTGACACGTGGACACCGGGTCAAAACCCTCTAGGGCAGGGAGCTCAAGCTGAAATGCTGGAGGGCTCCGTTTTATGCTGGTTTCCGTTGTGTTTTGGCGCAAACTTGCTTTCTTCCAAGTCACTGATTGGCTAAAGAGTCCACAGAATTAAGTTCCAAGGTCAAAATTTGTTGCTGATTGAAGGGAAAACCACAAAAGAGACTTGCAGACACTGTGGCACTCCAGGACTGGAGTCTGAAATCCCCGCTGTAGTTAGATTTTCTTCTCTTGCAGCTGATCTCCCAAGAGGCCTATGGGAGATCATGAGAACATTTAAATGATGAGAACAGGTGATTTATTGATTTAGACCATGTATTCTGATCATAGTTCCCCAGTGCAGACAACAGTATAAAATATGATAATAGCAAACCGTATTTAGTCTGACTTGCTCATTAATTACGAGCTCAAAGCTTGGACATTAATCATGGAAGATAAAACTAGCAGCAAAAAAAACAGACACACGCAGACACACACACAGCGCGCACACACACACACACGCACACACACAGCGCACACACACACACACACTCACACACGCAGCGCGCGGTTTTCCGAGGCCGGCCGTGGAAGGTGAGGCGTGTGGTGGGCGGCGGCTCTTTGACGGGATGACGGGTCCCAGGACGGGACGGGCGCAGCGGCGCGGGCCAGAGTGGGGGCGACGTTTTTTTGGGCAGGGGCGAGCGGATGATTCGGGAGCTCCCCTCCCCTCTCCCCCCCCCCCCCCCCCACGGGCTTCCGTGTGGGAGCCTTTGAAGGCGTCCCGCCAGGCTTGCATGGGGCCCAGCCGCAGAGGAGGGAGCGGGGGAACGAGGGAGAGGAGGGGGAGGGATGGAGAGAGCGGGAGGAAGAGAGCGGGCTTTGTGTGCCAGTGCTTCGCGTGATGACTTATCCATCCCGGGGAAGCCCGGGTGCTTCGGTGGACTTCTCCTTTTCCCTGCTCTTTTCTTTTCTTCTCTTTTCTGTGTTTGCCAGATTTATTTCTTTTGAAATGCGGCCCAGCTCTTCCCCCTCAGCATGCTCTGTCTCAAACATATAGAAGGAAGCCATTTTGATGTCCTGGGGAAGGATGAGAAGGTGATGTGTGATTGGCTGTGTGTGTGTGTGTCTGTGTGTATTTGGCTGTGTGTGTGTGTGTGTGTGTGTGTGTGTGTGTGTGCTGTGCTATGTGTGTGTGTGTGTGTGTGTTTGTGTATGCTGTGTGTGTGTGTGTGTGTGCATACTTGCACATGTACGTGCATGCATGCGTGTATATGTGTATATTTGAATGCGTTGCATGTGCCTGTAAGCACTTGCGTGTGTGAGCGTGTGTGTGCATGCTTGCGAGTTTGTGTTTTTTGAGCTGCTGCTGCAGTTAGCCGTCGTCCTCTCCTCCTCCTCCTCCTCCTCCTCCTCCTCGTCCTCCGCGCGGCTGTGGAAAGTGTGAGCGGAATGTCCCGGGGATCAATGGGAGCCAGTGTTCGCGCGGAGAGACGCCGGCGAGCTTCCGGGAGACCGGGCCGGGTCGCCATCACAAAGGCTCGCCGTGTTTGCGTCTGCTCCCCAATTATTTACCCAAAGGAGCGTGGGGGGGGGGGGGGGGGGCGTAGAGACCGCTCGGACGTCACGGGACAAACCGCGGCCGTCCCGAACGTCGGGCGCGCGTGCCCCGCCGCCGCCCAAACAAAAGCGCCTCTGTCCTGCCTTACCCAGAATCCCGTCTGTTCCGATGCTCTCGAACGCATCGTTAGCTCTGGGTTCAGCGTAAATATTGTGGTTTAGCTGGGGAGGGCAGAGCTCAGGGCTCTGGATGAATCAGCCCCCCCCTCCCGCCCCCCCCCGTTCCTCGGTAGAGGTTCTGACTGACCACTCGGCTTTGCTAAGACGTCATGTGTCCGGTGTATTAAACTGCCGCCCCCCTCCCCTGGGGGAGATGTTCGTGAAACAGACACCAGCGGTCCTCCGCTATCCCAGAGTTCAAAGAGGTCGGCCATGTTTTTGTGGGCCGGCCCCGTGCGGGTCCTGTCAGGCTCTGATTTGCTGTTTTGTTTTTACGTCTCCTGAGTGTGGCACAAAGTAAAGAGAGGAGCAGCAGAGTCAGCTTTTAGCCGGTGCTAAAAATACCCTCGCACCCCTCGCCCCGGGACACAGGGGTGAGTTACGACAGTCTTCCCCCTGTCCCGAAGTGGCAGGAAGTTCGGAGGAGGTGCACAGTGGGGAAGACATCCCTCAAGTTTACCTGAATATCCTGGCCCACCCGCTCCCTGCACAGTAAAATGTCCAGTGTTAAATCAACTCTTACAGAGTACATGTGGTCCCTCCTGGACTCGTATGTGCTCCTGTTACAGTTGCAGTAGCACTGGATATTTTACTGTGTATGTACTCTGTTAGAGCTGAATTAGCAATAGTCATTTCACTGTGTGTTTTCAGGGTCTGAGCCGGTTTGGCTGTGCATGTGCAGTGTTGACAGGGGGCATTGTGGGTTAGTGGGTCGGAGAGCGGCGCTGTTTCCAGGCACAGGAAGCTGGCGCGGGGGGGGGGGTGGAATGGGGGGGGGGTGGGGGTGGGTGGGTAGGGCTGGCACAGCACTGGGGCAGGAAGCTGGCGCGCGATGGCGGGAGGTGGCGGGGGGGGGTGGATGGGGGGGGGGGGGCTGGCACGCCGCTGGTACAGGGGGATGGAAACACGCAGAGCTGAGGCTGGCGGCAGCTGCTGTACGATCTGGCGGAAAAGCCAGCGTAGCGGCCGGTGAAGACAGACATGGGGTGGGGGGGTGGGGGGGTGGTCTGGATCCGCTTTCCGTTTCATCTGCGGCGTCTCCGTCTCCGATGGGCTCTCAGGAGCGGCGGCGCGGCGTGCTCACGCTGAGCGTGTCCGAGATTCGCGCCGGAGCGTCGGCCCAGCGGCTGGGACACACGCCAGGCCGCTCCTGGCAGCGGGCCTGAGACCGTGAGTTACTCTTCCTACCTGCTTTCCAACGGGCCGTCCCACTTCTGCACCCGCGCACCCCCCGCTCCCCCCCACTTCCCCCGCTGCCGTCCTCCCCGAAATCGAATGACGGGTCCTTCTGCGCCCCGGCCGTTCTCTTGGCCGACCCGTCCCTCTCCCGCCGTTTCCTCCAGTCTGTGAATAAAGGGACCTCTGTTCTGTTTTTTGGGAAGCCCCTCACGTCCTGGCCTTCACCCCTGCCCCCCTCCCTCCCCCCCCCCCCACCTACCCCCACCACCATTTCTGCTACATGTCAGAAAGGCCCAGTGACTAATTGTCAGGACTAATTACATCGCCACGGTGACCGGCGGAGTGCGTGCTACTTGAACACGCGAGTTTGGCGGGATGGACAGGCGTGCGCTGGGGGAGATTTGGCGCGGTGCGGTTGGCGGGGGGGCCGTGTGACATCATCACCGCTCACAGATTGGCGATATTTGGGGGCTGCGGTAGAGGACGTGAGAGGAGAGGACGTGTCGGTGTTTTGCAAGGCCCACGCAATCCCAGATCAGATCGTACACCCGTACACCACCGTCACCGCGGCGACAAGTCGGGCCACAGACTACACAGACGTTACTTCACACGGATCGGATGGCAAGGCCTGGATTACCATCATACTTTCAGCTGTCATCAATTACCCAATCATACAGGACAACGATGCAAAGAATTGTTTTTCTTTCTTATTTAATTCTGTTTTCAATTTTTTTTTGTTTGGGGTGGGGGGGGGGAGCATAAATGTAGATGTGATATACAGGGTAATCCCTTTGAAATGGAAAGGGTTTTTAAAAATTTTCCAGCAGAGTCATTGAGCTATGGAGCAGACTGCTTGGTATTCATTGAAGTGCGGGTTGGGTGTTTGGGTTTACTGATGTAATGGATGAATGTAACCCTTCATAAATATGTTAATGTAATAGGAAAGGCCCGGTTCATGCTTAAGTATATGGATACAATGCTGGCAGTCGCACTCAGAGTAATTTCAGATGTTAGAAAGTGTAAGAGCAGAACTTATGACCATTGTTATTGTGGTTAACCCACAACGAAGCGCTCGCCCACACTGACTGCTTGGGAGTTAGTACCCTTTGAAAAAGCGTCAGATCGGGTGTCAGTATTTTTGGTGGAAACCCGGGATGTGGATGGGGTCGGTCCATTGGGCCGTCCCATGCGCCGATGTTGGCCAGGGATGGGCAGGATTTCACATACACAGATTAGGCACATGTATTTGCATTTACGCAGTTTATTAGTGATAATGCACGTATCTCACCTTTTCATAATATGGGCCTACTCCACCTCCACCATTTTGACTGTGGTTTATAGTTACATGGATTTCAGATGTAGTCTATTTTTTTCTATTTTGTAACAGAAAACATTTTAGTGTATTTAGTGTATTTACGTTTGATGTCTGCACCCACTCCTGCCCTGTCTCTGAGGGCCCTGAAAGGTACAGGGGAGGGGGGAAGTAGGGGGGGGGGGGCGCTGGTGGAGTTTAGGTTTTGGGGTCTCTGTGAGGAGACAGGCTCTGGCGGAGTCTTCTTAAAAACGGCGGGTGGAGTTTTACAGCACCCCAGGGCAGGAGAGGACCGCTGAGTCCTGGCACGGGACGCCCGGCAGCTGTCAGGGGTGCGGGAAGAGTCACAACACGTGCAGTGAGAATTTGGCAGGGCCGTGCCCCACACGCTCGGGACGGGGGGGGGGGGGGGGGGGGAGGATGTGAGAGTGCGTGTATCTCTGCTGAATAATGGCCGTTATTAAATCTGAGAACAGGGATTTATGGGTAAAAGAGAGAGACACAATGGCTGATGTTATGGGTATGATTTGGCAGTGGACCGGGATGGGAAGGGGGTGGTGAGAAATGGTTCTGATTTTTTTATGGTACCGCATGCTGTGAAACCCAGTCTCTCTCTCCATCACAGTATCTCAGTTAAAATGTTTCTGTCTCAGTTCTATTTCATTTGAAATGTTTTATTGCCAGAACATATTTTTTTCAAATGTATTGCCAACATGTACTACAATAATACAAATAATAATAATACAAATAATAATAATAATAATAATACAGTTTAATACGGTAGTATTATTAAGTGTAATACAATAGTAATAATTCTTCTGTCTCTGTCTCTCCCCCCCCTCTGTCTCTGTCTCTCACTCTCCCCCCCCCCCCCCCCCCCAGTTCTCTAAGGCGCTGAAGCACTTTGGGGAGGAGCAGGGCCGGATGCAGCCGGACGAGTTCTTCGGGATCTTCGACACCTTCCTGCAGTCGTTTGGAGAAGCCAGGCAGGACCTGGAGAACATGCAGCGTCGCAAGGAGGAGGAGGAGAAGAGGGCACAGATGGAGGCCATGGTGAGCGCTGCTCCCTCTCTCCTCCTCTTTTACTCCCTTCCAAGGAGACGCAGCATAGTCTAATGCGTAGGGAGCTTGCTGGCAGGCTGCGGGTTCGATTCCCAGGTGTGACACTGCTGCTGTACCCGGGAGTATGGTACTCAACCTGAACTGCTTCAGTAAATATTCTAATGAAACTATGAATTGATGATGTGTAAAAAATGCTGAAAGTTGTGCAAGTCTTGCATAAGAGTGTCAGCTAAATGCCAGCCAGGTAAAGTATTTCCAGTGCAGTGTGCAAAAGTGAGACTTTTTCCGACTTCCGTTGCATTTAGTCTCAAAATAAGAATTTAACTAGATGAGAGAAGCTCTAACCCTTTAACCCTTTAACCTGTTAAGGAGTGAGATCACAGATTTGTGATTAGAATGTTTTTAACTGAACATTCTAATGCTGATGATGTCACAATCGCTACTGGGGACTGAATGCAGTGGAGTCCTACAACACTGACCCTCATTCTGAACAAACATTCCAAAAAACATACTCTTCTGTGGGTTAAGGGCCATATTTATAAAGTGTCTCACAGTAGGAGTGCTGATTTAGGGTCAGGCTTACCCTGTCCATGTACTGATCACGTCCCGTATTTTATAATCTGAAAGGCCACACTGATCCTCGATCAAACAACTCTTACTTTGAGATGCGTGAAAACGGGCCCTGGTTTACTAAAGGTGCTAGCTGCAGAATAAACACATATTTCTGCCGGTTTCACGAGCATTTCTCCCTGCGGGCTTCAGGTGGAGTCGGTTATAACTTTAAATCACTGAATAACAGAATAACAGGTTTTCAACAAAGCAAGTCTTTGTTACCATTTGTAATAAAAGCAAAAAAGAAATCTGTTTCTGTAAATAGTTTAAATTTAGTGTTGGTAGGCAAGTCCTGATTTTGGCATTTAAAACAATGCATTTATTGAGATTTACTGCAGAGGGCTTTGTTTGCAGGAAAATTTAGATATTGTGTAATGCAAGCTTCTGTGTTCAAACTTGGATACGGTGCTCGAGCACTACTCCTGCCAATTCCGTGCCAGTTTAAGTGCCTTCGGCAAATTAGTTGCACAACTGCAGATAACATTGTTTAAGTGCAGATTAAAGGCCAGTTTCCTATAATAACACCACCACAGGTGGGTTTTTTGACCTAGTTTTCATGCCAATTGAGTGATTTCTGAGTTACAGACAGAAAGAGGGAGAGCGAGGGAGAGAGAGAAAGAGAGAGAGGTTGAGAAGAGAAGTATAGGATAGAAGACCTCAGTCTGTATCTATAAAAGGGAGTGGAGTTTGGGTGGCCCATCAGTCTGTAGCTATAACTGGGAGTGGAGTTTGGGTAGCCCCTCAGTCTGTAGCAGAAATTGGGTCATGGGACTACCCAGGGGAGTCCTGGGAACATGGCTCAGATATCTGTCTCTTAAAGTCTGGGAAAGAGACGAGCCAGCCAGAAGAACCTCTACCCTTACCCCTCTCTCTCACACACACACACACACACACACATACACACACATATATACACACACACACGCGGGAGAAATCCTTCACATCTCTCCTACAATGCATCCAGTAACATATACCAGCTGTGGGCTATTGTGTGCATTCTCTGAGGTCCCAGGCACTGAGACTCATTCACTGCACACCATGTGGATGTGCTGATGTAGCTGATAAGCAGTTCATTTATCACCAGTATTTCCCATGAAAAGTAATGAACACATACACACACACACACACACACACACTCACACTCTCGTCACTTGATGCCAAAGGCCTGAGCGCTCCTTATTTGGTGTTGACTGTAGCAGTACCACTGGTGTTCTGACCGTCTGTCTGACCGCCTGACTGTCTGACCGCCTGTCTGTCTGTCCGCCTGTCTGTCTGACCGCCTGACTGTCTGACCGCCTGTCTGTCTGACCGCCTGTCTGTCTGTCCGCCTGTCTGTCTGACCGCCTGACTGTCTGACCGCCTGTCTGTCTGACCGTCTGTCTGTCTGACCGCCTGACTGTCTGACCGCCTGTCTGTCTGACCGTCTGTCTGTCTGACCGCCTGACTGTCTGACCGCCTGTCTGTCTGTCTGTCCGTTTGTCCAGCTGAAGGCGCAGCGGGAGAGGGAGAGGAGGGCGAAGAAGAGCGTCGGCGGGAGCGTGTCGGAGGAGGGGGTGGGCGAGTTCGACGACCTGGTGTCGGCGCTGCGCTCGGGCGAGGTCTTCGACAAGGACCTGTCCAAGCTGAAACGCAACCGCAAGCGCTCCACCAAGGAGCTGGCGGAGGCCGCCGGGCGGGAGAGACCCGTGACCAAGGTCAACTATTAACCCCTGACCCCCGACCCCCGGCCCCGCGTCGGGCCATTCGGCTCACGGCCGCGCACCTGAAGGATAGTAGACACACCACCCAAAAGATACCCCCCCCCCCCCGCCACCTAATATTTACCTGTCCGGCTGCCCCCCCCCCCCCCCCCCCAGCCCCATTCACTCCTGTGCTCTACAGAGGTGCACAGCAACACGGACAGGGGGGACAAACAGACAAAGACATGGATGGACAGACACACAGACAGAGACTCTGAGCCCCCTCCCGAAATCCTCTCAGACCGCCCCCACGCTGTGCTCCACAGACGGAGAGGGTAGGGGTGGGGCTCCTGCTCCCTCCCTCCCTCCCCCTCCCTCTATCCCTGCCCATAGGGAAGAGGCCAGCCTTGTGCCCCACCACACCCAGAGAGGTGCTCTCCTAACCTTGCAGTTGCCCCTGCAGACATGGTTGACCCCCCTCCCACACTGGCAGGGGGGGGGCCAGGGGAGTCCAAACAGGAAGCTGATTCCTGATTCACACACTGCCTCTTCCAGTTCCGCCCAATCCGCAATTCCTGTGTAGCCCTGCAGGGGGCAGAATTCCACTGTGGTTCCCTCGCACTGTGGTGCTCAGTGGCGTAAGGCGGTTTTCTCTGTCTCCTGGCTGGAGGGGGGGTGCAATGGAGAGACCCCCTCCCTGACTGACTGCACACTCCACACAGCACTTTCGCCACTGCAGCTCAGGATCCCATGATGCTTAGCAGCATCCGCCGGCGTGGCGCAGACAAGCAGAGGCCGCCCCGGAGCCGGGGCGATCCGGAGACGCCGCCAATGCCGAAAAAATCCCCCCTTCCCAAGTGCCTCTTCTTCCACCGCACATTCCTGGAGACGGCTTTCGAGGGCTCGGCACTGGTGGGAAACAGTGGGAACGCTTCACTGGGACCGGATGGGAGAGGATGGGATACATTGGGATGGGACGGGAACGGGGTCGGAGAGATGGGGATTTTGACAGAGCAGAGGGTTAAAGTCCTTTTTTTTTTTTTTTTTGAAATTAGCGTTGCAATTTTTTTAAAGATTAAAAAAAAAATTTGAGGATTGTTACGGCCCTTCCCACTGCCAAAGGAAAAAAAAAATTATAAATAATAAAAAAGAAGAGAATACATATAGGGGCAAACAGGAAGGCGGTTATATATTTATACATAGGAGCGGACATGCTAGCGTTGAAGAATTTTGTTTTTTTTCGATTGTGTTCCTTGTCATTTTTGTTTAATTGATTTCATTGCTAATGTATCTGTTGTCATATTTGAGGTATTAATGTTCCTACGATGTGCGTCCCTGCCACTTTGTGTTAAAGAACACCCCTCCCATTCCAATCTCCAGGTCTCGCTTGCACTGTAAATGTACTTAAGACACCCCCTCCTCCGTGTATTTTCCCATGATCCTTTATTTTAATACCCAGAACCCCTAACTGTTACCCCTGATTTGGCGAAGCGTGACTGTCGGTTTTTGGTCCCAGGTTTTTTGACCGCAGTTATGGGCTGGTTGGGGTGGGATAGCGGGAGAGGAGGGTTGGGTCACTCGTCGAACCCAGTTGACGGCTTTCACCTAGTTTATCTTGCTGTGGTTCTCTTTGTAAATGTGGTATTGTGTGCAGCACTTAAAGGGTTAAAATATGGCGGAGTGTTTCCCATGCCATTGATGTTGTCCAGTATGAAAAAAAAAAAAACAGACAAAAAAAAGAAACACAAAACTTCTCTAAAGCACACCAAAAAACTGAACAGGAAAACAAACTGAATACTCGCACCTGTGATGATGAGCAAAGCGAAGCTCCAAGCCCCTCCCCCAACCTGCAGACTCGGCTGGCTAAGGGTTCGAGCCTCTTCCGTCTCTGAGCACAGCCAGACTACACCGGACAGAAAGGACCACGTGCTGCAGCCCTCTCACTTGTTTTTCATTTCTTTTCAACTCTTTTTTTTTTGCAACTCTTCTGGGGTTCTTTTTAAAACATTTTTTTCAGTTGTTTATTTTATACATATTTGTAATACTCTAGCCGTAGTCAGGACAAAGGTTGCATGAACATTGAAGTTTTGCCTTGTTCTGGTGTTTGTCTGGCTGTGTGAGGAAAGACAGAGGAGGGGGGGGGGGGATGGAGACCCCCCCTTCTTTAGGGAGCTGTGTTTCTGGGATGGCTCCTTGGTTTGGGGGAGTGGGATGGGGGCGCAGGCTGGTCCTCTGAAGTTCTGGATGCTTCCATCGCCCGGCACGTCGATTCCCATGGCAACGGAGAGGAGAAAGGCTCTTTTGCCGAAATGAAGATGCGTCAGTGGGGAGGGACAGGAGCGAGGGACGGCCTGGGGGGGGCCGCAGATAACGGACAGACGGACGGACAGAACCGTGAGGCGGGCGCTGAGTCTCCAGGACATGGGCCTGGAATGGGGGGCCAGGACAGACAAACCCAGACTCTGCGGCGCGGGTCAGCCCTGGTCTCTCTGTGGAGCAGACTCCTACATCACTATGGGTGGAAGGAGGAGGATGAGGAGGACAGGAGGAGGTGCAGGAGGCAGGAGGAGGGGAGAGGAGTAGGTGGTATAAGTTCCGCACTTTTACAAAAGAATGGACGTGGATTTATTTTATAGAGCACTCTCACCAGTGATTAAAAAAAATAATAATAAAATAAGATGCACCTTTATTTTTTAACTATCTGTAAAAAAAACAACACAAACGCTGCTCTTTTCAGAGCTGCTGCAAGGAATGACGGGTTTTTTTTTAACAGGATATACATGCCTCCCAATCCCTTGAAGATTATTATCCTCTCTCATACGCGGTGAACGTGAACGCAGCCGCGGGGGAGACGGCGTCCGCATCCCGTCTCGTCGTCACGGACGACCGAGCCTGCAGATGCGCACGTCCGCACGCGGTCCGGTGCCTGCACGGGGGGACGACCCCGCCGGTAACATCTGCTGCGAACGCCGCCAGCTCTCCTCCAATCAGAAACGCGTCCCTCGCGGCTCCGCGATCGGAGAGAGCCGCTAATTGGAATGCTAATTTTGCCACTTAGCTGCGTCCCGTCAGTTTGGCGCTAATGTGCTGCACCCCGCTTTAGCACGCTCCGCGCGGGGTTTTTACGGGGGCCCCTCGTGTGCTTCGGTTCCCGCCAGTAAGATTAAAATCTTTATTACACGAGCAGACAGAAGCGGGAGGGCTGGAGGAAGCCGCGGGTCTGTAAATTAGACATCGCGTTAAAAAAAAAAAAAAGGCAGGAGCAAAAAGAAATAAAACTTAACGAAGCGCGAACGCGGACGGCCGACGATGTTAGCGTGCGCTGGGGAGCAGTAGCGGCTATGAGCACAGCTGCGTCTCTGCAGCCAATCAGGACGGGTCTGACCGGCTCCTGATCATGAACAGTGGTGCTTACAGAAGCGAGTCCAAGAGTACCCCTGTGTGCCCCTTTAGCTGGCGGGGAGGGGGCGGGGGGTGGTCGAAACTAGAGCTCGGTAAAGAGGATTTTGCCCACCGGCCAATAAAAAAGAAAATTGAAAAGAGATCGTTTGGCAAGTTGATTTCCCCTGTGGAGGACCATAACCAAAACCCCCGCACACACCAGAGATACACTTTGACACTCCTCTGGTGAGTAAGATTGTAGATTGCGGTTTTTTTTATTTTTGTTGTTTATTAAACAGATAACGGTCCCAGGTGGTGCAGAACCAGAATTGAGCCAGAATTCTGGGCTGGCGGGGGCTCTGGTTGGGGCTCTCGGTGTTCTGGTTTTGGGGGGGGGGGGGGGGGAGAGGTCGTATTTTGGGCCGAGACCAACCCAGCTCAAGCTCCATTTGAGCCGAGGCAAACATTCACTTTGCGTCGATGTTAAAGGCAGTTGAAGGCTTTTTGTTAATGTCAAAGACAGTTAAAAACTTTCGCGTTAATGTTAAACACAGTCCCCGCCGGGTCGGTGAGAGGCCCGGGCGTTTCGGCCGCGCCCCGCCGGGGAGACGGGTTAACGGGCCGCGGTGCCGTTACGCGGCGGATTAAACCCAAACGCCGGAGACCCAGGTGCAGCCCTGAGGCCAGCCGTCCCCAGCCAGGCTCTGTTCCTCTTCCAGCATCGCCCACACCGAGCAGGAACAGGATGGGAAACGTGTTCCACCACCTCCCCTTTGGTTTTTTGGGGGGTTTTTTTTGTGTGGGTATTTCCCAAACCAGCATGCAGAGAGAAGGATGGATGGTTTTCTTGGAAAGACGACAGAGGGGAATAGAGAGAGTGATGAAGAGAAACGGTCTCATTTCTGAGTGTGAAGTGCAGAGAGGAGCAGGACAAGTCACTGTGTGTGTGCGTGTGTGTGTGTGTGCGTGTGTGTGTGTGTGTGTGTGTTCGCCCCTCCCCTCACTGCCCCCATCTTCTCCCCATCCGACCCCCCCCCCCCCAAATCGCCGCTGCATGGTTCTCCTGGTTGCCATGGAGATGTAGAATACCCCCATCCCACTAGGTATGTTCCAGCTGGGGCTCCTGTCACCTATCACTGTGCTCCCTCACTGTGAAGCCGTGAGCTGTTTCCCGTGTGTGATAAGCTGTGTGTGTGGAGGAAATGGCACCACACCTCGCCCCTCCACTTCCCTCTTTGGGTTGCCCGACAGCTCAATCTTATCTCCTCACACCTCCCCCCCCCCGTCTTATGCATTTTGTTTACCCGTAAGTGCCTCTTTCTGACCGGTACCTTCGCTGTCCTTGGTGGTGTTGTGTGTTTTCAGGCTCCCTCAGTGAACCGTTTAGGAGAATAGGCAAAAAAAAAATTAATAAAAATAAATAACATACTGTGCTGGTTTAATGGGGGTGCAACTGACCTAATTCATCAGGGGTACAAGTGCATTTTGATACACGGCCCCTAAAATCACAAGCAAAATCACGTTTGTGTCTGATTATATATTCGACAGTTCTCACGGTTTCTCTGTTAAGCCCTCACCAACTCTAAAAGGCAGCACAAAATAAACAAGGTACAAACCTAACAGAAAACTATCCTCTTTCTGCCTGAAACAGCAGGATCAGCTAGCTTTGCAGGTGATTCTCCCTGTTAATATTTTTTGTGTGTGTACCTAAAGGTGATCAGTTTCTGTAAAGCTTTCAGAAAACATGGTGTGGCTGTACCTCCATTGGTCTCCGTTAAGAAATCTAGCGGCAGGTTTTTCGCTGACCTCAGGGAGGAACAGAAACAGGAGAGCCCCTTGAAAAATCTGGAGGTATTAAAAGCTTTAATCTGCGCAACAACAAAAAAAATCAATTTACCTTGCAGCGCTAAGGAGCATAATCAGAAACGTCCTATTGAGTCTTCAAACATGGGAGGGTAATTCCAGAAATCTGTTCCCAGACTTTAATCTTTAAGCAGACGCCAAGACATGGCACAGGAAAGCCCAGAATGATTCATTTTCTGCCCTCACTTGGCATTTGAGAGGATTCTGGAGATGACAGGGGGTCTGGCAGCACCCTGATATTGAGTATCCAATGAGCTGCCATTTTACCAAAAAAATATATAAATATGTAGAAATAAAAATGTCATTTTCAAAACTCGGACACTTTAAGTTTTCCACGGAGGGAAGCAAAAAAAAAAAAAGGAAATCAAGTACAGCTGAGGAATTCAAGTCGAGAATTCATGAGTGTAAGGACCGTTTGTTATGTAATTTGTGCTATCAATCAGTATATAGATTTTTTTTTTTTTATCAATCAGGAGCAAGTATAGTCATTAATACGTGAGGGAATATAAAAAGACTCATTTTATTTTTTGAAGTTTCAGAATCGACAGTATTAATGTGTAATGCCAATAGAGTTTAACGTTACACGTTGTGAGGCTCTGTGTTGGACTGAATAACTGCTTGGCCTCGCTGGATGGGTAAAGGAGAGACTGGCTCGGTGTGCTGAATGCACTTTGGCGTGGATGATTCCCGTTCGATCACTCACAGAGGTCACTGCAACTTGCATTGACTTAGTCCTGGATAGGGAGATGTTGTTACAGAAGCAGGTATGATAAAATAGGACACGACTGTGATGTCATTACCATACAACACTCTATTGTTGTTCCATAGAACCCCCCCGGAGAAGAGTTCCACCAATCACAAAGTATGTTGGTAACAACAAATAGAACGACATTGGTGATTGGTGGATGCTTACTTCTGAGAACCCTGCAGGGTGAGGTGTTGTCACAGCTTTATCTCCAGTGGATTATTTGAAGCAGGATTTGTGTACGTGAGGATGGACTGTCTGGTTTAGCCTTTAACTTTACAGGTGAATGTCTCTTTCTTTTCTTCTTTTTTTCTGGAGCGATGGACCTGAGAACTTACAGAAAGAGTTCTCATAGTATCCCGGAGTCCTCCACACGAATTTTCCACAAAAGTGTATGATATTTTAAAGTCTCGCTCTGAGTCACTTGCTTGGAACACTGCAGTTTAATTACCGAATGCCCACATTCTGCCAGTAAGCAGTCAAACACCCATGTCCGATACACACTTGTCATTTCACCAAGTGTCCACTGAGGGGCGCACAAAGTCAAGAGAGTGATCCCTTCACTTAAATCCCTCCCTCACCACCAAAACACTAATACACACTATTTGTATTGCTGAAGGAAAGTTGCACCCAATTTAAACTGGTTGTACAATTCTATAAGTCAGTATTTTTAAGATTGATTTAAAAAAAAAAAAAAAGTAATGCTCTTCAGAAAGCTGTACAGTTTTGTTTTGTACACCGTTCTAGATGTTGAGAAAAGACGAAAAAAAAGGAAAAAATGTTAAGGAATGTTCTACTTACCTGTAAATTTTACCTCTATTTATTTGCCTTATTTAGTTTGCTATGTTTTGTACGTATACACAGCATTACAATAAAATGTTATATAAAAAGTATAAATAATTATACAGTTTGTCTGTATTTGTTGGTCAGTTTCAGACGTATAAGAATGAGCTGTTCAGAATCCTGATTTTTATTGTTTTGTTTTTAATATTTTAATTATTTTGTTTCTTTTTTTTTTTTTTTGCTCGCTTTGTGTCATTTTGTAGGGTTACAATAAAACACATTTTTGGCCCTTTCATTCCCTGTCTCCTTTTTAAACAGGCAATCTGTCAGGCTTACAAAAATAATAGCGCATTGAGGCCCATAAATTTAATCTGTAATTAAATTATACACTGGCATATCTATGACCTGTCTTATAAAAATGAATAAATAAACAGCTGCCAAGCAGACCAATATAGAACCATCCAAAGAACAATACTGCCCTCTTCTGTTTCCACAAAGATTTTTTCCCCCCCTTTTGTTTTATTTTCTAGAGGAGAAAAGCTACATGAACTCTGTAATTGGATGAGTTGTTATGTCCTTTGTGACTCCTTTGAACCAACCGGTGTTTTGCTTCGCAAAGCGAGTGCTCTGATTGGTCTGTATCTGTGCATGAGTGACAGCGCTGCAAATGGTACTGAGATGTAAACATGGCTGCCTTCTCACACCCTAACATCCTTGATCGTGGCTTTTCTCCCCGAAAATAAGAAGCCTCTAGTTTTCAGTTCTCCAAGCGTATTTAGTTACCTCTCTTAAACACTGAACATTACTCAAGCTCAAAATGTATGTCATGTAAGTGTTTTATTATCTACAGTACCAATGTAAAAATATAGCTTTGTACATTGAACATACTGCTGGGTGGTCACCACAGGTTTTAGAACTGGCGTCACCGATTACAGGGAAAAATTAAACCTCTTACAAGCATGACAAGCATTTAAATAAGAGTTGAAAGGGTAACACGATTAAAGTTTCATTATTCATTACATGGACCTAATTGTCATCATTGTGTTATCATTACATTCATTTGGCACATTTGCGTCTTCAAGTTACATGGAAGTACAGGAGAAATTGTGGCTTTTGATAATTAGGTCCAGGCAAAAGGGAGGGGAAGAAACAAAATGGCACCTTTCAGTGTCCAGGAATATAGTGGCATATCATGTAAAATGTGAGTGTTTTTGAATGACTGTGTGCGTGTGTGTGTGTGTGTGTGTGTGTGAGAGAGAGAGAGAGAGCGAGAGAGAGAGAGAGACAGAGAGAAAGACTTTGATGCCCCCTTATTAGAACATCATTGTCAATTCATTACACAAGAATAGATTCAAAAAACAAAAATAATAATGATAATAAAAAGAACCAAAAAAAAGAGGGAAAGAGAGAATGCACAAGAGAGTGCACATGAATGTGTGTGAATGTTTTCCTCATTTCTTGTTAGGATCTCATGTGTGTATCTGTATTTCAGGGTGAGGGGGTGGGTTTTGGATTCTTTGCGATAAACTTCTGCATATTTTATCTCCAACATCCCCCTCAGCTATGGCTCTGAATGTCTGACAGAAGCTTTATCCAATTAATATTCCACTGGCAACGGCACGGGCAGACAATAATGCACTTGCTATGAGAACATCTTAAGTGCTGAACTAAGTACTCACTTTTTCAAACGGGTTTCAAAAACGGTTTTTCCTTTACCAAAAAATGTAACAGTTTCAGACAACATGCCCACTCCCGACACACAAAAATCTGATTTTCAGTCACACTAAATCCGAATATCACATGAATTATAAAAGCATCCAGCTGCATATCAGAAAAAAAGGGAATAAAAGTCAGATTATGTAGATTAGGTGATTGTCAGGTCTCTGAGATTTGTTTTGGGATGGTTGAGTGTGTTCAGTGCCCGTACTACAGTAGGATATGGAGATCTACCATCCTGTAGGTTTCCACTCCAACCCTAACAAAGCGCACCTCAATCAACAGCTAGAGATCTCACTGAATACATACCATCCATGATGAATCCCCCCCCCCAAATACGCACATTCGTATTAATTCATAACAGTCACAGGTTCAGTTAAACTTGTATTAAAGGTCGTTCAGAAAAAGCAGGTAAATCAGAGGGTCCCCAATCCGTGGCCTGGAAGGTCTCAGAGTCTCCTGGTTTTTTTGATCTCACCTAGAAAATCAGCAACCCGACCCAAGAAAACCAGGCGCGGCGGGTTACCAGGGTAACCAGCTGCTTTAATTGACCGATTAAGCGCTCAGTGACGACAGTAACCAGCGCACCCCGTGACTCTCCAGGACCAGGGGCGCAGACCCTTGAACCAAAAGAAGAACAGTCCGGGTAAGTTCAGCATGTATATGACACACACACACACACACACACCTGCTGACAGGCACTATACCCTGGGTTAACCACTGAGGACAGGACATTAGAGGCACATCTTATTCCACAATCACCAGTTAGCATGCAGGCTAATATACAACACCGGAGTCTTGGTGCAGTGATATGTGTGTGTACTATATCTGTGGGTACTGGGATCTCTGTACACTGTAACTGCTGAAAAGGTTGTGAGCTGTCGCCTGCTGCCTGCTGCCTGCCTGGTGAATTGTGGGTTATTTTTTTTTAATGAAGGTAGCTCCTGTTTAAGTCTTTGTCACTGTGAGCCAGTGGACCTTAGAGAGGGGATGGCCAACCCTGGTCCGAGAGAGCCAGAAAGATTGCAGTTTCTTTTTATTTCTTTTCACATTAATATCAGCAAGCAGTTGACCCAAGAACCATCGACTGCTTTAACCGGCCAATTACATGACAAGCAACCATAGAAACCAGAACATCCTGAGACCATCCAGGGCTGGGATTGGCCACCCCTGCCTTAGGTCTCTGACATCACTCAGACTTGTGAGGACCTCTCGTCTCCAGTGCACACAGGGAAACCAGAAGAGGGGCATTCTGGGATAGCGTGCTGGAGGACTAACAAGTAATTTACCGGACAGCCCTCTTGAGACGGCGAGGAAACCGGATCTCTGGATTTTCCAAGGAATCATTGGAATCCTTTCCATCAACTCCTGGGCCTTTCCCAGCACACTGATTAGCAGTCCGTATATGTAGTGTTGCTAACACAAAGCCATCAGCACTGCGAGAACCTTGTCCTATGAGGGTCTTTCTCAGTCCATTTCCGTACAGGAGTCTCATGGAATGATCCTAGCAGCACTCTATGGTAAATTCTATGGTAAGCTCTATGGTAGTGTACAATTCTGCATAGTCACAAGTAGCTTTGACACAGTGGATTAGCGCCTGAGCTATGCTCAAGCACACACAAGCTACGATATGAGAGAAACAACCGGAAGCTAAAAATGACATAAAGAAAATGAACCCAATACTGATGTAAGCTCTGGAGCACGGTCCATTCAGCCTCCCTCTCCCTCCCCCCCCCCCTCCCTCCCTCACTCCCTCCCTCTTTCTTCTTCTCCCCCCAATGTGATGAGATGGTTCAGC
This sequence comes from Anguilla pacifica, assembly GCA_039654925.1. Classification (NCBI taxonomy): domain Eukaryota; kingdom Metazoa; phylum Chordata; class Actinopteri; order Anguilliformes; family Anguillidae; genus Anguilla; species Anguilla pacifica. The sequence continues at coordinate 5,714,052 of CM077284.1, forward strand.
TGTTGGATGAGCAGTTGAGATGTTGGAGGTTTCTTTTAGGGTGATGAAATGCTGGAACTATGGAGATCATGGGGTGACATGTTGGAATAAGGGCGTAAGAAGGGTTAGATGAATAAACGATGGGGGGGTCAAGACTGCTGGATTTGGAGGGTGGACTGACTGACCAGATGTGATGGAGAAGTAAGGTGGTGCAGTCTGGGGGAGCGAGTGAGATGTACAACCGAGGAGAGTATGTTTGTTCAAGGGAAGGTTGAAATGTGGGGTACGATGATTGAACTGGGGGATGTGATGGTTGAATTGTGGGGTGCAATGATTGAATTGTTGGGGTTGTGATGATTGAATTGTGGGGTACGATGGTTTAATAATTTGTGGGCGATGGTTGAATTGGGGGCGTTGGACTCAATCGTCCCGGTGGTAGTCCCCCCTCTGCCCCCCAGTCTTGCTGACGAGCCGGACGTCGGTGATGGTGATGTCACGGCTGACGGCCTTGCACATGTCGTACAGCGTGAGGGCGGCCAGCGCGGCGGCCGTCAGCGCCTCCATCTCCACCCCGGTGCGCGCGGTGGTCTGGCAGGTCGCCGTGACGACGGCCGCCCGTCGGGCCTCCACCAGCTCCACGGAGACCGCCGCCTTGTCCAGCGGCAGCGGGTGGCAGAGCGGGATCAGGGCGCTGGTCTGCTTGGCGGCCATGATGCCGGCGACGCGAGCCACGGCCAGCGCGTCGCCCTTGGCCAGCTGGTTCTCCCGGACCAGGCCGAAGGCCTTCGCGGGCAGCAGGACCGTGGCGGTCGCGACCGCTGTCCGCCGCGTCGCCGGCTTCCCGCCAACATCCACCATGACAGCCTTGCCCCGGGCGTCGGTGTGGGTCAGCCGATCCGCCAGGTCACCCGACCCCACCGATGTCACCTCTTGCAGCCGGGGCTGCTGGGAATCGGAGGCGGGTGCGGCGTCGGGCGGGTCGTCGAAGGTCCGGCTGTGGCTGCACCTCGCGCCACAGGCCAGCAGGGGGCGATGTATGGTGTTCTTCAGTAGTAGTGTGCGTACGTAAGGCCCTCCCACACCCAACCCCTTTAAGGAGGGGCTCGTTTTAAGGTCGATACCCTGTGCGGAGTCGTTCTTCATACGCCCCGTAGGGCTTGGTCCGATTGTGCGTGATTCTGACCCGGCTTCGGAAACTCTCAGTCTGACATCCCAGCATCCTCCTCTCGCAGTCTCTCCAGAGACTTCCCTCCCTTTCCGGGGGGCGTCGGCGGTCCCGGGAAGAGAAAAACAAATTTTGGCAGCCGGACGGGACTGCCGGAGGGTCCCCCGTTTCGGGGGGGTGTCCGAGTGTTGTGCTCCTCTACCTGAAAGGCACTCTGCGTCCGTGCTGTGGAGGTCACCCCCGTGAGTGGAGTGGTACAGTCCAGGCGAGGATAGTGTAGTGAGGAAGGCCAAACTTGTTGGGTGGGAAAAGGGGAGCATGGTGGCCGCCTCGCTGCCATGGAGACTAGGAATGGGGGGGCGGGGCAGCAGCGAGGCTGTGGGCGTGGCACCTGAGAGAGAAGGAGAGGATGGCGGTTATGGACATTTAGACACGACTAAAATACAAGTTATTTAATGAAATTAAATAATTTCATTAAATGTGTGTTGAATTAATCATGGTAATCTGATTAATTAATCAAAAGGAATGAAGGGCTACACACTGATTTTCAGATTCTAAAAGTCTCTGGGGTCCACTAGTATTTGACTTTATTGCTGAACATTTTCTCCTCCTATCAGCTGCTAAATAGTGTCCAGTTCCTCTGGCCTATTTCACCCCCTTGGGTAGACTAGAGCAGAAGCTCCACCCACACTACCACTCATACAGAGCACAAGCTCCGCCCACACTGTCACTCATACAGAGCACAAGTTCCCCCCCACTGTCACTCATAGAAACCACAAGCTTCGCCCACACTACATTCCATACAGAGCGTAAGCTCCGCCCACCTAAAGCTCATACAGACAGAGCATAGGCTCCACCCCCACAGTATTACTCAGAGACAGAGCATAAGCTCTGCTTCCACACTACTTCTCATACACACAGAGCATAAGCTCCACCCCCACACCACCACTCATACATATTATAAGCTCCGCCCACACGACTAGTCATACAGAGTCGGAACCCTGGGCACACAGGAGAGCAGGGGGAGGAGTTACTGTACGTACTGCTGTGTCACCCACCAATCAGGATCATGGGCCTATTCTTCATCTGGGAGATGTTGAACATTCCTGAGGACAGAGACAGAAATATGTACATCAATATTTATATAGTTTTTGCACCAATATCACATCACAATAAGGACGATCACATGCAATAAATGTATGTATGTATGTATGTATGTATGTTGGTTTTGATGTATATTTGTTCTTATATGTGTATAGTACTTATAATGTATTCTTTATCAGGGGATTGCATTCATCCGCTATATACTGTATAAGGATAAATACTGCTATTAAAATATTATCAAATGTGTTTTTTAAACACATTCCCAGCAACTTGCTAAATATTGAGGGAAACAGCATCTGTTGGCCAGCAGGTCTAATTGCCAGGACTTAATTAGGGGACTACAGTTTAATCTAGTCTGAGTGTGCCAATACAACTTCACAACATTGCTAGGATACTCAGTCACTCAGAGTTGCCAAGTAATGTGTTGTTTTTATCTGGAAAACAAGTTTGGTTTTCACTTACATCAATTCACATCACAATACACGTGTCCTCACAAATCAAATTTATGTCTACAAATATTTATATTTTTTTACAGTGTTACAGACAACTACAATCTCAGAACATTTTTAATCTATAATCTATTAAATAAAAATACTTCAGTTGTCCTCACAGCATTGGACTTAGTGGCTTGCCAGTGTCCAAAATGACAGTATAGTGTGCATATGGAGGACACTGTACAAACTGTGCAGCCTATTTTAATGACGATTTCAGGTTCTCTCTGGCTACTGTACCTGCATGCTGTTTCTATAGTAACTGTGCCATATCCTGTACCTGCATGCTGTTTCTATAGTAACTGTGCCATATCCTGTACCTGCATGCTGTTTCTATAGTAACTGTGCCATATCCTGTACCTGCATGCTGTTTCTATAGTAACTGTGCCATATCCTGTACCTGCATGCTGTTTCTATAGTAACTGTGCTGTATTCTATACCTGCTTGCTGTTTCTATGGTAACTGTGTTGTATACTGTACCTGCTTGCTGTTCCTATAATAACTGAGCCGTATTCTGTACCTGCATGCTGTTTCTATGGTAATTGTGCTGTATACTGTACCTGCATGCTGATTCTATAGTAACTGTGCTGTATTCTGTACCTGCATGCTGTTTCTATGGTAACTGTGCTGTATACTGTACCTGCATGCTGTTTCTTCTTCCTGCCAACCGCGGCTCCAATGATTTCCAGCAGCTCCTGATCAGAGGCCCCAGAACGGAGGGTGTCTCTGAGAGACACCTCCGAATTCCCGAACAGACACACCTGAGGACAGGTAAGCATGCTTTTACACACCTTAAAATTCCCGAACAGACACACCTGAGGACAGGTAAGCATGCTTTTACACACCTTAAAATTCCCGAACAGACACACCTGAGGACAGGTAGACATTCTTTTACAGCAAACACACACATATACACACACACACACACACACACATACACACACACAAACACACACGCACACACACACACACACACACACAAACACACACGCACACACACACACACACACACACACACACACACACACACACACACACACACACACACAGACTCCAGTAAGCGTTATGCTTCAGACGGACCTTGAGGTTGCCGTCGGCAGTGATGCGCAGTCGATTGCAGGAGCCACAGAAGTGATCAGACATGGAGGTGATGAATCCGACCTGCCCCTGATGGCCTGGGACTTTGAAGGCCTGACAGAGAGAGAGATAGACAGAGAGAGAGAGAGAGAGAGAGAGATAGACAGATATGACATCAGTGAGAAAGGCATTCTGGGAAAACACAGAAACACATGCTACACTACACAGCTTCCATTTCCGTATGTACTTCTACAGCATAGCTTTGGCCCGTACAGAAACCCAGAAACAGGCGTTGTAAAATAAGACATCTGACGGGGGAGGACCACTCATACCGCTAATCCTGTTCAGGGCAGCCTTGGAACTCAGGTTTTCAATTAAAGCTATAATTCGAACACAGCCAGAAAACTACAGGAGGTGTTGAGTGGGCAAACACTTGACACAATGCGTTCAGTACTAATCAGTGTTACAAAAAACACTGAGGAGCGTAAATCAGACATGCAGACACAAATAAAGCGCTCAACGCCTCCACTGATTATGAGCACTTTGTTCAAGAACCACTGCAATTTGCACTTTTATTGTTCACCATAATGGCCTTCTAAGATGATTTGGATAAAGCAGTAAATATGCAAATGACAATGCAACTGGAAATGCAAATGCCAGTGGCACAGGCCTCCCCCCAGTGGGGTACTTGCTCAAATCCCAATGTATCAACCAACTGAAATAACATTATAAAACGGGTTGTTCTAATCCTGGATGCTGATTGGCTGTCACCGCGTGCTACAGTGACTGTAAATCCGTTTACCATAAATAGTTTTTTCAAACAGCCTGTTGTAAACAGTATAAATCCACAAACAAATATTATTACGAAATAATGTTGGGTCATGAATTCACTGTTTCTATATGTTGTAATTGTTTTATAAAAGCAATACGGCACTCGAGGCCGTGAATACAGTCACAGCTACATGGGGTTGCCGGCCCCTCATGTTGTGCCTAGCAACGCCCCTGGAACAGTGACTGTATTCAACACACCCTTGTGTCGCACTGCGTAAATATTTACCCAGGACCAGACCCAACTCTATAACTGTAATATTCCGGAATATTCCTGTAACGGTCCTGTAGTGAGGGCTCCCTGCATGCGTGCGGGTAATCGTTGTCAGGCGTGTGAGGACCCAGGGCTGACCTTGGCCGTGTCCGTCTCTCCGCCCTGTATCTGTTCCAGGTCAGGCCACTGCTGCCTGATGTGGTCCAGCATCTCCTGGTAGCTCACCATCTTCTTGAAGTTCCACTTGTTACCTTCCAGGAGGGTGGGGGGGGACAACCAAGGATTTAAGTGTGGGCTGCCCAACCATATCCCTGAAGATCTAGGTTTTCATTTCAACCCTAATTTAGCACACCTGATTCTACTAATTAGCATCTCAATGAGATCTCCAGCTGTTGAATGAAATCATTTCAAATTAGGATTAAAATTAAGGTTGAAATGAAAACCTACAGGATGGTAGATCCCCAGGAACAGGGCTGGTCACCACTGACTTAAGGTCAGTACAAGGGCGGGCAATTCTGGTCCTGAAAGGCCGTTGTGTATGCAGGATTTGTTTTCAATTACCCTTGTTAAATGAGCTAACAGGCTGTGTACGCCAACACTGGTTCACTCGTAGATTAGATCTCAGTACAGGCTGCGTGTCAACCATGTACGTATCAAGAAATGCATCTAAAATGTCAGATGCCGTCAAGGGTCCTCAAACTCCTTTCTTTAAGCATAATTCTTATTTTAAGGCCGAATGTAAAGGAACTTTCACTTCCACGAGAACAGTTTCCTCCAGAAACCTGCACATGCCCTGTGAAGAATTACTGCAGAAATTACTCGTGAGCCAGAAAGCCTGAGCTGTCCCTGGTTTGACAGCCTCTCCCATTACAACACTGCAGGAATTATTAGGCAATTAAGCAAGCAACGCAGGTTCTTGACCTTTCAGTGAAAGCCTCCTAAATGAATTAGAAATATAAATGTCACGTATAATCTCATTCTGCAAAGGCGCGCTACCATTATTGGCTGAAGAGTGGAAGAACATCACCCATCTAAAGGCCCTCTGACCACAATTAGCAGGGTTTATGAAGAGTGAGCAAACACTTCCTGCAGTTCAGACCGACCATTACGCACCCTTAATGCACATTAATAAGTCTTTAAAAGTCCTAGTCCTTACATCTTCCAGGTCAAACGTCAAATCATTCATCCCACGTTAACTACCAGGTCATCACAGGTTTGAAGCCCCAGTGTTATCTTGCACTAATGCAAAATCAAGAATAAAGACTACGAGCAGTCCTGCTCTTATGACTTCCAGGTCACTGACTACTGTTCCTCTGCACTTTAAGTGACAGTTAATCATAGTTTCAAAGCCCTGTTACATCACATTACATTTTATTTGGCAGACACCTTTATCCAAAGTAATGCAAAGTACTATAAAAGGCATAATATTATTTGTGGTCCTGATTTCAGGTCATTGAATCTTCTTCAGCTGTACTTTACCTATCAGTTAGTGAAACGTTCAAAGCCCAGGTGTGTTATCTTACAGTAATGCAAAAAGCCAGGAGAAACATTATTAGCGTACCGGTTAGCATACAGAATGCCGTACATTAAGCAGGGGCGTTAAATGCGATCCTCTCACCATCGAAGGGCATGTACTCGATGAACCGGACGTCCAACGGTTTCCTCTTGGTGAGGGCCACGAAGTCCAGCACCTCGTCCTCGTTGAGCCCCCGCATCACCACGCAGTTCACCTGCAGGGGGCAGTGCGGAGCAGTGACTGGTGTGCTCTGTCGTTACAGCACCGTCCTGGGAAAACGGGAGCAACTACAGCATCTGCTGGAGGCCCAAAGGTCATTTTTATTTTTTTGGAGCGCTTTTAAATAGACAAAACACTGAACCAGAAGTAGTGTTTTGTCTATTTAAAAGACAAATGAGAGCACACGTTAGATGCCATGCACATATACACAAATACAAAAAACTGTGACACAGTTGCGCTGTAGTGTCGCTCCTATTTTGGGCGACAGAGAGTGAGAAGCAAAACAACCTTCAGGTGACCCACCAGACAGACTTTGCTAAATGTGCACGCGTGCATTTAGACCTCTTACTTTGACTGGGTTATACCCCATCTCGATGGCCTTGTCGATCCCCTCCATCACCTTGTGGAACCCTGCAAGATGGAGAATGAGATGAGGGGAACAAATTCAGAATCTGGAACACTGTGGACCAAAACTCCCGTGTTCTTAACTTCACACTGAGAAGTGCTGTACACAAGGGCATAACTTTAGCTTGAAAATTGGGGAAAGGGCGTTGAAGTGCATAGACCCTGAGAACTGCAACTCCCTAAAAGGGTCCAAGGGCATCTTATCTGCGTGCCTCTGAGGATGTTTCCCACAGAAGGGTAATGTTCACATTGTCAAATGTTACGAATCTCAATTTCTCCCTGTTTAAGGAACAGGAATCACATTGGGTCCTTCAAATCACACAGGGGGTCCTTCAAATCACAAAAGTGAGTCCCACCTTTCCTCCGTACGATGAACTCAAACTTGGCGGGCACCAGCGAGTCCAGGCTGATGTTGAGCAGGTCCAAGCCGGCCGTCTTCAGACCAGGAAGCAACCGGCTCAGGTTCATCCCGTTGGTCGTCACGGCAATGGTCTTCAGCCCTTTCAGCTTCCTCAGCTCAGCTGCAGAGCGAGAGAGAGAGAGAGAGAGAGAGAGAGAGAAAGAGAGAGGAAGAGAGGGAGAGAGAGAGAGAGAGGGAGAGAAAAAGAGAGAGAAAGAGAGATCTCAACCCCATCCAACATCTTTAGGATCAACTGGAAAGCCAACTGCAAGCCAGGCCTAACTGCCCAATCAGCGCCTGACCTCACTAATGCTCTTCTGGCTGAATGGAAGCAAATCCCTGTACAAACATGAAAGGAGTAGAGAGAGAGAGTGAGGTTGAGTGAGGGTGGCAGGAATTAGTAACGCACAAGCAAGCCTTCAGGCAGCCTTCACAGCGCAGGGACGATGCACGCGAACCAGCCAACTGATCAGGATGAGCATTCATGGTGTCGTTTAAATGCCATAGCTATCAATTTACCGAAACACAAGTCACAAGCTACCACTGCTGCACACCCTTCACCACCCCACACACCCCGCCAACACACGCACGTGCGCGCACACACACACACTCATGCACGGAACAGTCTGATGACACGGTTGTCTGCTGAGGTCAAAGGTCACACAGCTGACAGACACATGATGGGTGTCGGGACCAGCTCCCGCTGGAATGTCACCCGGTCACACGATGAGATGAATTGTCACGGCGATGGTAACATAGCACGCGTCTCTATCTCCCTCTTGCCCCTCCCTCCCCCCTTTAGCTCTAAGGTCACACTAACTCCTGTCTTTCCTTAACCGTCTGGTCATATCATATTTTTGATTCAATGCATCTTAACAGACGTACTGTAGTCAGGTTTTTCCTTAACCATGTGAAGAGTAGGTTTTTTTGGAATGTTTTCTTCAAAATTATAAGACAGTGTTCCAGAACTCCACTGCTTTGAATTACCATTACTGATTGTTACATCAGCATTAGAATGTTCAGTTAAGAATGTTGTAATCGCATATTTGTGACCTCACTCCATAAAGTGTTTAATCCAGACACAAGGAAATATCAGCCTCAGTGTTAATGTCCCAGATTTCAGTTAGTAAAAACCACAACCACTGAGCTGGCTGGTTAAAGAGAAATAATCGTGATCATGCATGATGAAGGACAAATGTGGAAAAAACTGCTGACGTTTTATTTTATTGTTATGCAAAGCCAGATTAATCATAGGCTGCCCCAGTTCTATCTTTCTTTGTCACCCACACACACACACACACACACACACACCATCTTTGCAAGGACTTGAGACTAAACCCTAAAGAACTAGGCCAACTGCTGAGCTGTACAATGAGGTGGCAAAAAACCACAAAAAAAAACGTATAGCTCTACCGGAGTGCTGAGAGATTTTCAGAGGTGAGATTAAACTAAGGGGCAGAGATAAGAGGAGATGATGGCCATGATGGGGTTTGTAGCAAAGATGACCTTCAGGCTCAGACTGTGTCAGCTATCCCATGAGCCCCTCTGACTCTGAGAGCAGAAGACTGCGGAGGCTGGGGAGAGAGGACTGAGGTCAAGGACCAGGCCAGCGTTCCCGCTGCTACACAAACAGCAGAAGGGAAGTTTCAGCTCCTGTATTCCCAGAACTCCTGATGCAAAGCTAGCTGTGACCTTGTTCGGGTTGAGAGATAAGAGAGTACAGTCTACACAGTGAGTCCTGAGGTCAAGAGCAAGTCAGAGCAGATGGTCATCTCAGTGTGTGTGTGTGTGAGTGTGTGTCCGTGGATGTGTGTGTGTGTGTGTGTGTGTGTGTGTGTGTGTGTGCAATAGTCAGTATATTTAGAAAGTGTGTTAAAATGTAAACGCAGATTGTGAAATCCACAGGCATAACGCAGACAGGAAAAGATGACTGTCCTTATACCAAAAGGGACCGATGAAAAAACACCCCTATATTTTCAGCAATGACAAAGTAAACAGAGGGCTCAAAATAAATTCCAAAACACAATCAATAAAAAACCTCCAGGTGGGGGTGGGGGTGGGGGGTGTGACGTTTTGTGATGAAGAGCATCCCTGATGTGACGCTCTGATGACTCATCCTCATCCTCATCCTCAGCGGCTCCTCACCGATGATCTCCAGGACGTCCGGCCGGATGAGAGGCTCGCCCCCGGTCAGCCGAATCTTCTCCACCCCCTCGTGCACGAACAGCCGGGCCAGGGTGAGCACCTCGGCGGTGGTCAGCAGCTGGGCCCGGGGGGTGAGCTTCACCCCCTCCTCCGGCATGCAGTACTGACCTGGACAGGAGGGGAAACGAAAAAGCCCTCTTCAGCTACGTGAGCCTAGCAACAAAAGAAACGACCACTCCACCAAATAAACACCACATTATTCCACTTCCCCGCTCCACAACAATCCTCTCTCCAGCGTGGCAAATCAGCTCACGCCATACAAAGTTCTAAATGGTATGTGCCATTCTGCAGTATTTATTACATTGTGTCCAAAATGGTCCTTTTTTGGTTTTTCCCTTGTGGGTGCTCAATTCCTTGTTAACAAAATCACAAAATAAAATTAATTTAAATTTCTAATATCCAGCAAGACCATTCCCTTCTTCTAATACATACACAAAAAACATCCAACCATAGGAAGTATGACATAATAAGCCAATCATTTTTAATATATAATTAAACAATAGGCTTTCAAAACACTGCAGGTACAAGCCAGAAACAAAAAACAAAGCAAGGCACATTTTAGCACAGCAAGCCAGGGTGTCACAAATAATTGTGTCCTAATGACACACCCTGGAACGAGCACCATTCTCTAGAATGAATGATCTGAAGCAGGAGAGACGGAAACGTTCGCATTAAATCAGCTGCGTGAGAACTGCTGAGTCAGCGGAGAGCAGGGGCCGCGGACTTACACCTGAGGTTGCACTTCTCCGTCAGGGACACGCGCAGGTAGCTGTGTCTGCGGCCGAAGCCGTCGGTGAGGAAGGCGGAGAAGGGCAAGGGGTCCTCCTGCAGTACCCTCCTCCGGCCAGCGGGGGGAGCCAGCTCCTGGGTGGTGGACCGAAACGGAAACACGCGATGACACCAAATCAACCCTTTACGCAAGACGTCGCATGTGAAATTAGCCTTTTCGCATAAAACACGTGACGTGAAAACTATGTGAAATACCACATTTTCACGTGACCGACTTTTTTAAAATGCAAACTACAATTTTCACACGAGAAAATAAAACGTGTGACTTGAAATAGCATAGTTTACCATTTTCTGCTCTCATCTTATAAGTGGGATTATGTGCACTCTTCACATGTGGTTTTTGGACACATGGCTTTCGAACGTGATTTTTGTAAAGGAAATCTAATCAAATTTATTTGCATAGCATATTTTAAAAACCACTGTCGCAATACGCTTTGCAAGGTACCTTGGCCTAAGCTCCCTCAAAAGCTATTCTAGTAAAACAGTGCCAAGAACAAACTACCTGGGCGGGACAGAAAAATTTAAGTTTTTCTTTATTTCTCTTAACAAGCACGATAATTCAGGATTCACTCAAATTTTCAAATAAATTCCTCCCGACCTTTCTGTGTGTGAATGTGTACAATGTTCCAAGTGTCATTCTGTCTCAAAGTACTATTCTGTCTAGAATGCCATTCACAATCCTCCACTGTGAAACGTTCCTCTTCTTGGACTATAACCCCGTTACACAAAACGCAGCAATTCTGTTCATTAAACAGAAGCACGTTTCATATTGCGTTTACTCAGTAACCAAGAACAACGAGGACAGTTCACAGCACCGTTGGAGAGCACACGTGAAAACAATCGATCTTTCTGGGCACAAATATAGCACAGCGGTGTGCCAGAGACGGGGGGGGGGGGCAAAGGTTTACTAGAAGTGAGTTCAAAACTTTTACGGGAAGGTGGTGAACTTGGGTTTTTTTTATTTTTGTTTAATCCGTAACGGGAAATCAACATGCCACAAAAATGATCTCCACAGGTCGTCCCGAGAGTCAGAAACGTTTCTCCCGTGAACGGCACTGCCTAGGACGATCTTTAACTTCTGAGGCTTGGGGTCAAAGGGCACCGAGGGCCGTTTTTCCGAATACTTCCTTTCCCGTATTTATTCGGCGAAACCGCTCATTACAGGACAGGCAGGGTCATGACACCCCGTAGACCGGAGGACCAGAGCAGGACCAGAGCAGAGAGCAGCGACACAGCATTTCAGCATCGCTCTGAGAACACAGACCCGGCCGGCGGGGACATGAGGAAGTCCAGGTGCGGTGACACACCTGTCGCTATAAACGCTAGAGCCACAGACCTGTGTTAAATCCAGGTGTGATGGTACACCTGGACACGGTTATAAACACTAGAGCCACAGACCTGTGTTAAGTCCAGGTGTGATGGTACACCTGGACACGGTTATAAACGCTAGCACCGTAGACCTGTGTTAAGTCCAGGTGTGATGGTACACCTGGACACGGTTATAAACGCTAGCACCGTAGACCTGTGTTAAGTCCAGGTGTGATGGTACACCTGGACACGGTTATAAACGCTAGAGCCACAGACCTGTGTTAATATTTGTCTTTGAGGACAGAGAATTATGTTCTCACTGATACCGCCTCTGGATGCATTGTTTTGTCTGCAATAATGCTTCCTTACACTCACATTACTATCTATTCTTCAGCCTATGCTGGTGATCATCTAACCATTTGTTTGCACTATGCCATAAGTCGCTCTGCAAAGGAACGTCTGTGAAATGAACAGACATATTATTTCTCAAATAAATCAGGTCAATGTATTTGTGCTCTCTAATACTGTAAACAGGAGCACCTGCTGAAATGAATAAAATTCAACTTAATGTAATAATTATATGCTTACATATTGGTAATAGTAGTGCAAATTTAAAACCTGCAAAGCTGATCATGTAAAGCTTCTCAAATCAGGTGAAGTCACTTATGTATTTCTAACATTGTAAGTCACTCAGGGAAATAATTTCTGCTAAACATTCACAAGATGTAATAATTATACATTCTGGACAGCACAGTTCACTAGTCTAGAAAATGAGTGACAGGTGATGCTTATTCAGTCAGCCATACTAGACTGAGCATTATTCTTTGTAAAATTCTAGCTATAGAACTCCAGCAAAATAAAGTGATAAGCACAACTTAAAACACACAATCTTTATTTCTGTAAGCAGTAAGAGACATTTATATTTTTTAAAAAGCTTTAGTTAGCAGAGTTTCACATGTTATTTTATATATAACTACCTCTCTAAACAATATACTCTGTTGCCGTGGAGACAGCACGTAAAAAAAGTTATCCAGTGGTGTTGTACCTGAGAGCAGACGGATATAACACAAATCCCCTCACAGGAAATCAGAATGGGATTTAAATGTGATTTATCTGTGCAGCCAGGTAGGTAGGTGGCTCAGTTTGAGACCCCTGCCCCCAGGACGGGGTTATCTCTGCGCTGAACAGGGGCAGTCACTTTTAAAGCAGAGAGAACAGTGTTCGCTAACTCAGTGAGGGGAGTCCCTGCCCGCAGCCTGTTCTGTTCATGGTACTGCGCGAAGTTTAACAGAAACCGAACAAGCAGTTAACTTTTCTTAATTAGGTGCTTCACCTAATTTGACCAGTTAAAAAAAACTTTCTCTTCATGTATCTGTCTGGAATAAAGCACATCATAAACAGCGGATTTTTATTCCTCCTGGCATGCATAGCTCGTACTGACATAACACGGTTTCAGAGGGTAAAAAGTCCCTCTGAAGAGGAAAAACACCTAATTAAGAAAAATGAACAGCTTGTTAAAATTATGGGATTGCAACTGCGAACGGAACATAAACCAGCGTGCAAAAGAGGACCCCAAGGACCGGAGGTTGGGAACCACTGTTCTGGTCTTTAGACAGAATAACTAGACTGAATTACCTGTTAATCTAACTCATCATCTAATATTAAAATAAATAATACTTAACCAATGAGATAATGAAAGAAACGCTACTATCATCTACATGCATACCGGCTTGCTACTTCATATGACAAAACTGTGTCACTGATTTAGAACACCATATTACATAACATTACAGGCATTTAGCAGACGCTCTTATCCAGAGTGACTTACACAACTTTTTTTTTTTTTTTTTTTACATAGCATTTACATTGCATCCATTTATACAGCTGGATATATATATATATATACTGAAGCAATGCAGGTTAGGTACCTTGCTCAAGGGTACGAGGGCAGTGTCCTACCAGGGAATCGAACCTCTGACCTTTAGGTTACAAGCCCAGCTACTCTATCCACTACACTACACTGCCAACTGATGTATGAGTCTCAGGCACAGTCTCAGGCACAGAGTGTACAGTGCTTATGCATGTCATTGCTCATTTCTTCAGGGGGTCGTCTCAGGTGAACAGCTGCAACCGTCCCGTGAGCGAGTTCTACTGGGATTGTACAGAACAAAGCACAGCATATGGTGTGCTTACTCCTGATTGGGCGGATATTACATCACTGGGGGGGGGATAAAGAAAAAAAAAAGTTGTGGGACTATATCTCACCACTCAAGAGCCAGAAAAACAGAAGGAGATTTTTTGGTGCCTGATCTTGATGAGCTAACCAAAAAATAAAAGTGAAAAAGTCTGACTGACAGGTTGATTGACAGGTGGTTTCGTTAAGTGCACCCAAGACTTGGCTTGGCAGCCTTCCAGCAAGGGCTCTCCTCTCCACAACTCGAAACGACACTCACATTGGACCGTGATGCACTTCCTCAGATCGTAAGAGTACTGTCATCAAAATCGGGTGAAGATTTCCACACCTAAACATTCGCCCTTACCCACAATACTGCGCAGTTTTGGTCATTTCCCCTGCTGCTACAAAACCAAAGACACAGTGAAGAAAAAAACATTAAGGAAGCAGTTCAAGTCTGCATTTCCAGCTTCAAAATGACATTTTAATGATTTTAAATGACTCATTCACACGACTCTTAGTTGCGTAAGTAGCTACACACGAATCTACTCAATTTGTCTACTTTTGCATCTCGATTCATTTCATCAATGGCGTGCGCATTCATGCTAATTCAATTATGCCTCAGTTAGCCAAGGCAGTGTGGAAGGGTTTCATGGGAAAACGTGCCTCGATGTAAAACCAAGTCAGTCAGCGACGCGTGTCTGATCGACACGAGCACATCTGCGTCACGTTTTCGAGGAACGCTGCTCGCGGGGAAAATCAGCAAATATTTCACAGGCTCGTACGGACTCTTCCCACGGCCCTAACTTGCTCTCAAAAGGACTCTCAAGTCCCACAGCTGCCTTCAAACTCGAGCTTCTCCCCTGAGAACATTACCTTAAAATCTGCAAAACCATGAGTAAAAAAAAAAAACATTATTCATTTCTACCCATTTTGCATGAGTTGTTTTTGGCACTCTCTACACCTCCACTTCATATTTAATTTATTTTTGCCCCCTCTGCCCTGTCATTGATGCCCCAGGGGGCAGGGTGGTGGGGGGTGGGGGGGAGGGGGGTCAACAACCCTCCTCAGCTAACTGCAACCCTGCCTCTCGACACCTAGCTCAAGACCAAATATATCACATTTTCCCAACAGCAGCCCTCAATTCTTGCATGTAAACTGTATAAAACATTGTATTTTACAGTGCTAGTGTTATTTTGAATTTCTCATTTTGAAAAAAACCCTTTTACTTCAGCATAAGATCTTGATTTCAGCAGGTGGTGCAACAGAATGTCACAGCATAACAGGCTGTAAGCTGAAGTTTAGTGCTCGGCCTATTTACTGGCCTTCAGTCTAACAGACTGTAAATGAATGTCTGAATGCTTCTACTAGGATATGTCATTTCTACCCTGTGAATTTGCTAATATCCAAAACTAAAATTTATAGAAAACACTGTAATTCCAAGGGGTGGGTACTGACTGGTGTGGTTTTTTCAGCTTTTGTGAGTGCCTTCAACCATGACATTATAAAAGAAATTTAAAAAATATATATAAAAAAACATCTCAAAAGTGGGTTTTTTCCCACCCATTTTCTAACCACTTAGGTCTGAGTCAGGGTTGCGGTGGCAACAGGACAAGCAGACCAGCCCAGGCGTCCATCTCCCCAGCGACTTCCTCCAACTCCTCCCGGGGAATCCCACGGCGATCCCAGGCCAGCTGGGAGATGTAGTCCCTCCAGCGTGTCCTGGGACTGCCCCTGGGTCTCCTCCCAGCCGGACGTGCCCGGTGCACCTCCAAAGGGAGGCACCCAGGAGGCATCCTTATCAGCTGTCCGAACCACCTCAACTGACTCCTCTCAATGTGGAGGAGCAGTGGCTCCACTTTGAGTTCCTCTAGGACAGCTGAGCTCCTCACCCTGTGAAGGAGAGTAAGCCCTGCCACCCTATGGAGAAACCCCATTTCGGCCGCTTGTATTCACGATCTCACTCAGTCACTACCCACAGCTTGTGACCATAGGTCAAGTCAAATCAAATCTAAATTTATTTACATGGCGCATTTCACAAACAATTGTCACAATACGGTTCACAGACAACCCTGGCCTACACCCCCACAGGAGCAAGCCTAAAGCAACAGTGGCAAGGAAAAACTCCCTGTGGCAGATGGGAGGAAACCTTGGAAGGAACCAGTCTCAAGGGGGGAAACCCATCCTCCTCTGGTTGGCTCAGGGTGTAGCTTTGTGACCAACACGGTCAGCCAGTCAATGTTCACAGTCGGTCAAAGGTGAGAGTAGGGACGAAGATCGACTGATAAAACGAGAGCTTTGCTTTTCGACTCAGCTCCTGCTTCACCAGCACCATCCAATACTAAATGGACTGCATTTATATATATATAGTGCTTTTATCCAAAGCGCTTTACAGTTGATGCCTCTCATTCACCAGAGCAGGGACACTTGGACGCACCCAGAGCGGGGATCGAACCGCCAACCTTCCGACTGCCAGACAACCGCTCTTACCTCCTGAGCTATGTCGCCCCCATACAGTTCCCGCATCCCTGCGGTTCCCGCACCGACAGGGCATTCGATCCCTTTTTCCCCTCACTCGTGAAGGAGATGCTTTAACTGCTCCAGTTGAGTCACAACTGGCGACAATGGTCCACTACTTGCTTTGTATTCTTTAAAGATAAAGATCCTTGCTGGTAGTGCACAAGAAGCTTATCCTCATCTTCAATGTCAGCCACGTGTGCAACGTGCTTGTGTGACGCTCGCACTTTGCTGTGTCAGTTCCTGCGTTTTCCGATATTTCAGGCACAATAAAGTTCAAAATACAATGAAGTGGGACATACAAGAAACGAATGCAAGAATCACACACGTGCGAACAACACTAGCAGTTACCACAAATGCATACACTTGTATTTGTAGCAAAGCTGTGTAAAGTGTCCCCTAGTTAGCCACAGCCTCTCCCCCTGGCCCGAAGCAATCACACTCGAGTTGGAGTCTCTTCTACATAGAATTTAGGGGTAGGAAAATAAACACTGACAATTAGGCTAATGTCAAGTGTTTCCTAATCTACTCAGAACAGAGAAAATAACCAGGAGAAATTTTGAAAACGACAAGTAATGGCTAAAGAGACAGACACGTGTTTTGATCATGGCCAACTATTCAGATTCGCTTCACTAGCACCACGAGCACTTGACTGTCATTTAAAACACTTCACTGATTTAACTTTACTGAAATCACTGTCAAAAAAGAACTTTGGAAACCTAAACATAGTGGCAAACATACTGTAAAGAAATGTTTTCTAATTCATTCTGATGTACTCAAATTAAAGCCCCCAGTCTTAGTCAATATTTCCAAACACCCGGGACGTATTCATGCTATTCAACACTGTCCCAAATGTATTAAAATATCATCGTTATTGTCATTGTCATTCCGTTTTGGTTCGGGTAATACTGTTTCGCTAAATTGTAAACAACGTTACGTTTGAGCGCATTTTATAATCTAGGAGCTATTTTTAATAACTCCCGTTCTGTGCGGCACTGTGCATAGTACATTACATAAATGGGTTTAGAATGTCATATTCGTGTGAACGAGCAACAGAAACTTTGCGGCACGTAACTCAAGAATAGCAGAACCTACCTATAGAGTTTGTTAAGATTATAGCGTGTGTCAATCAGAATAGAGCAGCTAACGTTATACTGAAGTTAGCCATCAAGTGCTATCACCTGTGCTCGATTAGCTAGCTAGTTTATCCATATGTGCGTGATTGCAACTTGAATGAAGCCTTACAAGCTAATTCGCAATATAGTTCTATATACTGAGCAGACTTGGTGGGGAAAAAAGGACAACCTACCTCTGTGGGTGCAGATTTTAAAGCTGCGACATTAGCAGCTGTAGTTGTACTTCGATCTAACGTCGAGAGTTCAATTTTATTTTCTTCTTGGGTAGCCCCGGAATACCATCGCCGCATCTTCGTGGAGCAACGGCGCGGAACTTGTTTGACAATCCTCGCCAACAGGGCCTTGGGCTCGGCGTCTCTGGCCAAGAAGAGACGACTCCACTGCCTGGCGTTCAGGGCCATTACTTTAAGAGTAACGTAATGCACGATAAGAGTTCGGGCATATACTCAACGCACTGCACCGAACGTGTAAAAAACAAACAAGTGACCCTGGATCTGACAGCTGTATTTCGCACACGGGTTTACCCGAGTCACGTGAACCAGTCAGAAACCCTTTCCAGGGGGAGTGGAAGCGGCTTCAGCCAATCAAATACAAAGGTATTCGTGGTAATGTAGTTTTCTGCTAAGCGCGTTCAAATCCGCCGAGATTCGTTTTATTGTACTCTATTTTGATTACTTGTGCTTAGGCGAGTGGGTTTGTTACGTGAATGGCGTGAACTACCATTGATTTTCTTTTATTTATCCCGAAATACTAGCCTAGCACTATAGCAAACCTGACAAAATGTGCTTTGCTTAGCCATACTGGTTTAAAGTCCACTCTGAAATTTTGAAATTAGATGTAATATGTTAACTGCAGACTAGTGAATGATTGAAGGTAAAAGCGAATACAGTTTAGCAGTGGGAATGTCAGATTTACGCTCCCGCGGTCAAATCCGCTATACCTCTGTGGTTTGCCTGATCTGACAGCGACAACTGGTGCCTGGAATGTTGTTTGGAGGCGCTAATGCAAAACGAGCCCTATGCCTTAGACCTACCATGTGCCGCTACCGTGGACTTTAGATCGTAGGCAAATAGTAACGTAGTCAAGACACGCCATCTTGGCTCAAAAACCCAGCATGGACACACTCTTAGAAAGTTGACTTTACCAACTGAGAACCAGGGGCCCTGGTTAGACTGAAGTCATTTTTGAATGTGTACACATATTGCTGATTTTTGTTCCCACGGTGCATTCCTTGCAGGCAAAGTAATGGTGATGAGTCCTGAAATGGTTATGGCTAGGAAGCGAAGCTTCTTTCTGTGGAGTCAAAGTCAGAGCAATGTAGAAACGCACCAAACATTGTAAACACGTGTTGCAATCAAACTGGCCAGCAGAAGATGCCTGAAACACAGAGCACATTCACGCCACAGCCACTCTCCACACACGGTCTTCTGTTCTGGTTAAAATACCCTCAAGGGCCAATCACCTGACGCACATGTCCCACCATATCTGGACCGAGATTGTGAGCGCACATCTCTGCATTTAGGAATGGCATATACTCTGTTCACAAACAACACATGCACTTATGCCTTGTGCCTTACCCGATACCTTAAGACACAACCCAAGCTCCTGTGACTGTCCCGCACATGTTCTACTAAATCAGATCATACACACACACTGACACACGCACATGCACACACACACGCACCACACACACTGACACACATATGCATGCATACACACACACACACACACATACACACACACACGCACCACACACACTGACACACACATGCATGCATACACACACACACTGACACACACACATACACACACACACACACACGCACCACATACACTGACACACACACACATGCACATACGCACACACGCACCACATACACACACACAAACACACACAGGTATACACACTCAGCTACTCTTATTACAAGACAAAGCTGCGAAATGTCAGAACCTGAAATAAATTGTGGGTTTGGATAGCAGGCCTTTCATACACAGTATTGCAGGCTCTGCTCTTGTTCCTGTGCACAAGGCTTTACCGAAATTGTCCCAGTAAATTTGAGGTATAGAGGTGCCAGCAGTCCAGTTTTAGCAATGATGTCCCGTATCCCTGCCAGGAATAGTTTGTGCCCTTACGGGACACAGTTTGTCCTGTGTGCAGCACTTATGCAATGAACCTACCAACTTTAATTTGGCAAATAACCATCATGAAATGGAACTAAATAAATAACATTACACAACACCCCATGAGTCAACAATAATAACCTGCTTTGTAAATATGTTGAATTAAGGAAAGGAAATGTTGACCACTATATTTTGCAATTGTAAAGGGGAAAAAATTCATGACAATTTTGACGATCCTGACAAAAACAATTCAGGGGCGTACACCAAGGGACATATTTTAAACCAGGTAATCTGTGCCAGGTAGACAGTATCAGCTGCCTTTTCAAAGATCATGTGTTGCTTGACTATTGGTTTATTTCAGATAACTTAAAAAATAGTACTTCAGTTGCTATCCTACCAACATCCTTATCAGGCCATAAAGATATTTTTTTTAAATCAGTTTTTAATTGTACTGACAACTCTGCTCAGTGATTTTACCACTACCATTTTAAAACGGAATGCTATGAGATCAGAAATTAAGAGGCTGATTGTTCACTTGTGGAACAAAGCACAAAAAAGAGTCTGCATCTGAGGTGGGAAAAATACATATGAGCATACTGTAATAACTTATCTAAAACTGGGAAGATATTGGAAGAGAATACAGTAACTGATATAGCCTCATTAGCACAAAAAAGCCCAGAGTGCATATCTAACATGATAAGATAAACCAGATAACATCTATAAAAATAAAGAAGAGGGTGCTTTTGTTCAGTCCAACACATACATCACGACAATGCAGCAACGTAAAATAAATACTGCAGTCACAGACAGTGACAACTGTGTTTTATATAAATTGTTACATGTTTACATTAGTCCAGATATGTAAGGGGTGACATCATGGAACACAAGTGACTTATCAGACTGTAAAATATAATAAAACATCCACTGGGTTATCTCTCTGCGTGGATTCAGGGCAAAAGACAAACATAATGACTATAATTGGTCAACTGTGAGTGCTGCGTGTCTTATCGCCATTATCTTTGGTCCTTCGAAAAACATTCCCTAAAAGGAAATTTCATTGTCTGAGCAGAAATGTCAGTTTCAAATATTTCCCCTTTTATTTCATGAGCACTACTGGACTTTTCGTGCCATCTACTGGCCAAAAAATGCATTTGCATCCATGCCTAAAAGACATTGACACTTCTAACACAGAACGACTTTCATGGTTCTGTTTTAGGAAGTTGGTGTTTTGACTAAAGCCTTAGAGAAATGCTGTAGGCCTACTGTACAACAGAACTGATTTGGCCCAGGAACCAAAACCCACAACCTCATAGAGACACGAGCAGCTCCACAACCGTCACACCACACAACTCTACAGGTCATGTACACAGAAACTGAGATTGCAGCGAGTGTGTACAGCGTGACTCGGGACATGTGTGCGTTGAACTTTGTGACATTTGCACAATATCCAAACTAGATGGACATTTACGGTGACACGCCCGTGAAACGCAATTACAGTACTGAGCGAGCGCACGAGGACAGGGGTGTTCCTGCGTCTGGTTCACAGGGCGAGCGGTTCTCATATGTCCAGCCATTTGTTTATTACCACACGGAAGCGTTAATAAACAGCACGAGCTAGACATTTCTCGACTCGATCCAGTAAAACTGCACTATTAATCTGCGCGCGTATAACCTCCGTATCGTATGCACGGACAGTCCGTAGGGAGTGTCAAATACAGTAAACCCAGGCCATTAATTTTAGCGTCACCAGGGATCCTTTTATCGTCCATTCTGTTTATTGTCTGAGGGTGCGGTTGTCTGCCCGTTCAGATGCAGTGCAATAGCGTGGACAGCCCAGATGTCCAAATTCGCGCCAGCCTGAGAGCAGTTAATAAGTTTATCTGCGCTCAGAGGATTGTTTGCTGTATTTTTGATGAGGTACCTGTCAAAATCAATGCGCGATTAGGAGTGTTATATGTACCTAAGATTCCGTTATTATTTTGCACGGCAAAGACTAATCTCTTATTCAAGGCGAGAATTCAACCGGGAACATAATGTCCCAACACTTGCCAGCCAGCACACAGCTCATCAAAAATAAGGTTCCTCAAAGATATTTCAATGCCTACAGTATACTTCAATTCACTTCGAATATTTATACTTCAGTTCCTGGTTCTTGAGAGCCATTGCATGTAGTTTTAATTCCACTTGATCTCAGCAAATAACATGAATTATTAAACTTAATCGCTGAGTTGAGTTGAACTGAGTTGTCAATCAGCCGTTCAGATCAGTGACATTAGAAATGAATCTCAGTCAGAGATAACAGCTGATATAGGAAACAATTCTACATTTGGAGAGGATATCACCAAAATCATTCATTCAGAGAGAAAAAAACCATTGTCAATTCACTGGCATGAGCCGTACATCAAAAATATGTTCATTTCACAGGGACACAACTTATGAAACTTAATTCACTGAGCTGTGTCCAAGAAATAGTACACACTGTAGCCCTCTGGGACTACAATTTATGTAACTTTGAAAATCCAGATAAATTTTGAATAAACAGGATGTGAATTTGGCCATCCCACAGAACGTGGAGTCCTATGCTATTGTTTATTTAATTCATTCCTGCTGCAGCAGTTTGGAGCACCTTCTCAGTGACGTTGAGCATGTGGGGAAGTAACTGTATTGCATCTTTAAGAAAGGAGCTTGTCAGGAGGAGCTGTTCCTCCTGCCTGTAATACTGTCCTTCAGTATTACAGACCCTGTATCTTACAATTATTCCTTAAGATAAGAATCAACTTTCAGAAGAGCTCAGAACGTTGTTCTACGTTCGGCTGTGAAGACACTGTGTCAGATAGGCATGTACCACGTGTGCACACACCGGATGGGATGCAATACCAACACACAATAAACTGTGTGTGGTCAGGCTTAGCTCTGGTGTAGCATATAGCGTGTGTCAATCATTTTTATGAATGCAAAGATTATGCTTGTATCTTTGTCTGGCTGTGCCATTGCCCGCCCCCCTCCTCGAATGGCAGTTGTAACTTCTCAGAGGTGGTCAACGCACCAATGAACCAATGACAGCCCACTTCGACTACTGTATTTTATTGTCAACAGACCACCCAGCCTGTCAACCAAAAGAAATGCTGCGGATGAAGTGCACCCAGGGAATAATTCCCCTTACTACTACAGAAAAACAGTCAGTTAATCAATGTCTTCTGACAGTGGTTTTTTAAAAAAAGTGTGATCTTTCTCCCGCCCTGTACACCCTGCTTAGAAGAGACGATGAGGAGGAGGAGAAGTCTTTTTCTGATTAAAGGATACCATTTCAGGGGTCTACACCTGCAGCTATGATACCGGTTTTTGGTACAGATTTATTCACCCTTTGACTGTCAGTTGCTACAAAAAAAAGAGAGACAAATAGCCTTATACTTCACAGGCCATTGCTGGCAAATGAATTTAAGACAAATAAGTTATTTTAATTTAGGACTACTAGGTGGCAGAAAGAAAGAAACAAATGGAATTTAATGTGTTCAGTTGTCATGTATTTATTGAGTTTATAATCATCTTGTTCAACTTTACAGTACATCTGCATTTTATGTCATTCAGTGTCGATGTGAATTTTCAACTCTTTATATGAAGTAGGAATCAGCTAACTGTCTCACTGTTTTTGTTTTTTCAAATTCACTGTTTTCCTTAATGCTCCCAAACAACAATTAGGTGTATTTAAATAACATACATTCGTACTCATTTTTATATAAGTTAACATAGGACTGATAATAGATTAATAGGCAAACTCATAGTCAATCGCATAAGCTAATGAAATTTAATTGGATAACTGTAGTGTTAGACAGGAGGTATTACCAGTACTTTGTCCTCTTCGTGCTGGGTCTCAACTCAATTTGCTGAGGCCCAGGCTGGAATAACAAAATTTACACCAATATTTCCATCTGGTGGCTAAAATGTGTATGTGCAACTAAAGTCAATTATTAAACCTCAACCACAACAAGTGCACGACCATTACTCAGAACCCAGTTGTTATTAACAAGGGGAACAGCTTGAAGCCATGCTCCCTGGTGATTTATGAGTACTAATAATAAACACTCTTTGGAATTAGTACAAGAGCACTTGAAAAGTTTAATCCAGTTTAATGATCACAAGAGTATGCCACATGTTGCTCATGCAAGTTGTAGTCTTTAAATGGTAAATAGACTGCATTTATATAGCGCTTTTATCCAAAATGCTTTACAACTGATGTCTCTCATTCACCCATTCACCCATTCACCCATTCTCACTCCATCGGGGACGCGCGCGGGTGCCGCAAGAGGGACGAGCAGGTCGGTACCGATAAGGTACACACGCACACACACTCACACACACTTACACACTCTCTCATACACACACTCACACACACTTATACACTCTCTCATACACACGCACACACACTCACACACACTTACACACTCTCTCATACACACACGCACACACACTCACACACACTTATACACTCTCTCATACACACGCACACACACTCACACACACTTACACACTCTCTCATACACACACGCACACACACTTACACACTCTCTCATACACGCACACACACACACACTCACACACACTTACACACTCTCTCATACACACACACTCACACACACTTACACACTCTCTCATACACACACGCACACACACACGCACACACTTACACACTCTCTCATACACACGCACACACACACACACACACACACACTTACACACTCTCTCATACACACGCACACACTCACACACTCTCATACACACGCACACACACTTACACACTCTCTCATACACACGCACACACACACTCACACACTCACACACACTTACACACTCTCTTATACACATGCACTCGCACACACACTCACACACTTACACACTCTCTCATACACACGCACACACACACACTCACACACTTACACACTCTCTCATACACATACACACACACACACACACACACCAATGGTGAAAGGCTGCCATGCAAGGTACCAATCAGCTCATTGGGAGTAATTAGGGGTTAGGTGTCTTGCTCAGGGACACTTCGACACGCCCAGGGTGGGGGATCGAACCGGCAACCTTCGACTGCCAGACAACTGCTCTTACCTCCTTTGCTACCTCCTACAACAAAGGTCACTGTGGCCCTCCAGGACTGGATTTAAACCTGCAGACACTGCGGCCGTCCAGGACTGGAGTTAAACCTGCAACCTGCAAGCACTGCACCCGTCTAGGACCAGAGTTAAACCTGCAGGCTCTGTGGCCCTGCAGTTTGACACCCTTGTTCTGCTTCAGGTCACAGTTAACACTTAATTTCAAAGCTTTTAAACCTGATAATTGATGGGATGAAAGTTTTGTACAAATTTTGGGCTACTCCATGTTCACTAAAGACAGAAGTCATGCCCTGACAAAAGAACACTGAGAAGATTTTTGCATCCTTGAAACTCAGTGTGGACATTCCTTTGTTTAATATCAGTGTGCAAGCATTTTCTATATCTCATCTTATATGCATTTAGCTTACGCACTTGACTGAAAGACTTGATTTTTTTTGGACTGTTCGACAAGAACGCAAACTATTTTCTATTTTTTGATATTTTCTGAAAAAAGAACAGCCATCAGGTCATGAGACAGTCGAAAACACACATCAGACCACAACAAAGAACACTGCTTTTTGATCATTTATTACAAAACAAAGCAATAACAAAGCATAACAGACAAAAAGAGATTTCATGTACAGAACATATTTAAAGGGAAACAATTCCAACGTTTCAAATTATTTTAAACACACACACACACACACACACACACACACGCACACGCACACACTCACAAGTACACGCATACACACATCGAACCGGGAAAAGTAAAGAAATGGAATATTGAAAATATAAGGAGCTGCAGAATCACTGCCTGCAATTCACTGACAGGATACATTTGCCAAATGCACCGTTGTCCTTAACTACCGACTGCCAGTCAAGCCTTAGTATCTCATGTTTCCAGTTCAACACAGACAAAAATAATGGAACGGTTGACATTGGTGGTCAGAGCATAGAGGAGGGGAGGGGCGGGGTTGGGTGTGGGCAGTGCATTCTGGGACTGTGTTCTTCTCATTGTGGAGAATAGCTCAGAGGATCTGTGGATAAGGGTAAGAGTCTCCTTGGCACATTCAGGGCAAGAAGTAAACCAACGGTCTCGCCTTTTCCATTTAGATGTTGACTCCAATTGTGCAATTATACCCGTGAACAATTGAGACCAAGGTTTTTCACAAAAGTGCTGAATCACATCAATTCCATTGCCTTTTGACCAAAATACATCCCCCCCCCCTTTAGTTTGTGTGTGCAAATGCAGTTAATTACAAGCTATACATTATGAAATGGTTGTGTAAGATAACAGGACACAAGTGACCACAGCCTGGTATACACATTTTTGAAAAAGCTTTTTCAACTGCCCACATCCTTTGAGTGAAAATGGCACATCATTGCTTTGTCAGATCTCTTCCTTTGAAGGCAACTTTCAAACTGCTTCCTTTATGGGAGAGACAGCCAGAAAGAACTTTGACGGTGGTGACCACAGCAACCATAGAAAAAAGAACCTTGGCTGTGGTGACCACGGCAACCATTTTTAAAAAGTGACAGAAATCTATCTTGTCCATGAATCACAGACATGTCCCTAACCATACTGAAGAAATGTCTTCCTTGTGTTTTGTACCAGGTAAATCAGCACTTCCCCTGTCCTGTTCCTGGAGATATACCATCCTGTAGGTTTTCATTTAAACCCTAATCTGGCACACCTGATTGCACTAATTATCAGCTCAACAAGATCTCTAGCTGTTGAATGAGGTGTGCTTTGATGGGGTTGGATTGAAAACCTACAGGACGGTAGATCTCCAGGAACAGGGTGGGGGGAGCCCGGCTCTAGAGATTTACTTTTGCCCTGTCAGTGCCCATGGGGAGGGAGAAGAAATTCAGGGGTGTTTCTGTGCCTCGTTTTGGGACAGGCTTGGCGAACCGCGGTGTTTGGCATTGTGGGACAAACGGTGCATTTAGCTCGGAACACAGAGAGGGCATCAGAGGTTCCACTGACAACCTTAAGAAACCGTAATTCTCACTGACCGACACACCGTCACATCACTTTTGAACGAGCAAAAATACACTTATCCAGAACAGAAGGGTTTTTTTTTAAAGACTTTTGTTTTATTTAATTAAATTACGAAAGGAAACACTGCCATACATATTGCTGTTTTTTTTTGTTTGTTTTTTTCACCTTTTAAATAGTTAAAGCATTTGTAAAGTAAGAAAAGAGAAACGAGAAGCTTGAAGACGCGTAGATCTACAGGTGCGATGGCTTTCCTACAAGTTCCTGCGGGACCGAAAGACTCGACAGACAGGTTGAGACGCCCTCCAACGGTGATCTTTTTGATTTTTTTGGTATGTTGTTTGTTGCTTTGCAGTCCTCCTCTCCTTGTGTTGGGCTAAAAATGAGGGGATGCGGTGTGTTTGGAAACTCGTCACAAACACACGCGCCCGTCTTTGTTAAGACTGACTGAGGTTTCCGGCGCAAACAAACAGGTAATCCTTCAATGCGAGTCCAAGACACTTCAGCGACAACAGCAGCAGCGATTTCTCCAAAGTCAATTTGCTGCACCCAGCACAACAAAGACCTCAGTCCACCTTCCGTTACACCATCTCACCAAGAGGGGGGGGGATCCCAAACGTCCCAGGAAAGTTTTTTATTTTTTTTAATTTTAAGTCTCCCACGCTTCTGAGGAATGCTTTTAAGTAAACAGTTTGTCCGCACGATATTGCAATTGTATCCGTTTCAGTGCTTGATATCAAAGAATTCCCCCTTCCCTATTAAAAAAAAAAGACACACACAAAAAAATATCACCCAGACCAAACCACGTGAAAACCGAAACCGGGTTTGTATGACAGCGATACGCTTGAAATGCGCGTGCGTCTCAGTGCATACGCTTACAGAGTACAGGCCTCATCGTTTCGCCTTCGCTGCAATCCTTCTCAGACCAGCTGTTGTGGGAGATACCTCACTTTCCCATTTTAAGTCCAAGTTTCACAACACGCATTCTCACACACACGGACAAGCTCACGCGCACGCATACAAACAGAAAGTGCGTCTGTACCCTTCTGCAGCAGACGAAGCCGCTACGCGGGCGAACTCGTGTCAACAGGATACGCTCTATGGCTGAGATGCAGTTCATATTTATCACTTATTCAGCAAACATGGCCCCGGTAAGAAACTAGTATGGCTTCCCCTTTTTAGGTTGGCGTGGTTGTCTATACCTCGTGTGGCACGCAAATATATAAAAACGCCACAGAAAAGGACGATGAACCGACACGTTGCTTTCTTGACGGCAGTGCCAGTGTCTCCAGTATTCATTGTTTCGTTCACTGCCCTCATTACGGGGACAGCCCATCAAAATCAAGGACCTTTCACCTCTTAAACGAGACACCTGCATTACATATACATATATTTTTTATACACATTGTGTTTCATAATGCTCATGTTAAGTCAGGGGTCGAAAAATACAAATACAAAGACAGATTCTGAGTCCCTGACGTTTAAGTAGCAAAAAAGCCCCTCCCCTTTTGTACAAACAGTTGTAAATACCCATCCCTACCCAAATCTATACCCAGCTCTGAAAGAGTTACGCAAAGCAATGTGCTGCAACAGTAGGCGTTAAAAAAGATCTGGCTTTTCTCCTTTCTTATACTGCAAACTGGAGGTTATTCCACTGACCCCCACCTCCCTCCCAGTCCCCCCCCCCACCCCACCCCACCCCAAATCACCTCACAGGAGCCAAGACAAGGATCAAGAGAAACGAAACGACACCAGCAGAACACAAAACAAACGATCAGATCGCGAAACCGACTCGGGGAGGTCATAAATACAGTTTAAAAAGTTTTTTTAAAAGACAAAAATAACAACGTTTCAGGTGGTTGCGAACACGTCGGTCCTCCGCCCCCCCCCCCCCCCCCCATGTAGTGTCCAGTTTCCAAGAGGGGGGGGGCCCACACTGTGCTGACATCATTTACCCCCCCCCCCTCCCCTCCCCTCCCCAAAAAGTCCCATGGGCGGGAAATGGGCTCTTTCGCGCACCTTCACCTGAAGGTAAAGTCAGTAGCAGTACCTGTAGTCGGGCTAATACTTGTTTTGTTTTGCATTCGGAAAGCACGGTAGAGAAGGAAGGAGGGAGGGAGGGAGGGAGGGAGGGAGGATTGTGTCCTTTCTCCTTCTAGATCTTTCTGCCCTCCAACCTCTCCTCCCTTCCTCCGTTCCAGTCGCCATTTTGCTGAATGCGCTGGAGACCACGAGTTGCCACAGTGGAGCTGGGAGAGGGGAATGGGATGGAGTGGGGGGTGGTGTGGGTGCGCGCGCGCACACACACACACACACACACACACACAAATATAAAAAAATCACACTGAATTGGCAGGAAAATAAAGAACAAAACAAAACAGAAAAAAACACCTTAGCCCTTCAGGGTTTTACGGTCTGATCAGACTGCAGGGGATGATGGGATTTGTAGTTTGGCGAGAGCGTCGGGTTTTGAGCGGCGACCGTCAAACTCCCCGGTGCTTCCCGTTGCACGACATGACATCACAAGAGTCCTATAGAGTCCGGCCTCTGGGGGCCGATGGAGAAGTCGGGCCCTTTGGGGGGCCCTTCCTGGGTACAGGACGAGGGGGGGGGGGGGGGGGCAGGAGGCGGGGACGGGCGTGGCGCTCAGAGGGCCAGCAGGGTCGGGGAGTTGAGGGAGTCTGAGGACTGGTCCCCGCTGCTGCTGCTCCTGCGGTGGGCCTTGGAGCAGGACTCGGAGGAGGGCGAGGGGCTCTCGGGCTCCAGCATGCTGGGGTAGGTGAAGATGAGGCTGGCGGCGCTGGGCGTGGAGGCCGGGGTGGAGGCCGCCACCACGGGGGTGTTGAGGCTGTCCCCGTCGGAGCTGTACACGCCCCCCATCCCGCCCAGGCAGATGGGCTTGATGACGGTGCGCTGGGGCTCCCGGTCGTCCTCCAGGGGCTCCTGCTTCACCACCACCGGGTTGAGGGAGCTCAGGGCGTTTCGGGACACCAGGCCGGAGCGCATGGACAGGGACAGGGGTGTGCACTGCTGGGCGTGCGCCCCCTGGTGGCGTTCCTCCGGGGGCAGCTTGCACACGGGGTTGTGGGCCACCAGCATGAACTCCAGCTTGTCCTTCTCCTTCTGCAGTACTTCGATCTCCTTCTGCAGGTCGGCTTTCTCCTCTTCCAGTTTCTCTGTTTCCTGCACGGGCACAGACATCACGTTTACATTCACCCATTAGAGCCGGCGCTCCTGCGCAGACCAGGGCTGCCCAACCCTGTCTCTGGTGCTCTGGAGGTTTTCACTCCAACCGTAACAAAGAACACCTCATTCAACAGCTAGTGAGCTCATTGAGCTGCTAATTAGAAGAGTTAGGTGTGCCAGATTAGGGTTGAAATGAAAACCTACAGGACGGTAGATCACCAGGAACAGGGTTGGGCAGTCCTGAACTTGACCAACTTGCATAGCGCACATTTTTAACATACGGTGCATATATAGAGCTGGATGTGTATTCAAGCAGTTCAGGTGAAGAACCTGACTCAAGTGTACAACCGCAGTGTCCCAGTTGGGACTGAAACCCGCTGAGATGCAAGTTCATTTCTCTGACCAGACGCATTTCTCTGACCAGCAAATCCCTGTTAGAAAGTTATGTAAATTAAATGTCAGAAGTATGCGGACCAGTGTTCTGGAACTCTATAAATGTGAACGACGGAATGTTCAGTGCAATCAGCCTGTTTTGTTTTGTAAGAATTTATCAGCTGTTTCACATAAGCATGTCCATTGTAACAGACAAGTCTAGTTTGTCACGATATGTAGTATAGAGTAAAAGATATCGGCATTTCAGAAACGCTCTGTCATTACAGTGAACACCTATAAAGCTGTGAAATCCCCCAGGACCAATTTTTACAGTTTTGCGTTGTCATGGAAACCAATTTGTAGCATTCTGAGCATGAAGGAATTGCTGAGCATGAAATAGTAAGGACTAACTGTCCGCCCTTCCTGTCTGTGCCACAAGGGGGCACTGTGAACCATTGATCTTTCTGTTAATGGTTCACTACCGTTCAAACTCAGCCATCGAAGCTGAAAACTAGAAGGCAAAACAACTTAAAAAAAAAAACCCATCAGGGTTGGGAAAAACACAGTTCTGCCCGGGGGGATAACCCAGAAAGTCTCAATAAGCAAGCTACCAGGCATGATGTCACTTTTTTTTTTCCTTTTTTTTTTTTTTCTGAAATAAACAGTTTGTACTGCACGCAGGTGGCCACACCTTTATGCAGACACGTTTTGAAACAACGTCAGAGAAACGGCAGGTCGTTTCCACACCTTCTCTGGAGGGTGTGACGTAACTTACTGTAGCAGTAGCCTGCCTTCCTAGGTAAATGGATTACAGGGAAGAGATACAAAAAAAAACACCCTCACAGGGTTGTTTATTAAAGTCAGACAGGACAAGACGGGGGGTAGAAGGGAGGGGGGCGTGCGGGGGGGGGGGGCGTGTTGTTAGAATAGAGAGATAAGCAACAGTCTGTCTAAGCACACTGACCTGAGAGGGAAAGAATGAGGAAAAAGGAAGTAAGGGCAGACAGTTTATGACGAAGAGGGGAGAGCAAGGGAGAGAGAAAGAAGGAAAGAGAATTCCCCTCCTTGTTTAAACTGTGGCAGTGCCTTATTAGGAAAAACACTGCGGTAAGAGCTTGAGGGGGGGTGGGGGGGGGTGTATGGAGGGAGGAGGAGGGGGGGGGGGCGCTTGAGGTTCACCATCACATAATATCTCCCATTCACCACCGTCTCTCCCCCACAATGCATTCTTCCCCAGGGCTCACGATTGACAGACTGATTGTTACTGTAAGAGAGCTAATTACTTCAATTAGAGCCTTCGCTGCCCGCAGCCTGGCGGGAACAGGCTAGCAGACTACAGTCGCTTCTCTATAAAACTGTAAAAAAAAATGTTTAAAAAAAACTGTGTGGATTGTGCGGTGGTGAGGGTGGGGGTGTGGGTGGTGAGGGCGGGGGGGGGGCTCCATTGGAATGCGCCCTGAGGAGTTAAACTGGACTGCTGGTGTGTGCAAAATTCCCGTCCCCAAAGTCAAATAAAAACGAAAAGCTGTCTGTGTGTGTGTGTGCGTGTGTGCGTGCGTGTGTGTGTATGTTGTGTGGTAGTAAATGTGTGTGTGTGGTAGTAAATGTAGGCGTGTGTGTGTGTGTGTGTGTGTGTGTGTGTGCGTGTGTGCGTGCGTGCGTGCGTGTGTATGTTGTGTGGTAGTAAATGTGTGTGTGGGTGTGGTCATAAGTGTATGTGTGTTTGTGTGTGTGTGCGTATGTGTGTATGTTGTGTCTTAGTAAATGTTGGTGTGTGTGTGTGTGTGCGTGTGTGTGTGTGTGTTAGTAAATGTGGGCATGTGTGTGCGTGTGTGTGTGTGCAGTCATAAATGTATGTGTGTCTGTGTGTACACACGTTTGTGTACATCTGTGTGCGTGTACATATGCATGTGTGAGGAAGAGAGCATGTGTGTGGACGGTGTGGTGATGACAATGAAATTGATGATGACACGTGAGGACCTGCTGCATTCAGCCCCTCCACTGGGGGGCACTGTGGCGGGGGACACTCACCCCCTGCAGCATCTCGGTCAGCTCTCTCCGGCGATTGCGGCACTTGGCTGCGGCCAGCTTGTTCCTCTCACGCCTCACCCGCCGCTTCTCCTCCTCCTCTGGAGTCAGCTGAGGGCACAGGAAGAGGGTCCCGTCAAACACCCAGATCCTCGCACACGCGTTCTCTCACACACACACACACACGCGTTCTCTCACACACACACACACACACACGCGTTCTCTCTCACACACACACACGTGCTCTATCTCACACACACACATGCACACACACACACAGGTACTCACACACTTTCACACACACATACACACAGACATACACTCATGCCCACACGCACAGAGGAGCTCTCTCCACATGCATCAAGGCAAGGATACAATTACTGCACTGTTTCTATAACATCATGCACCCACACTGACATGGAACACCGTGTCCAAAATGCTCCCATTCCTAATGTGAATTTTTATAAATAGCGGAAGTCAGCAGTGCAGTTTGTTTGGATTTGAGCAGCATATACTGTAAACCATATATACTGTAAACCATACAGACACAGCAGCGCATATCCCTTTGGCAGTTCCCTCTACACATTGGCAGCTGCTTGCATGTGTACACCGAGCACTCTACAGCACATTCAGACCTACTGATACAAGACCACGGAAGTCCCCACAAGACCAGGACTGGGCTGGAATTAACCCTTGAACTCATTGTAGAGGTGACTACTGTGCATCTGTGTGTGTGTGTGTGTGTGTGTGTGTGTGTGTATGTGTGTGTGTGTGTATATGAGTGTGTGTGTGTGTGTGTGTATGTGTGTGTGTGTATATGAGTGTGTGTGTGTGTGTGTGTGTGTGTGTGTGTGTGTGTGTGTATATGAGTGTGTGTGTGTGTCTGTGTGTGTGTGTGTGTGTGTGTGTGTGTGTGTATGGTGTGTGTGTGTGCATGAGTGTGTATATGAGTGTATGTGTGTGTATAGGAGAGAGTGTGTGTGTGAGTGTGTGTGTGTGTATGAGAGAGTGTGTAAGTGTGTGAGTGTGTGTGTGTGCGTGTGTATGAGAGAGTGTGTAAGTGTGTGAGTGTGTGTGCGAGTGTATGAGAGTGTGTGAGTGTGTGCGTGTGTATGAGAGAGTGTGTAAGTGTGTGTGAGTGTGTGTGTGTGTGTATGAGAGAGTGTGTGAGTGTGTGTGCGTGTGTATGAGAGAGTGTATAAGTGTGTGTGCGTGTGTGTGCGTGTGTATGAGAGTGTTTAAGTGTGAGTGTGTGTGTGCGTGTGTATGAGAGAGTGTGTAAGTGTGTGTGAGTGTGTGTGCGTGTGTATGAGAGAGTGTGTAAGTGTGTGTGAGTGTGTGTCTGTGTGCGTGTGTATGAGAGAGTGTGTAAGTGTGTGTGCGTGTGTGTATGAGAGTGTGTGTGAGTGTGTGTGTGTGTGCGTGTGTATGAGAGAGTGTGTAAGTGTGTGCGTGTGTGTGTGCGTGTGTGTATGAGAGAGTGTGTAAGTGTGTGTGAGTGTGTGTGCGTGTGTATGAGAGAGTGTATAAGTGTGTGTGAGTGTGTGTGCGTGTGTGTATGAGAGAGTGTATAAGTGTGTGTGAGTGCGTGTGTGCGTGTGTATGAGAGAGTGTGTAAGTGTGTGTGAGTGTGTGTGCGTGTGTGTATGAGAGAGTGTGTAAGTGTGTGTGAGTGTGTGTATGAGAGAGTGTGTAAGTGTGTGTGAGTGTGTGTGCGTGTGTACCTTATCGGTACCGACCTGCTCGTCCCTCTTGCGGCGCCCGCGCGCGTCCCCGATGGAGCGTATGACGCCGGGCCGGGCCAGGGCGGTGTGGCCCAGGAGCCCCGCCCCGCTGGAGACCGGCAGGCTGTACGGGTGCGAGCGGGAGTAGGGGTTGGACATGGAGGTGATGACGGTGGGCTGCACCATCCACTGCAGGTCCTGGCTGGTGGTGATGGCGTTTATGGTCGGGATGAAGGCACTGTTGGAGCCGGGCATTTCCACCCTGTATTTCTGCAGAAGAAGGCGGGGAGGGTGAGGTCACATGGTGAGTTAATTGCCCCCAGTACTTTTTTTTCCCTTCGCCTTTGTACATCGCGTGCAACGGAAATTCCAATCCTGAGGAAGAACGTTCCGTTAGCCCACACTGGCTTCTCTCCCACCTGGAGTTTGAACCCGGTTCTGTTTGGGAGGGTGAGCGCTGCCCCCTAACCTACTGATCAATATCAGGAGGCTAGCCTGATAAACAGTGTTTCTCACGGTGTCCCCCCACTGAAATCTCTCACCCTCGCTAGTTACAACCCTGTGAATCACCTCTATCTAGTTCTGCGTGCCGGCCCCCGAGTGGCAGTGTGACACAATCATGGGAAAAGTCAACCCCCCCCCCCCCCCGCACACACACACACTGAAACTCCCCACCTCCACAAACACGCACACAAACACACACACAAAAACACCAGTGATGTAACGGGTCAAGCAGTCATTCAAAGAGTGCTCCATGGAAAGACAAGCTTCTTTGGAAAGGCAGACCCTGGAAAAATCAACAAGAAAAAGCCCCAGTGTTCAGTAAACCAGTGGGGGTTACTATCAGGCCGGGGCCTTAAATGGATGCCATGAGTCGTGCTGTCCGAGTCGGCTTCAGACGGACATGTAGATGTTTTCAGCGAAGCCAGGAGTGACATCATTAATAGGCCATTATGACCCATTAGGGCCCTCATAAACCAGGGTGAGACTAGGAGTAACAGTGCTTTGAGGGCAACAGAACTGGGGGGGGGGGGGGCGGGGGGCAGTGCAGCGATGGATGACGCTCATCAGGATGCGCCATGTTCGCCATCTACCCCCCCCCCCCCCCCGCCCCTTTTAGAGCTATGCTGTCAAAAGGCTTTTATATCGTCGAGTTTGTCTGATGTCAGACAAAGAATTACTTTCGAAGCAACAGGGTTTCACAAGAGAGTGAACATTAGACGTGAGCTTTGTGAACCGAGCGACTTCAGGAAATGGCCATGGATCCATTTTGCTTTTCAGAAAATCACTGGTTATTGTCACACGGGAGGAAATAAGATGACTCAAAAAAAAAAAGAAGAAGGCTGGTAAAGACTCTTGATCTCAAGCACTTTGTTTATCGCCCAAGTGAACAGAAGCAGTAGGTGGTTCAGAGTTTATATCGGGTCTGAAAGGTAGTCATACCGCCGCGGAAAAATCCAAAATTGAGCAAGAGGGTCAGAATGTTTACTTTTCCACGGAGCACCGGGACTATACCGCGACCCGCACTGCGCCCCCCGAAGCACTGCTCGGCAGTCCCGTTGCATTCTGGGATTCGGCACGGCCGGCTTCCTGTATTCTCGTCAGCAGAGGAGACCAGGAGCAGGACCCCAGGTCTGACACGTTTGGATGAGTGTTACAAGTCGCCACAGATATAGTACCTGGGATCTAATATGAGCAAGAGACCCACTGAGGAAATACTGTGACATTTAAACACCGGTCGGGAGTTTTCGGTGGCAGGGAACAGTCGCCGAAGTTGATTACTGTCAGTACTACTGCCTGCAACTACTGCCTACAACTACAAGACTCTCGCTCTCTCTCTCCCTCTCTCTCTCTCTCTCTCTGTCTCTTCTTTCTCTCTCTCCCTAAAGTTTTGTTCCAATGGAAGAGAACTTGTCTGTGAGAAGAGCCGGCATCACCGCATTGTCTGGCCACGTCCTGTATGCCCAATACCCTTGGGTATTTCACACAGCATTCGAATAGCCGCTTAAATCATACGCAAGTTTACGCGCTGAGTCACGGTATGTTCCGAATGCAACTGAGCCCGAAGTACTTGGTTCCAGTAAAGCGGGGAAACGCGTAATATACTTAGCTATGGGAAGAGGGGGGACCCCCGCCAACACGTTCCCGGCTCCAAGTAAAGGCAGCAATGAAAATTCCCTGGCATTCGCCTTAGTCGGTCAGGGGAAAAAAAGACGGGAAGTTGATCTACAGGGAGGGGAGGGTGTTACGGTAAAATGGAGATATCGCCAGTAGGCTGATATGAAACAGGCGGATCACAGAAGAGGAAAGTTTCAACACTGATAAAAACCCAACCTAAGCTATTGTTATTGGCTGATAAAATAAAACTGAACAAGTACTTTTACCCCGTACTTTTACAACATGCCTTGGTGGCAATTAGCAATGTTTGGTCATTCTTCCTACCTCTGATCTGAATTTTTGTGGCTATCCCGAGAGACCGTTAATGTGCAGATGGCTATAACAGTGAAGTCTGCTTATCTCATTTTCGAGAACATAATGACATCGCAGCTGTTTGCTGCGCTTTCCTGCGCCTGGTGTTTACATTGTTGTTGTTGCGCAATGCAATTATTTCCTCCTTTTTTAAACCAGCCTCACAACAGACGCGTGTTGTTCCTCAGATTGAATCAACCTGAGAACTGTGCCAAGCCTCGCGACCGAAGGAACTGGACAAAGGGGGTGAGAGCTAGCACGTACTGGGTCGGCATGCGTAGTTTCCCGGTAGTTACCCCCGCAGCTGGGGACATAGCCAGTTGTCCCGAAAGACAACGAATCCCTCCGCGTTCGACAGGAGATATAAAACGTCTGTTTCCACAGAAGGCGTCCTTGCAAAACTAATACGTGATGCAGACTTCCAGGAACTTTCTGACGCGCCATAAAAACTTCCAAATGAACAAACAGCGTACGTAGTTTAGGAGATTGGCAACAGGGGCATGAGTCAAATCCTTTTTTTTTCTTTCTTTTTTTTCTTTTTTTCTTTTCTTCAGATTTTGGCTTCACGGGTGTGAACCGCCTGGGATCAGAATGCCAGGGGAAAAACGCGTGTGGTTTTTGAAAGCAAAGACAACATATTTGGAAATAAATACACACACCTATAGCTACATAATTTATTTATTTTGCCAATATACATTGAGTGAAAGGTCTTGGTGAAATTGTTGTGAATGTGTATTCAGGCCCAAACAGTGTCAAAGTAAACAATTTATAGTCGTTACCAAACGGCACTAAACAAACACGCGTGCCTGGAAACATCTGGGGTACATTTGGAAACGACTTTTAATAGAGTCTTGTTTGTGAAAAAACTAAGGTAGCCGACATTGTTGTTTAAGAAGTGCACTTATACATGTGCACTGCGTGACACCACGGTGACGTTTGAGTCTGAAGATCACCACACTGACGGCGTTAACGCTACATTGAGTATAGTCTATCCTTCGGCTGTCGACAGAGAGCTATACATTTCTCAAATTCATAGCGTCTGGTTTACGTTTGGTTTACATCTGACACAACATATTGAGTCACCAACATTCCTGCACGGACAAGTGAAGAAATGGTCGTCGGAATTTAACCTTTCCACTCCTTCGATGGAACATGGTTACGTTATGGCTTATGACTCCTCCCGTCTCCAATCTTATAACTGCACGCGACAGCTTGTGCAAGTGTTGCGTGTCATCGTTCAGTGTATGACAGCACATGCCTAGTCGGTGACTAGGAGGATGGTCCCAACCTCCGGCAAGGCTGTTTGACAAAAAGGCGCGTGGACCAGTTCGGAAATCGACTGGCCAGCAATTTCAGCAGGATTTAAAATGAAATTAAAATACCCGTTTCTGGATCATGCAAGAATTATACCCTGTCTCTCTCTTTTTCTTTTCTTTTTGCAGTTCCTGGGACTGGAAAGTGGGTATACTGCTGGATTTTTAGCACAAAACTAGGCTAATACTCCATAATTTCACCAGGGTCTCAAATTTTATTTATTTTTTATTTTTGAAATATGGAAGTGGAAACTGAGTATGTTAAAAGAAAATAAATAAAGAAAAAACAGCAGACATGTATACATTAGTTAGAAAAATGTGAATTCCAAAACCCCGTTTTCAATATTTTTAAAAAGTAGAGTAGAAACAATCACTTTGGGGGGTAAGACAGAAAGTAATAAAGAAATGAGAAAGGGGGGGGGGGGGGTTAGGGTTAGGGTTAGGGTTAGGGTGGGTTAGGGTTAGGGTTGGGGGGGGGGGAAATTGTAGGTAGAGTTCAGTGGAACATCTGGAGGAAATTCCACACCAGAACATTCAAACTGCCCCCAGGGGGGAAAGGGAGTGGCATCACGTGAATGATTTAATTCTCTGTCACCTTCCCACCAAGTCACGCCAAAATCCGTCAATGCCCCCCTCGCCCGCGTCAGGCGAGACCGAGTCCGTGCCCCGCGCCATCCACCCTGCTGGTTCAGCATGTGCACCTGAAACCCAGGTCTTCTGTATGCCCTAACTCTTAAGTTTGGCTAAAATGGCACATCTGAATTTAAAAGGGCACTGTGATAATCCCACCGCTTCTTCTAGCTTGGAGTCACAGCGCCACAACTTCCACCTTTAAAAAAAGAAAAAAAAGAATGCTTCTTGTTCTTCTTATTATTTCATTATTTTTTAAACCATTGGCCTCACACACAGCCCATTGTAGTCTGCGGTCAAAGTACCACGTGCTGTCTGCACAGGTAGTGTTGAGAAGAGGTTTCACATTGAAACATGTGAGGGAAGGGGGAACACAAGTAGGCAAAATAGAGATGGGGGGTGGGGGGTTCATATTTGCGTCAGTTAATTCACAGGGCTGCTAAATCTGACGTCCTGTCTCACACATACATACACATACAGGCATGCACACACATACACATGTGTATGTACACACACACGCAGATATACATTCACATACAAACACACGAACGTACACACATAAACACACACGTGCACACACAATAATGTGTGCTCCTCATATACTGTTCTTGAGGCTCAGGGTCATAACAGCTGGACCGGATTACGTTATCTGTGACACCGTGTCATTGACGGTTAACGGTGTATTTTTAGCGAGAGGTGGGCGGTGTGTGACTCGTTTCCAGCGTGTGCAATTGTAATTTATGCCCCGACCACTAGATGTCTCTTTCTGGCCTAAAATATTAACGAGCTATATTAACGTACAATCTGTGGGACAGGAGCAATGCCCTTTTAGAGTTACGGCGCTATTGTGTTGGAATTTTGAGAAGGTACCGGGGTAGATTTTCGACGAGGAAAGTCCCTTCCTTATTTTGAACAGTCGGCTGTTTTAATTTAACAAAGGAACACCAAGCGACCCGTGAAAGTTTGCTGCAAATCTTTCCCGGTGGATTCTCGGGTCCTTAACTTAGGCTACAAGTTACCTATCGAAGTTATTGGTAATGGGCGTGCTGTTAGATTTAGTAGTAGACGCTCACAGAAATCAAATGTAGGCTATATGAGTTGAAAAATGCGATTAGACACACGCAATTAATTCAAGCGTCAATCATACGCACAACACCATACGTAGGCTACCATTTTCTTGCATCAGTCCATATTTTGTCACATGCACAGTGCGTCAGTCATGTTGCAGCAAAGAGGCGCCGACCAGTAGGCAGAAGCAAGGCATTTTCAATTTAAACGGCTAACCTTGTTCGGTAAAAATGTAACTGGGTTAAAGACCGTTTCGCTGTTTCCTCCAGAAACTAAGGTGATCCGATGTGTTACAAACGAGACAACATTTCAAGGGGTGCACGCGAGTGTGTTCCGGCGTCTACAGACCCCTGAGAACCAAAGAGTTGAATTCGCGTAAGATTATCAACAGTTTGCATGTATCCACGTTGGTTAATTGGTGTTTAAAAATGTCAATTCAAATAAATGTATGATTTTGTATCCCCTGGGGGTTAATGGCGTAAATATGTACGGGGTTGCTGATGCAAGATCGACTTTGCGCATTTCACCCACGCGCCGTCACACTGAGGTCCACGCAACGCGCTCCGTTCGTCTTGTCCCATTTTTTGTGTTAGACCGCTTGCGAAACTTACGCCAGGGAAGGAACGCGAAGCTACCCTTCCGCCGATGGTGCTCGGACATCTGAAGCGTTATGTTCCTTCCAGTAATTATTTAGGATTATTTCCAATTACCATGCATATCACCAAGTGTGATTTTATTTCCCTATGTCAGGTTAAGTTGTTTACAGCACGCGCCCCCTAAATTAAACGCTCATTTCAGCGATTTCTGTTCATTTTTCCTCATACCAAACCCGCACCGAACAGATCGCCAAACTTTGATGAACACGAGCAAAACACAGCACTAACGTATGCTTCTGTTGTTTTTCTTGAGTGCTGTCAATATTTTGTTGACTTATCTAAATATGTAGGCTACATTAAAAGAAACACGTTACTCAATAATCTAGAGTAACACTTAATGTAGATTGGTGTATAGTTCTGTTAAGGTTCTAGACTTGAAATGACCGACGATGTATGCTGTTTTGCTTTTCTGCTAAATTGGCTCAAGTGATATAATCCGTGATTGTTTCTATTTTTTAGTCTTAAATTACAATTCCACAACAATGCATTGGGCTCTTATTATTTAACACACAAATATCAATCCCACAAAATTAAGAAAAATGCGTTAGTCTGCGTCCAAAGCAGTTTTTAAATCGACAGTGCTCGTGCGTCTGATGTGGAACATAATGAGAGAGAATAAATGTGAAGGATCTTGATTTCAGTGCAAAAAGAATCCCTGGAACGTTACCTGGTAGCTTGAGGTAGAAATCGGGCTGCCGATTGTACTGCTTCCGCTAGTGAAGGACTCTGGTTGGGCTGGGGAAATGCTACTGCCTCGGGAGGACGTATCGTAGGTCCCAGAGTAGTCCTGGTACATGATCCAGGAAAGAGGGAGATTTCAGTTGAGGATATGAACTCCGGTGCGCTCACAACGTCTCCGTGCAAAGCTCAGCACTTCTGAGTTAACTGGCAATGAAATCCCTCTACGTTAGTCGAGAGTAGCAAATGTTAATTCAAACGGAAATCCAAAAAATAAAGTGTATAAAATATACGAAATTCCGTTTCAGCAAAACAGAAATAAAATCAAAACCGATACCGTGAAAGGATTTCGATCTATGTAAGCGGCACTTTTTGTCAGTTCGTAAACTTTACGATATTTGTATGAAACAATAACAACTGAATGATTGTCTTCTTAGAATCGTCTCTCTTGTTGTCTTGTAATTGAAACCGTTTTTCACTGGTGTGCTATTATAGTGCAAACTTGAAAATAACAAAAGTCACCGAGTCACCTACTTTCCAAAGCCAAGTCCGGGGTTCTCTCCGAACACCAGTGAGTTGCCGATTTGCGAATGACTCACACAGAGGCAAGCGTTTTGTTCTCAACTTTAAAAAGGCGCTTTGATGCGGCACTTTTTTTTCTTGAGTTGCTTCTGTCCCCCTGGAACAGTTCTAGCTTTTTCCTCTTCTAAAAATTTACCGACCGCTTGTTGGGATGACTCACTTCTATGGCACTATACTGTACTGCAACTCTTCTTATCAATCCCATGTTAACGACACGTCACAAAGAGCGTAAACACCCCCGTATTGGGGAGGTAAGGTTACTACGTAATCTTCTGGTTTCACTTCACGCTTTCACTAGTTTACGTTAAATGTGTATACTTTGTACACAACCTGTAATTAATTGTGTGTAACATTTCTTTTTTTAAAGTATCACAATTGTGTTTCGTTAAAATTAAAATTGAACTACACGCATTCCCCTACTTTGATGAGTCTGGCTCACTTGGTTTTGCCCATTGACGCATGTTGCCAAAAATGGGCAGTTGCGTCAGAGAACACGCGTGTGGGTTTCCTAGGTAAAGGGACGTCAGAGAATGGAGGGATTCCCTTCCTCCCCACCCCCAGAACATCATTTCACTACTAGGGTAAGAGGGTCTGATAGATTGCACACCGGTACATTCTGATCCATACAGACAACATAATGCAATTGAGAACGATCGATTTAACGCCGTTAACTTTTATATAACCCCAATGTTGCAGTAATCGATTAACGCCGTGCATCTTTTAAGCAATGTAAAACCATGCGCGGATTAATCAATTCATTATATTCATCTAAGATTTATACTGCATCTTAATTCTGATAGATTGTTTTGTTTTATTTGCTTTTTACGTGTGAATAAAGTCTTATTTCTGCGGGCTGCAGCGAGAGAGAGAGAGAGAGAGAGAGAGAGGGAGAGAGAGGGAGAGAGAGAGATTATTCTTCTTTGAAGTTTTCCGGAGCTTTACGATTTAAATTCCTGTCCATATCTGTAGCCCAAGGAGCAGATAGATGTCGCCAGCAGTACGGAGAGATTATCAGGAAAGAACTTCCACTTTGGCAATCCTCGACCATTTCAACAGCTCGCTAGATACAGAGCTGCTGTCTCCCCCCTCCTCCCTCGCACGAGCTGTGCTGTGATTGTTGCTGTAAACGCGGAGAGAGACCCTGGATCGGAACGCGACGCACACATTAACAATTGTCAAAAACAGTTTTCTGAGAATCTTCGACTTGATTTTTAAAAAATTAAAAAAATAAAAATTATATAGCGTTTCAGATAATATCCGCGAAACAGTTATTCTGTAATTTGATAGATATCTAAACAATGTCACCTTAAATAACAAGCACAACAGAAAAAAGCAATAGTTCCTGAAACCAAACGTACGGATTACTAGTTACCTACATAAAGCAACCACTTAAAAGCCCGGTTTGTGAAATATAGGTTAATTAAGACACTGTTTGATGAATATTCCAAGTATCAGTGTAGGCACAAAGCCCAGATTGTGACATATTGTAGATAATAAACGCCGTATTAACCAAAATCCAATCTTCTATGGTTCCTATTTTAAGCCTGAATGCCAGAACTGGCAATTTACATATACACTAAGACCATTTGTTTCGCCTACCTATGCCAAAACTGCGCATTAAATGGATCAGCATCTGACCAAGGGCTAAGTCGTATTAAGTATTGGAGTTACAGTGAAATTATAGCTACTTTGTACTCAATGGTATGACAACTATCTGTCGTCATAACTGTTATCATCTACCTGCTGTCATGTTATTGTTTATGTGGATAACACTTCGACGTAAATTTGTTCCTTAAAAACTTTTATAAGAAGTTCGTGGGAGACAGAACGTATGGCCTTCTGGATTTCTCTGTCATTTACTGTAATAGGTTATGGAAAAATAACAACACAGGTATTTGTGGAAACGTCTTTGTGCTTGTAGTGGCTCCTTTGGGTCAAAGTCCCACCATTTCCTTGAAACATAAATCACCTGCCTTGCGCTTTCGTTATACGTTTAAAAAAAAATCAGAAGTCATCCCTCACATTTTCCAGTGTGGTTTCTTAAATTCAACTTAGCAATAGAACTTCCAGTCAGAACAACGAGGCTTGATCTGAGACTTTGTGGAAACAGACACGTTCGCAGTTGCGAGAGCGCGCGCACATGAAAGGGCGCGGGGCTGAAGTGCTCCACTGTTTGTCTCGAGGGGCTGATGAGGGGCGAGGCGCGGAAACCACCGGCCATAAGCAACCTACCGAGGCTGCCAGGTGTGGAGCTCTGACGTCATGGACGGTTTACGCTTTCCTTGTAAAAAAATGTATTTATGTGTTGACATGTTGATTTATTTATCTGGATTTCTGCAGCGAATTTGATAGCCAGCAGCAGCTCGCCTTGCGTCAATAGAATTTGCGCCTTATAAAGGCATAAATCGCGTGGTGTGGTGTAGTGATTAGAGTACCGGACTCAATTGCCCTACCATCAATCAAACAATTATTTAGACTTGTGGATGTGTCAACTGCT
The DNA here is from genome assembly GCA_039654925.1 of Anguilla pacifica. Lineage (NCBI taxonomy): Eukaryota > Metazoa > Chordata > Actinopteri > Anguilliformes > Anguillidae > Anguilla > Anguilla pacifica. Next base: position 5,758,006 of record CM077284.1, read on the forward strand.
AGCATCGTGACTTAGTATATTGTTTGATACATAATATAGGGAATAATGGATATGTCGGCATATGTACAATACGTACATATTTAATTCACATCGGAAATAAACAATTAGCACTAATGGTAATAAAAGTTATGCGTTTCATCATCCCAAACTTTTCTAGTGGGCGCATTCATCGCGTACTTTCTTAGATATCGTATTTCCAGTGTGAGCGTAAGGCTTCTGTGTAGGAATTGTTGTCATTGGAAGCACTTGTTCTTAACATTTTTTTTCTGACACGTTGAGAATAGTAGAATTTGGACCGCTGCCTCAGCCGCCACCGCTTTCATTAGTCAGACAATTGTTTTAAAAATAGAAACTGCTACACTGTTTTTTTTTTTAAAACCGCTCAAACGTATTCTGTGCAGCAGTGCGCAAATTGTAGTGGGAAACAATTGCCCCCTCGAGGTATTTTCGGCAAAGAAGTGGGCCGGGAAATGACCTACATGTCAGTGAAGTGCATTGAGAACGGCGAATCCGACCAGCTCTTCTCTGATTTAAGGGCGACTGGCTCCGCGACGCAGGATACACCAAAGGCTCGTGCTCGAGTTCCGGCCGGACAGGTCGTCCATTCATTCCAAGCCAAGGCGGGAATGCGAGGCATTGCAGGAATGTGGAGCGATTCGCGTTCAGTGAAAAGATGACCTCTAGCTCGGATATGTAAAACTGGACGTCAGAGGGCAGAGTCAAAGGGTCACGCACAGAAAAAAAGCATACGTTGGCATTATACGTTTTAAAATTTTTTTTATACATGTCAACAGTAGCTAAATTCTCCCAGGTTTACTCCTGGCACATCTTCATTTCTTGTGCTACAAACGGTCAGTGATGCGTTCATGATCAAATGTTTTAAAATGACGATGATGATGCTGCTGATTTATCATTATTATTATTAGTATATATTTCCATATAATACTACTACTACTACTAATAATAATAATATATATACAGCCATATTTTGTCTTTATGACACTTTGAACTGTCTTGACTTTGACTTTATGTATGTTCTGCGTTACTTCTGGAGAAGATAAGGTACAAGAGCTCCGGGTGCGTCGCGGCTGGGCTTGTACACACCATCACCGTACGCCACTGCCTAGGACCGGATTAGCATCACAGCCGAGCCGGTGGAGAAGGAATAGTACCGCGTCCCGCTAAAGGCGGAGACTGACGCGGGCCCTCGCTATCTCGAACGTCACCGCAGCGTCTGGCGGAGTTATGATCTCCCCTTTAAGCAAGAAAACAGAATTAGGTGCAGGATGTCAGGCGCATCAGCGCAGAGGTGGACGTCGTAACCATTATCGATCGCTTCCTAAAATAGCGCAGCGGAACAAAAAGAAACCCGTGCTAATCGGACATTACCGGCATTCATCAGTGCAATAAGCATTTTCATTAGCAAATAGGCAAGCACAGTGCGTGAATGTACTGTGTAGCCTACATTAATAGTAAGTAGTGTACTGTAGTATGTGTTATCCTGGCACTACAGAGACAGGATAGTGCTTGTGTCAGGTACAAATAAAGGTCGTTTATGACGCATTGAGTATTATGATGATGCCACTCAGTTATCGCTACAATACAGCTCATCGAATAGGACGCGGGTCATGGGCATATTGCAGTGTAAAAATGAGAAATGAAAACAAACAGAAAACAATCATCTGTGTACTTTTGAAGCGTTTGGTGTGATTAAAAAAGGTATTGTTATTATTTATTAAAGAAAGGACTGCAGGCCCAATCAAAGCAAAATTTTTACCCAAACATAATGAGTAGGTGGTAAGAAGCCTGTATGAATAGCGTCTGGTGTCAAACTTGTGAACATCAATAGGCCTATAATCTTTCATCTGAGATGACTGAAAAAAAAGAAATAAAATGGATATTAATCTGATGTAATCTAGTTGACAGACCGTGTGGAGCACAGTTGGTGTTTCCAATAGCCTATCATCACAACAGATGCAAAAGTGATTTCAAAGAAACGGCTGTGCCGGAAGTCTCCATTTATTCAGTGACCAGATGAAATCAGATCGAAGGGTTTCCGCTAATGTCCATCCCAGGCAGCAAACAAACAGTGATGGCCTCTCCGTGATGCACTCAGGAACTAAACTCTGCTGTAGTGCCAGTGACTACATCTCCCAGGTGCTGTAAATTCAGGCGAAAACAATTTTATGTACCCAAACAGCGGGGCCAAAACTGCAGTGCTTCCACATGCGACTTCCACCAAACTTCCTAATGCCAGACCCCCCCCCCCCCCCAGTGTTCTCGTAAATTGTGCTAGATAAGCGTACTGACGGATGGAGATAAACTTCACCATTGTTAGTTGTGGCTGTGTTGAAGATGAAGATGAAGGTCAGCTGTTAAAAGAATTAAAAATGTTTGGTGAGTGGCCCTGGCCGCTGGAGGGCTGCTGTAAGGTGTCGATTTTAAGAACGCTGGGGGACAGACATTCGGCGCTGACAGACAGTTGGCCTGCTCGCCGGCGTGGCACACACAAAACGCCCGAACAACTTCATTCAGGGGATTCTGCGCCGTGCTACTCGTAAGCCTATTTGTCTCACAGGGTGTGAGCTTATCTAAAATTAATGTGAATCAGCTTAACCTTCAGGTACACCCTCGGTCCAGAAGGCTAGTCCTTTTGCAAGGCCTGTTCTCAGATTAATATCAATATTGGCCCAGAGAAACAACTACAACAACCGCAACAGCAACAACAACAACAACAACAACAACAACAGCAATAATAATAATAATAATAATAATAATAATAAAACCCAGTCAAAAACTGAGGCAATAGAGATTTGGGATGACAATGGACACAAATAACCACAAAAGCGCATAAACGTTCCCAGCTGTGCTCAGTGAAGTCAAAATGGCCTCTAACGTGCCTATCCGGCCGAGCGTCTTCCGGGTTCGGCAAGGTGCTGAAGCGTTTCCAGTCTGCGTCCCGGCACAGCACCTGTCGATGTGCGTCCCGCGGAACCAGGCCACGAAGTCCGCGCGCGCAGCCGATTCGAGGTGTACCGCCGCTGCGTCCGTACAGCGGAAACGCAGCACGTGGAGTCCCTTCTCCCCCCGTACTGGAGACTCCCCAGCCAAAGAACTGAGCAAACCAATGGATTAATTCTTGTTCACGCTTTACAGTGGAAAAGTACATGTTGTAAATGCACGGTAATTAGCAACGGGGGTAAGTAAATACTGTGTTCCTTGCAACTGCAAAGTAGTTACTGTCGAGCTACTTTGCAGTTGCCCCTTAAGACATACAAACGATGTTATGGTTTGGCTTGAGGTTGCACTTTAGGGTCAAGGTCAGGGTTAAGTGGGGGGTGTCGGGTTTGGACGAATGCAACAACCTGTAATTACCCCCCAGAACCGTCGAAATTCGCCTTTTTCTGTGAAATGCCACGTTTGTTTGTCACCGGCGATCCTAAAACGAGGGGAGATCGTGCGGTCTCTCTCTCGCCATACGTACGTACAGGCATGTACGACACTTCACAGGAGCGTAACTCAACATAACGCAACGTAAAACGGACGGGTTCGTTCGAGGATCGCAGGTGTAAACCCGGAATTCCAGACTGGGTGTGCTCAACAGGGCGACGGACAGGGGGGGGGAGGGGGGGGGGGCAGGAAGGGTTGAGTGTGCTGCTCCAGTAATAGTACTTCTTGGCCTTTTTTTTGAATGTTGCTTTTCGTGAGGTGTGTAAATCCCAGATTTAAACTGAAGCCTGAGATGGTAACATCGTTGATTTTAGTAATATTTAGAGTGAAGAATCATAAACTATAGCATTTTCATGAATAAGTCAACTGATAAAGAAGGGAACCTTTCCAACAAACCGTATTTCTTCCCTTGCAGAAATGGAACATACAGAAATATATTGCAATTTTTTGGAAATATATAATAAACACATTTCACAGCAACACCCATTGCCAAATCTATTGCAATATCTGAAAGTGACAATCATTCATATATTTGCCCATAAATTGTGAAGTGATGCCACATCTCGCAGTATATTTCAATGACATTAGGGCTACTCTGTGGCGAAGTCAACCAAACCCTCATTCACTCTAATCGCCATGACAACATCAAACAATGCCCCATTCCGCCTAATCACCGTGACAACATCACCCAAAACCCACCATTCAGTCTAATCGTGATCTTTCTATAACACACATATAAAAGAACCGTGAACCTCTGGGGAAGTCAATTACCAATTAAAACGCCACCGAGTTTATTCGACATGTACCGTTTGGCTCATTGTGTTGGAGCGAGAGTATGCAAAAGCGAACACCTCTCGTCTATATATAAAACATACTACGTTCTACGACCATTATAGTGAGTTACCCGTTGTTCAAATTTGAATGCACGTGATAGAGCACGCGACCCCTGTTGGATTTAACAGATGAAATCCTCAGTAACACAGAGCAGGCAAACTTCAGAGGTGGAAAGTGATCACCCACGATGACCCACGTCATCAAGCTGTTATTACGGAGCGGCGCGAGGTTCCAGACGACCCTCATCCCTCCAGACGAAGGCACTGTGTATCGTTTTAAGTTTAGCTCCCTGACCTAGATTACAGTGTACGTATTCCTGCGCGTTAATCTCACAGCCCGTTAAACCGGAGCAGTCACGTGCGCGCGCTCGCTGCATAGGGAGGGGATGCTGTTCTGCACACTCGCGGGAACTGAGCGTTCTTTTTCGCAACTGCCCAAAAAAAAAAAAAAAAATGCAAGCATTCGCCTCTTGCCTTAAACGTGCGAACACACAGTTCACTGTAGGACACTTAACATGGCGGAGGTGTAATTTGCACGAGAAACGGAACGGCGACAAAAAAGCAAACAAAAAGGAGGTGAGAAACCTGAGACGGGTGAAACAAGGACAGCATCAAGTCTGTTGGGAAAAAACAGGACAGGTTATGACATAAAATGCGCACTCCAAATATACAATAGAAATGTACAAACATTCAACCATTGAGGCCAGTGCAGTACTTAGCGGGAGTAGGAAGCTGCGTGTTTTGCCCAGTTTGGTCTTCAAACAGTTGACAAGCTTCCAGCAAAGCTGATGTGAGATGCAGGAGTCATTACTAGCCATGGCAATTAGGACGGTGACGTTCGCGTACAGCGCTGTAGATAAACAGAGGGAGCCGCCACAAATAACACAGGTTTATAGTTAGCAGAATGATGGGGGGAGCTGGGAGTTAATGCCGGGAGTTGCAGTAATACTGACGGCATATTCACAGGTCCCCCCCCCACCTTAACCAACAGATGCTTGGCAAACTTTAGATTACAGCAGCAACAGCTGATACAAATTAGCTTCCCAACTTTATTAGAGGTTTCCTTGACAACTGATATCCAGCAATGAGAGGAGGAATGACTGAAACATTCCAGCAGGTAAGGGAACTGTGAGTGGGGTTTTTTTGGAGGATTGGGGGGGGGGACGGGGGGGGGGGGGGGGGGGGGGGGGGGGACAGCACACATTTCTGAAACATTATCACGTTATCACCACTTATGACCAATCCTGATAAAATAAAGACAATAAACAAAGCGCACTTGTTTATCTGAAGAGGTCTCTTTCCTGCGATTGTAACAGTTCAGTACATGTCACAAGCATCATCGAATCATGTAGGGCCAGCTGGTGCCAATGTGGTCTCTGGCAGTACTACACTGCTCAAACTTGGAAACTGAAATCATGAACGTGCGTGACTTGGATCTCGCCAAACAAGTTTCTGCAATTAATTTTCATCTGCGCAGATCTGTTTTCAAACTCTGAAGTCATGCATATACAGAAAATTACTGCGCTCACAATCATAAGAATCAGATTTAGCATAATCCCATTAGTGAACCCTAACAATCCCCCTTCTGGCAGACTGGACATGTGAGATCTGAAGACCAGGGCTGTAGGTTGTGACTGATCGTGTGAAGAAGGGGAAGACAGGAAGAGAGAGAGAGATGCTGTGGTGTTGGCAAAGTATCAGCAGAAAAAAAAAATGGTATGCCTGTTTTCTTGCTTGTTTGTTTGTCCACTGATGGAGTAAGGGGGGGGGGGGGGGGGGGGCTATGATGTCACAGAACGGAATGTACAGCAGCTCCTCTCTACTTTGGTGCAAAACACCTGCCATCCAGATCCAAGTGGGCCGCCACAGACAGAGAGCTCCATTTCCTCCATTTCCCCATTAGCACAACTCCCCCCCCCCCCCCAAAAGGGGATAACATGTTAAAGGGCTAGATCTCAGTGTGGTCCAATAGATGGACTGACAAAGTGATGCCAAAGCAAAGCTCCCCCCCACCCCACCCCACCCCACAGAGAAAACAAACACACACACACAGACACACACACAGACACGCACTCACACACACGCACACTCACACACGCATACACCACACACGCACGCACACACACACATGCACTCACACACACACAAGCACACTCTCACACACGCATACACCACACACATACATACGCACTCACTCACACACACACTCACACACACACACACACGCGCGCACACACACACTCTCACACACACACACACACGCACGCATGGTGACTGTGGTTTCGACAGCACAGCGCTCGGCCGTAGGAGAGTGAATCTGTTCCTGCAACAATGGAAGGAAGTGCGTCACGAACGCAGCTCGCTCAAGACAAAGCTCTGAGACGGCGAAGCGGTGGCAAGGCACAAACACAGAGGAGGAAATATTAAAGGAAAAAGGAGAGCGGGTGGTGGAATTACTGAACAAAGAGAGAGGGGGGGGAGAGGAGGGGATATGAGGGGGAGAAAAAGAGAGAGAGAATGGTGTTAAATGAAGAGACCGGTAGAGCCCAGTGCCAATAATAACGAGACAGACAGAACGTCTTTTCATCGTGTGAAAAGGAGAAATGGCCGATTTCTTTCTTCACCTCAACCGCATCGAAATCGAGACTGAGTGCATACGTGAGTGAGTGAGTAAGTGTGTGCGTGAGTGAGAAAGCAAATTGAAATTGAAATTGAGTGAGAGAATGTGAGAGAGAGAAAGGGAAGGAGAGCGACAGAGAGGGAAAGAGAGAGAGAGAGAGAGCAAGAGGGAATGAGAGAGCAAGATAGAGGGAATGAGAGAGAGCAAGAGAGAGGGAGGGAATAAGAGAGAGAGCTCACTGCCTGGCTGCAGATTGGTGAACACGGGCAGA
>CM077284.1:5770179-5785179 GCA_039654925.1 Anguilla pacifica
AGAAAAAAAAATTAATTCTTTCACTTCCACGACATCTCTGGGCCTTTTTTTCCCCAGCTCTGATCAAACGGGCTGCCAGAAAACCCATGAAATCCCCCCCCCCTCTCTCTTGCCCTAAATCCCCCCTCTCTCTCTCCTGCCCTCTCCCAAATTAGCTAAGCCTCCCTGCTCGTCATCCACGACTCGGCGCACATCCACAGCCCCGCCGCGAAACCGAGAGCCGCTGCTGAAATCTCCTTCCCTCGCCCACCCCCTCGCCCCCCTATCCCCCCGTCCCCCCACACCCTCCCTGCTCTGTGTCAGTCTGCATTTGCACACACACACAGGAACTCGAAGTACCCCACCGTTATCAGAACAGGGAGGATTTCGCGATTTGGCGTATGAGCGGCTTTTATTTTGAAAAAAAAAAAGGGTTTTTCTTTGGGAAGAATATGTTAAATTAAAAGCGCTGTAAAAATAGATGGGGCTGACAGCTTCGGAATTTGGGATGCAACAAGGAGAGAGAGAGAGAGAGGGAGGAAGAGAGAGGGAGAGTAAACAAGGTGCCCCGCTCTCCTCCGTGACACATCCAGGCCTTTCAGACGCTCCTGGTTTTCCCTCCGATTACCTCCTGCGCTCCCCGCTGCCCCGTCGGGTTACGCTCCTCACAGGGGGAGGCGCAGATTCGGAGCGGCAGGACGACTCTCAATCATTCCTATTGGTTAACGTCTCTTAATGCTAGTCAAAAAAAAAAAAAGTTAAAAACTTTCAGCTCCCCTCAGCTTCTTGCATACAGACCTATATGAGGGAGAGAAAAAAACTCCCAATAGGGCAAATCTTACAGTGCTTCATAAAGAAGTTTCTTTTCTTCGTTTTTTTTTTGTTGTACCATTCTCAAAAGTTACCTGAGGGAAATAACTGAAGAAGAATAAGTCTAAAAATCTAACCATCCCCGGTGAAGTCAGACAACTAAGTGAAACTTCCCCCCGGTAATATCCAAGGGGAAAGCAGAACTCAGACTGTCACTCATTGCGCTTCGTACGAAGACTGGCACAATTCTTTACAGACAGCCAGCGCCGTACGAGCACCGTACAGCACTCCGCCAAGTCAACTCCCGCTCCCGGAGAGCCGAGCCGTCCCTGGCTCCCTCCTCGCTCGAAATCCTAATTTAGCTAATTAGCCGCGCGACCGGGCGAACGCCAGCGCTTCCTGGTCCCTCCCCCTGGGGGGAGACGGGATCAGCGTGGAGCGGGGGCCCAGCGTGGAGCGGGGGCCCGGGGGGGGGCTCTTCCTCCATTGCGCTCAAGCTGCGACCGCCACAGGACGCCAAGTTCCAAATTCGGCGCAGAATTCCTGGCATCGCTTCTCTTCAGCAAAAAAAAAAAACACTGTAAGCCATATTGACAGCAGTTCTCTCTCGGGAAGCAGCCAAGCAGCCAAAAAGGGTCGACACCTTACTGCGCTCCTGACCCACTGCGGGGACTAGAGCTAACTCACGAGAAGCTGGGGCGTTAACCCCCCCCCCGACCCCGATGTGGCGCTACAGACAGACCTTCCCCCCGTGAAACACCGCGTTCTCACCAGCGACGTTCCCCCCCGTGGTTCCCGGATCCGAAAACACCGCTTTAATTACCCCTCCCCAGGGATGGCTAATTAGCCGAGCAGGCCGCGCTTCCACGAGGACCGCCTAAACGAGGAAGGATTAGCGGACTTCAGAAGATTACAGCGAGAGACTCCGCAGACAGGCGGTCTTGCTGGAATACCTCTGCTCTGAGGAGAGAGTGGGAGGCTGGGGGACAGGGGGGTGGGGGTTGGGGGGGGGGGATAAAAGTTCAGCTTGAGCAGCTTGAGCTACACTGTTTATAAGATGGGAAAGAACACAGATTTACTCCTCAGAAGGGCTGGAGTCCCGTAAATGGGGTGCAGGGGGGTGATGCCCATTTGTGCCCAAATGGCCAGAGGAAGTACGAGCGGTCGAGCAGAGGGGAACCGTGGGGTTTAAACTCCAGAAGGGAGCATGTCTCGGGGGACCACAGGGACCACAGTCTGCGCATCACTCCTGCCAGTTACCTCAGGGGCCCCAAACTCTTACCTTTTTTTTAAAAGCTCAAAGTCTGCCAAAATGGCCACACTCCAGAGACACCCTGAGGACCCACACACACCAATAAAAAGGTTTGCGTCTGTCTGACACACACACTCTAAAAATGTGCAATTATGGCCAATTATTAACATGTACATGCTGGCTATAACAAAACAATAACAAAAAAAAATAAAAATCAAACAGACATTGATCAGAAAGAGTTAAACAGGAATGACACGACTTCATTTACAAATAAAATGATCAAAAATAATGAATATTACAATATATTTGACTGTAGCAAAAAAACAAAACAAATGAAAACATTAACGTTTATTCATGCGAGCGGCAGAAGATGGCAGAGTGAGGAGGACAGGAAGCCAGCGCGGTTAGAGAGTCTGCTCCCTCGCTCGACTGGACGTGCTCGCCCCCCTGGAGCTGACGGCGGGGTCAGCAGGGGTCGCGGCGAGAAGCGCGGAGCCCAGCGAAAAAAAGACAAAAAGAATCTTGATTTTAATCATTTTATTAAAAGGCTTAATGCTATTAAATGCCCCAGATACACTCAGCCCCACAGTTCCCAATTAAACGTGACAGTCGCTGCATTTCCAACGGTAAATATAGCCGAGCCCCCCCCCCCCCCCCCCCGCAGGCCAGCCAAGAGCCTGAGAGTGACCCTCATCGCTAATGATGAAAGCAAAGTACACACATAGGCGCACATAGGCGCACACACACGCATGCACACACACGCACACTGCACGCACGCGCACACACATACACAGGCACGCACACACACACACACATACACAGACACACGCGTGCAAACAAAGCTCCACTTCACAATGATTCCAGGAGTTTCAGCGTTCAAGGTGGGAACGGTGATGAAGACTAGGCAGCTATAAAAACCGCCATTTTACAAGATGGCGGACGGCATTCCCCCTTCCAGGCTAAGCCAGTTAAAAGTGACACAGATATACACGGCAAATGAGAACAGAGTGGATTTATTCCTCATCGCTTGTTAAAGCGGTGTTAATAAGCCAGTGTCTTACATAATGAGAGCTATTAAGAACAGATTCAATCTAACAGAAACGTGCCTTGTGCTCAACTTTGAAGGAGCAATCTTAAGGTGTTATTTTGTGTTGATATATCACCACACAGACTGTGATGAAATGTTGTGTCATCAATGTGTAACATTACGGGTTTAGCGGTGACAGAAATAAACAAAAGCATTTGTGCAAGTAACCAAAAATGTGATGGTTGTGGTTTAGGTACAGGACGAAGCACGTCCTGCTTAGACTGACTTGACCTTCAGTGATCGGATCCACTCTTTTCAATCCAGTGGGAAGGTTGATGAAGGAAAAACTACACGCAGGTGTGTGTGTGTGTGTGTGCGTATGTGTGTGTGTGTTTTTGTGTGTGTGTGTGTGCATATATGTGTGTGCGTGCGTGTGTGTGTGCTTACTTGTGTGTGTGTGTGTGTGTGTGTGTGTACTTTTGTGTGTGTGTGTGTGTGTACTTTCGTGTCTGTGTGTGTGTACTTATGCGCGTGCGTGCGTGTGTGTGCTTACTTGCGTGCGTGTGTGTTTACTTTCGTGTGTGTGTGTGTACTTGTGCGCGTGCAGACCAGTGTAATGACCGCGGGAGAGGGAGCGGGGGGGGGGGTGTGCCGGGGTGGGGAGACGGGGCTGCGTTCTCGTGTGCGTTAGAGCTCGGTGCTTTGGGTCGCCGTGACCTAGCGACGCGGCGGCGATGGCGGCGGCGGCGGCAGGACTGCGGGCGTGCTCTCAGGCAGCTCTGTCCGGCCTTTCCGTTCCATCGCTGGCCGAAGGACGCCGTCCGAGTCCGCCTTCCAGACCCAGCCGGGTGTCTTTCCTCACAAACCTCGTTTCATTATGAGGAGGAGGAGGAGGGGTTTGATGAAGATGGGAAAAGGCTCAAGGTCTCTGGGAACATGTCCTGTGTACACGCTGGACGCAGATTTCCATCCATAACTTTGACTTTAATGGCACACAGCTTTTTTTTCCCCGAACGCACAGCAAACAAGGGAAACATCAGAGGTTCTCAGGCGCGTCGCCTAAAGACCTTCAACAGAACCGTTTACACAAGAGCACATTCCACCCCACGCTCAGCAGCCGATTGTTCTGCACGGGAGGATTGCACGGATCGCCCCGCCGTCTCCTTACCTGAATCCACACGCCCGTTACACCTGTACTGCACTGTCCAGACCCGCCCAGGTACACCCGACGCCACCCAGCGCCACCCAGCCCCGCCTAACCCCCTGGCACCGGGCCTACCGGGAGGATTTAGGCACGGGTTCGACATTGCGCAGCAGGCATCCGTTCACAGACTACACGGCGCGGTACCTTACAGAGCAGGGGCGATCGTCAAATAAACAAAGACAAAGTACAAAAACAAACCAAAAAAAAAACACCGACGATAATTAAGAACGCGTTCGACGCGGACACGACGACTCCGCCACCGCTGAAAAAGTGTCCCGTGTGCTCGGCGCACACGCGTGTCCCTGGCGCCCGTGACTCACGCGGCGACGTCACCCTGTCTGTTGCGGCCTAGAGCTTCCCGTTGGCAAAGGCGCCCTCCTGGAACTGGGGGACGAAACTCCTGAAATAGGCCCTGCAAAGACAGACAGACAGACAGAGGGAGGGAGGGAGGGAGGGAGGGAGGGAAGGAGGGAAGGAGGGAGTGAGATAGAGGTTAAATTGGAAAAAAAAAAAGAAAAGGCAACACTGTCCTTCCCAGGAAAATGAAATGAACGTGCAAGAGGACGCACCGCCCCAGTAATGCGCTTTAATTTCGATGCGTTTTAAGACAAAGTGGGGGGTGTGGCCGCTCATGGGAACAGAGTGTTTTAGTTTGCTCGTCGTATTGCGGGTGCAGGCTGTTTAATCTGGAGCCGACGGATCGGAATGCCGAGCGTTTGGAACGCGCGGCCTGTTTGGAACGCTCGGCCCGTTCGGAGCACAGTTAAACAGGGAGACGCGAGGCGAGCATTCTGCCACCGGCAGCGCGGTCCAAACTGCGCTCAGCGCCTCGACCTCGCCGTCTCCGGGGAAGCCGGGACTCCCTGCCCCAGAGCACGGACGCACCGGGCACGTGCGAACTGTGAGGGGGAAGCTGGCATCACCCAGACCCACCACTGCTGCGTGAGTCGCTCTGGATAAGAGCGTCTGCTAAATGCCTGTAATGTAATGTAATGTACTGTAATGTAGCTGTGTGGTTTACCTCAAGTGGAGGTTACTCTTAAAACACCTAAAAAGGGTACCTGGAGGTATTCTCTGAAAATGTACCCGTGCCTTACCTTACAGATATGAACAGTGCAGAGTCCTGTTCACTGAGCCCACACTAGGCCACTGACCTTTTCCACAACGAGATTTCAATGCCTGGAAGGCCTGAATGAATTATCATTGGCTTTTATCGTTCTCCCTCGCATGTGCAGTTTAAACAGAGCATTCTCTCTGTAGAGAAAAACTACAGGTAAAGCCCACTCATCCACCCCCCCCCCCCCCCCCCCCCCAGTGTAACACAGTGACGACCGATGACACGTCAAGCTGAAGCAATGCTGTCCAATCACGTGCCACGGAGGGTATGCAGGTCCTCATCCTAACCAATCACTACACCTCACTCATTAACACACCTTTAACGAGAGAGGAGGGGACTGATCGGTGAAATCAGCAGGTGCAGTGATTGGTTGGAATGAAAGCCTACATGGCACCTGATTGGGCACCACTGCACTAAAGGGGTGGCACTGGGGTATTCAGAAGGGCGTGCCAGGTGTAGAAGGGTACCAGGGTTAACAGCTGGTTTTGGGGCTGTAGAGGAGGATAAGATGCGTAGGGGTAAAGGCAGGGCTTTTAGGCGTGGGTAAGGGGGTTGTAGCTATAAGGTACAGGAGGATATGGGGGGGTAAACAGGGATTTTCGGTGTGGGTAAGGGGTTTGTAGCAGTAAGGTACAGGAGGATACATGGGGGGTAAACAGGGATTTTCGGGGTGGGTAAGGGGGAGTTGTAGCTGTAAGGTACAGGAGGGCACAGAGGGGTTAACAGGGTTTTCAGGGAGGGTAAGGGGGGTTGTAGCTGTGAGACGTGAGAGGGCACAGAGGGGGTAGACGGGGTTTTGGGAGGGGGTCTTACTTGGCTCTCTTGGCCATCTCGTTGCCGTCCCAGCGCGGGCTGTAGGGGTAGGAGCGCTGCACCTGCGAGTAGAGCTGCCCGCTGCTGGTGAAGTGGTACACAGACTGGAAGGTCAGCGTGGGCTGGTCCCGCGGGAAGTACAGGGGGAGGTCCACTGCAGGGGGGGGGGACACAGGGGTCAGAGGTCACCTCCACCAAACCACAGCCAATCGGACTCCACTCTGAGAGGAGACTCTGTGTGTGTGTGTGTGTGTGTGTGTGTGTGTGTGTGCGGTGGGTACGGTGTGTGCGTGTGCGCGGTGGGTATGGTGTGTGGGTGTGTGTGTGGTGGGTACGGTATGTGTGTGTGTGTGTGTGTGAGTACTCACCATGCACCAGGAAGCAGAAGTCATTCCACATGAGAAGCAGCGTGAGTTTGGTGAATCCCTCAGCATCGTACTCCACTACACCCCTGAAACACAGACACACACACACCAGCACTGTCACCAGCAGGCATACATATACCTACAGCCTTACACACACACACAAACACACATGCACACACTCAAACGCGCACACACACATGCCTGCGTGCAGACACACACAAATACGCCCACATACACTCATATTCCAGAACATACAGTGCTAGCATGTGCCCACGCACAGAGTCCTATACAGACACATAGACGGATGTGGATGCTCTCCTGCAGCACACACACACGCGCGCACACACACACACACACACGCACACACACACACACACACACACACGTAGACACACACACATGTACACACACACACACGCACGTGCACATGCACACGCACACGCACATGCACACACACACACACACACACACACACACACACACACACGTGTGGGGGAACAGACTCACATGCCAAAATGGCTAAGAAAGGCAGCGATGTACTCTCTTCTCTTATGGTAGCCCTGGATAACATACTGTACCTGTGAACAGAGAGAGAGAGGGAGGGGGGGGAGAGAGACACAGAGAGAGAGAGGAAGGAAGAGAGGAAGGGGGTAGGAGAGATTGAGGAAGAGAGAGAAAAAAAGGACAGAGAGAGGCAAAGACAGGAAGGAGGGGGAGAAAAAGAGAAGGAGGGGGAGGGGAGGGAAAGAGAGCGAGAGAGAATGTGTGTTAATGAGTTTGAGGCATTGTGTGGGGCCCCACCCCATACTTCAGAACAGGAGTGGCACCTGTACGCACACAAAGACAAGTTTTTTTTTCTTCTTCCACATTTAACCATGGGATGCCGCAAATAAAATTACACGCCTCTCCGCTCCTGTTCCAGATGATGAAACCTCACAGCGGTGTTTACCAGCTCTGGTCCTAAGGCCAGGCTGGAGACGAGCACAGCCCAAGCACTGGGGTTTGGCGCTGAATGCCGCTGATAATATTAGCTTAATCAGGCTGTTGACTGAACGTGAACCTGAAACTGCTGTCACCTGAACATGACCTGCTCCAAGCACTTCTGCGCTTCTGCGCCAACAGAAAAATAAAATAATGAGTGTGTGCATGTGTGTTTTTGTGTGTGTGTATGCGTCTGCACAGTCAGTATATCTGCGTGTTTGTGTTTGTATGTGTGTGTGTGTGTGTGCGTCTGCACATTCAGTATATCTCTATGTGTGTGTGTCTTTGTGTGTGTGCATGTGTTTGTCACTGTGTGTGTGTGTGTGTCTGCGTGTGTGTGTTTGTGTTTGTCACCATGTGTGCGTCTGTGTCTGCTTGTGTTTGTGTGTGTGTGTATGTGTTTGTCACTATGTGTGTGTGTGTATGTGCGTGTGTGTATGTGTTTGTCACTATGCGTGTCTGTGTGTGTGTGTGTATGTGTTTGTCACTATGTGTGTGTGTGTGTGTTTGTCATTATGTGTATGTGCGTGTGTGTATGTGTTTGTCACTATGCGTGTGTGTGTGTGTGTGTGTATGTGTTTGTCACTATGTGTGTGTGTGTTTGTCACTATGTGTGTGTGTGTGTGTGTGTGTATGTTTGTCACTATGTGTATGTGTGTGTGTATGTGTTTGTCACTATGTGTGTGTGTGTGTGTTTGTCACTATGTGTGTGTGTGTGTGTTTGTCACTATGTGTGTGTGTGTGTGTGTTTGTCACTGTGTGTGTGTGTGTGTGTGTGTTTGTCACTATGCGTGTCTGTGTGTGTGTATGTTTTTGTCACTATGTGTGTGTGTTTGTCACTATGTGTGTGTGTGTGTTTGTCACTATGTGTGTGTGTGTGTGTGTTTGTGTGTGTGTTTGTCACTATGTGTGTGTGTGTGTGAGCTGCAGACAGCTGAGGGTGAGTAATGTATTGTTCATGGCACACGCACACACGCTGCTGAGCCCCACAGGTGCCAGCGAGTAAACACAACGCGGCTCAAATCTGTGCCAGCACACAGCCGCGCTCGAGCCGCGCACTGCAACATGGCCGCCAGCTCCGCCCTCTTCTCCCGGCCCACCACGCGGTTCTGCAGGGAGAAACAGGACTCCGCCCTCCCTGCCCCCCCCCCCCCCAACCCCCCCGCTGCTATCAGCGCATTCCTCTGACGTCAACCCCGCTCTACTTTATCTCTTTTAATATCGCGTTAAATTTACTGCGGTAGTTTTTTTGGCACACCGTCTCCCGACCCTTCAGAGGTCCCCCGACAGTCGCAGATAAGAGGAGTTACGGCCGGGGGGGGGGGGGCGGGTTCACGGCGGGGCGGGGCGGGGCAGAGCGGCGGACGTCCCGGGACGAAAGGCCAGGGGGAGGGGGGAGGGGGAGCGTGGGGACCCGACCCGTGAGGTCCGGAGTGTGTCTGCACAGCGCTGAGCTGAGCTGAGCTGAGCTGAGCTGAGCTGAGCAGAGCTGAGCTGAGCTGAGCTGAGCTGAGCTGAGCAGAGCAGAGCAGAGCAGAGCAGAGCAGAGCAGAGCAGAGCAGAGCAGAGCAGAGCAGAGCAGAGCAGAGCTGAGCTGAGCTGAGCTGAGCTGAGCAGAGCAGAGCAGAGCAGAGCAGAGCTGAGCTGAGCTGAGCTGAGCTGAGCTGAGCTGAGCAGAGCAGAGCAGAGCAGAGCAGAGCAGAGCAGAGCAGAGCTGAGCAGAGCAGAGCAGAGCAGAGCAGAGCAGAGCAGAGCAGAGCTGAGCTGAGCTGAGCAGAGCAGAGCAGAGCAGAGCAGAGCAGAGCAGAGCAGAGCAGAGCAGAGCTGAGCTGAGCTGAGCTGAGCTGAGCTGAGCTGAGCAGAGCAGAGCAGAGCAGAGCAGAGCAGAGCAGAGCAGAGCAGAGCTGAGCTGAGCTGAGCAGAGCAGAGCAGAGCAGAGCAGAGCAGAGCAGAGCAGAGCAGAGCAGAGCTGAGCTGAGCTGAGCTGAGCAGAGCAGAGCAGAGCAGAGCAGAGCAGAGCAGAGCAGAGCAGAGCAGAGCTGAGCTGAGCTGAGCTGAGCTGAGCTGAGCTGAGCTGAGCTGAGCAGAGCAGAGCAGAGCAGAGCTGAGCTGAGCTGAGCTGAATTGAGCTGAGCTGAGCTGAGCTGAGCTGAGCTGAGCTGAGCTGAGCTGAGCTCCGTGACGCCGCGCGGCCGCGATTGCTATGGCGCCGCGGAGCCCGCAGCGCTGGTGATTAGCGGACGGACGCGCACGCGCTCGCTCTGGGTAAACAAGGCCGGGCCCCGCGGTGGGCGAAGCACTTGGACTTTGGTCAGGAGCTCTCGGCAGTTAAAAAGCCGCGTCGCGATTCGCCGCCCGTGCCGAAATCTCGGGCTCCTGGAGCGCGGTGCCGTTTATGACACCTCGCCCCCTACCCCCCGCTAACCGACGCTCACACGCAGCCCCGCCACTCAGTCGCAGTCATCCTCCCCCTCGCCAGGTTACTCACCGCGAGTGAATCAGCCCACGCCGGCCAGCCGCACATGAGCAATCATATCGTGCCTCTAATGTGTCACAGACGCAAACGGACGAGCCGGGCCTGTGCGAATGAGACCTCCGGCCAATACTGGTCCCCCCCTGCTGAGAGGAGGTCTCCTGGAATGTGTTTCCCCCCCCCCCCAACATTCTTTATTCTTCGTCAGTGTTCTAGAACTCCACGGCTTTCAGTCACCAGCAGTCACGGTTACATCATCAGCATTGGAATGTTCTGTTGAGCATTAAGTGATCTTGGACAAAATTTGAAAAATCCTTCCACAGTTTATTGCATTGTTTTTTAAAACTGGAAAAATGACGGTGCATTGACTCAGAACCAAGCGAACAGCAGTTGTGTACCCTAAAACAGGATGCTTATTGGTTACAAGAGTTTCCCAGACAAACGACACAGAGGCATGTAATTTCTAAGAGTAATAAAAAAACGACTTTCTTTTTATTTTAAAAACAGACTACCTTTCATGACAGGAAATGAAGCCTGCTTCCTGAAATAAAGACCGCCAACAATTTTTGCGATTTCCTTTTCGATCGGCAGCCAGCTTGGGTCTGGGAAACGAGGTGGGCAAGACTCTTCTGCCAATCAGCGACCCGGATTAAAGCACAGGATCGAGAGAAGGAACACGCGGAGGAGCAGCGGACACAGCAGCCCTGCAGGAAGTGAGTTTGAGACGAGCGCTCTCCGTGCGCCACGGACAGATTCCCCCGCTAGACGGGCTCTGACAGGGCGTCGCAGGGCGGTGACACGCGCCGCTGGACGAGCGGAGGATTCCTGGGGGATCAGTCAGGGCTCCGGCGAGATTGCGCGCGGAGGGGAGAGTGACTCAGCCGTTTGAAACGGGCCGGGCTGCAGGGAAGTTGCCTCATGCAGCGCGGCAGGAGGGCCACGAGCGTTTAGTCACCGAGGCGGAGATGTGGGAACTGCGCATCGGTGAACCTCATGACCTTACACCTCCACCAGACCTCCGCCCTCACACACACACACGCACACACAATGCGTGCATGCACTCAGAGACAAGCGCGCACACACACTAAGACACACACACACACACACACACACACACACAATGCGTGCATGCACTCAGAGACAAGCGCGCACACACACTAAGACACACACACACACACACACACACAATGCATGCACGCACTCAGAGGCAAGCGAGCACACACACACACACACACACACACACTAAAACACAGTGCATGCACACATGCACACACACAAACACACACACACACACAGACACAATGCGTGCATGCACTCAGACACACACGCACACACACACACAGACACAGTGCGCGCATGCACTCACAGACACAGTGCGCGCACACACACAGGCACACTAAGACACAGTGCACACACGCGCACATACACACACACAGGCAAAGTGCGTGCACGCACACAAAGACAAGCACACACATACTGAACAAGCACAAATGCACACATACAGTGTGCTCCATAATTTTGGGACAAATACATTTTTTTATTTTTATTGATTTGGCTCTGTACTCCACAATTTTGATCTTAGCAAACTGCAATCTGGCCATCCTGTTTTTGTGGCTAACTAATGGTTTGTATCTTGCAGTGAAGCACTCTGCAGTTCTGTTTGTAAAGTTGTCTGTGGACGGTAGTCACTGAAACATTCACACCTGCCTCCTGAAGAGTGTTTCTGATCTGTCGGACAGATGTCTGGGGGTCTTCTTCATTATGATATGGCGAGAATTCTTTGGTCATCAACTGTTGAGGTCTTCCTTGGCCAAACAGGCCCTTTGCGATTACTGAGCTCACCAGCGCTCTCTTTCATGATCGTGATGTTCCAAACAGTTTATCTTGATAAGCCTTAGGTTTGGCATATGTCTCTGACATTTCTTGTTTTTATTTGATTACGCATGCACACACACAGACAGACAGAAAGCCACACAGGCGCAAACACACACACACACACACACACACACACTTGCACACACACACACGTTCATATTGCTATACTTGTGAGGACTTCCCATTGACTTACATTCATTCCATAACCTCTAACCCTAACCCTAACCCCAACCACTACATGCCTAACCTTAACCCTAACCTTAACCTAATTGTAACCCTAACCCTATGTCCTAACCCTAAAACAGCCTCTTGAACTTGTGGGGACCAGCAAAAGGTCCCCACCTTGAGTAATTTTCCTCATCTTTCTATCCTTGTGGGGACATTTGGTTGTCACAAAGACAGTAATACATGCCCACACACACACACTCCGTGGGAGCGGTGACGCAGCGGCTCACTCACGGCTCAGGTATTTGCTGAGGTGTGTGAAGCGTGCAGGGGACACACCCCGGCAGCACTTCCTGTCGCGCCGGCCGGGGGAGGGGGAGGAGGAGGAGGATGACAATGATGGTGATGCAAGCGGGCGGAAGCGGCGGATCGGGTATGAGGAAAGCCCCGGAGCGCCCAGCAGCCCCGGCTCCCGTTCCCGCCCAGCCCGAGCCGCGGGCGTCTGAGCGCAACGATACGGCGTAAATCTCCGGCCCGCCGCGGAGCGCCTCAGCGGAAAAACGCGCTCCAGACTCACGCTCGCCGCGGGAGAGGAGCTACGCTCGCCTGCCACCCGCCCCGGGTCCCGCCCCAGCCGAAACCCCAGGCCCTGAAACGCCTGTCTGTGCTGAATCAGAGGCCCTGAAATGCCTGTCTGTGCTGAATCAGAGGCCCTGAAATGCCTGTCTGTGCTGAATCAGAGGCCCTGAAATGCCTGTCTGTGCTGAATCAGAGGCCCTGAAATGCCTGTCTGTGCTGAATCAGAGGCCCTGAAATGCCTGTCTGTGCTGAAACCCCAGGCCCCGAAACGCCTGTCTGTGCTGAATCAGAGGCCCTGAAATGCCTGTCTGTGCTGAAACCCCAGGCCCTGAAATGCCTGTCTGTGCTGAATCAGAGGCCCTGAAATGCCTGTCTGTGCTGGATCAGAGGCCCTGAAATGCCTGTCTGTGCTGAAACCTGAGGCCCTGAAATGCCTGTCTGTGCTGGATCAGAAGCCCTGAAATGCCTGTCTGTGCTGGATCAGAGGCCCTGAAATGCCTGTCTGTGCTGAATCAGAGGCCCTGAAATGCCTGTCAGTGCTGGATCAGAGGCCCTGAAATGCCTGTCTGTGCTGGATCAGAGGCCCTGAAATGCCTGTCTGTGCTGAATCAGAGGCCCTAAAATGCCTGTCTGTGCTGCGGGACAGTGCTGGATCAGAGGCCCTGAAATGCCTGTATGTGCTGAAACCCCAGGCCCTGAAATGCTTGTCTGTGCTGAAACCCCAGGCCCTGAAATGCCTGTCTGTGCTGAAACCCCAGGCCCTAAAATGCCTGTCTGTGCTGAAACCTGAGGCCCTAAAATGCCTGTCTGTGCTGAATCAGAGGCCCTGAAATGCCTGTCTGTGCTGAATCAGAGGCCCTAAATGCCTGTCTGTGCTGAATCAGAGGCCCTGAAATGCCTGTCTGTGCTGAAACCTGAGGCCCTAAAATGCCTGTCTGTGCTGCGGGACAGTGCTTGATCAGAGGCCTTAAAATGCCTGTCTGTGCTGTGGGTCAGTACTGGATCAGAGGCCCTAAAATGCCTGTCTGTGCTGAATCAGAGGCCCTAAAGTGCCTGTCAGTGCTGAGTCAGAGGCCCTAAAATGCCTGTCTGTGCTGCAGGACAGCGCTTAATATTGCAAAAGCACATGACAATATGCAAAAATATGAAAATTATTGCTGGTTTTGGATATTGCAATATGTGAAACATATCTACATAGCAATGTTTTGAATTATTTTTTCAACAGGTTGCCATGTATACAATGTACTGCAGTTCCCTTTCTGTAAGGGTGGAGATATCTGCACACTGTTCTGTAAACACAGGAAAATCAAATGTACAAAGGCACTGGCAATCAGGCGCACCTGTGTGCGTATCGGCTTATGTGTGTGTGTGTGTGTGTGTGTGTGCGTTAGTAAACCTGGAAAATGCACGAGTATGTGTACTCATCTGTGCACGTGTCTGTGTGTGCACATGTGCCTGTGTGTGTGTGTGTGTTTTGCTCAGTGCATGTGCGAGTGTGAATGTGTGGGTCAGTGTGTTGGTGAGTGCTTGTGTGTGTGTGAGCATGCATGCTTGTGTGTGTGTGTGTGAATGCATGTGTGTGTCTGTGTGTTGCTCAGTGCTTGTGTGTGTGCGTGTGCATGCGCGCTTGTGTGTGTGTGTACTCGTGCACACGCATGTTGGACAGCGCACTTCAGTTAAGGGAGCCATGACCTCACTGACCCCGGGGGTAACGTCAGGAGAGGAGACAGGCTGTCACTCAAAGGGAAGCACACACCCACCTTGTTGGTCAGCAGTTGGCACACTTGGGGGACGTAGTCGATGAGGCAGCCCCCGCTCGGGAATGCTGGGATATGCAGGGCGGAGGCCCCTCCCAAAGCGCTGGAAGAAAAAAAAAAGGGGGGGGGGGCAGGGGGCGGGAGCATGAGACAAAAAACGGCCTGGTAAACTCAGACGCCAGAACGAGTTCCCCAAATCTTTCCCCAAAACGAGTCCACTGAGCAGGGCGCAGCCCAAGCTCTTTCACCCCTCCGTCTGCAACGCACACAGGGACGCCCAGCCGCCAAACCGCCCCCCTTCCCTAATGGGGATCCAAAATAAATAAATAAATCACCCTTTAACTGTTTCAAACGGACCCGAATTACAGGCTCTGTGCGTACAGCAAAGCCAACGGACGAATTTCAGATTATTCACCCTTTCACCGTTGGGCTTGATTAAGGGGAAGTGGCTGACCAATCGCTTTTGAGAAGCGGGAAAGATCTCAATATCGGGCACTATCGGTTAACTCAAAAACGAAATGCTAAATTTTGCGACAGCATCTACTTTTGGGTTCGATGACACATGCAGCGCTGATCTTGGATTTATCTTGAGCGTAGCTAACT
>CM077284.1:5790179-5800179 GCA_039654925.1 Anguilla pacifica
TGTCCTTCACTAGGAACCTGAGAGAAAAATAAAATAAAATGCGCTGGTCCAACCTGAACAAGGTTGGGATGTAAATACCGTTTCAAATCAGTCAGCTCAGGTAATGAACTGAAAATGAAAAGCTTGAACTGAAAATTCCCCATGAAACCTCTCACGCATCTCAGTGCATTTCCTGAACTGAAAATGCCACTGACCCCAGCCTTGAATCGACCACTCTGAACCGTAGGGTTCGTGGAATGTTTTTCCTCCCCCAAAATTCCGAGTCAGTCTTCTAGAACTCCACTGCTTTCAATTTTCCAGCAGTGATTGTGACATCAGCATTAGAATGTTCAGTTAAGAGCATTCCAAACACATGACTGTAACCGCACACCCTAAAGGGTTAAATAACGCCAGCACTGGCAGGTAGCGCGCCGCGGGGCTACGCGTTAGCCGGCAGTGGCTGCTCAGCTCCCCGCGAGAGCAACAACCTCAGGCCCTTGACCTTGCTCTCGACCTCGCTCTCCAAAGCCATCGTCCCCGTTGCCAAGGAGACGCTGCACAGCAGCAGGGGGACGCTGGTTGGCGTTCCCGTGCAAACGCAACACGAAACGCGCCTCCGTTTGGGGTCGGCCGCACCGCACACAGGCAGAACATTCCGGAAGAGGCTGACGAAAGAGCGCGGGGGCGTGGGCTAGCGTCAGGAGCGCCGCGCCCCGCCCCTTTTCCCCTACTTCCACAGAACGAGCCGTTATCGAGGCACGCCATAAACAAAAGGCAAACAGAGCCCTCGACGCCAAGCGCCGGAGCAGAGAGAGCCTGGGGACGCCGCGCCGCGCCGCGCCATGCCATGCCATGCCCTGCCCGCGCGGGTCCACAGATCTCCTTACAGAGAAATTCCGGGGAAGGCGAACCGGCGCGTTCCGAAGAACGCAGGGCCCCGGACCCCCCCTAATCAGATTCCTTCTGCTGCGGACACCGTTGCGCGGTGGGAAGTGGCTAACGGGCTCTTCGTACAGAAGCGTGTTGTTCCTGGAGTGTTTGTGTAACGCGTGAGTCACCCAGCGGCACGGACAGCGGGGGACAAAGCGCAGGTGAAAGTAAACAGCAGATAGCTGAGGTTGCGGGGTTGAATCCACACTGGGACTTGCTGGGAAGTTTTTTTTTGTTTTTTTTAAATAAGCAAACAATCCCCAGGAAGCCCACATCCTTTTCACACCAGGCTGTAAATCCTGCCATCGGCAATTTTAGAGAGCCAACCTTTCCGGGCAGGGAAAAAAGGTGAGAAAAGGGGTAAAGCAGGTAGAATGGACACGGTCTCTGACGCTGAGAGGCACTGTGTGCGTACACGACACTGCTGATGCTTTCATTTCTCCTCCAATCTGAACACAGAAAAGATCACAGGATTGTTTTGAGGACCACCTGACCTTTCAGCCCAATCCAGGCTCATCCTTTCCGCCTTCTGTCCACGGAATCGGCAGCTCTGAGTCAAACCTGGTCTTCAACCACCCAAAGGTCTCTGGATGTAATTCTACTGGGCGTAGCTCAGAAAACACTGAGTGCTTCTCCTTGTTTTTGGGGAGGCAGTTGCCCATAAAAGTGGGGGTAAGGCCTGACATTCACAGAGTGGTTTACAGCTGGCTTCCATCGCCATTGTCTCAAGGTGCCACACAAGAGCACTGGCGAGGACCCCACGGCTGTCCCAGCTGCCTGCACAGAAAGATGCAGCACTTTGCTCTGCAGCTCCGCACACTCACACAGTGACCCATCAGAGGACCCCCCCACAAACTCCCCCCACTGGCCTGTTGTGACACATGGGCATGCTGACCCCCCCACCCCCCCACCCCCAAGAGGAAGTGGCAGGGATTAATTGCAGTGTGACTCAGGTAGAGGATGAGGATATGGGAGTGGGGGTATGTGGGGGGGGGTCAGAGACAGCGTGAGAACAGAGCAGAGCTGGGAGGTCAAGCAGGGCACCCCCACCATGTGTGACGCTCATTAGAGCTCGGGGGGGGGGGGGGGGGGGCGGTGGGGTGTGAACGTGGCTTCCAGAGGGTCGGGACGCCTAAACCAGAGACCCCTGGCCCCTCCCTCTCAGCCACCCCGCCCCACCCCACCCCGCCCCACCCCGCTCTCCCCGGGACAGCCAGCGCAGAATTCGAGGACACAAGAACACAGAGGCGGCCCGCTGAGGAAGAGCGGGCTGAACGCTCTCCGCTTCCTGGGGGGGGGGGGGGTCTGTCGACACCCACGCGGAAGCTTTATGTAACGGCGAAGTTTGCGCGCGCGAACGCGACGTCGACTGGGGAGGAGCGCGTGGGAAAGATCTGGGGGGCAGGGGAGCGGAAGACGAGCAGAGCGCCTTTGCGCCGACGCCCCCAAAAGATTTATTTTCAGTTCGATGAAAGTTCCGCGCGGGTCGGCAAAAAAAGCGGCACGCGGGAGGGAATTTAAATCGAGTTACAACCTGCGAACAGCTCCGGGACAGCCGTGATAAAAACATCCGGACCCTCTCTCTCCTCAGGAGCGCATCCGCGCGGGGCGAGAGAACCGCTCCCAAACTGAGAGAGCGGCGGCCGGGTCTGTAAAGCGTCACATGGTAACGCCGGAGGAGGTGACCCGGCTTCCCCGCGGCCCAGAGGAGCCGGCAGCCGGCGGGAGACGCGGCTTGGCGGGATCTGAAGCCAGCCGCCGCGCTTCCGCGAACGCTTTCGGGCGGGAAAACGCGGCGACCCCGCGCATCTGCAGCGGGGCCCGCTCTCTCTCTTTAAAGTCCCACTCGCTCACTCGCTCGCTCCCTCTCCCTCTCTCTCCCTCTCTGAGCGTGGAGGCCCGGGGGAACGCGGAGGAAAGGCCGTGCCGGAGAAGACCGGGGGAATTCTGCCCATCTGTTTGGCCGGCCTCCAGAGCAGGGACAGTTACTGCATCTGGGCTCCAGCAGCGAAACACAGAACAGAACAGAGAGAGAAACACAGCAGTGTTCTCACACGCACGCTCACACACACACACGCGCACGCGTGCGCACATACACACACCCACATGTACACGCGCACACACATATTGTAACACACACACGTCCACCCAACCACAAATATTCACACACATTCCGACACAGACATGAACACCCGCTCACACACTTACTCATGCACTCTCTGTCTCTCTCACACACACACACACATTCTGACACACACACATGTACACTCTCACACACCCTCTCTCACACTCACACACACACTCACGTGCTGTGGATAAATGGCAGAGAGGAGCTTGTGGTGGGGTGGGCTGAGATTGGGGTGGGGGGTTTGTGTGGGGTTCTTGATTCTGGCTTCACTGTCCGGTTCCCGTGTGTCCCGATGTCCTCACGGGACCTAGCTGCTGCCATGTCAGTCCGTCCCTCCCCCCCCCCCTCCCCCCGCCACACACACACCCCTCCCCTCCGGGTCTAGCTGCTTGGAGCCATGTTCTGTCCAATCCTTTCTTCCTCTGGGAAGAGGGGGGGGGGGGGGGGGGGGCTCGAACCTTGCTGTGGTCACTCCAGCAGCAAGCACACGGCCAAGGTCAGACACACCCCCCAGTGCATCATGGGACTTGCCATGCCCCTTGGGTGAGGTAGATAGAAACTGAAGTGGCCACAGAGAGAGAGAGGGAGAGATGGAGAGAGGGAGAGAGAGAGGGCACGTTTCCCGTTTCTCCTTGTAGCTGGGCGAGGGTATTGAGGCTGGCAGCGTTAAAAACAGCCACCCAGAGGCTGGCGCTGCCAGGCCCTGTCCATCTCCGTAGTGCGACAGCTCATCTGAAGTCCCCCCCCCCCCCCCACTGCCCCCCCCCCCCCCCTCCGAGAGGTAACCTTGAGACTGCGTTCCCAACGGAACATCGTCCACATCCGCATGTTCCAGTTCGACAAGAGTCCTTTGTTCGAACAAAAAAAAACAAAAAAAAGGAACACTAAATTTAATGCCAGCTCAGTTTAAAAAGTATTTTAAATACCATCTTTAATTAATTAGATTTTGCGGGATGATTTTGTTCAGCGAAAGAGAACAGGGACAGCGCTCAGTGTTCCCTGAAGGAAGAGTTTGTTCTCTGACCTGAAATCCTCCTGACGGGGCGCGCGGGTTGAGAGGGGAAGGCGGTCTGTTTGTTTGTGTGCGCGAGCGAGCTGCTTCCTGCGGAACGCTACGGAGCGGTGCCGAACATAAAAACCACCGTCGCCTTCCGCCTGGACTGGGCTGTTTGACGAAGAGCGTTTTTAACGAGAATTCCCCCCAAAAAATCAGAACAGTCCTCAGGGTGTGATTGTGTTAAGAGGCCGCTTTGGCTCCAGATGTTTGTTTGTTTGTGCAAAAGAAGCAGTTTCACACAAGACAGCCGGGACAGCACCCTGAAACTGACGTGGAATTAACCAATGAGAACGGCGAACGAGAGGCCTCTTCCGATTGGCTGACAGAGTGTTAAACAGCTCAACGAGCCGAACCCCAACCCTAATGTACCAGGCTTAAGTGGGTGGAGGGGAACTGTCGAAAGTGCACTTCTGTGTGTGTGGTAAAGACCCCACGTATGCGATTAGCAGAGAGAGTGTCTGAGCTACCAGAAACCAGCCAGGAAGCTCAGAGACAGAGAGAGAGAGAGAGAGAGAGAGAGAGGGGGGGAGAGAGAGAGAGGAGAGAGAGAGAGAGAGAGAGAGAGAGAGAGAGGGAGAGAGAGAGAGGGAGAAGGAGGGGGGGTGGAGAGAGAGAGAGGGGGAGAGAGAGGGAGAGAGGGGAGAGAGAGAGAGAGAGATAGAGAGAGGGGGAGAGGGAGAGACAGAGAGAGGGAGAGGGAGGGAGAGAGAGAGAGAGAGAGAGGGGGAGAGAGAGGGAGAGGGAGAGACAGAGAGAGGGAGAGGGAGGGAGGGGGAGAGAGAGGGAGAGGGAGAGACAGAGAGAGGGAGAAGGAGGGGGGTGGAGAGATAGAGAGAGAGGGAGAGAGAGAGCGTGGGTGAACGAGTTCAGCCTGGATGAGGACTTCATCTCCCCATCATGTGAACAGGTCATCTCATGATGGTATTTTTAGATGTTTGAGTTGGGGGAGGGACGAGGGGGGGACGGGGGGGGGGGGGGTAGAAAATAACCTGTCAGTGTGAATATTCCCACATCTGTGCACAGGAGAGAGGGAGGGGGGGGGGGGAGAGGGCACAGGAGACGGAGAGGGTGGTGCTGCACGCCCCTAACCAGGTGTGACGGGTGTGCTCTCATAAATAAACATCATGTGGGATTATTCGAGAGGCAAAACTGGGGGGGGGGGTCTGGGTGTGCAGGCTGACAGGTGAAGCCCCCCCCCCCCCCACCCGCTTCCAGCCCCCCCCAGACCTGCACACCTGACACCCCCACAACCAACATGAGTAGCAACACACACGTATGAACACGCGCATACATATGACTACATCGCTGTAATGCACATACACCAACACGCATGCATCACTCAACACACTCGCATGAATAAATCTGCAAAGGCACGTCAACACCCTCGCATTAACATACACACATGAATATACATGCATCAACATAAACGCGTCAACAAACACGTCATTACACACATATCAACAAACACGCTTCAACAAACATGCATAAATTGCACACAGACACGGACACAGACAAAAACACACCGACATGCACACATCACACACACACACACACACACACACACACACACACACACAGGTACAGACTGCGCCTGCAGAAGAAGAGGCCCAAAGCTTATTCAAATACAACAAATACACAGGACACTGTCCCCACAAAGCTTATTCAAATGCAACACATACACAGGACACTGTCCCCACAAAGCTTATTCAAATACAACACATACACAGGACACTGTCCCCACAAAGCTTATTCAAATACAACACATACACAGGACACTGTCCCCACAAAGCTTATTCAAATACAACACATACACAGGACACTGTCCCCACAAAGCTTATTCAAATACAACACATACACAGGACACTGTCCCCACAAAGCTTATTTAAATACAACAAAAACACAGGACACCGTGTTCCCACAAAGCTTATTCAACTACCAAATTTAAAAAAAAAAAAATCATCAGTCGGCTGAACTTGTGGCAAGAACCGCATGTTACAATATAGCAAATATAGACTTATTTTCGTCAGATGGTGAGAATGTATGGAACATTTTTTTCTTTCTTTCCATAAAAATTTAACTCCTTTTTTAAGATTCAAAACGATGACTAACGGCAAACCCAGACGAAACGTTTTAGGAAACGTTGAGCAAGTTCTTGATTCTATTAATTTTTAGAGAAGCAGGCAGCAGAAGGGGGAAGTGGGTCGGATAATTGAGTCCAGCGGTTGGCTGGGCGGGTCCTTTGAGGAACGCTCGGCACAAGGTCCTCCTCAGACCGTACGAGTTGCTGTCCGACCTGAAGACTGCGCACCACCTCCCTGCCACCAGCTTCAGGGCAGCGTGGTGCGGCTACTTTTCCTGAGGCTGACCTTTCATTGCAGCTTCCATCCAACTCAATTCCATTTTATATGAATAGCCCTTTCTACAGGGACACTGTCGCAAATGACGCTTCACAGAGAACACGCAAAAAAAAGGAAAAGTTTTTTTGCAAAAACCAGGCCTGACACCCCCCAACAATGGTGAGCATAAGAATCCCCGTGTGCCAGGGGTTCGATTCTCCGCCATGACACTTTTTATACCGAGATCCCATCCCAACATGTAACCATCTCTGCCCCCCCCCCCCTTCTGAATAAAGTGGAAAAATGAAGGCAGTCTGTCCACCCCCCTTTTAAAAACAAAATAAAATGGTTTTTAACAGCTAAATATGCGTAAGGGGTCCGACAGTAAAATGTACAAACAGGCAATGTACGCAGGACACTCGTCGCCATGGCGGCATGGCTGAATGGATGATTGATGGGTGAGGCCAGGGAGGCGGGACTCCATGTTAAAGTGTACAGAGCTGGGCTCGTGCAGGGATTGGGCTGGACTCTGGGAGGGGCGGAGGGTCTGGACTTACTGCTCGATGCTGGGGGACAGGTAGAGTTTGGGGAACACCTGGGTGGCCTCCGCATCCTCAAAGCTGACAGACAGGAGGGCCACGTCCTCCCCCGGGTCCAAGGCCGTGTCCTGTAAGACAGACAGACAGACAGACAGAGAGAGAGAGGCAGAGTTATCAAACCTGGTACTGTGGAGATCAAATTTCACATGAGAGAGAGAGAGAGAGACTCAGATAGAGTGGATAGAAGAAGAGAAAAGGGTGAAACAGCCAGAGTGAGGAGAGAAAAGACGCGATTATCGCTCAGAGAGCAGGGAGGGGTGGAAACAGAAGCAGAAAATGAACAGGGCTGCACTGATATAAGAAGTCAGACTGATAACAGTTTTCAGATTCAATTAAAATCTGTTTTACATGGACTGTATTTATCTGTGGGAATCCACAAATATGATATGATAATAAAGCAATGAAATCATACATTCGAAATGAGGTTCTGGCCCTAATGGTCCAACAGCAGCTGTAACATTGGATAAAGATGACTATGTTCGACATCAGCAATTACTCTCAGCCTTTACACTCAACCATTACCCTCAGCCATTACCCTAAGGCAGTACCCTAACCCATTACCCTCAGCCTTTACACTCAACCATTACCCTCAGCCATTACCCTAAGGTAGTACCCTAACCCATTACCCTCAACCGTTACTCTCAGCCACTACCCTAAGGGAGTACCCTAACCCATAACCCTCAACTGTTACCCTCAGCCACTACCCTAAGGCAGTACCCTAACCCATAACCCTCAACTGTTACTCTCAGCCACTACCCTAAGGTAGTACCCTAACCCATTACCCTCAGCCTTTACACTCAACTGTTACTCTCAGCCACTACCCTAAGGTAGTACCCTAACCCATTACCCTCAGCCTTTACACTCAACTGTTACTCTCAGCCACTACCCTAAGGTAGTACCCTAACCCATAACCCTCAGCCTTTACACTCAACCATTACCCTCAGCCATTACCCTAAGGCAGTACCCTAACCCATTACCCTCAACCGTTACTCTCAGCCACTACCCTAAGGGAGTACCCTAACCCATAACCATCAACTGTTACCCTCAGCCACTACACTAAGGTAGTACCCTAACCCATAACCCTCAACTGTTACCCTCAGCCATTACCCTAAGGTAGTACCCTAACCCATTACCCTCAACTGTTAGTCTCAGCCACTACCCTAAGGCAGTACCCTAACCCATAACCCTCAACTGTTGCCCTCAGCCACTACCCTAAGGCAGTACCCTAACCCATAACCCTCAACTGTTACTCTCAGCCAGTACCCCATGCCCCAGACAGTCTGCTCTGCAGAAGGCCCTGCCCGGGCTGCTCTGTTTGGGGGGGCCGACTCCTTACACGGACAGCAAATGGCAGTTACGTTACGGAGGGGGACTGTTTGTGAACAGGTAACCGTGACAACAGAGACGGCGGCCCGTTCTGTCCTCCTGGGGACTCATTCCCCCCCCCCCCCCCGACATTCCACAAACTGAAGCTGTCGGGAACGTGTTTTGGGAACGTGGGCGGTGGGACCCCAAGCGCGGGCGTTAACCGAATCTCTCTCGGCTGATTGGAGCTCACCCGTCCGTGCTAATCGCCAGCCCCGCCTCGAAAGCGCTCACGCGCGTTAGCGACGCAGCGCTACCAGTCAGCGGCGATGGCGGCCGAGATGGTTGCCGCGGTTGCCAGATGGGACACAATAAGGTCAGTTATGAAGAGCCATAATATCATCTCCGCCCACGATGACACAAATTAGTCAACTCAATCCCCCCCCCCCCCCCCCCCCAAACAGCAGCTCTGCGTGACTCACCCCAGCAGGAAGACTCCCACCACCTTTCAGCACACATCCAACACTGTAGGGTGTCAAATGGAAACGGCCCCCAACTCGACACAAAAAAAGAAAAACGGAAAAGAAAAAAAAGAGGGCCAAAAATTTCAGCCAATAATTCCGTCAGGGCCTGGGTCCGGAGCTCTGACCACTGCTCCACACGACTGTCCCAAATTCCACACAGGGGACCAAAGCACAAAGTGACAGCTCGCACTCGCAAAGGAACGCGCCTCATTTAGCCGCTCCAAACCGCCAGCTAAACACCCGCCAACTCAGCCAAAAAACGCTCTGGACCCATACGCTGACAGAGCAACTGCAACAGGCCAATGAAACAAACAAACAACAACATAAAAACGATATTCCGGGTGAAAAAGTGAAATCATTCAGTCACCAAGTGAAACCACAAACAGCCCTGAGTATATTTTTATATTTCAGTTACACTGAAGACTTTTTCCCATTCAAATTTCCTTGATATTTCCCCTGTAATAAAGCAAGAATCATAAACGAACAATGCCAAGCACAGGGCTGCCCAACCCTGTTCCTGGAGATCTACCATCCTGTGGGCATTCACTCCAACCCTAATCTGGCACACCTGACCCAATAATTAGCAGCTCAGCGAGATCTCTAGCTGTTGAATGAGGTGCGCTTTGTTAGGTTTGGAGTGAAAACCTACAGGACGGCAGATCTCCAGGAACAGGGTTGGGCAGCCCTGCTCTAGCTGTTGAGTGAGGTACAGCTTTGTTAGGGTTGGAGTGTAAACCTACAGGACGGCAGATCTCCAGGTACAGGGTTAGGCGGCCCTGGTTTAACAACTACGAAGCTCCACACATTAATGATAAGCAGTGAAACGATGAAAGAGTGAAACAGCACACAAGCCCCTCCTCCCCTCTCTCCCCTCAGCCTATCAGGGCTGAACTACGGCCGAACTTTTTTGAGCGCGTCTCTATTTCGGGGGTCACGCCTGAGTGCTCGGGGACCGGGGGGGGGGGGGTTAGGCGCCGCGCACGTTCACGTGCCGTCCGTCCGGCCGATGGCGGTCCCTCTCGGTTGCCGTGGCGCACGGCGGGAGGTCCCGCCGCTGGGGAGCGGAGAGCGCGGGCGTGGGAAACAGAGCGGACGCATTTTTACGGTAAACAACAGTGAGCCGCTGTGGCAGGGCCCACGAG
>CM077284.1:5802679-5835179 GCA_039654925.1 Anguilla pacifica
CACACACACACACACCATTACAAAACACACCTACACACACCATTACAAAACACACACACACACACACACACACACCATTACAAAACACACACACACACACACACACACACCATTACAAAACACACACACACACACACACACACACACCATTACAAAACACACCTACACACACCATTACAAAACACACACACACACACACACACACACACACCATTACAAAACACACACACACACCATTACAAAACACACACACACACACACACCATTACAAAACACACACACACACACCATTACAAAACACACACACACACACACACACACACACACACTCACACCATTACAAAACACACACACACACACACACACACACACACACCATTACAAAACACACACACACACACACACACCATTACAAAACACACACACACACACACACACACCATTACAAAACACACACACACACACACACCATTACAAAACACACACACACACACACACCATTACAAAACACACACACACACACCATTACAAAACACACCTACACACACACACACACACACACCATTACAAAACACACAAACACACACACACACACACACACAACATTACAAAACACACACACACACACACACACACACCATTACAAAACACACCTACACACACACACCATTACAAAACACACCTACACACACACACACACCATTACAAAACACACCTACACACACCATTACAAAACACACAAACACACACACACACACCATTACAAAACACACGCACGCACACACACACACACACACACAAGGATGGGCACACACACGCATGCACGCTTGAACGTATGCACACACACACCTGGCAGGCGTGCATTAAGGCTTCTGTGACGATCATGGACAGTTTTGGGCATTATTACTGCTTCTGTTAAACCTACATGCTCAAAAAAACAAATAAAAAAAACTACTAAAGGAAAATGACATTGGACTAAGCTCTCTTAGTCCTTCCGTCAACCTGCACTCTTGACCCTTCCCAGCATGCACCGCTCATTCAGCTTAAATACATTACTCCGGGGCTTGGAAACGGAGATTAGTTTTTATCGCTCTGCCGAGGAGAGCAGACAGAAAGCAGCGCAGAGAGAGCGATTCACCCGCGCAGTCGCAGGTTCGAGAACAGTGGGAAAGTGTCACGGGTAAACGAATACCTTCGCGAAACGCGCGAGTCCCCGACACCGCCTGCGCTTCTGTGCGCGAAAGCAGCCAAGGGCATGTGGTGATGCCCACGGCGAAGGTGTGCAGGAAATGGAGACTGAGCGAGGGGGGCGTACAGCGCACAGCGAACCGCTAATCGATAGATAGCGTGGGCGGCGGCGTAGCATAACAGGCAAGGAACTGGTCTTGTGACCTAAAGGTAGGACACTGCCATTGTACCCTTGGAGCAAGGTACTTAACCTGCATTGCTTCAGTATATATCCAGCTGTATAAATGGATGCAGTGTAAATGCTATGTAAACGTACGTTGTGCAAGTCGCTCTGGATAAGAGCATCTGCTGAATGCCTGTAATGTAGATCTGTACCTCCAGGACCCCAGGAGGTAAAGGAGAGGTAAGCACAACACAAGCGTTCGCCTCTCCGCCTCGAACTCACAGGCAAGGCAACCCAACCAATTTCAGAGCGCAGGCTTCAGACAGCACTGTGAGCAGCCATGTCCTCCAACAGACTGAGCGTACACTGGAGAGCGACTGATCGTTTCTGGCCTCGAAACCCCCCCCCCCCCCCGTCCCGCCCCGAAACTTCAAAGGCAAAATATACACCAGCTTCACTAGCATACATGCACTGGCATATCTTGCGATTCCGAAAAAAAACCAGTCAGTGGAGTTGCCGTTTAAATTCAAAAGGCAGAACTGAAAACCTGCGGGTTGCCGGTAACCGCCGGTTGTGTGTCTGAACAGAACTCCGCGAGAGCGAGCGGAACTGGGCGAAGGAGATTTCGCTCTCCCTTCCGCGGAAGTGTTGACGGGGGGGGGGGGGGGGGGGGAGAGCGAGGCCGCGCGGAGCACATTTCTCACGTTCTCAGAGGAGAGGCTCAGGGGAAAAAAAAACAGACGAGCGGGGTTCTGGAACCGGAACCGCGTTCGGGTGATGCAACGCGTTTCCTGAGAAACGGTGACTCAACGCTCAAGGAACACCTGCCTCGTTTTCTCCGGCCCTGCTCCGCGCGAGCCTACCACCGCTAACACGCTACGGGCGCTAGCGGAGTGTTACGCGGCTCCAGGTCGCCGAATGTTAGCGGATCGCGGGGCGGGAGGGCTGGGCCAGTTTAGGGAAAACACCCCCCCACCCCCCCAGACCCCCACCCCCCAGCGGTGCCAGCAGGAAGCCTCGGAGCGCTACAGAGGAAGATGATGCAAACCGAAGCGTCTCAGCTGTAACGGAAACCGCTCTTTCATGTCTCAGCGCTCTGGATTGCAGAGGGTTGGTTCTCAGGCGCTCCCGGTATTCCCGCCGCTCCCGAGCGCGGGCAACGTCACCACCCGGGACGGGCTGACAGACAGGTTCTCGTCATCAAACTCTACGCTGCTCTTAACTTCAGACGAGAAAGTATGTAAAGGAAAAAAAACAAAACATTTTTTTTAAAAGTGGGCCTCCCTTCCATCTTGCCAGTTGAGAGTCTGCTGGAACGAATGTTCCCCTCAACCTGTAAGCGGTCATGCAGGGTGCGGTGAGATGGAAAACCCGGGGGACGGATCCGAGCAGGAAGAGGATTATCCAGGTTCCCGTAGACCAGCATTCCAGGGAAGCAGGTGAGGGAGATGGGGGCGAGCTGCCAGGTGGCGGGAAACACAGGTGAGGCGGTGAGGTGAGGTGAGGCGAGGAGGTGAGGTGAGGCGTGTCTGAGAGTCAGGAGGCGCTTCCTCTCTGCAGGTTGGGCAGTTAGGGAGCCTCTGGCAGGGCTAATGGCTACCTGGGCTCCGTACCTGGAGCCACTAGCACTGGCCCATGGGCAAATGAGATTCAAAGGAACTCCCTGGGCTGTACACTAAGGGAGTTATTTTTAATTTAAACTTATTATATTTTATGCATCTTATATTCTACAACCTACAGCCACTGTGTACAATCTCAAAAGAGGCGGACAGGTTGACATTATTTTCAGGGCTGCAAAGCAGCAGGTGGAATGAACAAATAAAACATAGTCCATAGCAGGAAACCCAAACAAACACACATCTGTTTCACTGCCAGAGGTCCTATAACTCACAGGGATACGCTGTCTATATAGCAGATCACGTCACACAGTTACTGCCCGCAGCAACACGAGGTGAGCAACTGCAGTTTCCCAGAAAGCCGTTCTTCCTGAGCTGGAAGTGGCCAGGAAGCGATCGAAACAGCCGGAGAGGTCAACAGGAAGTGATGTTTGAAACAGCTGGAGACAGGTCAACAGGAAGTCACCACGGAACAAGGCACCCTCGTCCTGCACAGTGGAAGCGTGGGACACAATTGGGTGAAAGGTCACAGTTTTTCTCTGCTCGTTTCGACGTTCCCCTGAAGAACATTCCAGAAGAACGTCTGAACCACAGAGCACGGGCCTTCTTGACTGCGACAGAAAACGTCGGCCCGACACCAGAATTAAGTTACTTGCATGCTTTCACTTAACTCAAAAGCACCCCGAAATGCATACCATCTTAAATCGCATATACAGTACACACAAGCAGTTTTAAGTGCAGGAGAATTACAGGAGCAACTGAATTTACAGTAGTTTACCGCAAAGTTTCCTACCATTATCCTGAACTGATTTCATCATCCTGAAATTTCCCACAATATCAAAGGCAAGCACCAATCCCCCCACCCCCCACCCCCCACCCCCAACAGCACACAGGGTACTGGTTTCCCCCATTTTTTCCATCAACAAATGTCTTCATCTCTAAACATGAAAATAAAAGCTTACAGAACCTTCCCTGAAATTACCAGCAACAAAAAAGACTCGCCTCCCCTCTAATTTCAATTCTGACGACAAATTCCGCATCACATGACGCATTTCCGCACTGACAACGCTAGCTGCTAATGCTATGGGGTACGGGAGCCAACAGCAGGGCCAGTTGCTTACCAAAGATTGTGCGTCTGGACTTTTCTGTCAAAGATCCCCCACTGCACCCCCTCCTCCCCACTCAAAATCAAGGTTTATTTGCAGAATATGACAAACTACGTCATTTTACCAACATGTCCCATAAATAAGTCCTGTTGTTGTTCTCTCCTCTCTGTCTCACAGCTGTTAGTACTCCGTGGTCCTACTGAATAAGCAGTTTTGTCGGAGGTCTGCGTTCATATTTGTATTGGACCAGAGCTCTGGGGTATGGCTGTCCACATCCTCTGGAGAGAACTGGACCAATTGTGTGTGTGTGTGAGTGTGCGTCTGAGTGTGTGCGTATGTGTGTGTGTGTGTGTGCACGCAAAAGAGTGAATTAATGACACTGATGACGGTACTTGGCTGCCTTGTCCGTCCCTTCGGCTTCCTGTGGACCCTGGCCAATCGGCCGTGTTCTTCTATGACAGTGGGCGGGGCTGGGCATGTGTGTGAACGACTGCATCAGTTTCACCGCTGTCCGCTGGCTCTCCCAAAACATCTGGGCTGTGTGTGTGTGTGTGCGCGCGCGCGCGCGCACGCGAGTGTGTCCCTTTCACAGGCTTATTATTGTGTCTAGTCATAGAGTTCCCGCAGACATTTGCTTTTGCTCATGATGACGTATGTTAATGACAACCTTATTAATGCCTCTGGCCTGCGTAGTTTTCAGCACTTCATCACATTTATGAGACGGTTGGCTTTGTAGTTCAGTGCTTCACCATTTGAACTACAGAACGGCAGTTAAAGTAGACAATGGCAGGACCGGCCTGCATGTTGTGATAATGACTACACACATGCAGTGAGGAGGGTCTGTCCTGGGCGACTGGTTCTCAGAAAGAAAATGCCCATTAGAAAGAGAGACTTCACCAGACTGGGATCAAAGTGGATTCATAACGTCGAGCGTGATGCAACGCGTCGTACCCGTGCACCTGCGTACCTGCGCATCGCACGCCGAACCGACAGACCATAGGGGTCTGCTCTCAGCGCGTCACGGTCACATGACCCCGAGTTTCCTCAGTAAAAGCGTGGTGATGTCACCGACAGGACGCGGCGAATATCGCTGGAACGACGCCGGCGCTGTTTTTTTCTCTCTCTCTCTCTCTCTCACGCTGCGTCACCTGCTTTCGCGCGACCGATGAGGGCCTCCCGGGCGCCAGATCCTCGCTGACTCAGGTGACGCTTCGCCGCCGCCGCCGCCGCCGCCGATCGCGAAAAAAAAAAAAAAAACAAACGGGAAAAGAAAAGGTGACTGATGGGCGAGAGGGCGTTCGCTGGAGGAACGCTGATGACTCACGGACACAGGAAGTGGATTGCTGACGGCGTGTGGCGGATCGCGGCGGCGCTGCGATGTGGACTTAGCGCTCAGCTGACGCTCCCACAACACTGACTGTACTTCACCTGGGAGAGCTCACCGGTGACTCACACTGCTCTCTCTCTATCACTCTCTCCCTCTATCTCTATATCTCTCTCTCTCTCTCTCCCTCTATCTCTATATCTCTCTCTCTATCTCAATCTCTACCTCTCTATCACACTCTCCCTCTATCTCTATATCTCTCTCTCTATCACTCTCCCTCTATCTCTATATCTCTCTCTCTATCTCTATATCTCTCTCTATCACTCTCTCCCTCTATCTCTATATCTCTGTCTCTATCACTCTCAATCTCTATATCTCTATATCTCTATCACTCTCCATCACTCTATCTCTCTCCATCCCAATCTCTATCTCTCTATCACTCTCCATGTCACTCTTTCTATTGCTCTCCATCTCAATCTTTATCAATCTCATCTCCCTCTGTCTCTCTCCATCTGCATCTCCCTCTGTCTCTCTATCTTTCTCATGCCGTCTCTCTCTCCGTCTTCCCATCTTTTTCTTCCTCAATCTTCACCTCTCTGTCTATCTTCATCTCAATCTGTCTCTCTCCATCTCAATCTCTCTCCATCTACACCTCTCTACATCTCCATCTCTCTGTCTCACTCTATCTTCCTCTTTCTCTGTCACTCCATCTCTCTCCTGCCATCTCACTCTCTCCATATCTTTTTTCTCTCTCTCAATCTTCATCTCTCTCATGCGATTTCACTCTTGCTTCACATCTCTCTCCATCTCTCTCTTTCTCTCTCTCCATTGCTCTCTCCTTGGCCAGAACAGAGTTACCTGCCTGCCTGTCTCCCTCTCTTTCTCTGACTCTCTGACTCTCCAACTCTCTCTCTCCCTCCCTCCCTCCCTTGTTCTCTCTCTCTCTCCTGTCTGTGAATAGTGATGACAGAAGGAAGCTCCTGCTAAATGACTCTGGCTCTGCTCAGGCGATCACTCCCTATGGACAGAGACACGCAGACCCATGCGTTAGCATTAGCGTTAGCATTAGCATGGAGATGCGAAGAAAATGGAGGTGGGACGAAGAGGCGGAGGGTGGGGGAGGGGCGAGGCGGGGAGGGGGGGTTGGTCTGCCAATGTGGGTCCTGGGCATGAGATCAATGCCGGAAGAACGTTTAGACAGCGGCGGGAAAGGGATGAAGAGAGAGGGGAAAAAGAAAAGAGGTGGGATGGATCAGACAGAGAAAGACTGAAAACAAGGGGAAGAGTCCGAGTCTCTCCGCCGAGCGTAGCGGGAACAGCCCACCCCCCCCACCCCCCCCCCGCCCCGGCCACATCCGCACCGGCCCGGCCGCGTTATCTGCAGAACGCCCAACGCCACAACAGACAGAGAGAGAGCGTCAAAATCCCCTGAGTCAGGCCAGGGTGGCATGGAAACAAGATGGAGAGATTCAGAGAAAGAGAGAGAGAAAGAGAGAGGGGGAGCTGATGTTTACATTTTAAAGCAGCGCTGACTAACCCAGCGGGAGTGATTCACCGGGCGGCGAGTTTCTCTTTATCGCGATCGGAGGCCCCAGCCTCCCGTGATGAGGCAGCGTGAGAGAGAGAGAGAGCGTCCAGACGCCGGGCCCTTCAGCCCAGACGCCGGGCCCTTCAGCCCAGACGCCGGGCCCTTCAGCCCGGACGCCGGGCCCTTCAGCCCAGACGCCGGGCCCTTCAGCCCGGACGCCGGGCCCTTCAGCCGGACGCCGGGCCCTTCAGCCGGACGCCGGGCCCTTCAGTCCAGACGCCGGGCCCTTCAGCCCAGACGCCGGGCCCTTCAGCCCAGACGCCGGGCCCTTTAGCCCAGACGCCGGGCCCTTCATCAGACGGGGCCACAGACGTCTTTCCCGTTTCCTGCGCGGTATCGCGCGTCAGATCAGGGGCTGGGTGCCAGCGTGCCCGCACGCCCGCCAGCTCGCCCGCCCGCCACCGCTGCTCGCTCCACCGCGGCCAGACGGGTAATAGAAGCCGCCGAGCTGGTCTGCGGCTGACTGGCGGTGGAGCAGATCCCGCCTGCGCTGCGCTGCGATACGCAGGCGCAGACACACTGCCGCCATAACAGGGGAAAGTGTGTCTGCACCGGAGGGCGCAGGATGTCAGTGTCAGGATGTCAGCTAACATGCACATGCACAGGCATGCGCACACGCGTGCACAGGTATGCGCATACACATGCACAGGTACGTGCACATGCGTGCACAGGTATGGGCATACACATGCACAGGTATGTGCATACACACATAAACCCTGTTCAGTTCCTTAGTCTGGTAAGTCTGAGTCGACTAGTACCTGTGTGTTGGTTCTGCTGGCCTGCATGCTTCACTGTGTGTGTGCCTGTGTGTATGTGTGTGCACGTGTGTGCACGCCTGTGAGTGTGTGTATGTATATCTGTGTGTCTGTGAGTGTGTGTATGTATATATGTGTGTCTGTGAGTGTGTGTATGTATGTGTGTGTCTGTGAGTGTGTGTATGTATATATGTGTGTCTGTGAGTGTGTGTATGTATATATGTGTGTCTGTGAGTGTGTGTATGTATATCTGTGTGTCTGTGAGTGTGTGTATGTATATGTGTGTCTGTGAGTGTGTGTATGTATATGTGTGTCTGTGAGTGTGTGTATGTATATGTGTGTCTGTGAGTGTGTGTATGTATATATGTGTGTCTGTGAGTGTGTGTATGTATATGTGTGTCTGTGAGTGTGTGTATGTATATATGTGTGTCTGTGAGTGTGTGTATGTATATGTGTGTCTGTGAGTGTGTGTATGTATATATGTGTGTCTGTGAGTGTGTGTATGTATATGTGTGTCTGTGAGTGTGTGTATGTATATGTGTGTCTGTGAGTGTGTGTATGTATATGTGTGTCTGTGAGTGTGTGCGTATGTGTGTGTGTGTGTGTGTGTGTAACTCTGCAAGCTTGTGTAATCCTCGGCCAGCCTGGGCGTGTTCTGAAAGAGAGAAGTGCTCGGTAACACCGCGGGCGTGTTCAGGCACGTCCCAGCCAGCCAGCCCGCCCGCCCGCACCCTCAGCTACACCCCGT
Organism: Anguilla pacifica; assembly: GCA_039654925.1. Classification (NCBI taxonomy): domain Eukaryota; kingdom Metazoa; phylum Chordata; class Actinopteri; order Anguilliformes; family Anguillidae; genus Anguilla; species Anguilla pacifica. The sequence continues at coordinate 5,811,168 of CM077284.1, forward strand.
CACATGACCAGCCGGGACCCGCCCTCCTCGCCTCGCCTTCCTCAGGCACCCGCGTGGACAGCTGCGGGGACTGCCGGGGTCCTGCCCTCCCTGCTCCTGACAGACACCAATAGCGTATGTCCGAGCCCCCCCCCCCCCCAAAAGTCCAACCCATCGTCTTCCTCAGCATGCGTGCTGGTCCTGAGTGAGCAGAGGCCTCCTCTCTACCCCCCCCCTCCCCCCCTCATTCCCCCTCGGGGTGAAAACCTCCCCAGTATTACAGCCCAATGGAGTGCGGATGCGGCAGCAGAGCATGCTGGGATTGGGGGGGGCAAACGAAATTCACTCTGTGCTTGGCTGCTCTGTTTAAGGAACCATCGCAATGCTCCAGAGAGCTCACAGGCCCGCCATTGTGCATTCTGCAGGGCCATTAGCCCGCAGCGGTCAAATCGCCCGCATGACCGCCAGCTCTTCACGGTTCAAGAGGTCACATCTAATGAAATTAACCGAGCACTGACCAGAAAACAGAAAGATTATGTGTGTTTATACACAACCACACAAACACACACACACAATTTTCCCCCATACACCATAGATACATATACTAATACATGTAATAATACATGTACTTATATTAAATGCATACTTTTTTAAATGAATATTTAGCAATATATTTTTCCCCCATTTTGCTGAATAGTGTCTATTTATAGCCTCCTGGGAGTGACAGCCAGAGACTAATCTCTGTGCTGTCACTCGAAACCTCCTGTGGGTAGACAAAGAACCCTCCAGTGGGTAGATAAAAACCCCTCCAATGGGTAGATAAAGAACCCTCCAGTGGGTAGGTAAAGCCCCCTCCAGTGGGTAGGTAAAGCCCCCTGCTGCGGGTGTTTAAAGACCCCTCCTGCTAGCTGAGGCGCTGCTTGATGGCCTCAACCCAAATTTAGAAAGCCAGCAAAGTGCCACTGGGCTCAGCGGAGTGGAGGATTTACTCCATCGCGGGCAGGTCTGTGCTCTGCGGGCAGGTCTGTGTTCTGCGGGCAGGTCTGTGCTCTGCAGGCAGGTCTGTGTTCTGCGGGCAGGTCTGTGCTCTGCGGGCAGGTCTGTGCTCTGCGGGCAGGTCTGTGCTCTGCGGGCAGGTCTGTGTTCTGCGGGCAGGTCTGTGTCTGTGCTCTGGGGGCAGGTCTGTGCTCTGCGGGCAGGTCTGTGCTCTGCGGGCAGGTCTGTGCTCTGCGGGCAGGTCTGTGCTCCGCGGGCAGGTCTGTGCTCTGCGGGCAGGTCTGTGCTCTGCGGGCAGGTCTGTGTTCTGGGGGCAGGTCTGTGTTCTGGGGGCAGGTCTGTGCTCTGCGGGCAGGTCTGTGTTCTGCGGGCAGGTCTGTGTTCTGGGGGCAGGTCTGTGCTCTGCGGGCAGGTCTGTGCTCTGCGGGCAGGTCTGTGCTCTCTGTAAGGCAGATGTGCCGTGGCTGTGCTGTTGGGTTACTACGGGGTTCTCCTTCCTAAAGCCTCGAGCCTGCAGCCTACTTGATGAGGCTTCCAAAAATAGTTTAACATGGGTTCAAATATGTTAAAATATGCACACCTTTTTATATGTACCAACATGTCACACAATAAAAAAAATGACAACACCTACAACACCTAAGAAATTACGTAGAAGGGAAATTCCATTTATACGAGTCACTTCTTTCACAGAAGACAATTCACCGTCTTAGTCTATCGACCTGCAGTTGACTTCACAGACAAAGGGCATTCATCTGCGAGCACTCCACAATGGCCAAACTGTGAGTGTGACACAGCAGTTTTACACACACACACATCCTTCCTGTTCCCAAACACTGATGCTGTAGGCCCTGTGAAAGCTGGCGGCCTGTCCAGGGCGTATTCCTTCCTCTCGCCCAGTGCACGCTGGGATAGGCCCCAGCACCCCCCAGCGACCCTGCTCAGGATAAGAGGGCACAGATAATAGATGGACGGATAGAATTGTGGGGGAGGGAGGGGGGGTGGCTTTAAAACAAATAAATGTGAAGAAACTACTGCTCTGGCATAACAAACCCCAAGCACCAGCATCCGAACGAACGGCAGAGCGGCGCGGCTGATGTCACGCTCAGCGCCGGTGCCCCAAACTCGGCGAAGACGCAGGAAGCGGAGGGGCCGCTGTTAGAGCTCGGCTGTCTCGCTAATCATCTGCAAATCTATGCAGCGCGGCTTCATTAGCATCGCAGCGCCGGGCGCTGACTCCGCCGCAGAGCTCGCACCTGCGTTCCTGACGCCACGCCAGCAGCGTGGGCGCCCGCGGCGAAGAGGAGGCCCAGCGCTGGCATCCCAAAAAAAAAAAAAACCTCCGTCACCCATCACACGCCACCGCGGGCCCCAGCCAAACACACACACACACGCACACACACCGCGCCGCGCTTCCCACAAAATCCAGCTTTCACAAGCGCCATTTTGGCTCCGGAAATCTGCTCAGTTACCGAATGCTAACGCAAAAAAGAGGCTGCGGAGGGAATCAACCGCTCCTGTAATTTAAATTTCATTTACTTTCAGGCGTCCAGGGACATTTACCGTTCAGGCATGCTAGTTAAATAACAGTGGAGTTGAAAACACCGATCACACATAATTGACCCCTCCCTCTCCTCTCTCGCCCCCCCCCCCCCTTCCCGATGAGATTCAAGCCCGGATCACTGAAGCCTGTGATGAGTGGTGCCAGTCCCTGTGCAGTACCTACTCTGTCCCCATTAACGGGCCAAACAGAATCCACATCCTCCGATGACACATCTTCCTAAGCTAAACGTGATTCTCTCTGAATCTCTCCCTTTTCTCCCTCTCTCAGCACCTCTCTCTTTCTGTCTCTCCCACTCCCTCTCTTCCGTTCTCGCTCTCTCGTTCCCTCTCTCTCTCTCTCCATCACTTCTTACCTCCCAGAATCCATCTCTGTCTCTCTCTCCTTCTCTCTCCCTCCCCCTCCCCCTCTCTCCCTCACTCTCGGGGAGTTGGCAGGTGCCCTTGGTCTCCCATGGCTGTCACATGTTGCCGGGGGGTGGGGGTGGGGGGCAGACCTCTCCTCATCCTGGGGAAGGGGGGGGAGGGGGGTCGTTCTGACGCCCCCAGACCTGACCTTTCTGACAGCACGTCCATCACTGTCACACCGGCCCTGGTGACGCAAGTGATGGACGGGTCGGCCCGCCCTGCCTCCTGCCTGATCGACCGACCGACCGACCGACCACACTGTGATGTACATATCGGGGTGTGGGGGGTATGGGTATGGGCAGTGGGCTTGCTGGGTTACTGTGGGGTGAACCCGCTCCCCATTTCAGACTCTCTACAGCACAAGCCCACAGACATTCGCAGGGGCCTAACAGAACACGCCCCGCCTTGTCACGCCCGTACCCACCGAACGGCAGCTACTCCGTGGGAATAATGAGGGCTTTGTCACGGGCTAAACCCCCCCCCCCCCCCGAGTCCAGGCCTTCCTGGTGCTATCCGTACGCTCGGGAAAAAGATCCACCTCCGTAAAAAAAAAAAACCCCGGAGCGGAGGATTGAGACGGACGTAGTTAACGTCCCGCACATCTCGGCCTGTTAAAACCGCATTACCCATAACCCTCTTCCGGCGCGTTAATCCCGATCCGTTCCCTCAGGCCGCGGACGGTTGGACGCTCTCCCGCTTGCGGATCGCAAAACTCGTTCCCACCCATGCCTGAGCCGTGGCTGAGAACAGGCTCGGCCTGAATGACTTCATCGTCGTCCCGGGCGCTTTCCCCACCGAAAGTCGCTCCGTCTGAGGTACGCACGCGTGACGCGAGGCGCTGCATGCGGCGCGCCGCCAAACGTGCGCACTGAATTGTGGGAAATTTTCTTGGAATGCCACCCGTGTCCTCTCAGAAAGATTTATAGACTTGTTTATGTGTGTTTGAAGAGCGCCATCGCACACAATTACGTGAGCATTTCAACGTTTATGGGGCCTGCATGGCAAACAATTACATAACAATTACAAAGCCGGATCCAAAGTTCAGCGACCTCGTTCTCACTACGAAAGTGAGGCCAAAAATGTCAGCGGGACTATTCTGCCTGCTAGGGCACACCTGACCTCAGCAGGCTCAACTGACAAGCTAAGATTCACAGTACGGGACCCAAAACCCAAGATCTGCCTTCAAAACGTTTCCTAGAAAAACCTTGAAAAGACTTGCGTCACGAAAAGATTACAAATTATGAGGACTTCATGAGGGTTTCATACTGATCTCAATGCCTGTCTCTCTCTCTCTCTCTCAAATTCAAAATCGAATTCAAATTGCTTTATTGGCAGGAAATACATAGGTACATATTGCCAAAGCATCATAAATCAATTCAAAATACATATTTACAGTGGAATACTAATAATGAACATTCTATCATTCTATCATTCTATCCATTCTAACATTCCCTCTCGCTCTCTCCTCTAGCTCTCCCACTCTCTCTCCTCCATCTCTTCCACTCTCTCTCTCCCCCTATCTCCCTCTCTCCTCCAGCTCTCCCACTCTCTCTCTCCTCCCTCTCCTCCATCTCTTCCTCTCTTCTCCTCCAGCGCTTCCTCTCTCTCTCCTCCCTCTCTCCTCCATCTCTTCCTCTCTTCTCCTCCAGCGCTTCCTCTCTCTCTCCTCCCTCTCTCCTCCATCTCTCCCTCTCTTCTCCTCCGCGTGCCACTCCAGCTGGGGAGCCGGTCGATCGTTAGCAGCGCTGCGCCCTCCGCTGCCTCTCCCGCCCACTCACACGCGGGCGCACAGACTAATTAACCTTGATAAATTAATCTAATTAGCCGGCGCGCTGCTCAGATGAAACCCGGGTGTGCGCGCGGACGTCCGTGCGAAGCCATCCGCGCCGAAGCGTCCAGACATCTTCGCGGGCGGAGGAGGGGGGCGGAGGAGGCATCTGTGGTAATCGCTCCTGACGATGGCGGTTTTGAAGGTCACCCACTCGCCCCTTTCTGGAGCACAAATGTCAGATGGGGTGGAGGTTGGGGTGGGGGGGGGGGGGGGGGTGGAGGGTGCCGCATACGTCTGGAGTGGCGGGTGGGGGGTAATGGCACAGCTTTCAGGGCACAGGGGGTGAGGAAGTATCCCACAATCCACCCCCCGCCTCCCCCCCCCGCCCCCCCCGCCTCCCCATACCACCTCCCTCACCCCCGTCTCAGAACCTCAGCGCCGGTTCCCGTTTCCGCAGCAACCGCCGGCTGTGTTAGCTCCCCGTCTCTGTTCGCAACGAGAGATTCCAAGAGCCTTTCCGAGCGCGCACAGACGGAACTCTGCGCACAGACACGCGGAAAGCCGTGTACAGACCACGCCGGGTCCTGCCGAACACAGACCACGGCGGGTCCTGCCGAACACAGACCGCGCCGGGTCCTGCCGAACACAGACCGCGCCGGGTCCTGCCGAACACAGACCACGCCGGGTCCTGCCGAACACAGACCGCGCCGGGTCCTGCCGAACACAGACCGCGCCGGGTCCTCGCCGAACACAGACCGCGCCGGGTCCTGCCGAACACAGACCGCGCCGGGTCCTGCCGAACACAGACCGCGCCGGGTCCTCGCCGAACACAGACCGCGCCGGGTCCTGCCGAACACAGACCATGCCGGGTCCTGCCGAACACAGACCGCGCCGGGTCCTGCCGAACACAGACCACGCTGGGTCCTGCCGAACGCAGACCACGCCGGGTCCTGCCGAACACAGACCGCGCCGGGTCCTGCCGAACACAGACCGCGCCGGGTCCTGCCGAACACAGACCACGCCGGGTCCTGCCGAACACAGACCGCGCCGGGTCCTGCCGAACACAGACCTCGCCGGGTCCTGCTGAACACAGACCACGCCGGGTCCTGCCGAACACAGACCACGCCGGGTCCTGCCGAACACAGACCGCGCCGGGTCCTGCCGAACACAGACCTCCCCGCGAACCCAGCTTCCTGTACCCCGCAGCAGACACTTTGTCCATAAACACAGACGACCTGCCGTGCCCTAATCCTGCAACAGAGTGGCATTATGGGGCAGCACCAGGGCATGCTGGGAGTTTTAAAAGAAGACATTCAACATTAAATTAATCTGTATGAGTCCTTCAGCATGAAATATCCTCTCTCTCAGTCAATCTGACTCCTTCAGAGAAGATTTAACTCCTACCACACAAGGTTTAACACTATCAGAGCTGGTGTAACTCTATCAGAGAAGGTTTAACACTATCAGAACTGGTGTAACTCTATCAGAGAAGGTTTAACACTATCAGAGCTGGTGTAACTCTATCAGAGAAGGTTTAACACTATCAGAACTGGTGTAACTCTATCAGAGAAGGTTTAACACTACGGGAGTGGGTTTAACTATAACAGAGGAGGTGTAACTGTCAGAGCAGGCTTAAGTATACTCTATCAGAGCAGAACTCACTCTCTCAGAACAGGCTGAACTCTGGATGCCTATCGGAGCCCCCCCCCTCAGCAGGGGTGCAGTGGGGGGCTGAGGGGCCTGTGCGCGCCTCTCCTTGGCGTGAGGGAAACAGGTGGCGGGACCTAAACGCAGGCATGACCAGCGGGACGCGGAAGCTGGGTTTGACTACCAAACGCCACCCAGCCTTTCTTCATTACCGCCTCCACCCCGCCCCCACCCGCCCCCACCTGCCCCGCTCTCTGGGGCAAGCCCAGGTGTCTCCTCCCGCGCGCGTCTCCGTGGTAACGAGAGGTAGGGATCTGTTGCCGTGTAACTGCGCGGTGGCACGCCACGGCCGCGCCGTCCCGCCGAGCAGCCCGGGCCTCGGAGCGTGTGCAAACACAGCCGCGGCACGGAGAGAGAGAGAGAGAGAGAGAGAGAGAGAGAGGGAGAGCACGCAACCTGCACAGGGAGAGAGAGAGAGAGAGAGAGAGAGAGAGAGAGAGAGCGAGAGCACGCAACCGGCACAGAGAGCTTTGATGTGGGCTCAGCCCTCTCTCTCTCTCTCTCTTTCTTTCTCTCTCTCATTGGATGTGACTTGTGTTTGTGTTCCCTCACTGTCTGTTTCTCTTGCTCTGTTTCTCAGTCTCTCTCTCTCTGTCTCTCTCTCGTTGGATGTGACTTGTGTTTGTGTGTTCCCTCACTGTCTGTTTCTATCTCTCTCTCTCTCTGTTTCACTCTCTCTCCCTCTGTTTGTTTTCTCTCTTTTTCTGTCTCTCTCTCTCTCCTCTCTGGCTGTTCTCTCTCTGTCTGTTTCCGTCCCTCCCTCTCTCTTTCTGTCCGTTTCTCCCTCTTTCTCTCTCCCTCTGTCAGTAGTCTCTCTCTTTCTGTCTGTCTCTCCCTCCCTCTTTCTCTCCCTCTCTCTCTCTCTCTCTGTGCTGCTACACCAGATGTGTAGAGGCATGTTTTAGTGCAGAGAGGCACGACACAGTACCTCTCTGTCAGGCCAAATGGGGTAAACAAGGCTGCCCGCGGAAACGGTCGTCCGCGGCAACAGCCTGTCTAAGAGGTAAGGGGGGTGGGGGTGGGGGGGGGGGGTGGTTTGGGGGGTGGGTGGAGGCGAAGCACCGCACCTTCCTGTGCGCTCTTTAAAAAAACACGGGGTTGTGAAAGGACGCTCGCCGCGTTTCGCAACCCGGCGTACCCTCGCGCCGCGGACTTATCCGGAACGTTCCGCAATCCGGGCGACGTCAGCTGAATTCCTCGGCCCCGGTATTTCCTGCCGAACGCGTTAGCGCCTCTCGCGAGCGGCGGGAGCGCTCGGAGGCCTGTTGTCCCCGGCGCAAAAAAACCGCAGGCACGAGCGTGACCTCGCCAAACGGGAGCTGGTCCTCAGCGTGAGGACGGAGCATCGAGGGAGAGTCTAAATCCTCAGGGCTGAGGCGCACTTCAGCACAGCTGAGGCTAACTAAAGGACGGCTGGGACTGACTTCAGCACGGCTGAGACTCACTTCAGCAGGGCTTTGACTCACTTTACAACACCAGAGACTCACTTAATCATTGCTACATTGTACTTAAGCACAGCTGAGACTCACTTAAGCAGGGCTGAGGCTCACTTTAGAACACCAGAGACTCACTTACATTACATTACATTACATTACAGGCATTTAGCAGACGCTCTTATCCAGAGCGACTTACACAACTTTTACATAGCATTTTTTACATTGTATCCATTTTATACAGCTGGATATATACTGAAGCAATTTCGGTTAAGTACCTTGCTCAAGGGTACAACGGCAGTGCCCTACCCGGGAATCGAACCTGCGACCTTTCGGTTACAAGCCCAGTTCCTTACCCACTGTGCCACACTCCGTCCACACTTAATCATTGCTACATCTTACTTGCTACATCTTACTTAAGCACAGCTCAAACTCACTTAAGCATTACTACATCTTCTTTAAGCACAGCTGAAACTCATTTAAGCATTGCTAATTCTTACGCACAGCTGAGACTCATTTAAGCCCGGCTGAAAACAGCTGACTCATAAGCATGGCTAAGTCTTCCTTAAGCACAGCTGAAACTCGCTTTAGCACAGCAGACTCACTGAAGCATGACTACGTTCCACTTAAGCACAGGTGAGGCTCACTAATGCACGACCCAAGACTCAACGTAAACCCATCACGCTCGATTAACTGGAGGAATCCTCAAATGAGATACCCTCCGCAATCACACACCACACATTTAAGACCCCGAAGCCGCACAATTTTCTGATCATTTTACTCAAATTCCAACAGGTACTACGCACCTGCATGGAGCGCGCGCACACACACGCGCACACACACACACACACACACACACACACACTCGGTCCAACTAGTTTACTTTTCTTTCTGAACTTTCATACTGACATTTATCTTGATCTTCAAGACCGACCCAACCTGTAATCTAGCTCTCAAACAGCGTCTTAATAGTTTATCCGAGAGACAGACACGGTTGGTCTTTTCAGGTTTCATTTTCGCTGCATTAGAGATCCGCCTAACCAGCAATTATCTGGCATTTCTGCCACTTCAGATTGAGATAAAAGCAGACCGTTAAACCATCTGCATTCAAGAGAGGAATAATGTCACTTCTGAGAAGCAAATAGAGCCTAAAATGTGCTTAATATCGCTATTTCCCTTTTTGCACTGTTTGAATGATTTGTTATACATTTATGTCCGGTCAAAACAAGGAATTTAGGACGTCCATTTTGTTACATTAAATTACACTGCAGGAATTTAGCAGACGCTCTTATCCAAAAAGACTTAAAATAGAAAAAAAAAAAAAAAAGCCATAAGTCCATCCTGAGTTATGAGAGTAACATTGCCAGACGTGACAAGCAACATTCCCAGACCAGCGAGTCAGCGCAATATCATTAATACAGTAAAAATAAGATCATTTGTGCAAACAAATAACCATTATATGAATCACACATTCAAACAGCTAACACCTGCATATGAAACTACGAGCATGCCGCTTGTCATAAAGGATGTAGATTCACTAATGGAGATGCCAAACAGAAATCCTTCCTCACCTGAGCAAGACTCCCTCAGACAGAGAGAAGCATGAAAGCACTGTAGATAAAGGAAGCATAACCCTTCACAAAGCACAAATAAAAAAATAAGTCAATCTCAGCAAGTATTTTAGTCTTATATTTTGACTTAAATCCTTGTTTCTCTAACTTTTCTGTTAAATAACACAAAACTATTGTCAATGTCAAATAATTTTAAGATTTACCAATGGGGTAAAAAAACAAATGCACTTGTCAAGCAGACAAGTGCAAGTACTTTAAACAAGCTGATATTTTCTTCTTGAGAGAAAAAAAGACTTTAAGTCTCACAACCTAAGCCTTTTTTCTTTGCAGTGCAACCACCGCATAATATAAAACCATGAAGTGATGTCTATACTCAGGAATGTGAATTCCACACAATCTTTGATTGAAAAGGGGGATGGAAATATCTAACCCTGCAACATGGGGTCTCCCTGTGTGATTTTCAGGGACAGAGGTTTCAAGACGCCTCAAAACTGTCAATCACCTCGCAGACACACACCCCAGACTCACTGCGGACACACTGTGCACAAAACAGAGATATGGGACTCAGTACCTGTACTAAATAGCCAGAACTAAGCTGGACTCAGTATGTGCACTAAAACCAGAGATACACTTAGCTTAGTACGTGCACTAAAACCAGAGATACACTTAGCTTAGTACGTGCACTAAAACCAGAGATACACTTAGCTTAGTACGTGCACTAAAACCAGAGATACACTTAGCTTAGTACGTGCACTAAAACCAAAGGTAAACTGGACTAAACGGCACCAAATAGCCCCACAGACCTACTGATTGGGAAGCAAACTTAAAATCATCCGTGCTCACACCTATGACTGGTCTGACACGAGCATCTCCAGAGAGCTGGGCTCCAGAGGCCCGGGGTAAACAGCAGTGCCCTTCGGACGGCTCCTTGGCCTGACGTGACTTCTCCACTCGGGGAGCAGCCCACACAAAAACACATTTACCTCCGAGAGCCTTTCTTTCTCTCCCTTTGAATGGAGAGAGAACAAACAGTCCCGCGATAGGGCGGGAGGCCCCGCCCGGCTCCTCGAGGCGCCTGGGGCGCTGGTACGGGTTCGAGGAGGGCCGCGTGGAGCCGGGCTCTTTTGTCCTAGCTGATAGGAGTGTTTACTTCCCTGGGTTTTCCAGCGACGGGCCGAGGGCAAACACAGGCTGTTTGGGGAGTCTCCGGGCGGCCGGGGCAGGGAGAACACACACCAGGAGCACCAAGAGGGGGGAGGGGGAGGAACCGGCAATTATTTTATAGCCCTTAAGATTCCTGAGCGTTTACTCAATGTTTACGGTCTTAAGGGCAGCGCCAGGCCGCAAATTAGAGCCGCCATCAGATGCCCGGCCATCACGCGAAGGCTGGGGACGCGCACCCGGTGCTGGGCACACACAGGCGGGCACTTACCGGCAGGCACGCAGGTGGGCGCAGGAACAGGAGTGTACAGATCGGGGGGGAGGAGGGGAGGAGGGGGGGGGAAGGGGAGGTCAACCGGGCAAAGTGCAACGCAGCCCGGGCCCTTCGCCCGCGTGCAGCCTGACCCGGAAGCGTTTCGGAGCGGAACCGTTCTGGGGTCACGTGCGAGCGACAGCCGGCGTCGGCATTCCGGAATGAGCTGCAGATTCCCGTTATTCCGTCCCCTTCCAGCACCGACAGCGGAGCACAAAGAGGAGCTTGTGAGCGTTTCCGTTAAAACACGAGGGGCACGGGCGGACCGTGCGGTCGGGTCACCCCACCCCCGCCCCGCGTGTCTGGACCCCGCCGGCGGTCCCCGAACGCGAGGACAGGGCCCGCCGCCGTCCATCCCGACACGCGAGGGGCGCAAAACAATCCCCGAATGACGCAAGAGCAGCGGCGGCCCGGCCGGGCCAGGCTGCGCCCCCGCGATTACAAAGCCCCTTTCAGCGGGACGGGGCCGCACAAAAACTGTCCCGAAAAGAGCTTCTGCTGGAAGAACAGAGCTCGGCCAGTGTTCCCAAACTCTTGTTTTTTCACCCCCCCGCGCTCCCGGTGGTTTTGTGGGAGATGGGGTAGGGCAAAACAGCAGAGGAGAGAGGTAATTGTGGGCTGTGGGGCAGTTAATTATATCCTTAATGGTGCCCTGATGAGGGGTGGCAAAGTGCATGCGGATGAAGTCACAGCCTCACAGGCTCCTTATCAACAGCCCCGACTGATCCACTGGCAGATGTGTGTCAATGCATGGGGGGGGGGGGGAGAGACAGACAGACAGACAGAGGGGGGCAGAGAGAGAGAGATGGACAGAGAAAGAGAGGAGAAGGAGGGAAATAGAGAGAGAAAGAGAGAGAGAGGGAGGGAGGGAGAGAAAGATGGACAGACAGAGAGGGAGAGGAGAAGGAGAGAGAGAGACAACTAGACAAAGAGAGAGAAGGGGAAAATACAGTAAGAGAAAGAAAGAGAGACAGAGAGAGTGAGAGAGATCGATGGAGGGATGGACAGAGGAAGTTTCTGCGTTTGTTTTTCCAGGAGGATCATGGCTGAGGCCGTTACTCAGCAGTCATGTGACTCAGCAGTCATGTGACTCAGGCATCTATCTTTAGTCACTTCTCTAAAAATTGCAGCACTTATCTCTACGGCTACGAGCCAGGACGTGGACCATGCCTGCGCGCACGTGTGCCTGTCGGGGAAGGGGTACGGGGGATTTGAGAGGGAGGAAACAAACAGGCAGCACTTCCCCCCACGCTAGGCCAGCGACCTTAGCGGCAGGTGATTCACAGGCACAGGCTGTGGAATGAGTGGCTTTGTGTCGCCCTACTCTGGGCTCTGTGTCCCTCAGCTCAGCCCTACTCTGGGCTCTGTGTCCCTCAGCTCAGCCCTACTCTGGGCTCTGTGTCCCTCAGCTCAGCCCTACTCTGGGCTCTGTGTCCCTCAGCTCAGCCCTACTCTGGGCTCTGTGTCCCTCAGCTCAGCCCTACTCTGGGCTCTGTGTCCCCTACTCTGGGCTCTGTGTCCCTCAGCTCAGCCCTACTCTGGGCTCTGTGCCCCTCAGCTCAGCCCTACTCTGGGCTCTGTGTCCCTCAGCTCAGCCCTACTCTGGGCTCTGTGCCCCTCAGCTCAGCCCTACTCTGGGCTCTGTGCCCCTCAGCTCAGCCCTACTCTGGGCTCCGTGTCCCTCAGCTCAGCCCTACTCTGGGCTCTGTGCCCCTCAGCTCAGCCCTACTCTGGGCTCTGTGTCCCTCAGCTCAGCCCTACTCTGGGCTCTGTGTCCCCTACTCTGGGCTCTGTGTCCCTCAGCTCAGCCCTACTCTGGGCTCTGTGTGAGCTAGGGCTGGGCAATATATCGATATCGTGATATGAGACTACATATCGTCTGGGATTTTGTATGTCGTAGTATCGTGATATGGCATAGGTGTTGTCTTTTCCTGGTTTTAAAGGCAGCATTACAGTAAAGTGATGTCATTTTCTGAACTTACCTGACTGCTCTAGCTGTTCTATTCTTTGCCTAGTTATTACATAGGCACTGCTGATGATTATTTATCAAAAATCATATTCTATTGGTACTTTCACAATAATTTTGTGAAAGTGCCAATAGTCATCCCCACAGTAACATCACAATATCGATATTGAGGTGTTTGGTCAAGAATATTGTGGTATTTGATTTTGTCCGTGTCGCCCAGCCCTAGCGTGAGCCCTGCGTGAAACGGCGGGAATTCTGGGGGAAGTCAGGCGCGGAGAGCGACGGCGCTCGACGGCGGAGGGGGTGCGGGGTGCGGATCGGCGCGGCGCGGCGCTTCCTCCCTGGCAGCGGCGGAGACCGCGACGCGTTTTGGCGGTTCCTCGCCATCCGCCGCCGTCGTCTCACCGGCCATCTGCCGCGGGGAGGCGTCCAGGTTTCTGACGCCTGTCAGTCACCTGCGACGTGCCATCGGCTTCGCACAGAAATACGCTCTGTGCTTCGATTGGGCGCGAACAGACATCTGCTGCGCTCTCAGATCCACAGCCTGATCGGGTCCTCTGCGGTACACGTCTTATATTCCTGTGAAATGTGTGCGGGTGTGTGTGTGTGTGTGTGTGCGTGCGTGTGTGTCTGCGGGTGTGCGTGTGTGTGTGTGTGTGCGGGTGTGCATTTTCTGCATTCTTAACTTTTGATTTATCCATGCGGAGCGGGATTAAAGCCAATAAAACTGTAAAACTGATACACGCTGATAGTAAAGTAGAGGCTGTAAAAGAATTCCATTCCCAAGTATTGAATTTTTAAATCTTTGCTCTCTCTTTGAAATCAGGCTCAGAGTTCCAGCATCAGGCACCTGCACTAACCGCTGTACCCTTACGGCCGCTCTGATTGGCTGCGCGCCTTTTGAACTCGCGCGGCACAGGGAGGGCTGCCAAGCGCAGGCATGCTGGGAGCCTGAACAGCGGCGTTTGACGGCGAGGCCTGCGCTCCAGCGCCGCGATCGGTTTGCCCTCTGGTGCCGATACCGCCGAGGTGGAAGCCAGCGCCATGGCGACGGCGGCGGTTGGTGGCACACCCACGGCCGCTCGGACCCGCGCCAGTGTGGCAAATTAAGAGCGCAAAAGCAGAGTCGTTGCTCAGACCCGCAACAGTGTGCCAAATTAAGAGCGCAAAAGCAGAAAATCCGCTTGGGCCAGTGTGGCAAATTAAGAGCGCAAAAGCAGAAACTCCGCTTGGGCCAGTGTGGCAAATTAAGAGCGCAAAATCAGAAACTTCGCTCGGACGCCGCCAGTGTGCCAAATTAAGAGCGCAAAAGCAGAAACGTCACTCGGACGCCGCCAGTGTGCCAAATTAAGAGCGCAAAAGCAGAACCGCCGCGTAACCTGGCAGGGTAAAAGGGCAACCTGCCACCATCACCACCTGGCCTGTCCACACCTCCAGCAGTTACACTTCCCAGCTGGGGGTGTAGCGTAATGGTTCGGGAACTGGGCAGAGGCTGCAGGTTTGATTCCCAGGCACTGCCATTGGACTCAACCTGACCTGCTTCAGTAATTCTGTATGGATATGTGGACTATGAATATGGATATGGACATGGATATTCAGCAAATCGCCAGCTGTTCTATGTAAACGGTGTAAACCGCACTGGCTAAGAGATGGTCATGTGACCCAATTACACAGCGTGGACGACTGGTCATGTGACCCATATCTATATAGCACCGAGACCTGGTCATGTGACCCATGCCCGAGCCCCACACAACCCGAAATATGGTCACATGACCCTTATCCACAAAGGAATGAAGAACAGTCTCATGATCTAGACAGGAATGTGCATGGAACACGAGCTCATTTGCATATAAACCGGTTTTCCGACATTGGTGCTCATTTTGTTGCTCACAGTAACATAGAATCAATAAAGGAACCAGTCCAATTTTATAAATAAACTATGGTTGAACTGTAAGTGCAGTGCATGCATGAACGTGTACACACACACACACACACAAACTGCATGTATTTGAATGGGGAATTATTCATGATTTAGTGACCAACTTAGAGGGAAATCTTGCATTCCTTAATCCTGCACGAACAGAATTCTGACTCTTTAGGAAAGAGGGAGAAGAGTGAGGGGCAGATAGAGAGAGAGAGAGAGAGAGAGAGACGGGGAGAGATAAAGAGAGAGAGACAGAGAGAGAGGAAGGGAGAGATAAAGACAGAGAGAGAGAGTGAGTTAGGGAAGGAAAGAGAGCAAGACGGGAGACAGAAGAGAGATTAACGGATTTGTCAGAGCTGCCAGTGCCTGTGTTCTGAGACTAGCCTACAGCTGCAGTGAGGATCCAGAGAGAAGCCAAACACAAACGGATAAACACA
Organism: Anguilla pacifica; assembly: GCA_039654925.1. Classification (NCBI taxonomy): domain Eukaryota; kingdom Metazoa; phylum Chordata; class Actinopteri; order Anguilliformes; family Anguillidae; genus Anguilla; species Anguilla pacifica. The sequence continues at coordinate 5,826,391 of CM077284.1, forward strand.
TACAGATACTAATGCTGACACACTCACACACACACACACACACAATAAACACACACACACACACACACACGCGGGCACGCACACAGAAACACACACAATAAACACACTCCCACACACACACACACACACACACACACACTAAACACACTCACACACACAACACACACACACGCACACACAATAAACACACTCACACGCACGCACGCACGCACACACAAACACAAACACACACACCCGATACAAACACTAACACAAATGCACATACAACACACATGCAGGCACACACACACGCACACAGAATACGAACACTAACACAAATGCACATACCATACGATACACACACACACACACACATGCACACACACGCACGCACACCCTGCAGTCTCTCTCAGTCTGCGAGGCTGACAGTGACACAGTGTGGCTGCAGTGCTTAAGGAACTCAGGCCAGGTAAAGCAGTCACATCGCCCTCTCCTCCCAGAAACACCTTCAGCAGAACCAGGACACAGAGTCTCTCCTGGGCTGTACACAAGCACCACGGAGATCACTGCTCCAGATCGGATCGCACAAACCAAACGTCTATGGTGCCACACTCCCTTCACTGCAGTCCCCATGCACTTAATTAGAGGAACTGTCTCTGGTTATAAACGCACGGCACAGGAGTAGCAGTCTCAGCAGCCGCTATTGCACCGCTCCCCTGGCTGAACCTGCAGGGGTAATTACAACCAGAAGCACATCTTTGGTATCGAACAGTGCATTATGGGGTGGTGCCTGGGGGACTCAACCTGGCAGGCAGTCTGAGAGGACAGAGCTACTGCAGGCCCTCTTGCAGTAGCGCAAACCTCCTGCCGAGGCTGTGACAGACTCAGGCGTATCCCGTTCTCCCGAGGGGGTGCGTACCTGTGTCCCAGGTGCCAACTTGGGCGAAGAAAGCCAGCGTCAAACACACTGACAAAGGTTCCACAATTAAAGTGTGGATTGTTAGAATCTTCTAGGCGCTGATATAATTAAGTCAGATATGAAAGAGGGCATCGCAAAGCAAAACTGAGGGTGCGCGTGGCTGCCGTACCCACGCAAAGAAACGGTCGTTAAAACTCAATACTGAAATGAAGAACCGTCTTTATTTTAAGCAGCAGAGTGTGTGTGTGTGTGTGTGTGTGTGTGTGTGTGTGAGAGCATGCATGCGTGTGAGTGTGTGTGTGTCTGTGTGTGTGTGTGTGTGAGTGTGTGTGAGTGTGAGTGAGTGTGTGTGAGTGTGTGTGTGTGTGTGTGTGAGTGTGTGTGAGTGTGTGTGTGTGAGTGTGTGTGTGTGAGTGTGTGTGAGTGTGTGTGTGTGAGTGTGTGTGTGTGAGTGTGTGTGTGTGAGTGTGTGTGAGTGTGTGTGTGTGTGTGTGAGTGTGTGTGTGCATGCATGCATGTGTGTGAGTGTGTGTGTGTGAGTGTGTGTGTGTGTGTGTGTGTGCGTGTGTGTGTGTGTGAGTGTGTGTGTGTGTGTGTGTGTGTGTGTGAGGGTGCTGTGTGTGTGTGTGTGTGTGTGTGTGTGTGTGCGTGAGTGTGTGTGTGTGTGTGTGTGTGTGTTTGTGTGAGCATGCATGCGTGTGAGTGTGTGTGTGAGTGTGTGTGTGTGTCTGTGTGTGTGTGTGTGTGTGTATGTGTGTGTGTGTGTGTGTGTGAGTGTGTGTGAGTGTCTGTGTGTGTGTGTGTGTGTGAGTGTGTGTGTGTGTGTGTGTGTGTGTGTGAGTGTGTGTGTGTGTGTGTGTGTGTGTGTGTGTGTGTGTGTGTGTGAGTGTGTGTGTGTCTGTGTGTGTGTGTGTGTGTGTGTGTGTCTGTGTGTGTGTGTGTGTGTGTGTGTGTGTGTGTGTGTGTGAGTGTGTATGTGTGCGCACACTCGCTCAGGGGCTTATGGTCCTCTCTGTTTATTCAGACTCTCCCCGCTCCTCAGCCAGTGGGAGAGTAAGCCCGGGTCTGTGAACAGGCTGCTCTCGCTCTCCGCTGCTCTGGGTAAATCAGAGCTGCATTGTTAAGCAGAACCCTCAGGACCTTCTCTCCCCCTCTCGCAAATCTCGCTGCTCCTTTAAAGTTTCCTTTTAAAAAACGGAAAACAACTGCAGCGTCCCTCCCCGTCAAAAAAAATAACAATAACGAAAAAGGAAAAATTAATTTTTTTAAAAACTGTAATCACGATTTTAATTTGCCAAGACAGCCCAAAATTAACCGCTGAGCGCAGAATGTTTGTTTTTTCCGGCAGTTGGGAGATCTCGTGCGATTCGCCGCGCTCCAGCATTTCCCCCCAGTTTCTGGTTTCGGCTAAAACGGGAAGAGGTGGAAAAAAAAGAGAGGGAAATATGTGGAAAATTCGATTCCGTTTATCGTGCAGCCCCCCGAGGAACGAAGGAACGAAACGAACGGATGAACAAACGAGTGAGCGCATAAATAACTGCGTAAACTCGGAATGAACGAGGGTGGAAGAGGCGGCGTAGGCCCGCCCCCCCCGGGGGGTTTGACCCCGCCCAGTCTCCGCCCGCCGACGCCCGCCCGCGGAATTCGGGAACGCGGGGACGATGAAAATAATTAGGGTAAAAATAATTAGACGATGGCGCTCGCTCGCTCGCTCTCTCTCTCTCTCGCTCTCTCTCTCGCTCGCTCGTTCTTCTGGACGCGGAGGGGGAGCCCCAGGGCTGGCAGCCGCTGAGCGGGGGCTGGGGGGGGATTGGGGGGGGGGGCGTTGGGGGTGTGGCCTGGGGGAGGGAGCTACCTTCGGTGGAGGACGCGTGGGTTTTTCTGACGAGGCCTTCGAAAAAAAAAACAAAAAAAAAAAACTTCTGCTTCTGTTTCAAAGGAAGCAGGAGGAGGAGGAGGAGGAGAGGCCAGCGAGTTCGCCCTGCGAGAGAATCTTCCGGAAGGAGGGCCCGACGCCGGGGGATGCTGGGATGGATCCGGAGCGGCACCTCGGTCCGGGACGGTCAGCTGACCTGTTCGGCTCTGCGACCGCAGTCGACCTTCGACCCCCTCGGGCTCATTACGGCTCCGCGGCCCCCAGGCTCCGCCTCCTCAGCCCCCCTCGCAGCGCCCCCGCTGACATCGCCATGCCAACGGCGGGGCCAGTTACCGCGAGTGACGCAGCGAGCGCTCGAGCTTCGGCGGCGTGAGTAATTACGCACGCACGTGTGGCACGGCTGGTATGCGGGGGTGGGGGGGGGGGGGGGGGACTGTCCGAGCCTCACTGAGTTCGGGGATCAGAGAGGTTGCGGGTTCGAGTCCCCCTTGAGTCACAGAAGGACAGAACCCCACGACGGGGGAGGAGACGTCCCCCTAGTCGGCAAAGATGGAGGAGAGGTCACACTGTGCTGCTGCCCTCTCAGCCACGCCCAAACACCTCCCCCTTTTCTGTGACGGACATACGAACGTCAGGAGGACTGGCAGAGACCACTGCCGCTGACCACAATGCCAGACCGCTTCTCTTCTCTTTTTGAGATCAGTGATTTTACACAGAGACAGCAGCACAAAGCTAGTGATGGCAGAATGAGATACGCCCTGGCCTGGCCTAGCATGGCCTGGCCTGGCCTGGCCTGGCCTGGCCTGGTTCGGCTCGGCTGAGGCCCAGGGCGGTGGCTTACGCCCTGCCACACCTGTCACTGCTCCTTCATAACACGGCATAAGTGAAGAGCAAACTACTGGACAGACGTGAGCACCATCTCTCCCTCACTCCCTCCTCTTCTCTCCCTCTCTCTTTGAGCTCTCTCCCTCTGTCACTCCCTCCCTCTCTCCCGCTCTATCTCTCTCTTTCCATCCTCTTCTCTCCCTCTCTCTTTGAGCTCTCTCTCTCCCTCTGTCACTCCCTCCCTCTCTCCCCCCCTCTCTCTCTCTCCCTCTCCATCTCTCTCTCTCCCTCTCCACGCCGATCATCCGCACGCCAGCCACAGCTGACACTCAGAATTGGTTCGCGGAGACTCGAGCGGTCTGACTGACGGACAGAGACGCGCCCGCCACGCCGCCGAGCGGCCGCCACGTTCCCGCTACGCTCCGGCGCTACGGCGGAACGCTTCCGACCGGCCCGCCGACTGAGAAGAACAGGAACAGACACTCCCTTCATCCGCCTGTCAATCAATCTCCCTAACAACGGCAGACGGGCCTGGGAGTGACCTTGTGTAATACGCTGTCTGTGCGGAGTGGATGTGATTGCGTGAAGGAGACCTGTGTGTGTGTGTGTGTGTGTGTGTGTTACAGGTACGCGCAGTGCCTGTTTGTGTACACCGGCCACAGGTGATGCGCGTTGTGTTTACCCATCAGCACTGAGTCTAATTTCCCCTCGGGCACAATAAAGTAAATCCCATCCGTCTTGAAAAGCAGTGTTCTAACCCGCGTACAGCGCAGAACAGCAGGAGGCCTGACAGCGAACAGCAATCATCCCCAGCCAGCGCAGCCGGTGACAAAGGAAATCGCAGCCTCGCTTCGAACCCGGTCCTTCTCACCGCCCGTGAGCTCTACCTGTGCACCGCAGGTGGGAGGAAACGGAGACGGCTTCCCCTCTGACCGCCGCCGCTGCTCCTGCCGCTGCTCCTCCTGCTGCTCCTGCTGCTGCTCCTGCTGCTCCTGCTGCTCCTGCTGCTGCTCCTGCTGCATGCCCTACGGCCTCCACAGCAGGTACGCAAGATCACCTCAGTCCTCCGGGCCAAGATGCTCCACTGTCAGTCTCAGCACTCTGACTGTAAGCGGTGTAATTACCCCTGAGGGTACCGCGGGCTGGAGGACAGGAAGCCAGGAAGCTGAGGGACGGCGGCCATCGCGCGGGCGCGGCGGGGGCAACGGAGGACGCGGCGAGCAGCGACCCGCTTTCACTCGTCTGCTCTTCAAAATGGAGGTCGCTGAAAATGTCAGAGGTCCCCCGACGGACGCTCTGACGGCCGCGAACCGGAGAGCGTCGCTCCCCGCGGAGCTCTGCTGCGACACAAATCTGCGCCACGCGAAGAAAATCAAAATCCGGAAGCGTAGCTACCGAGTGAGCCGCTGGCTACTGAAACGCGCGCAGAACAGAACATTTTTACAACTGACGTCTCGTTTTTTTTTTTTCTACAATCTTTCTTCAATGACATCAGTGCTCATCGATTGAGATCGACATGTACTGTGGTCATGTCAGGACCAAGAGCTTTCGCCTCCTGGTGAAAAACTCACTGGAGCCAAAGCCACAGACAAGAGCTCCCAAGTGCATTTCTCACCAGTTTAACACGCAGTGGGGGAAAAAAAAGGGGAAATTCTCAATGTGGGTGAATCCCGTCGCAGAAAAGGGGGGCCAAGCGTAAATTAAGCTGGAGACACGGGGGCCGGCTTCCGGAAATAGAAAACTGGCTTAATCACATCCTCTGACCTCACAACGCCCCTGGGGGGGGATTCTGATCATCGCCCTCGCCAACGTGAAAGCGGTGGCTCTGACCGGATCGTGGAAGCAGGGGCAGATTTACTCTCCTCCGCATGATTGGCCGTTCCCCTGAGGAAGACGCCCGCTCCTGATTGGTCGGTCTCCAGAGCGGCTCAGCGCAGCGGTAATGGGCAGGACTGGCACGCTGGCACGCTGGCACGCTGGGGTCACGCCCCCGGGGGTCACAACAGACCAGCGCAGAGAGCGCAAGAGTAAAGGTCACCGACTGCATGTGTGTGTGAGTGTGAGTGTGTGTGTGTGCGCGCTGCATTACCATCAGGGTGTGTGTGTGCGTGCTGCATTACCATCAGGGTGTGTGTATGTGTGTGTGTGTGCGTGTGGGTGTGAGTGTGTGTTTGTGTGTGTGTGTGCGTGCTGCATTACCATCAGGGTGTGTGTGTGTATGTGCGTGCTGCATTACCATCGGGGTGTGTGTGTGTGTGTGTGTGTGTGTGTGGAGAAGGGTGAAGGGGAAGGGTAAATGCAGGTTGTCAGAATCACAGAGCACTGCTGCCACACACACACACAGACACACACACACACTCACACTGTGCCGATACAGCACAGAAACCCAGAGCCACACACACCTGTGCCATCACAGCACAGGAACCCAGAGCCACACACCTGTGCAGACACAGCACAGAAACCCAGAGCCACACACCTGTGCAGGCACAGCACAGAAACCCAGAGCCACACACACCTGTGCAGACACAGCACAGATACCCAGAGCCACACACCTGTGCCGACACAGCACAGGAACCCAGAGCCACACACCTGTGCAGACACAGCACAGGAACCCAGAGCCACACACACCTGTGCCATCACAGCACAGGAACCCAGAGCCACACACCTGTGCAGACACAGCACAGAAACCCAGAGCCACACACCTGTGCAGGCACAGCACAGAAACCCAGAGCCACACACACCTGTGCAGACACAGCACAGGAACCCAGAGCCACACACCTGTGCCGACACAGCACAGGAACCCAGAGCCACACACCTGTGCAGACACAGCACAGAAACCCAGAGCCACACACCTGTGCAGGCACAGCACAGAAACCCAGAGCCACACACCTGTGCAGACACAGCACAGAAACCCAGAGCCACACACCTGTGCAGACACAGCACAGGAACCCAGAGCCACACACCTGTGCTGGCACAGCACAGAAACCCAGAGCCACACACCTGTGCAGACACAGCCCAGGAACCCAGAGCCACACACCTGTGCAGGCACAGCACAGAAACCCAGAGCCACACACCTGTGCTGGCACAGCACAGAAACCCAGAGCCACACACCTGTGCAGACACAGCACAGAAACCCAGAGCCACACACCTGTGCTGGCAACCTGAGTCAATGACAGAAATGACGCTGCCCTCCATGCAGCCGCACTGATGAAGCCTCCGGCCTCGGGCTGCTCAGGAAGGGAGTTCCAGGGAGTTTTCACGGCTACATTTCCATAGAATTTGGCTTCGTTTGCGTCCGTTTGCGTCCGTTTGCCGAAGCGTTGCCGTGAGAGCGTCCCCGGGGGATCCCGATGGAGGAGACTCTCAGTTTAACCTCTTAAGGCACAAGCCAAATTTTGCCAATCCTTGCCCATTTAGGGGGTACCCTATTTAAAGCTTTATAACTCCAGATGTAAACACCACAGAGACTTGAAAAATGGCTTAAATGAAGCAAGACATTTGTACAATTTACAATACTAACGCAGATTAGTTTATATTCATAATTTTGAAAGAAATAAACTGCCACAAATGCAATTGTTTTGACAAAAAATCAAAAATAAATTTGCACTTTTTAAGTTTGCAGTGAAATACTGAGAGATATGAGATATACAGGAGGTTAAACTACACCTGTGCTGGATCAAAAACTTCTTGACCACAAGTTCATAAAATCTAAGGGTGGATATGTAGAACTACTATAGATGTATGAAGCAAAAACTAAGCAGTGTACCCAGCGTCTCCAAATCTATCCAAAATGTCTAAATTATGCATTGTTGTAAATCACAACATATTCACATATTTCAATACAAATCAATTGTTTTGACTCAAGAAAATCACTGTTGCATAATTTTCAAATGGGAATTACAAGCTTTCAGTCAGTACAGTGGTCTAAAATAGCTAGGTGTCCAGAAACATATCCAAAATCTCTCCAAAATTGAATAAAATGCTTTTTGTCCATTATAAAGCATATAAATGAGCCCCTTATGAAGGTTTAAGATGAAACATTGCTATCAGATTTAAAAAATAATGCAAAAATATTGTCACACAATGCAGTACAGTACCTAAATGTGTAATAATTAACTCGTGTGTATTTCTATACTCTGTACTCTCGTATGTTTTCTTGTATGAGGGTAGGACAACATGAAAACAATTTTCGACCGCCCACCACGTTTTGGCAATGGTCCAACTCTGACGTCATCACTGTGGCATGCTTCACAAAAACTATTACACTACCATCTAACGCTATCATTTACAGTGTGAAATATTCACATTATATAACACCACTAACCTATTTAAAGATACTTAATTTCAAAAATAACGTATATAACCGAAATATTTTGAGCAGTAATACGAGCATAGCAATGATGAAATCTCCTCTATGTTCAGTAGATAGAGACAGAGACAGTATCAATGACGCTGTCCTATTCGCTTCTGTTTTGCTCCAGAAAACGATGTTAGCTAGGTCTATCAGCAAACATATGGCTTAGCTATGTCCAGAAGTCCTCAATAATAATAGTATTTTCCAAGAAATTACGAAATATCGTTGACCACCTTTCGTTAGCTGCAACGTATTTTTATGCTAAGATAGAGTGAATGCGCAAGTGAATGCGATGCTAAGAATATTTTCTGTTACGCTGACCTATAAAACGCTATTCCAAAAGCAGAATTAGACATGTTATACATCGTTAGAAAGCTCATACTCTCACCTACTGAATAAATGAATTGTCAATCAAGCCAGACTGTACTAAAAAGAGCGACGACGCCGTAAACAACAGGTGTGGTATTACGCACAGCTATTTTGGAAGATACCCAGGCGTCACAGATGCGCCTATATTTCCCAAACTGATTGTCCAAGACAATATATGACCACGCAGTCTCAAAAGGGACATCTCTACACGTAAAACCAACAGTAAGGATTTATATTTATTTAATATTTAGTCCCAGATATTGACTGTAGAATGACATGGTATCATTTTTAAAAACTTTTTCTCGTTTATGTTGTTCAGTGAGCAGCGTTTTCACTGCTGTATAGGCATATCTTAGGGCTGTTGTCGGGTTTATCTTGTTGCTATGACGGAATATGATTTTTTAGTGGTGAAAGAATATTTTTATGAATGCCAAGATAGACAATATTGTCCATTATGTCAAGGGTGG
>CM077284.1:5840179-5845179 GCA_039654925.1 Anguilla pacifica
CGCCCCTCTGCCGAAAACTTCCATCGCCTCATCCTGCCGCCCCGGGAACGCCGGAACGCCGGAATGCCGAGAGCGGAGCGGGCAGCGCCAGGAAGGGGAGAGAGCGGCGTTCCAGGAGACCAGAGCGTCCGCCAGGCGCTTCTGGCACACAGCGGATGGGACGGGCGGATGCCAAATCTTTGGGGGGGGGGGGCGGGGGAAGGGGGGGGGGGGATGCATGGAAGTGGAATTTTCCGATTGTGGCTAGTTGCACGCATGGCGGGCAGGGAGACGGGAACAGCCAGGACATGGTGTGCAGAGCGTGTGCGTGTGCGGGAGAATTACCGCACGCTCGCCCCAGCCCCCGCCGCTGCCCGTCGGTGTCCGAGCGAAACCGGGAACACCCCAAAAAGATCGGTTCAACCGCGGAACACGGGCTCCCCCTGCAATCGACCCCCCGATATGCATAACCAGCCAGGGGACCCCTAAACGTCCACTAACCCCGATACAAAAAAAACCAACAACAAAAAAAAAACCAAGCAGCTGGCAGAGAGCAAAGCCCATCCTCCTCCTCCTCCTCCTCCTCCTCTCTGCACTAACGCGAGCAAACAGGATGTTTCCTCCTTGGAAGGGAAGTCGTTTCCCCAACGCGCGGGTAAAAAAACACTGGATCTCAAATTGAATTCATTTAAGAGGGGAAAAGAAGATAAAACGACAGGACCGGTGCCGTCTGAGAATAGACGAGGACGCTGGACGCTCGACTGCTCGTCCCGTTTCAGCTCCCGCGTGGGGGGGGGGGGGGGGGGGGGGTCACTAAACCCGGGGATAATAAAATTCGGGGGTTAATAAAAACCTCGCAAAACGTGATGCAGGCCGTAGCAACACAAGCGCAGGGCCTCTGGTCCAAACGAGCTCGTCACAGAGCGCGCGGAGCTTCTGAATAATTACGCTCCCGTTTTAGCCTGGGTGAGTCACCGCCCGCTTGCCCCCGTCACAGACGCACGCAGAGCTAATGTAGCGCGAGCGCTACGTCCGCCAGAGCGTCCCGAACGCTGGGAACACGACAGGGCCGTTAGCGCTGGCTGATCACCACAGGGCTGCTAGCGCTGGCTGATCACCAAAGGGCCCTTAGCTCCTGCTGATCACCACAGGGCTGCTAGCGCTGGCTGATCACCAAAGGGCCGTTAGCTCCTGCTGATCACCATAGGGCTGCTAGCGCTGGCTGATCACCAAAGGGCCGTTAGCTCCTGCTGATCACCATAGGGCTGCTAGCGCTGGCTGATCACCACAGGGCCCTTAGCTCCTGCTGATCACCACAGGGCTGCTAGCGCTGGCTGATCACCACAGGGCCGTTAGCTCCTGCTGATCACCACAGGGCCGTGAGCGCTGGCTGATCACCACAGGGCCGTTAGCTCCTGCTGATCACCACAGGGCCGTGAGCGCTGGCTGATCACCACAGGGCCGTTAGCACCTGCTGATCACCACAGGGCCGTTAGCACCTGCTGATCACCACAGGGCCGTTAGCACCTGCTGATCACCACAGGGCCGTGAGCGCTGGCTGATCACCACAGGGCTGTTAGCTCCTGCTGATCACCACAGGGCCGTGAGCGCTGGCTGATCACCACAGGGCCGTTAGCTCCTGCTGATCACCACAGGGCCGTTAGCGCTGGCTGATCACCACAGGGCCCTTAGCTCCTGCTGATCACCACAGGGCCCTTAGCGCTGGCTGATCACCACAGGGCCCTAGCTCCTGCTGATCACCACAGGGCCCTTAGCACCTGCTGATCACCACAGGGCCGTTAGCACCTGCTGATCACCACAGGGCCGTTAGCGCTGGCTGATCACCACAGGGCCCTAGCTCCTGCTGATCACCACAGGCCCCTTAGCTCCTGCTGATCACCACAGGGCCCTTAGCACTGGCTGATCACCACAGGGCTGTTAGCTCCTGCTGATCACCACAGGGCCCTAGCTCCCGCTGATCACCACAGGCCCCTTAGCTCCTGCTGATCACCACAGGGCCCTCAGCGCTGGCTGATCACCACAGGGCCGTTAGCGCTGGCTGATCACCACAGGGCCGTTAGCGCTGGCTGATCACCACAGGGCCGTTAGCTCCTGCTGATCACCACAGGGCCGTTAGCTCCCGCTGATCACCACAGGGCCGCTAGCGCTGGCTGATCACCACAGGGCCCTTAGCACTGGCTGATCACCACAGGGCCCTTAGCACCTGCTGATCACCACAGGGCCCTTAGCACCTGCTGATCACCACAGGGCCGTTAGCACCTGCTGATCACCACAGGGCCCTTAGCACCTGCTGATCACCACAGGGCCGTTAGCACCTGCTGATCACCACAGGGCCCTTAGCGCTGGCTGATCACCACAGGGCCCTAGCTCCTGCTGATCACCACAGGGCCGTTAGCGCTGGCTGATCACCACAGGGCCCTAGCTCCTGCTGATCACCACAGGCCCCTTAGCTCCTGCTGATCACCACAGGGCCCTTAGCACTGGCTGATCACCACAGGGCTGTTAGCTCCTGCTGATCACCACAGGGCCCTAGCTCCCGCTGATCACCACAGGCCCCTTAGCTCCTGCTGATCACCACAGGGCCCTCAGCGCTGGCTGATCACCACAGGGCTGTTAGCTCCCGCTGATCACCACAGGGTCCTTAGCACCTGCTGATCACCACAGGGCCGTTAGCACCTGCTGATCACCACAGGGCCCTTAGCTCCCGCTGATCACCACAGGACCCTTAGCACTGGCTGATCACCACAGGGCCGTTAGCGCTGGCTGATCACCACAGGGCCGTTAGCGCTGGCTGATCACCACAGGGCCGTTAGCTCCTGCTGATCACCACAGGGCCGTTAGCTCCCGCTGATCACCACAGGGCCGCTAGCGCTGGCTGATCACCACAGGGCCCTTAGCACTGGCTGATCACCACAGGGCCGTTAGCTCCCGCTGATCACCACAGGGCCGCTAGCGCTGGCTGATCACCACAGGGCCCTTAGCACTGGCTGATCACCACAGGGCCCTTAGCACCTGCTGATCACCACAGGGCCCTTAGCACCTGCTGATCACCACAGGGCCGTTAGCACCTGCTGATCACCACAGGGCCCTTAGCACCTGCTGATCACCACAGGGCCGTTAGCACCTGCTGATCACCACAGGGCCCTTAGCACTGGCTGATCACCACAGGGCCCTTAGCACCTGCTGATCACCACAGGGCCCTTAGCACCTGCTGATCACCACAGGGCCGTTAGCTCCCGCTGATCACCACAGGGCCCTTAGCACCTGCTGATCACCACAGGGCCCTTAGCACCTGCTGATCACCACAGGGCCGTTAGCACCTGCTGATCACCACAGGGCCCTTAGCACCTGCTGATCACCACAGGGCCGTTAGCACCTGCTGATCACCACAGGGCCCTTAGCACCTGCTGATCACCACAGGGCCGTTAGCACCTGCTGATCACCACAGGGCCCTTAGCACCTGCTGATCACCACAGGGCCCTTAGCACCTGCTGATCACCACAGGGCCGTTAGCTCCCGCTGATCACCACAGGGCCCTTAGCACCTGCTGATCACCACAGGGCCCTTAGCACCTGCTGATCACCACAGGGCCGTTAGCACCTGCTGATCACCACAGGGCCGTTAGCGCTGGCTGATCACCACAGGGCCCTTAGCACCTGCTGATCACCACAGGGCCCTTAGCACCTGCTGATCACCACAGGGCCGTTAGCACCTGCTGATCACCACAGGGCCCTTAGCACCTGCTGATCACCACAGGGCCGTTAGCACCTGCTGATCACCACAGGGCCCTTAGCACCTGCTGATCACCACAGGGCCGTTAGCTCCCGCTGATCACCACAGGGCCCTTAGCACCTGCTGATCACCACAGGGCCCTTAGCACCTGCTGATCACCACAGGGCCGTTAGCACCTGCTGATCACCACAGGGCCCTTAGCACCTGCTGATCACCACAGGGCCGTTATCTCCCGCTGATCACCACAGGGCCCTTAGCACCTGCTGATCACCACAGGGCCCTTAGCACCTGCTGATCACCACAGGGCCCTTAGCACCTGCTGATCCCCAGAGGGCCGTTAGCTGCAGCTGATCAGGGCAACACCACAGGGACGTTAGTCGTTCCATTTTATGTGAAGAAGAAATGTTGATGTTGGTGCAGGGCGGTAGAATAGAAAACTTATAAACAGAGATTTTGCACATTAAGGTTCCACAGTGATATTTTACAACTGCATGCATGCCATTACCAAGATTAAAGTACATACTGCCCCGCTGCACGAAGTACAAGTCCAAGATCAAATAAAGAGTCCTATGTAGTAACGTAGAAGAATAACCCTATCAATGAATGGTACTTCATAAGAGCTACATGACCCCTTGATGGGTTCTACATAGCACCTTCATAAGCACTACATAGACATTCATAAAGGCTTATGTCAACAACAGCAAACAGGTATATGGCAATGACACTTGCATCAGTGATGACCTTACACACCACATGCCATTTGCAGTTGTTGACATAGGCATTTATTAACGTTTATGAACAGCTTGTTAAGACGTTACGTACTGATTATGATAGAGTTCTCATGACGGACAATTCATACAAAGTGATACCGTTGTAAGCACTGGCCTCCACAGTGAGCTTGTACAGAGGACATGCGATTCACACCCAAACACTGCCCTCACTGACATTCCCTCTGATATTACAGCTCAGGACAGTCCTGGTGTCTGAGTGAGCATTCTCACCAGATCGTGGGTGGGTCACAGACAGGTTTCACTATTCAGCCTCCTGGCCTGGCACTCAGGGATTTTCCACAGAAAAGCAGCTGCCCTTCTGCCACTCCGGGGAACTTCCCACCCATAATTCCCTGCGACGGTGGTCATGGCACCAGCTACGTAGGCCCCTCCCACCTCCGTCATAGTTAAAGAGGCATGCTGACCTCATGAACACAAAATTTTTTTTGATAAACACAAACTTGTTAAATTCCCCTTGAGACTAACAGACACACACAC
>CM077284.1:5847679-5900179 GCA_039654925.1 Anguilla pacifica
GGCTCTTGAGCTGGAATCGGCACTTGTGCCTAATATCGCGCTCCTCTTGCTTAAAGCCACATACACGGTTTTGGCTGCCGTTCCTTGCTTTTGTTAGCCAGCCTATAACGGGCTCCCGACTGGGGCTGTCCAGTGGAAGAAAAAATAAATAAATAAATCACCAACCCCGATGTGTTTTTCCTTAAGGACCCCCTGAAGAAATTCCACCCTCTTCCCCCGTTTCACCGAGCGACTGAAACGCAGCCCTTTCCCAGACCGGTCCCCGCGAACAACAATAGCGCCGTTAATGGAAGTCGCGACGAAGCCAATCTTCTGGGCCGAGGACGCTTTCCCCAAATCTGTCGTTAAATCCTGATAATAATAACATGGTGAATAATGGGGGAGCGGAGGGGCCGCTCCTTGGCGGAGCAGGAAGGAAAGAGTAAAAAGAGCGGAGGATTCCCAGGATGCCGGCGCGTTCTCTCTTTACGGCTCATCGGAGCCCCATTGTTGGAGATTTACGAGCGAGCGAGAGGGACACTGTGACTCGGGAGGAAGGCCGACGGTAACTCACTGCCAGCTCGGGGGGGGGGGGGTGGGGGAACAGGCAGGGGTGTGGTGCTGCCGGGTACATCGAGTGCTCCCGGCTCACCCCCAAAAAAACCACAGGGCTAATGTGAGAGAGAGAGAGAGAGGGAGGGAGAGATAGAGAGACAGAGAGAGAGAGAGAGGGAGAGGGAGAGAGAAAAAGAGGCAAAGAGAGGGACCGTGAGAAGGAAGTGAGCGAGACAGACACAGAGAGAGAGAGCAAGACATAGAGAGGGTGGAAGAGAGAGAGAGAGACAAAGAGATGAACAGAGAGAGAGGGAGAGACGCCTTGGCGATGAAAATGATCAACAAGACGTCGGAAAATTGGAAAGGAAAACGTCTCCCTGTGTGCTGTTCGGGAAACATGAGAGAGAGAGAGAGAGAGAACGGGAATTATAGTTGGGGGTAGCAAGGAGTTCTCACGGAGGGGGGGGGGGCAGGGGGGTTGGGTGGATTTCCAGTGGAACACACAACCACAGCCACGTAGAGCTAAATCTGTTTTCGGTACTGTACACAGAATGTCCCACGTAGAGGAGAAGTGTTGCTTACGTGATTATAATAGCGTGTCGGGGGGGGGGGGGGGTGGTGGAGGTGTTGGGGGGGGCGGGGGGGGGGGGTGGTGGTGGTGTTGGGGGGTGTTGGGGGGGGGCGGGGGGGGGGCATTAGATGTCACTGCTTTGAGATGGCATGGAAACGCCCTCCGCCCTGACCCAGGAAAATGTGACAGCGTGTTTTGCCGGTTTTGTCAGCCTCCCTGCTGCCTCCGCAGAGCCGCAGTCAGCCCCGGACAGTAAAATGGAAAGTGAACCTCGACGACGACGTCGCCGCTGGCTCAGTTCCACTGGCTGATGAAGAAACAGACTTTTTACTACGCCTGACAGACATGCTTTCGGTTTCGGCCCAGTTTTGGCCCAGTTTCGCTATGACCCCCGACTGCAGGAGCTCTGGAGTTCATTCATCTGGAAGGCCCGTGACAGGGCCTCAGCAGAATTTGGGACTCGGCAGGAGCGTCGGTCACGTCTGGCTCTTCGCTCGCTCCTAATCTCAGTGATGTCACGGGCGCTCGCGCTGCGACACGGGCGCGACCGCGACCCTTCCCGTCACCACGGGGCTCCGCCCGAACCGCTTGCGCCGCTTTTTTTCGACAGGTCCCCTCCCCTTGGGGGCGGGGGGGGCAGGGGGGGATGGTGCCAAGAAGCACAGACTCCACTGACAACTCCCCCCCCCCCCGAACATTAAACCAAGACATAAAAACAAGAGCAAGACATTGTTAGATGAACCGGGGGCAACAAACAATGGGCAGCCCTCTGCAGTCAGGGTTGAGGGAGGGGGGTGGGGGGGGTGGGGGCAGGTCGGGGCATGTGTGCCGACAGTCAGGGGCTGGCACAGGGAGAGGGGACGGGACAGGCGGACGCGTTTCGGAAACTCCCACGGAGTCAGTGCACATGACAAACGGGCCAGAGCATGGGGCCAATCACAGGAGATGGAGAGAGAGAGAGAGAGAGAGAGAGAGAGAGAGAGACAACTGATCACATTTACACCCTACACACCCTAATTGAGAAATATGTAACCCAAAACAAAAAACAAATATTTGCTTGCTTTATTGATTTTAGAAAAGCATTTGGCATCTAGGGTTTTTCTACAAAATTATTGAAAGTGGTGTAGGGGGTAAAACCTATGATCTAATAAAATCAATGTATACAGGGAACAAATGCAGCATAAAAATTGGAAACAAAAGAACAAATTTCTTCTCTCAGGAACGTGGAGTGAGACAGGGCTGCAGCCTTAGCCAAACTCTTTTCAATATTTATATTAATGAATTGGCAAACATATTAGAAAAAGCTGCAGTGCCTGGTCTCACTCTACACAACTCAGAGATCAAGTGCCTGTTCTATGCAGATGACCTGGTTCTCCTTTCCCCCAGTGAACAGGGGTTACAGAAAAGCCTAGACCTGCTAGAACAATACTGCCAGACCTGGGCCCTGGCGGTAAACCTAAACTAAAATTATGACATTATAAAAAAGATCCAGATCTCAGGGAACAAAAGACAAATTCATGTTAGGAACACACTACATTGAACATTCCTCTAATTACAATTATTTAGGGCTAAAAATCAGTTCTACAGGAAACTTCACCATTGCAGTGAATGAACTAAGGGAGAAAGCACGCAGGGCCTTCTACGCCATAAAACGATAAATTTGTGTAGAGATTCCAATTAGAATTTGGCTTAAAATCTTTGGCGCTGTAATTGAACCAATTGCTCTTTATGGCAGTGAAGTGTGGGGTCCACTCATCAGTCAAGAATTTGGCAAATGGGAAAAACATCCAATTGAAACCCTGCATGCAGAATTCTGTAAACATATCCTGAAATTACATAGAAACACAACAAGCAATGCATGCAGGGCAGAATTAGGCCAATACCCATTACTTATCAAAATACAAAAAAGGTCAATCAAATTTTGGAAGCACCTAAAACAAAGTGACCCCCACTCACATCAATACAAAGCCCTGCAATACTAAGAGTTGAGCAAAGCAAACAATCCCCTCACTCAGCTGGTCCTGAGCCTTAGTTCCCCACATACACTACCACACACTAACACCTCACCTGCTCAGGATCAGAACAAAACTACAAACATAAATAGAATAAACCAAATTGCAACACAGCTGAAACAGAATTATATAACCTACTGGGAAACTAAAACAAAATCGCAAAAAGTAAAATGAAATGTTACTTGGCCCTAAAAAGACAGTATGCTGTAGCGAACTACCTGACCACAGTTACTGACAAAAAACTGAGAACCACCTTGACGAGGTACAGACTCAGCGAGCACCACTTAGCCATAGAAACTGGCAGGCACAGAAAATCATGGTTGCCAGAAGAAAAAAGATTGTGCCAACAATTCAAAGGCAACCAAACTGAAACTGAAAAACACTTCCTAATGGAATGCACAAAATTTGACCAAATTCGCCAAGAATTCTACCAAAAAATGATCCAGAAATGTCCCCAATTCAATGATATACCCAATGACGATAGATTACCCTACCTATTAGGAGAAGAAAAAGGTTGCTGCATACTAGCAGCACAATTTGTGTTCTCTTGCCATACTGAGGGACCACCTCATGCACACATTTACACACAGCATACACGCGTACAAGCAGACACATAATATTCACTCATGCACACAACACACAGATAGTCAGACACACACACACACACACACACACCTAACATCACTTACTGATATTTTTGTATATATTTTTAGATTTTTTATATAACAAATTCACATTCTTGGATTCATTGTATATAGTTGTATGTTGTAACCACTGCTTTGGCAACACAAGTGCCTATATTTGTCATGCCAATAAAGCACTTTGAAATTGAAATTGAGAGAGAGAGAGAGAGAGAGAAAGAGAGAGACAGAGAGAGGCAGACAGAGAGAGGGAGGGAGGGAGAGAGAATGGGTGAAAGAGAAAGAGTTGAATTGAGGGCCAGAGAGACAGGGTAAGAGGTGCAGACGAGGTTCCCACGAGACTCTGCTCAGGGTGTGCACAGACTCGCAGCTGAAGGGTCTGGAGTGTTTCCAACACTCCCAGCTGCGCAAACGCTTGCAGTCCCCCAACGAGAGGCGCTACACGGCTTCCTCGCCCTCCCCCCCCCCCCCCCCACACCCCCCTCCCTCACACCCCAGCCCCATTATTCAATTAAGCCCTCGTTTACCCAGAACCGCCATTCTCAGCCAACAGCATTAATGCTCACGCGTTCTCATTGGGCCTCCACAGAAAGAGGGAAAAACAAACAAACAAAAAAAACTGTCAAAACGCGTAAACGAATTCACGCTTCGGCTAGCGCCGAACCGGGCCGACGCCTCCGCCCCCGCCGTGACCGGGGTTTGACTCCTCCCACGAGGTCCCGGCAGCGCACGTCTGCTTTTCGGGAGGAAATACGGAGGAGTTTCGAAAGGGGGGCCCCTGTTATGAAAATCTGTGGCGGCAGCGTTTATTGGGAAACCGGCCCGGGGTCGCGACCTCAGCAGGAAGCCACGCCGGTTTCCCAAAACTTGCGAGGCTCCAACGCAGGGAGGATTAGCCCTCGTCTGGGATATTTTCAACCCCAGACACGCCTGGAGCGCTCGCACAACCACACCGCGCGTTACATCACCGGGCGAGCATCTGCTCTAATCTCCAGAGCCCTTCCACAGAGCACACATCCGCCACTGAGGGCGACCGGCGGCGACCGAGTCACGCACTGAAACGGTTAACGGGAAACAGGGATCCTTCCTCTCTGCAGTAACACGACAGCGGCTAAAACCAAACCCCATTCCCCCCCCCCTCCCTGGTCAGTCACACCACAGATTCTCACTCCTGGTCTTTGGTTTGGGTGATTCATTCTCCAAGCGGCGTTTTGTTCCGACAGAGCAAAGGGATTTGGTCTGATTAAGCTGCTAATTGAAACCGCTGATCTGGTTTTGAAAGCTTTTCTTGGTTACCTGCTTGAGATTTTCTCTGCAGATGGGGTGTGTTACAAATGTTGCAAAAGAAAAGAGTGCAGGCATTTTTCATGGTTTGCTAGTGTTCAGTAAACAAATACATGAGGTCAACTTACGTAATGTCACATTTAGCACCAAAAAAGAAAAAACAAAACAAAAATAAGAGGGGGGGGGGGGGCGGAGGGGAACAGCTGACCATTTAACTGTGCTGAATTGAGACATCAACTGCTCCTTTCTGGAGTAGACTGGAAGCATGAACTAACCACTGTTGTAATACTGCACAGTACCGGTCTACACTGGAAAGCATTCATCAAACAAACTGACAAACAGAAAGCCAGAGTTGTCCTCCAGGACCAGGGCTGAAGAACAGTTTGGCTGAGACTGGTTTTGGTCCCAAACCAACAATTCTGTGGAATCGGGCAGAGCACCTGAAAATAGCTTTCCCTTGAGAAGTTTCTCTCCCACCTCATCCTCCATCTCCTCCTCTGCCCTCCCCCGCACCTTCCACACTTCCCAGCAACCCTCTTCCTCCTCCTGTTCTCTGTCCCGCACCGGTCCTCGTCCCCGCCGGCTTCCCAGCAGCCCATCCCAGGCCGTATCCCAATCAGCCAATGGGAGGCCTCCGAGCGGGCCCCGCCCAGCCTTGACCGAGCCCGGCCCACAGACCCCCCATTGTGCAAACTCACTTCCTCTATCTCGCCAACGGCCCTCGTATACAATGAGGGGCCCCACACTGGCCGGTCCCTGCAGGGTGTGGCCCCTCAGGGTGTGCCCCCCCCCCCACCCCAGGGGTGCTGATGGAAAAGGACACCCCTCCCCCCGGTGTTGGCCCAGAGAGGCAGAAGTTTGGGAGCAGTCAGGGTTCTAAAGGTTAATCAGTCACCACAGGAAGCCAGGAGAGAGCTCTGTGGCTCCTACTTCCCCCAAAATGATTCAGCAGAAAGTAGGTTCATCAACAGCGAGAGCATCGACTAAATCCAGAACAGAAAACCCCTAAAAATTTTTTTTAAAAATGAAAGAAAGAAACCCCTTCTTCATTCTGACCCACTTTTTTTTTTTTTACCATTACAAACCAGACCAAACCGTAACGCACAGCGAAAACCGATCAGTGCGCCAGCCCACAAAAGCCAAATTCGCTATAAATAAAACTGCGCAAACAGTAACAGAGCCTTCCCTCAACATTCTCAGCCCCAGGTAAGCCTCGTAAGTTATTTTTTATTTTCCTTTCCGTGTGAAACGCGAGCAGGTGTACCCGGCCACGGCGGCTCAAACGAACACCGCGCGCTCCGGTTCGAGCCGGAGCGAGGTGAGCTGAGGGGACAGACGACGGCTCCTACGCCCAATCAGAGCTAATCCCCGGGCTGACTCCCGAAAATCCTCACGGAACTCTCGCGCATTAAACGGGACACCGACAAGGCAGAACTAATGCGATACGTTTTTTCCCCTGGGATAAAAAAAAACGTTCCGTTGTATAAAAGCTTTGCGGCGAGCTCATCGTTACTAACGGCAGGAGCAGGGAGCCGCAGTCACACACAGGCCAGCTCGGCGATAACGATGCCGGGATATAAAATTTCCTCTTTATTATCCTTCACCGCGAAACCGGAGGAGGAGGAGGAGGAGGAGGCCCCCGTGGCGGTGCTCATTATCGCCGATTCCCCGCTGCGAAGCCGCCCAGAGATTGATCGGCAGACATTAAGCCGCCAAGCCGCCAAGTCCAACCGCTGCTCCAGACTCCCCCCCCCCCCTCACTTGTACCAAACAAGACTTATTTACTCGCCTTGCTGAAGGACAGCACTATAAATATTCTTTATGCATTTGAGTGGAAGCTATGCCAGAAATGCGAAAAAGCTTCTTTTTTTCCCCCCCTGTAAATTTCTGTGACCCCAAATTCCCACGGTCACTCCGAGTGCCCCCACCAGCCCCGCCTCCGGTACTGCAGCACAGTAACCAGGGCCCTGTCTGTCCTGTTGGGAAAGAGCAGGCTGGTAGAATGGGGCATTCTGGGTAGATCCTTCCGTCCAATCACGTCGCAGCTGGCGCCAGCGTTGACAAAGCAACTGCAGCCGCCATTGCTGCTCCTTTCTGGAGTAGACTGGAAGCATTAACTAACCACTTTTGGTTGTACACCGGGAAAACATTAATCAAACAAACTGACGAACAGAAAGCCAGAGTTGGAGCGGCGCTTGGGTATAACTTTCATTATTAATGCTGATTAATCTGTCAGTCATTAACATCCAGTAACATCTAGTGCTGTCTAAAGTGGGTCGACCCCAGAGAGGCCTCCGCAGGCGTCCGCGCTGCACCTGACACGGGGGCTTTCTGCAAACCCCACCGCGGCTAGGCCGCTAGCGCGCTGTACTCAAAACAGGCACACTCAGACCACGGTCGTCATGGCCACAAACAGAGACCGCACGATTGGGCCATAAACAGCACAGCGGGCCCCACTGAGCGCGTGCGGTCGGCGCGCTCATCTCATTTTCCGTCTCCTGTGTTCACTTTGATCTGCACAGAAGCGTCGAGGGCTCCGGGTTCCTCTCCGACACCCCGCCGGCGTTCGAGCACGCTAAAGCCCTCTGCCGAAACAACGCTAAGCCGCTCTTTGTTCGGTACAGCAAACGAAAACTACAATTAGAAAAAAAAAAAAAAGAAAAGAAAAAATGATGTCATTAGATTACACATTGGGAGGTTACTCTTCAAAAACAGATTTAAACAAGGAGGCAGAAAAAGTGACACACTGCTCTCGCGGCCGCTTGTTAGCCCTTATTTGGCAGGTAAGAGCCATTTGTGTGAATAGAGAGCTGCTTCATCTCGTGCAACAGGACAAGCCCGTGCCTGTTCCACCTCCCCGCTGTCTCCTGCTATTAAACAGCCCGATGCCTGCGGACCAGAGCGGGAATTAGCGCTGTACGTTCACTCACACACACACACAATGAAATGAAAAATTTGTTTCGCGAAAATATAAACTATGACTAAGCCTTCGTGGGAAAAACCTAAATTAAAATGAAATTTTAAATTGTCTTTAAAACTGGTGTCAGTAAAATCCATTTGAGTTAAATGTGTACAGGCCTTGTATTCCCTGCCCTGGGTTTGCATGGGCAAAGAAGAACACAAGCACTGTTGCTTCAAGGGAGGGGTGGTGCAGACCAGGGCAGAGATTTTCAAAATGAAACTAAAATCAAAACTAAACCTAATAATAATAACAAAACTAAGTTAAAAAAAAGAAAGTGAAACTAAAACAAGAACTCATAAAACTAAACTAAAAAGAAAGCAAAAATGTAAATAGAATAGAAATAAAATAAATAATAAACTTTAAACTAAAATCGCCTTGGCACATGCACACACACACCCACACACATGCACAAACATCCATACACACATATCAATACACACATACGCACAGACATGCACACGCACACACACCTACACACACACACACACACACACACACACACACACACACACAGACATACACACACACACACACACACACACACACACACACACACACAGACACACACACACACACACACACAAGGACATTGTCCGTGTGTGCAGCAGGCTCTGATGTTATGCTCTTGCTCTGCCCCAAGTGCACATAAAAGAACAGACCTGGGCCTGGCACTCTGTAATTACACTGCCCCAGAGGAATGCTGGGAAATAACCCGCCCAGCTGCCCTGAACACACACACACACACACACACCCACACACACACACACAGGCACACACACACACATCCACACACACACACAGGCACACACACACACATCCACATCCACACACACACACACACACACACACACACACAGACACACACACAAACATACACATACACACACACACACATCGACACACACACACACACACACACAGGCACACACACACACACACACACAGATCCACATACACACACACAGGCACACACACACCCACATCCACACATCCACACATCCACACACACACACACACACACACAGATACACACACACAAGCATAAGTAAAAGGACAAGTAAATCCTGGAGTGAGGTATCTTACAAACTGCATAGAGTCCATCATTGGGCCCAGCTGTGTAGTCCAGGCAGAAAGAAACTGAGCCTATACCCAGACGTTTGCTGTTTTTAATCTCAGAGAGGATGCTGCTGTGGAACAAACCCACTCAAACAAATAAATTAACTGTCCAGATGTTCAAAAGGTCCCTTATTGGAACTGGAATACACAGAATATATTTTAACAGCAGTGTATATTTATTTAAATATTATGCAATTATATTACAGTCCCTTGTTTAGGCCAAGTAAATTAATTTACTAATTTAATAAACTGACTGGTTCAATAGGCTGCTAATATCAAAATGTCAAGTGAAACAGGATGACATAGGCTAAACGCTATAAGAAGAATTTTCATAAATATCTAGGCTACATAACATCTTTATTTATAGCCATTTAGCTAACACATTTTATAGCTTATCAAATGTTAAATTCATAAGAGAAAAAGAATTCACAAGAGAAAGTTAAACCTTGCCTTGCCCATCACAGAACCATGCAATATTACAATCGTATCTTCTATATCCTGGTAAGTATTTTTTACGCGGAAGGCCGTGTGATCCCGACAGAACAACACAAAATATCACATTTGCATACTGCGTAGCCTGGGTGTATTTTCAGAGAGCGCGGCGCGGTGAGTTATCTAACAATGCTACAGTGCGGAGATCCAGAGCTGGAGAGCTCTGACCCTCACTGTACACAACGGAACCGCGCACAGCGAACACAGCACCGCTTCCTATAGGGCTTCTATTGTTAAGCGGCCTGCTGGTGGGTAGTGGGTGGGGGGGGGGGGGCGGAGAGAGGAGGGGGGTGGGGGGGGCCCTCTTTGTGAACATCCTTCACAACATAAAAAAACAACAAAAAAAACAGAGAACTGAACACTGTAAAAAAAAAAAATAATAATAAAGAATAATAATAATAAAAAAAAATAAACAAGGACAAACTCCAGGGCTGAAACCATGGCAACCGCGCGAGCAGCCCGCGCGCCGTTCCCCTGCGCGGGACGCGGGGCGGTGGCGGTGGCGCTCCTCCCCGCTGGTCACCGCCGCGGCGCTCGGCGGCTGTCAGGGGCGAATCGCGGCTCGCCCACGCACGCGCTCCTGCGGGCGCACTTCTGCTTTCCCGCAGCCCACTCGCCAAACGCAGCCCCTGACACCGCTGCCATTAACCCAGAGCCAGCTGCATCATGGGAAAAAAAAAAGAGATAATTCCCTGAAAGACATTCGGCGCAATTAACCAGAGCAGATGCTGTGTCGCATATGGGAATGAAGCATTATCATGGGATGGAATTCACTATACAGAATTCCGAGGCAGCACAACTGTAACATAATTGTTCGGAAACTAGGCCTGTATTTCCCAAAACTGAACAGTCCACTCCCACATGGGGCAGTGTCATTGTGCCTTTAAGCTTTTAAGGTGTGAGGTCACAAACACGTGATTATAATGCACTGAACTGAACGTTCTAACGCTGATGTCACAATCACTGCTGGTGACTGGAAGCAATGGAGTTCTAGAACACCTGGGGAAAAAAAATAAAATCCCCCTTCAAAGGGTTAAGCAAGGTGACCCTGAACCTGAGCTGCTTCACTAAATATCCAACAGGACCAGTGGATTGCATATAAAGCATGTCAGAGGTGTAAGTGCTCAGAATAAGCTCAACTGTAAGCTGAAAAATGTAAAATGTCCGTACTGTTAAGATATTGAACATATTTATATATAAAACATTATAAATACAATAAGTTGAACGCTGGAGCGAGCGCCTCTCGTGTTGTCTGGTGTTTCTAAGCCCTCAGATTTCTCCAACCGCTTCAAAGAGCAACAGCGGCAACTAACATCCTTTAATCAGTCACCTGCTCCCACCAGTCTGCGTGACAAATGGACCACAAGGTACTGAGAAAGTTCTTTTAAAAATGTAAATATTTATAATAAAAAAAATAAGCCGCTTTCACACCTGCACCCGAACCCGTAAATGTTCCAGAAAAGTTTGGCATCAGGTGGGGACAGGAGCCAGAGTCTATTTACTGTCCAAGATGTTCCTCCAATTTGTCGGGTTAGGACCTAGTCAGATTTACAAATTATCCCCCAAGACTACGCAAAAGGTTATGACGTACTTACGCAAAAAAAACCCTTTTGTTTCTGGCACAATTTCTTTAATAGCCTGCTTCACTGAATCTGCTCTCTCAGCAATTCTTGCGCAAATAAAAAACATTGCACACAGAAGACACTGAAGCATCATTGTGCGATTTTCTGAGGGAAAATTGAAGTTATTTTAGGAATGGAATAAGCAGTGTCACTGTCCTTGCTTGACATGGCTTTGTCTCTTGTAAGAACTCCATTACTAAATTGTCATCGTCGTCTGGCAAATTGCTTGAGTGCTATGCAATACTTCTCCCTGGTAAACATCTGAGTCAGGTTCTCCCGGTTTTAAGTTGTTTTTTTTTTTCCCCCGAACGCTAGCTAGCACCACATATCAGTAAGGCAGAGTTTTGGCGGTACAGCATGTACACAGAATTTGAGAGGTACGGTGTTTACACAGTCATGGTTTGGGAGGACAGTGTTTACACAGGCATGGTTTGGGATGTACAGCATGTAATAACAGCAGAAAAGATGTAGTGACAGTTTGACCCAGAGTGTGCTGTACCTCACACGCTAAAACACAGCTGTACCACACACACAGAAACACAGCTGTACCTCACACACTAAAACACAGCTGTACCACACACACAGAAACACAGCTGTGCCACACACACTGAAACACAGCTGTACCACACACACTCTGAAACACAGCTGTACTGCACACACACTGAAACACAGCTCTACTTCACACACTAAAACACAGCTGTAACACACACACTGAAACACAGCTGTACCGCACACACACTGAAACACAGCTGTACCACACACATTGAAACACAGCTGTACCGCACACACACTGAAACACAGCTGTATCGCACACACACTGAAACACAGCTGTATCGTACACACACTGAAACACAGCTATACCGCACACACACTGAAACACAGCTGTACCGCACACACACTGAAACACAGCTCTACTTCACACACTGAAACACAGCTGTACCGCACACACACTGAAACACAGCTGTACCTCACACACTAAAACACAGCTGTACCACACACACAGAAACACAGCTGTGCCACACACACTGAAACACAGCTGTACCACACACACTCTGAAACACAGCTGTACTGCACACACACTGAAACACAGCTCTACTTCACACACTAAAACACAGCTGTACCACACACACTGAAACACAGCTGTACCGCACACACACTGAAACACAGCTGTACCACACACATTGAAACACAGCTGTACCGCACACACACTGAAACACAGCTGTATCGCACACACATTGAAACACAGCTGTACCGCACACACACTGAAACACAGCTGTATCGCACACACACTGAAACACAGCTGTAACGCACACACACTGAAACACAGCTGTACCGCACACACACTGAAACACAGCTGTACCGCACACACACTGAAACACAGTGTTCTAAGAGGCAGCTCCTGACGCATTAAGGCAGTTACACATTAACCCATAACAATGCAACACTGATTCTTCTCAGGGAATGACCCCAACCTGCCATTAAGACAAGAATGCAGCAGGACAAATACGGAACGAATGGTGACCTATCGCACGGCCTACGCGAAACAGGAAGTGACCTCATTAACGTCAGGTCACGATTTCCCTGCAATTAACCAAAAGTATTTTTACTAGTAGCGGTTTCCTCCCTAGCAGACAAAAGAAAGAAAGAAAGAAAGACATTCAATCTTTTTTTTTTTAATTCATTTGCTGTGTATTTTTCTTTGCTTTGCTCGTCAGGTCCCGGGGTCATCAGGTTCGCTGTGCTCGTCAGAGCCCAGAGGAAGGCAGTGAAACTCACGCCGGGCCAGCACTGGCAGGGGCCGCGGCACTCGAAACGTTCTGCTAGAAAGGTTCGGAAAAGGGAAAGAGAAACAAAACGTCTGGATCTAATAATAGCCTCCCCAGACTGTAAACAAGACAGCGCTTTTGTGCTGATGCAGCAGGAATTCTCGGTGGCAGGGAGAGGGGAATTTCAGACCCCCGGGGGGGGGGCGTGGGGGGGGGGGGCAAATTGAGCCCGGAAAAACTGGCACAGTCCCGCTCCGAAGACGATATCGGCACGAGGAGCCGCACTCAGAGCGCAGGTGTTTATTGGCCGGTGTGCGTTTCGGGGTCAGGAAAACGCCCGCATCTGTACGACTGGGGGGCGGGATCTGTAGGACTGGGGGGCGGGATCTGTACGACTGGGGGGCGGGATCTGTACGACTGGGGGGCGGGAACGCGCCGCGATGAATATGTGTAAATTAAAGCGCCTGTTTATGAAGTGTGTGTGTTTGTGTGTGTGTGTGTGTGTGTGTGTGTGTGTGTATGCGTGTGTGTGTGTGAGTGTGTGTGTGTGTGTGCGTGTGTGTGCGTGTGTGAGTGTGTGTGTGTGTGTGTGTGTGCGTGTGTGTGCGTGTGTGTGCGTGTGTGAGTGTGTGTGTGTGTGTGCGTGTGCGCGTGTGTGTGTGTGTGCATGCACGTTCGGCTCCGTTAGCACAGCAGCACGCCTCTGAAAGTGGTCTGACACACAGATCTCTGTCTGAGATCTTCAGCGCTCAAATGAAGCGATGGCCCAGGCGCTCGCTGGGGGAGATCAAAGCCTTTCCCGACCCGCTCCGGTTAACCAGACGAGTTTGGGATGCCTTTACCCCCGCCCCCCAACGCCCCCCCCCCCCACGAAGGCTGGAGCAACGAGCGCCGGGAAGCCTGCACGTTTCAACAGCACGTTACTGTTAGAACAGCGCGCTGCTGACCGATTCTCTCGCGTTTCGCCACGCAGGAAGAGCGTCCGCTCACAAAAAAAAAGGCGCTAAGATCTGTCGCCCCCCCCCTCCCCCCCCCCCCGATCCTGCGGGCTCCTTCAGTCTTTAAGAGATAAATAACTTGACTCATAATGACTCAAGTGGAGAGATGGCGTGATTAAGCTCGCTTTTCCATGAATAAGGGCTGTCGGTATCAGGAGGGGCGGAGCAGAAACACTTGGGAAAAAGGGGGGGGGGGTGGGAGGAGGGGGGGTGGGTTTGAAACCAACAAATCTGCAGATTGAGGAAGAGATAAAGAAGTTAACAGGCCGAAAAAAGGTCTACAGACCAGCTGTAAAAGCATGGGGGGAAAAAAGGCCAGAGTTACGACAGTCCCAGCAGAAAGGCGAAAACAGGCCGTCCTGTCGAGAACAGCGTCGGGCCGACAGCGGGGTAGGCGTGGTGGGGGGTGGGGGGGTGGGGGGGGGTAGGAGGTGGACGCGCTTCCCCTTGTTTTCAGCTGGATTTATGACACACGAGGAGCAGCGGCTGCCGACTCTGACACAACTGGGGGAATTTTTCTCAGCTTTCAGACGCCTCAAAAATAGCCTCTGAGTACCAATTTTAGCAGCGGTTTATTACCGTTAAAAATAACAATAACACGAGCGCCTCGTTCCAAGCGTCTGACCGTCCCGTCTGCCGCCGCCGCCGCCGCTGCCGCTGTCCTCCACCATGTTTTGGAGGGATTTTTCCACACTGATGCAACATTTCCCTCCATTCCCTGGTGTGTGTGTGTGTGTGTGTGTGTGTGTGTGTGAGTGTGAGTGTGCATATGCGCTTCTTTATGCGTGTGTGTTTGTGTATGTACGTGTGAGGGTTTGCATGCGAGTGTGTGCGTGTGCAGGCGTGCATGCCTACTTGTTTGTGTGTGTGGGTGTGTGTGTGTGTGAGTGCCTATGCACCTGTATTTACCGAATTGTGCGGTATTTCACAGACTCTCACTAACCCTGATCTAACCCAGTGTTATCCACCTCCTGTCCATCTCAGCCAGTCAGGTTTGGTTGAGCTAAAGGCAGCACATCCTGGGTTTGGCAGCCTGCTGACAGTCATCTGGTGCAAGTCCATTGTGAAAGAAATGTGTTGCTAGAGAACTGTATGTGTTACCAATAAAAAAACAGAGGTGTTTTCATCAGCTTCTTTCTATGAATTTGGAAGCTACCGACATACACATTTTACACATTAGATTTCAATTCCAGATGAATAAAGTTAATTTTCTGGAGCTGTCAATCATTCTTTCTAGGCCCCATAAAAGTGATCTTCTACCTTGGACCTGGAGAGCCACAAGGTCTGCTAGTATTTTTTGTTAATCAGCACTTAACTGATAAATTAAAGCAGTTGACTGAAATTTACCTCACCTGGTCTCTTGGGTATGAATTGGTTACTGGCCACAACACTATAATAACAAATCGGCAACTCAGCTGGTGTAAAGGTCCAACCTATAAATCAAACCTCATTCATTCTGAGCTCATCTGGAATGAATATCAGGATGGACAGTAGAGCTGAATCAGGGTGGATTCCACAGGCCAGGCCAAATGCTTTGCTTCAAATGAGTGTTTTATAGCCCCATATCACTGCTTATCACTGCGTTTAAAGCATGAAATGGGCCAGGCCTCCAGCCTGTTAAGCATCACCCTCTACCCACGCAAAGCTTCGCCACACAATCACACTGCTGCCAACTGCTGAGGGACTAGGGGAAGAGATGGTGGGGGAGAGAGAAGGAGAGAGAGGGGGGGAGCGGGAGATGGAGATCGAAAGGCAGAGCAAGAGAGATTTTTGAGATTTGAAAACTCCTCTTCCATGCAGTCCAGTTCATAACAAGAGTTCACAAGAGCATACAATGCACCTTCTGTTATTACTGTCTGGTAAAAACCGCATATGAAAAATCTAGCAGGGTCACTAACACCAAAGGAATCATACCGCTTTAAAAGTAGAGTAATTCTATCAGGTAAAATGCACTGAACCAAACCTGGCCCAGAGAAGGTGTGTGTGTGAGGCCATCTAACATTTAACCAGTTCCGCGTTTGCTCGCACTCATTTTTTTGGGGGAAGGGTGAGGAGGAAACGGGTTAAACACCCAAATTTGAACAATGTCCGCTCTACTGCCAGACTGTCCCATCCCGTTACCCACAGCTCAATCTTCTCTCCCTTATCTCACCAGATCAGATCTGACCTCACGACAAAGCCGAGAAATCTTCTGCCTCTGTTTTCTGGAACATTCTTAAAAGCCCTTTCTCAGCGCAGTTCCGACAATGTATGTGGAAATCTGCTGTTGCGGAATTGTTTATCTTTCCTTGTGATCGGTACTACAGCCTACAGTTTCCTCCAGGAGGAGGAAACGCAAGCAGAGAGATTAAAAATATCGCTTATATAATTCACCAACGCGTGTTCGTCACAGCAGCACTGGAGGCCTCTCGGTCAGATATGGCTTCTGACTCACTCACTGCATAATAAGGCCGGAAAGCACACTTCACCGCTTCAGTTAAAGAAAAGTCAAAACGGCTCAGAGGTCCATGGATTTAGCGCTACTTCTGGAGTAAATAATAGCAGAGCTAATTAGTTATGCGTCTTTCCTGCCAATTCCGGGCTTTGTTGTTTATTTTTTTTGGTTTTGTTTGTTATCTGGAAGTTCAGAAACTTAAGAGGCGGACCGGCAGCGGCGCGCCCGGGACGCGCACGTGGAGGGAACGACGACGACGACGCCGCGACACGGTGACACAGCTGCTCCGGCGAGCGGCTCGTTACCGAGGAAACGGGGGCGCGAGCGCCAATCAATCGCACATCAAGCGGCGCGCGGCTTTGACTCACTCCCCCAATAAAGCGTTTAATGTGGGAAAGGAAGAGTGACCGAGCGAACGCGTAACTCCCACACCCGGGGCGAGCTGGCAGATGCCGTGGCGGTTAGCTGTCGAAACTTTCTGCGCGGTCGGCAACCGTGGAGTCACTGCGCGGTTGGTAACCGTGGAGTCACCGAGGGAAGACGAGGTCCTCGGCCTCGATGTGGGAGAATCAAAGGGCGACGGCGAGCCGCAGAGGAGGAATCCCAGGATCCTCCGCCACCTGGCTCCGCCCACTCAAAAAACGTCCATGGTCTGAGGGCGCAAGCTTGCGGGACGCGTCACTGCCCCCGAATGACTTGCCGCGGCGTTCCGAGCTGGGATTTCACACGCGCGCCGAAATCATGCGACAGCTGCGGTGGCGCCCTTCCAAACCGCCATAAAATGCGCGCTGCCCTCGCATGGACATCGCAACAAATCTGTTCATCCAAACAAGCGTCACGCCAATTATTCAATATAAGACGCCCCCCCCCCCCCTCAGCGCACCACCGGTTCGAGCCATCAAAGCAGAGCCCCTGGAGTCCATCAGAACCGGATCTGAGCTCTCTGTGAGTCCCAGGAGAAGAGCTCAAGCCAAACCACAGAGGAACGCCCCAGAGTTCCCAGCAGCCCGATTCGGGAAAACGAAAGTCCCTGCTGTCGATTCTGCTGTAGGTCCCGGGATTACCGACCCCCCCCCCCCCCTTCCCCATCTGACCACGCCCCACAGCCTGCTGTGCCCCCTCCAAACACGGCCTGCATTCTCAGGCCTCAGCTGTGGTGCGCTAAGTGTTTGCTGACAGCTAAAACTCCGGGAGCGCAAACAAGAGAAGGGGCACCAAACGACCCCCCCACATCACCGCGAGGGGAGTGAGCTGAAGTCCCACCCCTGCATTCCACAACTCTGCCACCCCCCCTTTTTTCCCCCTGGTGTGAGCTTTCGATGCAAAGCCGTCCTGATCATGAGGTACGAGCACCAAATGGGCTGACCGTCAGTCCGACCCAGCAAACAGATGACGTCGGATGGGACAGAAGGTGCAGGAGCGGGACAGACAGATTGACAGGCGGGCGGGCGGTCGGACAGACGGACAGGGGGAGACTCACCGGGAGCTCGGAAGGTTCCGGAAGAAACTCTGCATCTTCCCCGAAGATGAAGTCCGGGGGCAGCTCGGGATCGCGGGCGTTAAAGATGATATCCCCTAGGACAGGGAAGGGGGAGGAGCCATATGTCAGTCAATCAATCAATCAATCAGTCGACTAATGCTTTAGGAGTTCAGAGGGAACTTCACTGAACAGCACTTTCCCACAGAACTGAACATTCACACTGACTTGCACATTAACACAAAACTCCACATTAACATGAAACTGCACATTAATTGCTCATTAGCAGAGAATGTTAATTAACGCTGAGCTGCACATTTGCATAGACAAGTCCTTTAACGCAGAACATCGGAAATAGCAGAGGAACTAGCCTTACAAGGAAACGACTAATGAAACACAGTTAATGAGGACTAGGTGACATTTCTATTCCCCAGTCAGCTGTAAACATCTATAAACTGCTGACAGCGCTTATAATAAGCATATTCCCCATGAATCATTACGGGTGATTTTTTCTCCTTTTTTTTTTTAAACATCAGATCTGGACCCAGCTTAGATTACGTGGCTAATTATTAGCAATGACACATCTACACAGTGATGACTGTAATTATTATGCTTTTTTTCCCCCCCCGGGTATTTAGAACTGCCATTGCTCCAACCCGTAACCTAAACCCAGAATTAAATCTGTTACACGCCTTTACGACACAGGCAGCTTAACAGAAAACGTGCAACAATCAGACCTGGGTCAAACACATATTTGTTTTGGATTCAAATACTTTTCTGTGCTCTATCAATCTTGCCTGGTGTAATTGAGCCTGCCAATATGACCAGAAGGCGGGGTTTGCACTTTTCGAGAGTATTTCATTGGTTCCAATACACCAGACAAGATCAGTAAAGCGTAGAAAGGTATTTGAATTCAAAACAAACATGCATTTGACCCAGGTCTGACAACAATGTTACCTCAGCAGCAATTCCACGCTTATTACAATGTTAATACGGTATAGTTAAATGTGTATTACAGCCACTGCAGAGTTGCAGGTATAAGATGTATGTAACATATGGATACAGGATGAGATGGGACAGATATGTAATAAAGTGATATACAGGGTGCAAGGTGACCATGCTGCATTATGACTACCTGTAGGCCAATACCTGCATTACACTGTGGGTATTGACTACCATGAGATGCAAGCCTTTCTAACCATCCATCCATAAATTTTCTATACCTGCTAATACCTGGCCAGGGTCATGGGAGATGCTGGGGCCCTATCCCAGAATGCACTGGGTGAGAGGCAGGAACACACCTTGCCCAATCTACTGCAGGGCACCTTTCTAACCACATTTCCTCAAATAAAATACTCGTTGCATGGTCACTACATTTCTTCGCATCCACACTGAATATTTATTAGTGACCCCCACCTGTAACCCATTTAATCAAACTAATGTATCAAAAACACTGTGCCTGTCCCATTGAGAAAGGCCTTAATCAAAATGGCCGATTCTGTGAACAACCATTTTTGGGTATGTTTCTCCACTCTTTATTACGCTTTACCTATTGATCGGGTCATTAGCAGCACTTGAGAATTTTTTTGATTATGATTTCAGGAAAAACTTGAGTGGTAATAAACTAATCTTCTATCAAAGTGGGGCCATGCTCAGTACTCTTCAATGCTATTTTGGTTTTTGCGAGCAGAAATGTTTTTTTTTCCATCGATCGGAGTTTTTTGCAGCTCGAGCGTTCGACAGAAATAAGAAACAGCAGATGGGCTTGCCCCGCTCGAAGGAGAGCACAAAGGCTTCAGCTGCACATCAGCTGGCGCTGCCACCCCACCAGCCTGTTAGAAAAAACACCCTCCTGCCCCGCGACCTCGAAAAAGAGAGACGTCTGCGTAGTAAGGTTTCTCTACCCATTATCACACGATGCGGCCAAGTTGGCTGCAGTTCATACCTAGCAACACGCTAAAAACCTGCGCCAACAATCATCACATTCCACCGCTTCCCCCGCCCCTCAACCCCCAACACCCCCCCATTCCTTACTTCTCAGTATAACACTGTCATTTTAAAATACAAGGACACATGGATAATGTTTCTTTACTTGCCACCCCCCCCCCCCCGCCCCCCACTTATCCTGATAGTGAACGTGCAGTTCTAGCTGGCAAGAGTGAGCGACTGAGCTAGCATGGCTAGCTCACTCGCTCGCTCGCTAACTGGAATGTCATCACGCACTTTCAGAAAAATACAGGGCATTCCAGTGGATACTTTTTTTGTTTAGCGCTGGCAGGAATAACAGGCTATTTTTTGTGCTCCCTTTAAGACAAAATGTTATCTTTCGGTCTAGCAAGAGTGAGTAAGCAGCAGAAGTCTTACGGACGACAGCATGAAGGCAGCGACTGGCCGGCTGTTATGACCTCGCTCCAAACTGTTTTCGCGAAAACAAAAGATTTATCTAGGGTTTTAGAGATGGCGTCAGCGATTGTGTTCGCGCTTCTGGCTTCACAATGACTTTACCGCCAGTCTTGTCCATTCAGTCTACAGTACGCCGTGTTGACTGCGCTGAAACAACCTGCCAGAAGAACTACAGATGCGATAAGGCGTCAACAAGGCAGAGGCAAGACTGCACATTCTCAGGAAAATAAAGGTTCTCCAGAAGGCTCCATGACTCCATAGAGGATCCTTATCTAGGTCAAAGACTCTTTGTCAGGCAAAAAAGTTCAATCTGGAAGCTTTCCCACTTTTCACACCTACCACATAACAGGGTTCGCCTATGAAGACAAGCCAAAGAACCCTTTTTTTTCTGAGAGTGGAATATCTTGGGGAATGGGCATATCAATGGGAATGTTTAGTATTTTTGGTTGCTAGTAGGTTTAGGACAAGTATAACAAGCGGCAAGCAGAATGGGTGGGGGTGGGGGGCAACAGAATGGGGTGGCAGTGTAGTACAATGGTTAGAGAACTGAACTTCTAACCGAGAGGTTACAGGTTAAAATTCCAAGAGGGGCACCTGCCATTGAGCAAGGCACTTAATTGCTTTAGTAAATATCCAGGTGTATAAATGGACTGTGTGTAAAATGTCACTCTGGATAATAATGTTGGCTAAGTGCCCACATGTAAATGTCATGCAAGAAGAATTTGCATTATTTGCCTCTATTATTATCATGCTTGCGTGCATGCATATATTATTTAAAAAAACAGGTCTGGAGCTGATGAAAATATTTTCAGAAATATTATACATTTCAACGTGTTTTTTTGTCATCCAAGACATTTTTGTGTGTTACATCAAAAAAATTTAAATATTTTCTGCCAGGTCTAAATCAATGGAGGCTATCAAAATTTTTTTTTTTTTTTTTAAAAACCTCAGAAAATGAAGTCACTTTAAGACTCATCTTCCAGAGATGCAGAATAAAAGAGTGAACAGGGCTGGTGGAAAAGAACAAAGATCTTCCGTTGCCTCCATTAAAGACGAGGCTGACACCATTCAGCCTCCCATCAGCCCACACTGAGCGGTGATGTCATCAGAGGGGCGGGGCATCGGGCAGCTGGGTCGATGTCGAGGGAGGGACATTAATTCAAGAGCCCCCGCTGTTCAGATGTTAGCTACAACACAAGCCTATTTTTATCAGCAACCTCAACCAGTTTTGTCCTTTTTAGAGAACACAGGGTGGGGGGGGGGGGGTGGGTGGGGAGAGAAAACGGAAAACAAGGCAGTACTTTTCCACACAAAGAGGTATGACACAGGAGAATGTTTTACATTCCAGGCCTTAGGCCTAATGCAGTATGCGTCCCCAAAGAGCAGATCTGCCTCCTCAAACACCCACCCACCCACCCTCCCACCCAACATGCAGGAAGGCACACAGTAATCTGATACGAAGGTTAAAATGGGAACAATACAGAGGGGAGGTGGGGGGGTAATCAAGTTATTCTCCGAAACCCCTCCCCCACCCCTCACCAAACCCCACCGTTTCCATGCCGACAGTTGGATGACTCAGCCATTTGCAGGTAGAGTTCGTGCCAGTGTGGCGCCCGCTCAGATGGAAAAGGGGCACGTGGTCGGGCACTCCAGCGGGCCCAATAAACTACACCTCCCAGCAGCACTGTGAGCGACTGGCCCTGGCAAGACCGCCGACGAATGAAAACAGGTTTTGGGCGGGTCGTTAGCACCCCTGTCCTCTGAGGAATCCCCACCCACTCCTACTCTGTGAAATGCAGGAGGCTTGATGTGTCCCCGACCAGAGCTAACACTCAATCTCTAGCCCAATCCCCTGCCCCCCCCCCACCCAGTCCTTAAATCTTCAACAGTCTGATCGTGACATGCCTGAGAGTGTCCCCCGAGGGAGGAAGGGCGAGGACGAACGCACATCGAGATCCCATCTCCGCAAAAAAAGCTGCATCATACTCGAGAATCTCCCAGCTGAAAAATGTTTTTCAACACCAAAAAAATCAACATGAATCAACAGGAATCTGAGTCAATGGGACTGGTGTAAAGTTAGGTAAGAGTTATAGAGTTATGGTAACATGGCTGACTCATTCAGCCAACTGGCATTAAGCTAATCAGCCTGACAGGATTTCCTGATGTTTATTACAGAGAGCACAAACACCAGCATCATTACATTAAATTACATTACATTACATTACAGGCATTTGGCAGACGCTCTTATCCAGAGCGACGTACAAAAGAGAGTACAACCAAAACCAGGAACAAGTGTGTTGAAGACCCTAGAGGGAAGTACAGTTCCAAGTGCAGGGAGCGACTGCGTAGTTTAACTTGGACCCTGTAGGTTAATCTGATCAACACAACCAAAAGCAGCAACAAAGCAGTCTATGCAAACAATACAAGCAATAATTAAGTAGGCATCCACTGTGTGTGTGTGTGTGTGTGTGTGTGTGTGTTTGCATGGGGGTGTATGCGTGTGAATGTGTGCGTTTTTATGAGTGTTTATGTGTGCGTTTGTGTGCATGCACATGTGTCTGTGTGTGTGTGCATGTGTGTGTCTACCTCCAAGCGTGACTGTTGCTCGAATCTCTTTCATGACTCACAGCAATTACAGGAACAGCCATTTAAAAGCATCCAAGCCTTGGCTTTGATTGCCCAAAACCATATTTGCCCCCAGAAACATCTGAACGGCCTTGTGGTGGAGGACTGCATTCCTGAGAACTTCCATAGGCACAGACTCACCACCCAGCTTTAAATCAAAAGTCAGGGGCTTGTTTATGGAGAGTCCATCTTAATGTGCTGTTTACGTTAGCTTAGCATTAAAAAAGAGAACCATATTGAAAATGTTTGCAGGCCTGGCGGCACTGAGCACGTGCAGAACTGCTTCCACGGCACGGCTGACGACTTTAACGGCCCTGAACTCACGGGCATTAACGAAGCCAGCCGTGCTTTGTTTTTCCAGTTTACAGGAAGAACTCGATCTTTCAGCCGAGGCGACCACAGCCACGCGTGTCTTGTGGCTTTTCTGAAATGCTTCACGATCGAGAAGGCCCAGGATTCGTTTCTGGGAGGCCGTCCCGTTCTGTGGAAAACAGACCGAAAACGGAATCCCGGAACTGGCCTCCAGGAACAAGGAGCCCGAAATGAAACATGGTTTGACCCTCATCAAAACTGCATCGAGAAATGTTGCCAAGCAAACGTCCAAAATGTCATTCCACAAAAAACATCTATATTCTGGCACGATGTAAAGCGTAACATACAATAGAACAGGCCACCCACTAAAGCATACCCAGTCAATCAAGTCTAGTGCAATAATTATTACACTAATACTCCCTCCCACCCCTCCTTCTAGGCCCCACAGGACATTTACCAAATTGGTTACAAGTCCGGTGCATTAATTACTACACTAATACCCCTTCCCCTCCTGGCCCAATGGGATATTTACCAGTACACTACAGGCATTCACCAGACAGTCACTCTGGATAAGAGTGACTGTCTCATTTTCACAGAGTAAACCAATTTAAGCTGCTGGACATACACTGAAGCAAGACAGACTAAGCACTTCACTCAAGTGTCCTACCTGGGATTCGAACCAGCAACCTCTAGGTTACAAACCCAAGTTCCCTAACCGCTATACTGCACTGCCACCAGGACCCCCTCGCCTGACCTGACCTGCCCTGCCCCTCACCCCTGCTCTCTCCTCATTTAACCGCCTGTAAACAGTGTTAATCTGACTTTTTTTTATTTTTAAAAGCACGTCAGGGACGAGGCCCTTACATTTGAGAGTCTCCCCCGCGTATGGGATGTGCAGCTTGAAGCGATCGCAGCAGGGCCCAGGGGTCAAGGAGGTGCACCTAGAGAGAGAGAGGGAGGAGGAGGAGGAGGAGGAAGAATGAGAAAACATCAGTGACATCACAACCGCAGCCACCGCGGAAAGTCCAGAGGCAGGTGATGAGATAAGGCAGCGCTAAATTAGCGCTGACCTCCGGGCTGACCCCGCGCTACACACACACACACACACTTAGCGATGACATCACTTCTGCGGTTTAACACCTGCCACAAGCCGCGCATTGCGCAAGTCCCCGCGCTGCTGCCCCCCCCCCCCCCCCCACCCCAGCTAAATCCACCTTCCTTTCGCAAAGTTACACAATAAATGACAGAACCCGTCCAGGTGGACCACAGCCTTGCGCAAGAAGCAAAACACACGAAAGAAGCAAGAGCGCTAACTGGGGCGGCGGCTCAGAGCTCGCGCCCGATTCGCCCGGGCCCTTTCGCAATTAGGCTACGCTTCGGCGTGCGGCAGCCGCTCCGACCCACCGCGACTCACGGAAGTGCGTTCAGGAAGGGGTCGGGCAAAGAGCACGGAGGACTAACTTAGTTACCATAACACACAGAAACCATAGCAACAACCTACGGCGTGAAGTCAAGCGCCCCCACGACGATGCAGCTCCTTGAGTTCCTGCTCACATTCAGAGGCATTCTGCTGGGCCGAGGAACAGAACATCCATCTTACCGCCCTTATCTAAAGAGGGCTAACGTGCCGGGGACCGCACAGGAAATATATGGCATTTGACTCATTTCAATTAGCCGTCGAATCAGAGGCAAAGCTCAGCAGGGAAGATTGCTGCCCATTTCAGTGTCAGTCTGCAGTCTTTTTTTGACTGTCAAAGTGAACACAAAATTAGATTTTGAGGGAAAGTATTTCGGTGAAGTACCAAAAACAATTTTCTCATCCCAATTGCTTCGGGGGCACACAGTTGAAATGGAAATTGCGATTTGAATGAATGAAATTGCAATCATTCATGCAATTATTTATTTATTCCTTCCCCCTAACAAACTGTCTATTATCAGCAGAAAACCAAAAAATAAAAATAAATTTTACTTCAGAAATCAGATACAAGATTTTTACCAAAACAAAACAATGTGAAAATCAAGGCCCAGGACAGAATTAATCTCCTGCTGTGCTTCCAAGTAAAAAATGCGGAGTGCCTAGGGTCCATTAGCAGGGGAGTGAGGAGAGCTGTTTATTTGGATCTGAGGGGTACACTATCAGGCTAAGACAAAGGGGCGACATCTCGTTCTTAAGCGTCCCTCTTGGGTCACAGACTGGGTCACTACAAAAGACAACCCAGTTCTCAGTTCACTGACCCGGCGGGAAAAAAAGTTTACATAACCTGTAATCTTTAATGAAAATTAAATTTATTTATTTATTTATTTATTTATTTTGGAGCATACTGGACCCCATGCCTTTTTAAATGCAAATAACAAAAAAAGTAAGCAATTTTGGGTAAAAAAAAAAAAAAAAAAAAAAAAAAAAAAAAAGGAACCAAATGAGATTTTCTGAATTTATCACTCTTGGCTTTTAGCCTACATTTTGTTCCCTCCAGTGCAGTTTCCCCTTAAATGCCCATCGAGTGTAACTGACCTAAAGCAGCCATCATCTACTCTTTGGGTGGACACCGAAACCACAAAATAACTGTGAACCAGTTATTGCAACACCAACTTTTGCATCTGCCAATGGGAAACGGACGTGGGTGTGTGCGCGAGGTTCTGTGGGGAGATATTCCGCATCCCACAATGCCCAGCAGCTTCAGGGCGTGGCACTCACCCGGTCTTGAGGTCCGTGATGCGCAGGCAGTTTGTGGAGTCGAGACCCACGCGGCCGTTGCGGACCACGCTGGACAGCAGGGGGCGCAGTTCGGGGGAGATGCGGTTCAAGGCCACCTCAGGGGACATGCTGCTCATCTTCCACTTCCCGTCACCAGGACCAGCACAAGACAAAAGAGTTCTACGGTTCAGAACGCAATTCAGGGTTCAGAACATTCCCCAGGGTCAGAATGTGTCCTAGGGTTCAGAGTGCGATTTAGGGTTCAGAACATTCCCTAGGGTCAGAATGTGTCCTAGGGTTCAGAGTGTGATTTAGGGTTCAGAACATTCCCCAGGGTCAGAATGTGTCCTAGGTTTCAGAACATTCCCTAGGGTCAGAATGTGTCCTAGGGTTCACAGTGTGATTTAGGGTTCAAAACATTCCCCAGGGTCAGAATGTGTCCTAGGGTTCAGAACATTCCCTAGGGTCAGAATGTGTCCTAGGGTTCACAGTGTGATTTAGGGTTCAAAACATTCCCTAGGGTCAGAATGTGTCCTAGGTTTCAGAGTGTGATTTAGGGTTCAGAACATTCCTCAGGGTCAGAATGTGTCCTGCTAGGGTTCATAACGTGATTCAGGTTTCAGAATGTGACCCTAGGGTCAGAACATGATTTAGGGTTCAAAACGTGCCCTAGGGTTGAAAACGTTCCCTAGGGTTCAGAATGTGTCCTAGGGTTCAGAGTGTGATTTAGGCTTCAGAACATTCCCTAGGGTCAGAATGTGTCCTGCTAGGGTTCATAACGTGATTCAGGTTTCAGAATGTGACCCTAGGGTCAGAACATGATTTAGGGTTCAAAACGTGCCCTAGGGTTGAAAACGTTCCCTAGGGTTCAGAATGTGTCCTAGGGTTCAGAGCGTTATTTAGGGTTCAGAATATGTCCTAGGGTTCAGAACATGATTTAGGGTCCAGAAAGAGTCACAGAGCTCAGTGTGTGATTTAGGTTCAGAACATGCCCTAGGGTTCAGAATGGACAGTGCCGAATGGACTCTCATTTAGACTCTTCTGCAAAAAGGTTCAGCAGTCCTGTGCATAAGAAATAGAGCCCAGCTGCCCAATTCAATCCCAGACAGCTGCAGCCCTGGTACTGGAGGCCAGAGGCCCAGCTGGCTTTCGTGGTTACTCTGCACTTAATTAATCAATTAAAGCAGCTGATTACACAGTTAACTTCACTTAGGTCTGAACTGGCTGCTGATTTTACAGTGAAAACAAAAACCAGCAGAGCTTGAGGCTCTCCAGGACCAGGGTTGTACACCCTTGCTCTAACCCTAACTTTTCAACCGAGCAACCAATCAGGGTTGGTAATAAACACCAGCCACCAGCCAAACACTGGTAAATTTTATCTGTGGCTGGTAAGTTTGTTGTCTACTCTACCAGCCACTTTGGCAGGTGACCGCCCATCACTAGGAGGCCCGACTCTATTTTAAATACTATCCAGTTGTCTGGTTAAATAGAGAAAATGGCTGGTAGATAGTTTCCTGCTCTCTAACAAATACACCAAGACAGAAGAAGAAACGAACACTGGCTAAGTTTATATAACTGTCACAGAGCAGCTGGTTAAAAAGAGCAGAAATCAAACAGGGAGGGGAAAGATTTTTTTAGCACTGGCTTGATTTATGTAGTAAGCTTAAGATGAAAAGCATTTAGCCAACCTGAAAACGAGCCATGCATTGCTTTTCATAAACTGTTTAGAAAGAGCATATGATACTCAAAGGATTATTTAACTATTTCGCCACAAGTTTTGTCACAGTAACAGCACTGACACAAACACATGAAAATGAGGAAGCTTTCACAGTATACTGCCGCTTAAATCTGACCCAGGATTCGGTTCCTCTACATGTTAAAATAGAAAACAATCAGTTCAGTCAGGCAAGTGCATAGACGGTATGTTCCTGCCAGGCTAAGAAAGACGATGTCACAGAAACCGTTAAAATGAAGGTCATGTTGTTGAGCCATTAGGGCTACAGGTAAGCTATGTGCTACATTTGGTTATGGTACCCAAATGGCAAATATATTTGTTTACTGATGCCTGTGCTTAACTTACCACTCTCTGCACTTTGACATTATATATATACATTTTTCCCCCTCCAAGGGAGGATCCCATCGAGTGTAACTGACCGAATTCAGCCATTATCTACTCTTTGGGTGGACAATCAAACCACAAAATAACTGCGAACCAGTTATTGCAACACCAACTTTTGCATCTGCCAATGGGAAACGGACATGGGCGTGCACGAGGTGCTGTGGGAACACATTCCGAATCCCACAATGCCCAGCAGTTGCAGGGCGCGGCACTCACCCGGTGAAAAAAATAATCTAAGTTATTTAAAAAATGAGATAGAGCATCCCATAAATTTGCTATCAATGAGGTGTTGACAAACGTAACCGGTGATCCCCATCCGCGTTACACTGTAGCACACGGCATTCAACTTGGAACATAATTACGCACGGTAAAATGTTAAGTAATAATAAAAAATTATATTAGAGCATTTCTGAGCATATTTTATATGGCATATCTACTCTGTCTTGGACACATACAGATTTAACATATCTACAGCCATAAATTTACATCAATTTAGCATCTGCACTACGCTAACCTTGTAACCTTCGCATTAAACTGAAATTTTGGAAGGTCAGAGAACAAGGCCCTCTACCAGTCTGGGTATGTCAGGTTTCTGTTGGGATGTCTTTGTGCCCAGATACACAGAAATGTTCAGAAGCATTGCACTCCAGAATGTCCATCGTACTGCGTAGGAGGTGCTTTAGCAAAGCTGACGTAAATCTCTGATGTGGTTTCAGAGATGCCCTGTCTGATACAAGCTCACTGTTTTGTGCAGGACCAGTGGTGCGTGGCCTTGTTGTCCACAAGCTCACCTGTAGGGCCAACAGGTATGATAATGTAAAATGGTTCAAACCAAAGCGTATCAACTCTGGGGACTGTCGTTCGTGGTTGCATGCGCAATTAATGCACCAAGTAGATTAAATCTACATCACTGACCTAGAACATCGTGTTGAACTGTCAGTTCTTTACACGTTGATTGTTTAGTTTTTGGCATGTAATCAAGTATTTTAATGGAAGAATCCTTGAATGCCATAGTTTTAGGAGTAAATCTGAACATCGCAATTTAGCATTGAGAAGCCTCAGCTAATTTAAGAAGCCGCATACACTGAATTAGCGTTATTACCTATAGCTTGCAGAAGCTGGCAGACAAACTGATTTATGTGAAAATGAGGTTCACTACAAAAGTACTTGGCTAGCTAGCTGCCTAGTCAATTCCAATTAGAATCACAGCTAGCTCAATGTAGCGTGTTAGCTTGGTGTTGACACCACAGTTGCAGCTAGTTTAATGTTAGCTGACAACATAGTATCACAATATCGATGGCTAAGCATATTTGGTAAGCAGCTAGCTTGTACGCTACAAGTTAAGTTAGTTGCAAGTTACTTAGCTAACATTAGCTATTGTGTTTTCATTCACTTGTATTGTTCGCTAGCTAACCATGCTAGACTTCTCTGATTTTGTGTGCTTATTCTTACAAGACATGGAGGTTATACGAATATGCTTACACGCATGAATGTAAAATATTAGCCACACTGCACAATACGAGACATAACAATGTCAGTAGCTACCTGTTTACACTCGAAATCCGATATTGTTTCTTTACTTTCAATACATATTCCGCTCCAACCCCTTCCTGTTTTTCCGGCGCACGTCTTCGGGGCTTTTTAGTTACAAGATTGTGAACGTCTATGCTTTCGCCTGCTTAAAAACGAATGTGTATAGCGTAATTAACGCGGGATTACGTCTACACGGGCACAATGCAACAATGTCAATACATTATCCTGAAATTGCAATTTAAAATCAATGGTTATTTTTAATTGAGAGGCAGAACATATTGTGTCATGTATGCGGCTATATTGAAAGTGTGATTTGAGGTCCTTTGCTTTTTCTTAAGTGGTCACTGTTTTGGAATGTGTGCATGCATATACATTTGGTAATTGTCATTCAGACTTCGCCAAACAAGACAGTTGGAGGGTTGGTAATATTTTATATTCAGTGAACAAGAATCAATGAATGACACGAATTCGAGGATACATTTGCTCGAGGAGTGGAAATTCGTGCAGTATACATGCCTAGCTATGATTGACTTTGTAAAATTAATCTGCTTTGTAAGAAACGAGTCACAAGCAACGGTCAGAGTTAGAGTTTGGACCACGGTCCAAAGTGCAACACAACCAGTCCAACAGACGCAGTCTTACTGTAACAGAATTGTACCAATACGGGTTTCGCTAATGAGACTTATTATATAGCAAGCAAGACAGCTTGAGCGCGTTCCATGTATGTACTATTTTACAATTTACTATTTAAACTAGCCTTGTCTGGTGTCTATCTGTTTTTTGAGATCGCCGTTTTTTACAATGTAATGGAATATCTGGCTGCCTCACAACAACCAATGCTGCTACGGATTTATTCTAATTTTCTTGCAGCTGAACGTTAAAAACAAACGTCCAGCGCGTTACTAGTCTCACCTTTTGCTCACCTGTGCACTAATTGGCGGTCGTATACCATCACTGAACGTACCTGCTGGGTTCCAATTTAGTTTTGAATAAACGAACGTAATGGAACGTAACATATTATTACGGCAGTCCAGAAGGGGTCAAAACATAAATTAACAAATGTAGACCTAATCCATGTTTAAACCTTTAAACATGCTGACTTATGACTGCTTGTATGACCTTGAATG
This sequence comes from Anguilla pacifica, assembly GCA_039654925.1. Taxonomy (NCBI): domain Eukaryota; kingdom Metazoa; phylum Chordata; class Actinopteri; order Anguilliformes; family Anguillidae; genus Anguilla; species Anguilla pacifica. The sequence goes on from CM077284.1 coordinate 5,878,403, forward strand.
ATTTTGTTTGTGCAAACTATCCAAAAGATGCCCACTGTGGCTTGGGCCCAGTGTAGGAAGTGTAGAGAATGGTAGGTATGACCCAATCCCACAAAATGTGTAGTATCTATTTAAAGAAAACAAGATACAAACGTTAAAGTAAGGGTGACACAAACTGCATTGTCTTTTACACCAGCAAGCAATATACACAAGAAGAAGCAAACGCCTATGAAACCAGAGTTGTGTTTGCTATTTCTTGATCCAAAAAAGCCCCCTAAATCATTTGCTGATATTCACTCCCCTATACTTTTGGGGATCCCCTCATGGTGTTTCGTGTATGAGCAAAACTTAGGGTTACCGGGGAAAGATGGAGCTGAGTGATCCTCAGCTGTGTGATGCTGTAAACGCAGATAATGTGCTTCTGGCCTCTGATACCAGCGAACCTCTGGATGAGTCCCACTCTTGCGCCCACTTATAAGTATGATATCTGTGATGACTGAGGGTTTCCATGAGTGGGCAATTATCATTAAGGCATGGCTGGCTCTTCCGTGTGGACAGACCGGAGCTCTCGAAGCGAAATGTCTGCTTGCTGGCCACCTGAGTGGAACAGTTCTCATTGCTTACCGTGCTAAAAACTGGACATTTCCAGGGGAAGCATGATAATAATTACCTTTTGATTTGTGTGCATTTATTCAAAAGCACGAATAATAATTGTTCATGTGAGTGTCTCCGTTCTCCAGAATTCGGCAATCAAAACGTCACCTCCTCCCTCCTAATCCTTTTGTCTGCCGGTTAGTTTCACCTCAGCACAGTGTGCAATTTGAGCGCTGCCTCTGATTGGCCGTTAGGCACTGAACTGCGTGGCTCAAACACTTTAATTGGTTAAAATTGCCAAGTCTATTTTTAATCCACCGATTATAGAATGGGGAATTTGAGTAGGATAGCTGAATTTGGGGTGGAAAAAAATGGTTTAGGGGGAAGAAAAAAATCTTTGAAAGGGGTCTGTCCCATAGCCAGCGGCTGAGATTTCTGATCCGTAACTCCTGGGTAGGAGATTAGCACAGGGGTATTCACTGAGACACCACCAGAGTCCTTGAATTAATTACAGATTCTCAGTGTGACTGCGAGGGCCACGTGTGAAATAATTGCCTGTCTTAAACTGGCAACCTCCGCTCACGCGCTATAGAATGCAAATGTTACCTTGTGTGCACGGCACAATAGCTCTCTTTGCTGTGTCCCAATTTGAAACAGCGAGTGTGCACTGTGAGTGATTTTCTGTGTAGTAATACTTGAAAATACCCTACAAGTCATCGTGGTGAGAGGTGTAAAATAAACAAATTGATGGCAAGACAAAAGCCGCTTTTTTGCTGATTTGTACTTTGATATTTATGCTATAAATACTGTAACCGGGACAGGGAATTGGTAATTTGGAATTCAGATTATTATTTTTTTTCTCCTGTAAAAATGATGTGTGAATATGTAAAACACTTTCAGCATGAAAAATGTGTTATATAAAAATGTGCAAGTTATTTATTTATTTAGTACTACAGTGGTCAATTATTTGTGTTTTTTTAAATTATTTTTATAATAGTGTATGATTATGTGAAGACCTCTCATCCTGAGAAAATGTATTATTTATGTTTTTTCTATTTATTGAATTCATTATGTGCATTTGAGCTTTTGTGTTTTCCCTTATAATTATGTGTGGTTATATGAAGCACTCTAGATCTGAGAAAAAAAAGTGCTATCCAAATTAAATGCATTATTTGTTTCCACACTTCAATTTAAAGAGAAAAAAAACGGTAAATTTAAATGATAATGGAAAAGCGACGCTAATGTAAAACCGTTTTCTGTCGTTTCTCTCCAGCAGAAGATGGCGGAGGAGGGCGTCGACGTTGTGGTTGTCGGGTCCTGTATGACGGACCTTGTGAGGTGAGCAGACCCCCTTTTTAAAAAAAAAAAAGGGAAAAAAAGGAGAGGAGACAGGCCCACCCTCCTCTCTCCCCCTGCTCTTGCCTTATTCAGGCGGGGAGAAAGCATGCAGGGTAACAGACAGAGAGAAGGGAACTCGGCTGAGAAGGTTCCATGGTGGGGGGGGGAGGGCAGACCCCCTGCCTGCGCAGTTGGGATCCCCATGTGGCCCCGGAGTCGAACTGCGTTCCTCGCTCAGACGAGCAGACCTCTTTTTAAAAAAATAAAAACAGAAGAATTTCCGTTCTCAGGATTCCAGAGCGGCACTGAGGCATTTGTTCTGTATTTCAGAAGTTTTTTGTGTTTTTTTTTTTTTTTTTTTGTATAAAAAAATGTAGAAGAGAAATCTGAGTAAATAAAAAAAGTGAACAGATGTGGATCCTGCTGCAGTGGTGGACTGCCAGTCCCCTTCTGCTCCACACAATATCACACCTCAGTGTATTCATACATTTATTACATGTTTTATTGATGCATATGAATTACAATTATGGCTTGAGTGAGCCACTCTGCGGCTGTCACTCTCTCATCTCCACTGCTCATCTCCCCTGGAGATAATGCACACAGCCAGTGGATAGATAGACACGGTTCTATTAATCATGGTGTTTCAGGGTGCAACGCGTGTGCCAGTCATGTGACCTTGGCCTCTGTTTTTTTTATAGAGCGGACCAGGGTGCGTGGTGTGTGTGAGACGCGCTGTGTGTGTCACCTTCGGTCGCTGCTGTCGTGTAAAAAACCGCTTGTGAGAAGCGGAACGTGCATCGCGGGGTCTTTCCACCGGGCTTTAAACGGAAGGGGGGCCTCATTCTGCAACCCAGCAAGGGGAACAGGATGCGATAGAACCTAAGAGCTAAGTCAAAAAGCTGGTGTATGCAGACAGATAGGCCCCATCCCCTGGCATGAGCAATTGCTTTCGTATCAATGGAGAATAATAGCAGCGAAGTGCCTGAGAGACAGGCAGTAGAACACAGTGTACCTCGTACGAGGTGTTAACATGGTACAGTACGCCTGACATGACTGTCTGATTGTTTCGTAACTGATTTTAATAAGTGTGACAGCCTGAACGGAACTTGCTTGCACCTGTCCCGACTGCCTGTCCTCAGTTAAGATTAGTCCTGCCGTTCCAGGCATCTGAGAACGTATCGTATGTTGTCGAACCACATTAATGATGGATACTTGTCGGTGGGTACCCTGGAATGTCACGAACCCTTTTTGGGATCTCTTTTCAAAGGGCTGGCGTTACCTGGTGTCACCTGCACAGGTGACAGACCTTCTCGTGCACAAAGCGTGGCGGTACCTTAGACAAAGCGTATTCGATTCCAGATCGCCAGAGGTGTTAAGTGCGCGTATCTCTTTTAATCTCTCCTGTCTTTTTTATGTCTTTTAAAAGCCCTGGCCTGACGTGAACGTCTGCCTCGTCTAACCTCCTCGTCTGTCGGAGTTTCGTTCGGAAGGTGCCGTGAAATTCCCACTTACGAAATGCATATGGGCCCCCCCCGATGTTTTTGTTTATCAAAAGTGCATAAATTACTGCCCTAATTTATTTACTTATTTATTTAGAAATGAAATACATTTTTAAACCATCAAAGCGACATGCTTGGCTTTGATGTCAGAAATCCATGTTTGCGGTGCTGACAGATGGAGGGACTTGTTCTACTCGTTTGACTTTCTGCCTGTGTCCCTCCGCCACTTCCTGCCAAAGCCACACAGCGCCACCTACTGGTAGGCTGTGACACAGGCCGTTGTGCTGTTGATTGGCCAGAGTGAGTTTTGCTGCTTATGTTGAGATTGTGTGTTTATAAATGAATGCCGTGAGGACTTTGTGTGAAATTGCCTTTAATCTCAGTTCATGCCGTCTGTCACGGATTTAATTTCTCATTACCTAAAATGCAGCGAGGTGTCGATTTAACTTGCCCGTCTGGTGTTCTGTGGACAGGGATATACTGATGCCTCCTTCCACACCTTTCAAAGGAGCGAAAAAAAAAGCTTGTGCACATCTTGTTTTGTCTGTGAGTGTACAGAATAGGGAAGGTCAGTGGCATTATTACGACATGGTCGTTTTTGTGTCAGTTGTTCGTAATACCCCCGTGGGTGTTGTCTGGAAAGATGGCGTAAGTGCGCCCGGTGGTGCGTGCTTTTCCCAGGCCAGGGACTGGTCAAGGATGGGTAAGGAACTGATCCTGTAACCTTAAGGACGTGGGTTCGATTCCTGGGTAGGACACTGCCGCTGTACCCTTGAGCAAGGTACTTAACCTGCATTGCTTCAGCATATATGTAAGTCGCTCTGGAAAAGACTGTCAGCTAAATGCCTGTAATGTAATGGTCATAATGCGGGGCCTGGAGACTGATTGCACAAACAGCCACTGATACATTTCGAAGAGTGCCTGTGGTAGTTTAAGGCCTTACAGAAGTATCCACCAATCAAGGAGTACCTTGTTAAGAAGAAGAAACGGAACAACCATTATGGTGATTGGTGGATACTTTCTATGGTGATTGGTGGCTATACTTTCCAGAGCCCTTTATCACTGAAGGGAGTATAACCCGAAGGTATCTGCTAGTTACCATTGGCTTTGTCCTATGTGTAATTATGAAGGTACGCTGTGATTGGTGGAGAGCGGCTCTTTGGTTTCTGTGTGAAAGGTGAGGCCACTAACGTTCTATCCCTGCTCTGTTGTACTCTGCTCCACTGATGCCCTTCCTGGATCCACACTTACACACCGGACGGAGAGCCTTCCTGTCCTTTAGCCAAGGGCTCTGAGTGTGTACTTAACCTGGCGTTTCAGAGATCCCCCATTTGTGCGTGCACACACACACACACACACACCTGGGCACACACACATTCACACGCACATGCACCCGGGCACATGCACTCTGGCACGCACTCACACACACACACACACGCACATGCACCCGGGCACATGCACTCTGGCACGCACACACAATCAAGCGCCTTATACAGGATTGTCCGGTCTGATCGGACAAAAATAAATACCCCCGGTCTTGTGACAAAAAAAAGAAAAAAAGACAAATAAGGAAGTTTGTTTTAATTTTCCACTGCTGTCCAAAAACAAAAAGAAAACCTGTTACCCGCTTGTTGGATGGAGCGCGGGCACCGTTGCGTAACGGAGTGAGGTGGTGCCAGGGTGCCAAGGTGCCAAGCCGCACGTTTCAAAAGATGGCAGTAATTCGTGTAACTCCACTTGTCAGTTATTTTATGTTTCCTTCACTCAACCGTACTGTTGGTCGCCTGAAAACCCAGTTCTCTTTTGCGGTGACAACCTGGAGATTCAGTGCAGACAGGGAACATAAGGGATTATACAGCCAGTCGTTTACACTGAATGGATGGGAAGGAATGATGTAGAAACCTTTTTTTTTTGTGTGGGAGTTTAACCAGGACATCAGGGTTCGAGCCTCTGCTTTTGTGAAAACGTGCCACGGGACCTTTACCGACCGCAGCAAGTCAGGATCCCAGTTTCACATCTCATTCAAAGGATGGATACTGCGGTATCTGGAGGAAATGTGAGCGAGGACCATGTGACTCATGGCTGAGCCGTTTCCATATGTCCTTAAAAACACGTCGAGGGCTTTCACGAGCACCGTTTGTCATCTTTTAATTGCAGTGCGACTTTAGTGCCATCTCTCGCTATTGCGTTACCGTTGTGGTGAGGCTTCGAATGAGAAGCAAGACAAACAAAAAAAAGCCCAAGAGAACAGCAGGCGCGTCACCGAACCTTGAACACCTGTTGCCTTCGTTTTACAGTCGTGTGAGAAAGCGAAGCTCTTTCGCTGGAGGAACAAACAACGGCCTTGTGTCTGGGGCAGGGATTACTCAGCCTCACTCACCTCTCTGCAGACAAAGCACCAGTGTGTGTGTGTGTGTGTGTGTGAGAGAGAGAGTGTGTGTGTGTGTGTGTGTGAATATGTATGTGTGTATTTGTGTGTGTGTGTGTGTGTGTGTGTATGTGAGAGAGTAAGTGTGTGTGTGTGAATATGTATGTGTGTGTGTGTGTGTGTGTGTGTGAGCAGGGGCAGCCGGTGATAGTGCTGCTCTCAGATGCCCTGCAGCGTGTCTGAAGGGGGTGGGTGGGTGGGGCGGGCGGGGCCACCGTGGTGTGCAGGCAGGGCCGCCGCGAGGGACGTGAGCGCGTGCTGAGGGGCAGGTGACTGGGCGCAGGGTGAGAGTGTGTGAAACTGCACGTCTGTCTGTGTGTCTGTGTGTCTGTCTGTGTTTCTGTATGTCTGTCTGTGTTTCTGTGCCTGGCTGCCTCATTACTTCCCCCTTTCTCACTGTCCGTGTCCCACACGCCTATTACAAGTCACGTATAACTCATAACTGTCTTCTGTTTTTTTTTCATCATAGTGCCCTGATGCGTTTGTGTGTGTGTGTGTGTGTGTGTGAGAGAGAGAGGGAGGGAGAGAGAGAGAGAGAGAGAGAGAGAGAGAGAGAGAGAGAGAGAGAGAGAGAGTGGGAGACCCTTGACATTCTGCTAGATATCATCATGACAGTGTATAAATTGAAGAGTCCTGCTGGGTTGTCCAGCATTCTGTAGTTCTTGTTTTCACGCTGGTTATTTAACTGAGTTGTTGCTCAGTGGTCTTGCTGTGTGGTTAATGATTGATGGTCTGAAGAATGCAGGCTTTACGGCACTGGGTTTCTGGGGAATTTTCAGGTGAATTTCCAACAGAGAGCCATTGTTTCCCTCGTGAATGGGAGTCTCAGCCATTCACTTCTACCTGAGGCTGGAATACAACAGCTGAGCAAACAGAAAATGAATTATATCATCATCTGTCCCTCCGACTTTTACAAGCTTTCTTAATATTTACGGTTAAGCAGTTAAAATGTAATATTCACGTTTGTTAAAGTGTGTCGGTTTTTTATGGCATTATTATGTGGAAAACCGAAGGAGCTTACTTAATGGTAATTATAGCACAGTAAAGGTATCTTAGAAGTTTGAAATGGCACCCTAGTGAGAGATTGTACAGAGCTATGTGCCCCTGAGCCTGTCAACACTACTTATATTCAGAACAGTATTACTGGAAATCTTGGGGACAAAAACAAGCTGCTGTTTTAAATTGAGTTACTGTAAGTACCCTTCTTCCGACCGCATGCAAACAGGGCACACACGGACATGCACACACACACACACGCACACACAGACATACAGACACACGCACACACACACACACACACACGCACACACAGACATACAGACACACGCACACACACACACACACGCACGCACACACAGACATACAGACACACACAGACATACAGACACACGCACACACACACACACACACGCACACACAGACATACAGACACACACGCACATACACACTCATACACACACACGCACAAGCACGCACCCACACACACACACACACACACACGGGCATGCATGCATACACACATACACACACACGCACACACAGACATACAGACACACGCACACACACACAGACATACAGACACACACACACGCACACACAGACATACAGACACACGCACACACGCACACACACACACAGACATACAGACACCCACGCACACACACAGACATACAGACACACACGCACATACACACTCACACACACACGGGCATGCATGCATACACACATACACACACACACGCTCACTTGCGCACGCTCACACACTCAAGGATCTTGATAGTAAAGGGAGAAAAACAAGTTTATCGCTGCACATTGACATCAACAAACTCGTTGACCTGGGAGGTTTGGCCGCGGGCCAGGCGATAGCTTGTTTTTGCGAGTGTGGATTTTCTCCCCTCGCTGTGAGTAATCGCAGCGGGGTTCGAATCGGGGAGACGCAGATGGCACAGTCACCCACTACCCACTGCCCACTGCCAACCCTAGGGACAGGAAGTGCCCGTCTCCAGGGTAGCGGTAGCTTCCTGTCAATCAGGTCATGACTTGTACAGGAATTGGTTGTGACACAGTGGCCTTGTCATGACTTTGACATCTGTATCACAACACAGATCATACAGACATACAGATATGGTTTTAGACCAGTTGCTTTAGATATAGTTTTTTTTTACTGGAGCTGGAGTTGTTTCGGCCAAAAACTCTACTCCAAAGGCATTGCATTGCTGCAGCTCCCATCTCCCGGATTCAGACTAGCAACTCCCTTCCCCTGAAGGGTCTATAGCACCTCTCTGCACCTATACCCCCGTCCATCTTTTATGGTTTAGCTGAATCACATGCTTGGAGGTGTGTGTCCCGCGATGAACTGTAGTTTGAAATAACATTTACTGTACATTTTAGCTGACGCACTTCTCCCGACTTACATGGCATCAGTTTATACAGCTGGATATGTATGCTGAAGCAATTCAGGTCAGGTACTTTGTTCAAGGGTTACGCCAGTAGCGTGTTGCTGAAATACTGAGCCCAGTGGGGGGTTTTACGCTGACCTGCTCGGTGTTTTGGCCCAACGCTGTGCTCAGCTCTGCTTGCCCCTCCCAGCCAGGCCCCACGGTTGCCCAAGGCCGGAGAGACCATCCATGGACACAAGTTCTTCGTTGGCTTCGGCGGAAAGGGAGCCAACCAGTGCGTCCAGGCGGCCCGTCTGGGAGCCGAAACGGCCATGGTGTGCAAGGTACTGTCCCGCACAAGCTAGGGGAGCCTCGACCAAACTTTCTCCGACCTGCTGCCGTCCTCTCTGTACACCCCACCCCCCCCCCCCCCCCCAACCACACACGCACCCCTCACCTCACCGGAACTATACACAACTTTTACTTTTACAGGGTACTTTTACCTCTGATGGGGTACATACGTGTGGCCCAATGGAGTTTGTTTAATGCTGGGAGAGTTGCTGTGTGTGTGTTGCATGGCAACCTGTGGTCCTCACGGAGACACAGTGAGTCACATGACTAGGCACTGCTTCCTGAGGTCTGTCCTTGGTCTCCTCTAGGCTGTCGGTCATGTAATGTGTGTCACCGTGACAGCCATTAGTGTAGCTGATAACGTCTGCAGACTGCTGAACTCTCTTGCCGGTGGTCTACCGTCCTGTAGGTTTTCACTCCAACCCAAACAAAGCACGCCTCACTCAACAGCCAGAGATCTAATCGAGCTGCTAATTAGTAGAACCAGGTGTGCCAAATAAGGGTTGAAATGAAATCCTACAGGAACAGGGTTGGGCTGTTGGCCCTGCTCTACAGTTTCCCCTGGATCAGGAGAAGGAAGCCAGCACCAGTAGGCCGGAGTGGTCCTGTACCTCCGTGAGAACGGCGTGTTTTTACGGGAACACGCTGTTCTTGGAACAATCCGGAAAGCGCTCCGCTGAAGTTCTTTCCAGCGGCGGTAGTCATGAAGCAGAGGTTTCTCCCGCCGCCGCCGCGCGGGTTCACCGGAACAGAAGGCGCCCGATCGATAAGGCGGAGACGACTCCGGGCGGATGAAACGCAACGGAAATAGACTCGCCGCCTTTTCAGAGGCGCGGGGAGAGCGTGCTTCAAAGACGCGGGGCGGGGGCAGCGGGGGGGGGGTCTTCTCAGATGCTGGAGACGTTCCCTTTCTGGGGAGGGGGGGGGGCTGCGGGGTCGGGACGGGGCGGGTCAGGATGGGCTGGGATGAAAGCAAGACCCGGGGGCCGTGCGCAGGATCCCCCCCCCCCCCCCCCACACCCCCCACACCCCTCAGCAGCTGCGATCCGGGACACCTCGTAGAGATGGGGGGTGGGGGGGGTAGGGGGGCATGCTGGCCAAGAGGAGACGTTCGGGTGGGGTCTCCATATCCCCCAGGCTTGGCTCATCTCTTACCGGGCGATCAGCCGAAAAACGTGACCCGCGTAGCGATTGGCTTGCTGCTCGTTTGCGAATTCTACCGGGGCACGTCTATCTTTACAGCAGTCTCTGATGCGAAGGTGGTTTTCAGTGGAGAAGAAAAATCAGTTTAGAAAAATAACAGCGAGGTTACTGAGTTTGGAAGTTACAGCGCTGAAGTTCCAGCTCAGAGTTTAACGGGTTGTTGTGTCAGCTTCCTGGCGAACGCCGTCACGCTCTGATTGGCTGCTTTAACCTCTCTTCCAAGGTGGGAAAAGACGTCTTTGGGGACAACTACATCCAGAACTTTAAGGACAGTGGCGTGTCCACAGGTATGGACTTCCCTTCGGTCAAACGGCTCTTTAATCCACATCTTCAGCCGCTCTGATAGATTTGCTTTGCTCATGTCCCACAGCTGTTGTTTGCTTGCTGCTGTGGGCTTGGCAGCGTCGCCATGGGTTACAAAAAAAAAAAAATACGATTACTGTGCTCTTCCCATCGATCGCACAACGAGCTCTGATCTAGGACCAGTTTCGACCTACATCTGCACCCTTACTCTGAGATTCTTTATCAAACAGGGGCCCCTGATCTGGGATCAGTTTTTACTTTTAGAAACCCAATGGGTAAGGCTAGGATATGGGGGGGCAAACCTGATCCCAGATCGGGATCTCTACTTTCAGGAGCTGCAGCACCTTCTGAAGGAGCATCCGCTACCCTCCCCAGCGTCCAGCGTGTGACGCCTCTTTCTCTCCACAGAGTTTGTCGGACAAACGGGCAAAGCAGCGACCGGCGCCGCCTCCATCGTCGTCAACGACGCAGGTAGAGGCCGGAGGAGATCGAGGCAAATCTCACAACGTGCCTCTTAACTATGAAAGTATATGTGCGAGTGTAATGATGTTGCAGTGTGACAGTGCACATCCCCTCAAAGTCACGCAGATTACAGCTGCAGGAGAGTGACCCCCCCCCCCCCCCTTCCCCCCCACCTTGTGCAGTGTGGGGTATAATTTCACCCTTGATTGTGTTGTTGTGACCTGGATGGCGTCAGTGTGGTGTGTATGTACTGAAGTTCAGAGACGGTGGAACAGGGAAACGTGAGAGGAAGCTGTGTTTCTGAGCGTGTGAATGAGCTGGACTGTGATCAGTGATATTATGGTATCCCAGAATTCCGTGTGAATTACCCTCTGTGGGAATAAGGAGGTTAATGACTTCCTTGCATATGTGGACACGACTCTGTGCGTATGATTGCACTGTGCTCAGAACATGGCTGTGTTTTCCTGTGTTTGTGATGGCACAGAGTAGTGTTTCCTCAACTGTGTGTGTGTGTGTGTATATGTATGTATGTGTGTGTGTGTGTGCATGCCTGTGTGTGTGCGTGTGTGTGCGTGTGTATGTATGTGTGAGTTTTTGCATGTATGAATGTGTGTGTGTGTGTGTGGGAGTGTGTCCGTGTGTCTGCATGTGTATGTATGAATGTGTGTATATATTGGAGAGAGTGCGTGCATTGATGTGTATATATGTATGTGTGTGTATATGTGGGAGTGTGTGCGTGCGTGTGTGTGTAGTGTGTATGTGTGTGTATATGTGGGAGTGTGTGCATGTGTGTGTGTAGTGTGTATGTGTGCGTATATGTGGGAGTGTGTGCGTGCGTGTGTGTAGTATGTATGTGTGCGTATATGTGGGAGTGTGTGCGTGCGTGTGTGTGTAGTGTGTATGTGTGCGTATATGTGGGATTGTGTGCGTGCGTGTGTGTGTAGTGTGTATGTGTGTGTATATGTGGGAGTGTGTGCGTGCGTGTGTGTGTTGTGTGTATGTGTGTGTATATGTAGAAGCGTGTGTGTGCGTGTGTGTGTAGTGTGTATGTGTGTGTATATGTGGGAGTGTGTGCGTGCGTGTGTGTTTAGTGTGTGTGTGTGTATATGTAGGAGTGTGTGTGTGCGTGTGTGTGTAGTGTGTGTGTGTATATGTGGGAGTGTGTGTGTGTGTGTGTATATGTGGGAGTGTGTGCGCGCGTGTGTGTGTCGTGTGTGTGTGTATATGTGGGAGTGTGTGTGTGCGTGTGTGTGTAGTGTGTGTGTGTATATGTGGGAGTGTGTGTGTGTGTAGTGTGTGTGTGTATATGTGGGAGTGTGTGTGTGTGTGTATATGTGGGAGTGTGTGCGTGCGTTTGTACGTGTGTTTTGGCTGATGCGCGGTGTGCATCCTCAGGGGAGAACGCCATCGTGATCGTTGCCGGTGCCAACATGCTGCTCGGAGCGGAGGACCTGCAGCGGGCGGGGCCAGCGCTGGGCGGGGCCAAGGTGCTGATCTGCCAGCTGGAAATAAGCCCAGACACCACCCTGCAGGCACTGCGTATGGCCCAGGAGAGACAGGGTCAGCCCCTCCCCCTCTGTCTGCCCGCCTGTCTGTCTGTCTCTGTGCCTCCCTGCCTATCTGTCTGTCTGTCCTATTTGTCTGTCTCTTACCAGGTAATGTGCATGCCCAGGAGAGAAGTGTTCAGTCTTTCCTCCTCTCTGTCTGTCTATCTGTCTGCACATCTGTCTCTCTTAAAGGACCTGTGTATGGCCACGGCCTATGGTGTTGGTACTGTCTCGCCATCCCTTTTACACAACCTTTATGGCTCAGTAGAGGCATAGTCTGCCCACCTTGTATTTAGTAGATGGGTCTGTATCTGGTCTGGTCAATTTGTCTTTAACTTCTGACTCATAATTGCGCTCAAGTAGCACATTTTTTTCTTCACAAATGCAGTTGGAGGAACTGAGCCTTCACAGACTAACTTGCCAAGCTGTATGCCAAGGGAAAAAAGTCACACTTGTGTCTGTTCATGACTCGAAGTTAAGGACAAATGTCGAATAATCCCCAGACCAACTGAATCTATCTCTCTTTCTCCCTTCTCATTCTCTCACCCTCTCTCTCTGTGTCTCTCTCCCTCTCTCTCTTTCACACACACACACACACACACACACACACAGACACACACGCACACACACACACACAGACACACACACAGACACACACACACACACACACACACACACACACACACACACACACACACACACACACACACACACACAGACACACACGCACACAAATTTTCTTTCCCTCTCTTATCAGTTTGTTGTTTTTTTTTTTGTAAAAAAAAAAGGAAAACTCAGAACACGCATCGCTAACGACAGGACAAACAGGCCGACGAGCCAAACGATGTGGGAAACGGAATAGATCATGATGCATAATCATAATCTCGGACGGTAACTGAACATGTTTTTGGCGCGGAAGCTTCCGCGCGGCGCGTACGGGCGAAGGCAGCGGCCGCGGCGGCGCCGGCGCGATCTTCACCTCCTTCCGCTCCTCTCTCGCGTCTCCGCTCCCTTTGGCGGCTCCGCGTCTCCGCGCGCCTGGCCGGCTCCCCGCCTGTTCGTCACCGGCCAATGACGCGCTTCGGCCCGCCTGCAGATGGTTAATGCAGATGGCGTCCCGCGTTGGCGGTATCCGGGAGGGGCTCGCGGGGGGGGGGGGGGGGGGGGGGGCGCCGCGCTCCCGACGAGCCGGAGATCCGCCAGAAAGGCGCTAGCGCCCGCCGCGGCGAGGTTTCGCGCGCGTGTGTTAACGGCGGGAATCTCGCGAACGAACGAAGCCGCGGGGTTCTGCCGCTGCGAGGTTTCGCCCGTGTGCTAATGGCGGGAATCTCGCGAACGAACGGCGCCTCTGCGGGCGAGCCCCGTGTTAATGGCGCGGATGAGGCGAACGCCACCTCCTCCTCCTCCTCCTCCTCCTCCTCCTCCTGCGCAGCAGCGCTAATGGACTGGATTGAGTCTGCGGCTCTCCTCGACACCTCCAAGGGCCAATCGCCCAACATCTGACAAACGGGGGGGAAAGAAACGGCATTTTTGACGGTCTGCAGGAAGCGAACTCCGCGCCGGTACTGTAGCGAGTCCTGGTGTCGCCCGGTCTGTTTATCTGCTTTTGCGCACACGCTTTTCTTCCGTCTTACGCCGTTAGAGAGGACTGTTTATTTACGTGGGGATTCAGCCTCAGTGTCGAGGGAACTGGGTTTGATTTCACACAAGGCTCATTAAGGCTTTTTAATGCACTTTTTAATGGTTAGATGAGACTTCTCGCTCTGTTTCTCTCTCTCTCTCTCTCTCTCTCTCTCGCTCGCTGTCTCACTCTGTGTTGTTGCACTCTGTTTTTCTCTGTCTCTCTTTGTTTCTCTGTTTGTCTCCCTCTTTTGTCTGTTTCTCTCTCTCTATGTCTCTCTCTTTGTCTCTGTTTCTCTCTCTCTATGTCTCTCTCTTTGTCTCTGTTTCTCACTCTCTATGTCTCTCTCTTTCTCTCTGTTTCTCTCTCTCTCTCTCTCTCTCCCAACCGTTCGCGGTCTGGTAGAAACAGCTGTATTAACATCATCTCCACACGTGCAGGCCTCAGGGCCAACTCTACCCCAAAACCCAGTGCCCATTATTAAGGGGGGGTGGGGGGGTGAGGGGATCAAAGGATCAGACCACGTGGATTCCAAAAACGGAAGGTGTGGCGCTCTGGGCCACCAGGCTTCCAGATGTGAGTCACCGCACGGGCCAGTCGAACCAGATGTGCTGAACGGCTAACATCTGGAGGCCGGTACCTGAAACTTGGAGGCCCGATCAACAGGAGGTGGCAGTGAGTGTGGAGGCTCCCTGTGCAAGCAGCTCACACATGCAGTGCACCTTAGTGCCATCCCAGGCTCAAAGACCTTGATAAATAAAATGCATAATTGTTGTATTGTTTCACACAGAATGTGGTATTCCGTCCATTTGAACATTTACAGTGAGCTCCATAATGTTTGGGACAAATACTTTTTTTTTTCTTGATTTGATGCTGTGCTTTACAATTTTAGATTTGTAATCAAACAATTCAGATTCAGTTGAAATGGGGAGAGGCTTATGTGTAAAAAGTGCTGCAATTTCAGCATAGTGTATCCAAAATGTATTCAAATATGCTTTAATAAAAGCTGTGAATCTGTGCTTGAACCACTTCTGAATTGTTTGATTCTAAAATTGTGGGGAGCAGGGCCAAATCAAGAAAAAATATGTCCAAATATTATACATAATACAGCTCACTGTATAGTTTTATTTTTTTGGTTCTTTTATCTATGGCTGAAAACTTTAGTGCCTTTAGCCGTTCACCGCCTTACTGCCCATGTGACTGGTCTCAACCCAGAGGTGGAAAATCCAGGTTCGGAAAGGTTCGGAAGTCCTCCCCAGGATTTTGTTCCAGTCACCTGGATTTGCTAATCAGCACAATTGTTCAGCCAGAATTAATGGTAGAACTAATTAGTGAAATCTGCTGGCTGAATTCGTGGGAGGACGAAACACATGGCGGGACTTTTACGTTCAGACCGCTGGGCTTTCCACCTCCGCTCATCCATCCATCCTCGGTGTTCGGCTGCCCCCCTCTTTATCGGCTGCTCTTCCCCAAGTTAGCCGCCTCTCCCCGGAGTTGAGCTCCTGTCCCCGTCCTGCCGATGTCCCCGTCCTGCCGATGTCCCCGGTGTGCCGATGTGCTGCGGTGGCTTCGAGGAGACGCTCGGCCCCTGTGACCTGGCGCTGTGCAGATAGCAGCCCTCGGTGAGGGGGAGGAAGTGACATCGCTGAGCTCGGGTCTCTGAGCGTCCGCGCGCATCACCTGTGGTTTTCCGGCGCCTCCGCCGCTATCGATGGACCCCACCCACACTACGCAGGCCACGCACCCGCAGCCTTTGATCTGCCGCCGAGAAGAAATTCCTGGCCCCCCTCAAAAAGAAGGAAGGGCACAAAGGCGCGACGTGGTTTCCGGCCGCCGGGAAACCAGGCCTCTCTCGCTCTGAGTTCCGCGTGACGACTTTGTGCCGTTTTACCTGCGTGTGTGCGGACGTGGCTAGTGACGCACGGACATTTTCTTTTTTTCTACTTTTACTAGAAAGAACCTCGCGGAAACTTTACAGCGCAAGGAGGCCAGACACTCCACAAGCCTGACCACAGACACACACATACACATACACGCACACAGATTCATAGGTTCATACACACACACACACACACACGCACAGATTCATAGGTTCATACACACACACACACACACACACGCACACAGATTCATAGGTTCATACACACACCCACACACACACATGCACAGATTCATTGGTTCATATACACACACACACACACACACATTTACATACAGATTCATATACACACACACACAAACACTTGAAATACTTTAGATGCTCATTACATTTTATACAGTCCAGCATATAATTGAGAACTTTAAACTGAATCTTATTTGCTAAAATTAGTCATATAAAATAATTTATTTTGTTCTGAATATTGGTGAAGAATGTATATTTTTTTAATGTAGAAATGTGCAGGAATTTATCTTGTGTTCAAAGTGTTTTTTTTTGCTGATAGCTTTTTTTTTTGGAGAAAAAACCTGCACACGAGAGTTTTTTCCCTCTGTGGTTTTAAAAGACTTCCTTTCTTGTTCCTGTTTGTGTACAAGCGGCACGCACGAACGAGATTCACTCTTTCTCGGTTGCGAGTGCCGAAACGGTAAACAGGGACGCGGGGGAGAGGACAACGCAACCTCAATCCGTGTCATCGCTGCCGTGTGACTTACGCTCTGGAGGTGAAAGGGCGTGGCCACTGCTCCCTGAGGGCGTCATTCGTTTTCTGGGGTTCGTCGAATGATTTAACTTTTAGTCTGGATTTCGATTGGCCCAGACATATTTCGTGTGCGGTGAAGGAGATATTTTAGTCACTTTTACGTAAGATTCTGACCGCTGGCTAATCGATGACGTGGTCTAAAGCAAGGAAATGCTGTTTGAGTGACTCAGACAAAGTAGCCTGAGCAGTATCGTTACGTCTCCAGAGGTTGTGCATGTGTATATCACCCCATTTCTCTTAAAAAACAGTGATGTTTAATAATATTTTTGGTTGGAACTGTTTTCTATGGGGTCTGCAACCTCAGGCCACTGCACTCAAGGAAAGAAATACTGACACAGTATTACAACTTGATATTCTTCTTTGTAATTGTGAATAAGATGCATAAAATGAATGTGTTCATATGCGCAGCATCTGGAAACACAACATAGGCTGCTTTGGAGTAATTTCAAGTGTATTCTCTCGCTTTGGAACCACAAATCCCACAATGCCCCTGTTGGCGGTCAGAAGGTTGTATGCATCTAAAATATCCTTCATTGCACACAAAAGCTGTCTGAGCCAATCAAAAACATGCGCTAAAAGCGGAGGTAATATCGGTAGACCCCAGAAAGTGAACTGTCCCATTAAGATGTGTTTGTGTTGAGAGCAGATTGTGAGTTTGAGGCTGCCTTTCTCTCTGACAGTGAAGACCATCTTCAACCCCGCGCCCGCCATTCCAGACCTGCACCCCGACTTCTACCGATACTCTGACGTCTTCTGCTGCAACGAGCCCGAGGTAAGGGGGGGGGGGGGGGGAGGGGTCCCCTCTTTCAGCCCCCAGAGCGGTGCTCTTGTTCAGTCGCTGCAGTGTGCGGCCTGACACCGGGGTTTGTGGGTAATCATCAGGGCTTCGGTCGGAGCGCCTCTCCTGACGTTACGCCGTGCTCCTGTAATGTTTTTTGGGGGCCCCCGGCGTCGGGGTAAGTACGGGGCAGGCATTCCACGGGGCAGGTGGCGACGCGCCCGTCCCATTACGAACGCAGCTGTCACGGTTTTAACGCTCCTCAGGTGCGGGGGGGTGTGGGGGGGTGTGGGGGGGGGGGGGGGCGATCGCGTTTTACCGTAAACTGGCGGCTTTTCAGAGCCGCGTCTTGTGTTTTTTTTTTTTTTAAAACGCGCGTGAACACCTGGCTGTCAGCGGTGATGAATGGAAATCTGGAAGGATGGAAAGAACTCTGGTGCGAAAACAAGGGGGACGGGGCGGGGGGCGGGGGGGCGGCGGGGCAGATGTGCGAGGGGTGACTCAGTGATCTGGGGGGCAGGGGACGGGGGTACAGCTTCTCGGGGGCACTTTGATGTGGTGTGGAGCGGAGGGGGGGGGGTATGGGGGGAAAGCTATGCGGGTGGAGACATGAAAGTGAGAGCTGATCAGACAGCCCCCCCCCCACACACCCCCACACCCCCCTGTTCACTGTCCTATTGCCATCTGTTAGTGAGTCCATCACAGAAAGAGAACATAAAAAAACAAACATCTGAAGCAAACCTGAGCTGGCTGCTCATCCCCTCCGTGGCCTGATCTCCTTCCAGAAGAGGAGGGCCCGGGCTCATGTGAGCTTTTGAAGGGTTATTAGAGATAACTCTCTGTTCGTGTGGCCCCGCCCTGCCCCCCCCCACCCCCCACCCCACTCTGGGTGCCCAGGTGAGGGCTCTCACGGTCACAGGGCAGGTGTGTGTGCGTGTGTGTGTGTGTGGGGGGGTAACTCTCACTGGCTTCTTGTGTGGTCTCAGTGTCATATGGAGGTTACTGCCTGGATGATGGGGGTGTAGCTGTTACTGTCTTTTAGCTCTTTAATGGGACACTGCAGCTGCTCTTTAAGTGCAGCCCACACACACACAAACATGCACACACATACACACACACGCTCACGTGTACATAAACACTGTACACACACACACACACACATACACACACACTCACATGTACACACAGACAACAGTAACATTTCCTCCAGTAAACCCTAGCTCTCTCTGTGTACTCCTTGGACCCCCCCCCCCCCCCCACAGGCAGAGCTGCTGACGGGCGTGGCTGTAGGAAGCGTGGAGGATGCTGGGAAGGTGGGGGCGGAAGCTTCTTCGGCGGGGTGTGGCTCCGTGATCGTGACGCTCGGACCCCAAGGCTGCGTGGTCCTGTCGGCGAAGGACCCCACCCCTCGACACGTCGCCACGGCGCCGGTCACCGCCGTGGACACGACCGTAAGACCCGCCGATCCTGAGCACCAATCAGAACTCACGAGGTCATCTCCTCCACCCTGTGGCCTCATTTCCCTTTTGTACGTTAGGGCAGTATGAGCCATCATAGGGACCGTGGGGCAAAGCATGGCATCTTATTCAGGACCGTTAAGGCTCACAGGCTGACATGTACAGCAGCTGCACTGACCAAGACAACAACAGGCTGAGAGTTTGTGGGTGGCAGTGTAGGGTAATGGGTAGGATACTGGGCTTGTAATTTTAAGGTTGTAGAGTTAGATTCCCAGGTGGGACACTGCTGCTTACCCTTGAGCAAGGTACCTAATTTCAATTGCTTCTGTATGTGTTCCGCAGTGTAGACTATGTAAAAAAAAAAATGCAAAAGGTTCATAAGATTCATAAGTCATAAGATTAGATCATTGCGAAATGGCAGTGGTGTAATGCAGCTGTATCAAGGCACAACTCAAAATCACAAAAATCTTTTAACAAAAAAAGATTTGTCACCACTTTTGATGTCCCTTTGTTCCGTGTGCAAGGGAGAGGGGTGACATTTAGACTTGTGTTGTTGTACCTTGATGTTTTCTTCCAAAACGTCAAAGGGTTTAAATCAACAGTTTTTAAGGGGGGGGGGGGGGGGGGGGGAAGGGGGGAAAACAGGAAAAAAAAACTGAAAAATGACGCTGACATTTCGCTTAATGAAAAAGGGGAAGTGTGCTTTCGCGTGTTCAGGCTATTGTGACGCAGCTGTGTGGTCGTTTGGTAAGGCAATCGCGCCCCCCCTACCCTCCCCCTACCCTCCCACCCCCCCCCCCCCGCAACACAAGCGCAAACACCTCCAGCTGGTGGACGGACCGGCTGGATTGGCCGACCACCGCGCTAATGTTGTGAAAATACGTTTCTCGCTCTCCTGAGGTTAAAAGATTTAATCAGGCTTCAGGGCGCCCCGGCAGCTTAGGTTCCACTTCCTGATTGAATCGTGGCGGGTTGACTCATTTCACGCCAATATTAGCGGCTTTGGCGTCACCAGGCGCTCGCGCTGTGCGCCCGAGAAGTGTTTGTGGATTCCCAGCGGCGCTTAACAAAGACACTTACGGATAGGGGGGGCTAACGTAAGCATTCGCACACCGACGTTGCAAACCGCAGAGGATTTCCTCACCGCTGCGTTCGTGCGTCTGCGTCTGGATTCCGCAGAACTGCGCTGGAGAAATGGAAAGTGCCCCTTCTCTCTATTGCGACGCCGGTGAGGTAGCCGCTATAAAGGAAGCGCGATACGTCTGTGGCTGTTCCCAAATTAATCATGTCAGGACAGCTAGCAATTCATTACAAAGATGAGGCCCCGCATGCAGGACTTCACAAACATGCCTTTACTCTCTCCTTGAGTACCCAGACTTAAGAGTGGGAGCCGTGGGGCACAGTCCATAGTGTAAATGGTAAATGGACTGCATTTATATAGCGCTTTATCCAAAGCGCTTTACAATTGATGCCTCTCATTCACCAGAGCAGTTAGGGTTAGTGTGTCTTGCTCAAGGACACTTTGACACGCCAGGGCGGGATTGAACCGGCAACCCTCCGACTGCCAGACAACCGCTCTTACCTCCTGAGCTATGTCGTCCCTTAGTAGGGCTGCCCACCCCTGTTCCTGGAGATCTCCCATGTATATATATATATATATGTTTTCACTCCAACCCTAGCAAAGCTACACCTCACTCAACTGCTGGAGATCTCATTGTGCTGCTGATTAGTAGAGTCGGGTGTGCCAGATTAGGGTTGGAGTAAATGCCTACAGGATGGTAGATCTCCCAGGAGCAGGGCGGGACAGCCCTGCTCTAGTTGTTGAATGAGGTGTGCTTTGTTAGGCTTGGAGTGTAAACCTACAGGATGGTTAGATCTCCAGGGGAAGGGTTGGGCAGCCCTGCTCTAGTTGTTGAATGAGGTGCGCTTTGTTATGGGTTGGAGTGTAAACCTACAGGATGGTAGATCTCCAGGGGAAGGGTTGGGCAGCCCTGCTCTAGCTGTTGAATGAGGTGCGCTTTGTTAGGGTTGGAGTGTAAACCTACAGGATGGTAGATCTCCAGGGGAAGGGTTGGGCCAGCCCTGCTCTAGTTGTTGATTGAGGTGAAGCTTTGTTAGGGTTGGAGTGTAAACCTACAGGATGGTAGATCTCCAGGGAAGGGTTGGGCAGCCCTGCTCTAGTTGTTGAATGAGGTGCGCTTTGTTAGGGTTGGAGTGTAAACCTACAGGATGGTAGATCTCCAGGGGAAGGGCTGGGCAGCCCTGCCGTAGTGTATCGACTCAACCCCGTGCGTCCAGGTTCTGATTCCCTGCCACGGTGTTTTCTGTACAGTGACCCCGTCTCTACCTGTAACCCTCTCCCAATGACGGGGCCACAGGACAGACACCAGCTGAGTGCTGTGTGGCGTTGTGTGTTTTTTGGGAGGATCAACCAGGGTCTGCGGTCTTGCGGGGTGCCCGGGTCATGTGACCTTCCCATCCGTTTCCGGACGAGGCGTCTGGTCACTGCGCTTCACGCTGTGCTGCTGCTGATGATTCGGTGCATGACGTCCGACGCTAACCCCTCCCCCCTTCTGCTAGAGGACCGGGGCTGGGGGGGGGGTTCGCCCCAAACGTCTGAGCACAGCTGGGAGTTTGGGCCGGGCCAGCCGTGCTCTGTGGAGTGTGGACTGAGCCCCTGGGGGGATTTTAACCCGCCCCCCCCCCCCCATGACTCAGCCCCCGCTCTGCGCAGTCAGCTCTGAGCCGGCGGCTGGTGGTCAGGCGCGCTGTTGTCGCTGCGCTCTCTCGCCCTTTGATGGGAGCAGCCAGAGCCGTAAATTCTGGCCCGTTCAGCTTTTCTTTGGGGGCTGTAATCCCACTTCCAGTAAGTTGGAATTTTTTTTCCTTTCTTTTTTTTTTTTTTTTTTTTTTTTTTTTTTAACTGCTTGCAGAAAACACACTTCCCAGATTGTATGGTGGAGGCTGGACTCAGCTGTTTTCGTCCTCCTGTCTCTCTGTGTAATGGAGAACAGCTTTTTACGAAACAGCACTTTTTTGTTACACTGAAGTCACACACACTACATCTGCAGTGAAGTTCATCGGCAGTGCTGGCGACGGCGAAAACTTCGGAGCCGCGCCCCCCCCCCGTACGACAGCGAGAG
>CM077284.1:5905179-6067679 GCA_039654925.1 Anguilla pacifica
TAACAAATACCTGTGTGATTGGCAGGTGTCTGAGCGCCCCCTGCTGGCGTGAGCTACTGTTCATTCGGTTAAACTCCCTTTGACAAAAAAAATACTCAAGTAGTTGTGACCCGGATTCAACCAGTTTTGTCCTTAACTTAAGACTCACAATTCTTCTTTTGTGAAGAGCTACTTTTTAGGTCAAAGTTAAGGACTAGTGTTTTTTTTCTTCCATCTGAGTGCTGACCTATGGCAAGGCATTACAGATACACGTTGCCTGGGGAATGCTTGTGTGCAGTTTGGTGCAGTGCTGTCCTTGTAGTTTTAAAACTCTGGACTGCGAACGGGTCAGCACAAACCAGTAGCTTTCAATACTTGTGCTCTACCATGCTATTATTCTAGCCTCAGGTCGATTAGGATAGATTTAAATAGACTAAATTAGATAGGCAGACAGTATTTCAATGCGTGAAATACCGTGAATGAAAATGGTGCATTTCCCCAGCAATGTCCTCTGTGTTTTTTTGGACAGGGTGCAGGAGACAGCTTCATCGGTGCTCTGGCCTTCTACATGGCACGCTATCCCACAATGCCGTTGGAGGAGATGGCCGGCAGGGCCAATCGGGTGGCAGCTGTGAGCGTGCAGGGGATTGGAACACAGACATCGTACCCCTACCGAAAAGACATGCCCCAGGAGCTCTTCTAGGAGAAGCACTTATCTGATTACCATACCTCAAGGAGTTCAGTGGGGTCTGGTTCAGTCCTCAAAAGAAATCTGCTCCACGTACGAAGGCCTTTAATTACCAAGCCGTCAAATGAACGATCACGGACAGGCTTTAAAATGTCTTACTTCAATCAAATGAATAAAAGTTCACAGTCACGCAGTTCGGTACTCATTTCTTGGCGGAATAAAAAGCACTGCGACAACGTGAGGCCTCACTGTTTAATTGTGAGAAATGGGAACACAGTAAAACCTGTTGTTAATTTTTTTTTTTTTTTACACGAATATAATGACATCAATGCAAATGTAGTCTGACACAAGGAAGGCCATTTCAAAATGGAATATTCTTATCTGAAACTTACATACAAGAGTATCAGACAACGCAGGAAATGCTAATATACGTCACGATTTTATCTCAGATCTTTCCATCTGAACCAGCACTCATGACCAGACATTAACTGTTAATGGGAGACCTGTGTTGAGTACTCAAAGATGTATTCTAATTTTTACCTGTGGGGGGAGGGGGGGGGAATCCTCAGGCCTGTATTCAAACAATATTTGTTCTCAACTCTGAAGTAGTTTGGCGTGCCGTAGCGATTGCTGAATTCGCCAGACTGTCTTTGTGAAGACAAAAAATTCTTCTAGTTTTTAACTAGAATATTTTTTTCCAGAGCGGCTTGCACACAAAAAAGTTGTGCAAGTCCTGTAATGTAATGTAACTATTAGTCAAAATTAAGGACAGATTGATTGATTGAATGCCAGCCAAAATGTTTGAGTCCCTTCAAAGGCCTCCTTAGGGAATTGAAGCGGAAGATTGCTCATTGTATGAGATGGTGTTTTTACTGAGCTCCTGATTGCTGAGAGTTTATATTTGCGAATACGCTGGACGTTCTTTGCCATGGATTGATCCCCGATAGATAGGGAGTCTCTCTGCCACTCTGTGTCCCAGTCCCAGCTCTGCGCAGACAAGACACCCAGAAAACGATGCAGTCTGGACACTGAGCGGTTCTCTTCTCACGCCGCAGAACCTCCAGCTTCTTCGCTGCCCGTGCCGCACTTTTTAAATGGACCGGATCTTCCTCTTCTCGTGGAAAAGGACATGCTTATTCACTGCAAAGAGGGGCAAGAAAACACTGATCAGACCACAGGTTTTGAAAGTCTCGAGGCTGCGACGTGAATCAGCAGCACTGTCAACTGTACAATATCAACGACAGTTAGCAACTCACACGGATTACAGTGACCTTTAACCATTCCTCACTTGCGTAAATGTTTGCTTCACAATGATTCACCACATGGAACCTACACTTTTTTCTGGAAGTTTATTAATAATTGAATTGGAATCATGCGTGCCTTAAGGCTAATATCTGTCAACACACAAAACTATTCCTGCCACCTGCAGGACAGGATTTGTTTACACTGGAAATTTCCTGTTTTGTACACTGGTAATTAAAGGTCAGCTTGAAAGGAGGATATTGTGTAAAATTTTACATACCTGTTTATAAAATCTTTTTCTAATGAAATGCGCAAGTTGGTACACTTGGCACAAACCGTGATGACAGGAACACAAACAAACAAGCTTATTTGAAGTTTATTTGCATATTTGTTTTCTCTCTACTTAGAAACATTGTACTGTGCCACTTGTTTATCAGAATAGCAAGTTATCTGTAGAATGGATACTAAATCCTGATCCTGGAGGAACTATGCAGGATTTTTTTTTCAATGTTTTAGATAAACAGTGACTCAATGCATAATCTTCTGGGTTAATTCAGCTTCCTGGACCCTTACTGAGTAGTCTCTGGTGGGTTTTTAATAGAGCCGGAAAGCTTTGTGGATTGTCAAGTGGACTCGTTTCTTAGAAAAACCAATGAGAGAGGAACAAAATGTTGTTGTTGTTGTTTTTTTGTATTTCATGATATACTACCAAAAGTTCAAGCAGTTTTCGATTTTGGGGGGGTGATTGCAGGGTTCTTTCGCGAGTACAAAGTGTACGTGCGCGTGGGCCCTGTCCTTACCTAAGGGGTCATGTTTCCGGAGCACGAGCTTCTCTCGCAGACGGTTCCTTTTAGTGTTGAAGCAGTAGCCCGTGCCGGCCGCGCTCATCATCTGAACCAAGACAGTCCTGAGACAAACAGGAACAGGTTCCTCACCTCAGCTAGTGCAAACAACACGCTGCAGAAAATGAGTCTTATACTAACGGCTAGTAGAAAATAACGCTCCGTTGAAAGATATAGGCTAGTTGCGCATTGGTGGGAGTTCACCGATTTGATTAGTGCATGCGTATACCTGTACGAGTACCATACAACACAATCTAACTGATCAGCAAACTAGAACAACCTGTAGTGGTATAAGTTACTTACTTAGACTTGCCCTTGGCCACTGTTTTTCGCCATGAAAAGAAAAAAAGAAGGGACATTCAGACAATGAGTTTAATTTCACAAGCTGTTGTGCTGGTCTTCAGGCAAACAACCTCTGAGAACCAAATCAATGGTTTTCAGTCACAGGGCAGGGGACTGGTAAGTTTACGACGCTAAATGTAGTTTCATTTGGACTAATTAGCAAGTTACATCTTGTTAAAACTCGGTCGGCTAACTTGAGTAAGCTAGCCGGCGACCTACGAGCTTAGCTGCCACGTAACATAACCACGTTGATTTGGCACCAGTTTAACAACTTACAACCAGGTAACATCCATTTACAAAAGCCTACTATAATCGCCACGTAAGCTATTGCAAAATATATGCGACATTGAATCGTAGCTATAACCAATTAGCTTGCTAACGTTAGCTTGCTACCCTGAGGGTACTCAACAAAACAGTCGTTCTCTCTAAAAACACCACATGCCTGACAAATATGTATGAACCTTGCATTATATTTAGAAATAATCACGCATAACTGTAGCTACTCACAATTTACCGCAGTGAGAAACATTTTGAAAAGATGATCGTATGAAGTCACATTGATAGCATACGCCACTCACAGGCACTATCAACTTCCGGGTTAAGGAGAACATTTTCCTGGGTCGTTCGCTCTTAGATAACTGGGAAATGAGTACCAGGCGCTCGGATGGTATATTTTGAATAATTCACCCTCAGAACAAAAAATAAAATAAATCAATGTAGAATAAAAACGTTAATATTTAAAGCAATGGCGCACCATTTTCGGTTCTATAAAATAGGATATGTCTATGGTTCCAGAAATAAAATAGCCCTTTTTAAGATGATTCCGTAAACCAGTGGTTCTCAGTCTTGGTATAGGGACTCACTGTGCATGCCGGTTTTTGTTTCAACCACAACAGCGAACCCAGAATTTTAACAAGCTGTTAATTTTTCTTAATGAGCAATATGTGCCTGTGACATTTATCCTTCGTGGCATAGCCATTTCTGAATAATGCAAAGAGGGCACATAATCTCCTGTAAAAATGAACATTAAGAAACGTTAACAGCTTGTTAACCTCTGGGATTTTGATTGTGGTTGGGACGAAAACCAACATATACAGGGGGTCCCTGGCTGGGAACCACTGCCATAAACTACTGCAGGGGTGGGCAGCTGTGGTCCTGGAGGCCTGGGGTGCATGCAGGGTTTTGTTTCCACTGATTACTCTGGTGAAATGAGCTAATTGGTTGTACACAGCAACACTGGTTCACTTGCAGATTATATTACAGTAAAACATTTTCATACAGGGACACAAGAGCAGTCTTCAGCTGTCATACATGCGCTTATCAAGAAAATGTAGCTAACATGTCAAATGGCATAAATGTCAGGGCTAATTAAATAAGTAAGACCAGAAGTTGACAGGAAATCCAGAAACAGATACGGCCCTCCTTGCACACCTCTGAACAACTGAAATTAGTGGGCATAATCTACTTAGATTTGTAGCTGAATTTTATTTATTATTATCCTTTATTTAACCAGGAAGGTCCCATTGAGATACAATATCTCTTCTGCCAGGGAGTCCTGGTCAAGATGGCAGCAGGAAAATAAAAGTTTCATATTAAAAACATACCAAAGAAAATTAAAAAAATAAAAACAGAAATACAAGGATCAGGAGCTAAAAGGCACCTGTTGCTAAAAGCAATAACATTGTTCAGTAAAAACTGATTTTAACATAATTTTAAAAATGTCAAGAGACATGAAATAATTCAGAAAACAGCAGCCCTCCAAGACTGGAATCTGATATCCCTCATCTTCACTTTTAAAATAAGGCTTATGAACTAATAATAATAATAATAATAATAATAATAATAATAATAATAATAATAATAATAATAATAATAATTATTAATAAGAATGCATGTGTCTACTTGTGCATCATTTACATTAATCATATATTTTTAGGTTATGGGTTTACAGTTTACACATTTAATTTAAATAATTTTCCAGCTCTCCATTTTAAAATATGTTTTATTCTGCAACAAAATACAATCCCATAAGGTCAATATTATGGAAGATATACAGCAGTATGTCAGGGTAAAAACCCATTTTAAATGTGAGCCATCAATCTTTCACAAACTGTATAAGAGAAAGTGTTCTCTATTTTTTAAATAGGCCTACACCCAGCATCAATCACACTTTCATTAAGAGGAAGTCAAATTTGTGTAGGGGGATGAAGAGAAGGAAAGAACGATGTTGAAGGGCTCGGGACAGAATGGGGAAGAGAGAGGAGGAGAAGCGGGAGGGAAGTGATACTCGGGAGAGGAAGACGGTCTTTGTCTATGGCGGAAATGAGCAGTTGGGCAGACCACTCTGTCATAACCGAGCCAGCTGTCAGGAAACGCACGGACGGACCTGCGTCACGCAGCATCGTTTGAGAAAGCACTGTGACCACCACCCACTTGCTGCAATTTGGAGCCTGCTATTTACAAGCCAAATAAGGACTCGGCCTGCTTGGCTGGTTGCTGCTGGAGGCCTTTATTCCAAAGCACGTCATTTTGGCTGTCTCTGAGAGGGAAAAAATTGCAAGAATTTGGAGAGAAAACAGCCGGTAGAAAAGCAAATAACGGCTCCTAACAATAACACCGCGTGCCTGCGACGCATCAGTTATTCTGAAAGAGACATTACGTAGCGCGCGTTGGTGTGATGGTCAGAAACGATGCCGTAAACGATTCACAAAATCGTGGTGAATAAAAACATCTCGGCTTTGATATTACCCAGAGGAGCAGTGTAGCTGTGCACTGGAGCGAAGGTATGGCAAACTGCTCTCTCTCTCGGTGGTCCTGGCTGGAACAAAGCTGTATCGTGAGAGAAAGGTACGAGATCCGGGCTATTAGAATGCCTCAACATGCGCATAACATGCATGAAACAAACCAGCCCTGGCCAAATGCACACAGAGGCCTGTTAATGTACAACAGACCAAGCAAAGCAACAGTTCAGGACTTAATCCTAAAATAAGAAAGGTCATTTGAACATTCTGGTCAAATCAAAATCCTACTACATAGGCTATAGACATTTTGGGACCAAATTTAAAAAAATAAAACTGGTTATTTGTTGAATTAGTTATTTATTTAAAATAAAAACAGCACAAGGTAAACATGTGGTGAGGGGAGTATCAAACTACTGCTCAGAGATGTGCAGAAGGTATTGGGCAATAGTGGTAACTGTCCAAGACCACAGCCCTAGTGATGTTTTTGTACACTGTGTATCTTTCAGAAATAAGTACCCAAGACTTTGTACTGCACAGGTTAGAGCGTGGTGGATATCTAGTGTAATAGTTGGAGAACTGGGTTTTATAACTTAAAGGTTTGGATTTGATTCCCAGCATTGTAGAGTATTAATTCTGCAGATCATAATCAGTACAGTTAATGAGGTCAGATATAGGCTATATTGATCAACATAATATCTGGAGCTATATAGTGTAGCATGTTTTTTTTTTTTTTTTTTGTAAAAAAAATGTTTGAGTGTAAATTGTTATACAACTGCGCCCTCGCTTGTTTCTACTGCCGTGTTAACGAACGCTGTGTGATACGAGGAGACGGGAGTTTCGCCTTTTACGTTTCAGTTCTAAAAATATAATACAGGTAAGAGAAGATCTCCCGTTATCCCGCCACCGATCTCACCAGCCAACTGCTGTGACATAATTGCGCCGCACAGGAAGTGACACGGTGACTCATAGTGGCGGCAGCACACGCTGGCTGTCACTCTCGGCAGGCCTCAGCTGCATCAGCACTTTCCCTCGGTTACACACAGGTCCCGGGTAGTTAAAAAAAAAAAAAGAAAAGAAAAAAAAAAAAGAAAGGCGAAATGTGCTAATGCTGAGTGTTCTCTGCTAGGACCTCCTGTGCCTCTGTGCGTCCCAGGACCACACGGCCGCCGGTTTCACTTCCGGGGACAGAAATAACAGAGCGTTCTGTTCTTTCCGTCCCCGCCACAGTCATCCAAAAAATAATCTATGCTTTACTGTATATAAAAAATAATAAAATGATAATAATGATGATAATAATGATGATTAAATGTATGTATGTATATGCATGGGGTTTTTTTTTCTGAAAACAGCAGCCCCGTGGAGTTCAATCTGATATCCCTCTTGTATGATTCACTTGTAAAATAAGGCTTATTAACTTTAATAATAATAATAATAATAATAATAATAATAATACTAATTATAATAATAATGCGAGCACATTCAAGTCTCATTGAATTGCTCTTTGAAGGGTTGCAATCATCCACAGAAATACCGTTATTGGCTGACGTGAAACAATATCTTGGGGAGCGAACTCAATCGGCACAAGGAAACGGCAAGCTTCCAATGTTACTGTCCATAGTGCACTCGCAGTAACCTGAGTTAAGCCTGTGGATTCGAGATAGAATGGACTGTGATGTCACACACAAGTGCATCACGTTGTCATGGATACACCAATAGAGCAAGTGACATTATGAACTCTTTTAGCTTTTTTCAAGCAACTGGTCTGGGCATTTAAGCCATAGAATGCACTCTATTATTAGCCTTTTTCATTAGTTTCCAGACCCTGTGATTTTCTAACAAATTTAAAATAGATTTCACAGAACGGAGGAAGACTCCCCGCTGACTTTTAAAAGCCCCTCGAGGACAAAACACCTCTCGCTTACGTATGAGGATTAGCAATGTCCCTTTCCATCTGCACAAACAACACCACGGGTACAATACAGTGACGACACGCGTCCATTTCAGTCCTAGAGTGCTCGGAAGCCTCAGCTGACTGGATGCCGCTCTGAAAAGAGATCCAATTGCTGCCCACGGAAGTAGGCCTGCTGAGCATTAGACCTCTCTCTAATGCAGGGTCTGTGTGCTGTGGAGCCTCTGCTGCCTTTTACACAATCATTCACTCACATTTCCACCGCAATGCGCTCGGCCCAGCAATCGGCTCCATGAGCCGGCTGAAATGGATGCACAGAATGCTGAAATGGATGCACAGAATGCTGAAATGGATGCACAGAATGCTGAAATGAATACACAGAATGCTGAAATGAATGCACAGAATGCTGAAATGGATGCACAGAATGCTGAAATGAATACACATAATGCTGAAATGAATGCACAGAATGCTGAAATGAATGCACAGAATGCTAAAATGAATACACAGAATGCTGAAATGAATACACAGAATGCTGAAATGAATGCACAGAATGCTGAAATGAATGCATTCTGGGGGCCCCTGAATCATCAGCTCTTTTCCCCACACTGGCTGCCAATCTAGATTCTGCAAAGTGCAATGTTAAATAGTTTTGTGTTCTATTATTTTTCTCAACTTGTAGAAGAGAAGTCTGGAGTGATTGTCTTTGTGCGTCACTGAAGTTCATGCCGGTATTATTCAAACGTGCACACACTGTGCACGACCTGCTCGATCCATTAACGAGATATTTACTGTGAGAGCGATGAAAACTTCCTGCGATGCGTGTGAATTTCCGAGGAGTTCAGATGAATTTCCTCCTCCTTAGAAAGTAACCATCGAGTGGAGCTGTGTAATTCTAAGTTTTTATTGACGATTACATACAGTAAAAATTCATGAAAATAATCCTAACCAGAAATGCAGAAGAAGACTCAATAATACAGGACAGCAGCATTGGGGAGGGGATGAATCTAAAGAACATGAAAGCTGTGGCTTCCAGGCTCGCTCGCTCGCTCGCCCGCTCGCCCGCTCTCGTGGATGGATCCGTCTCTATCAGTGAATTAAAATAAATAAGCAGATGACTACGTCTCCATCTGTGCCCGGCTCTCTGATGCCCTTTCTGTTCCATGACGCACTGAGTGGGAGAGGACGGCCTTCTGCTCTCCCCGAGAGAGTGGGACGCCGTGGAAACGTGGAACTGGCACCACGGCCCTGTGTGTGTGTGTGCGTGTGTGCGCGCCTGTGTGTGTGTGAGTGTGTGAGAGAGACAGACAGAATGGGAGAGCATACCGATTTTATATTATATACAGTATATGACACTGACATTGTTCACCTGTGCTCATATTCGAATGTGTATTGCTGTACACTTTGACAGTATTTGCAAATGTATTTGCAGCCCGAAAAAAAAAAAAAAGCTTTCTGAATTTGAATTCAAATGAGATTTTCAGAGAGGCTGGAAAGGGGAAGAAGGAAGCATACTGGGAGCTAATCTTATGTTAAAATGAGGGGTAATCAAACATCATTTGCTGAAAGGCCTTTCATAATAACGGCATTACCTTGGGGTCCGTGCGCTGTTGTTCTTTGGTGAAAGGGGTACTCAAGCCCACCGTTTGGTTATTTAAAGACAGGCGTACGCATGCGGGCTCACAGTGTGGTGGGGCCAGCTCCTCCAGATTCGAGCGTAGCCCGCTGCCAACCCTCTCCCTCCCCCCGCCCCCCCCCCCCCCCCGCCCTCCCCAACTTTTCTCTTTCTTCCGCCGCTATATTTAGCCGGCCCGAGCTGTTTCCTGACACGCTGACGCCGATTTTACTATTTGCTAAATCCAGCTCTGAGGTAACGAGTGACACCTTCTGTCTCCATGCCGCCCGTCGCCTGGCAACCGGGCAATAATGCCATCACCAGGGTTACGCAGGAAATGTCGCTCCGAACCACCTCCACCCCCCCCCCCCCCCCCCAGCCCTTCGCAGCTCCATTGATCCTAGTAGGCATTAGGCTGTGGAGTGCATCTGATCAGGCACTTCCGTCCCACAGTCCGCGGGTAAATG
Organism: Anguilla pacifica; assembly: GCA_039654925.1. NCBI lineage: Eukaryota > Metazoa > Chordata > Actinopteri > Anguilliformes > Anguillidae > Anguilla > Anguilla pacifica. The sequence goes on from CM077284.1 coordinate 5,915,002, forward strand.
TTCCCTCTTACGTCAAACCCCACTGAGTGGCCTCCCACAAGGTATAGATCAGCTCTTTCATGTGCCATGGCGGGTCTTTTTATGGAGCCCTACCTCCCCCCTCCCATGCCCCCCCCCCCCAACCATTTCCATTAGCTCCCCCAAAACTATGTTAGGTGCTTCTGCTTTAACTGCCTATAAGAGTAGTTTTCCTCTGTGTGATTTCGAAATCTGATTGAAACCTGACACTGCAACAGTATTGCCAATCCATTTCACACTCGGTGGCATATTTCCCTATTATGACAGTTATGAACTGACTGAGAGGAGGAATATCTCAGCTGTGAGTGAATATCAGGGTAGGAACGTGAAAGTGAAGTGAAACATGCTTGGAATGGGGGAAAAAATGTTTTTGGCGCCAAAACATCATCAAAAAAAAGTTTCTGAATTAGGGTGAGTGACATGGGAGGGCCAGATATTTCCCAAGAGCTGGCTAACGTCTGATCACTGTGATCAGAGAGGAAGTGTCCTTGTAACCCACAGATAGTGGTCTGCGTGTCCTGAGCACTGTAGAATACACACACACACCTTCTCTGAGTGGAATTAAGACCCTGCGCATTCCACCATGACTCTTTGCTGCCATCTGGTGTTAGAATGAAAACCGGCTGTTTTCCACTTGAGCATCAGTCACATCCTGTTGTTTTTTTTCTTCAGTTTTTTAAATAAAGACTTGATGCTCTTCTTTAGCTAAGCTGATGTGTCATTTTTGAACAGGACACCATCCTCGCCAAAAACTGAGCTCCTCTCTCACAAACTTGACCATATTTTACTCTGCGGCTCCTGGGGACTGAGTTCCCCGCACGAACAGTATTGCAATAGAGAGAGAGAGAGAGAGAGAGAGAGAGAGAGGTGCAGGCAGGGCGAGGATTCCCACGGGAGGTGTACGTACGGCTCCCCGCTTCTCGAGGTTCTGATCCGGTCCGTTCCCAAAAAGTGGGGTATGGTGACCCGCAATCCCCCACGTGACCGTTAGGCCTCGCAAAAAACAAAAATAAAGAAAAAAGAAAAAGGATATGCTGATCAATGAGGCTTATCTCTAGTGTCACCCAAGGGCAGCGATGTTTGAAAGCGTGTTTTCTTTCCGCCTTGCCAACCCCCCCCCCCCCCCCCCCCACACACCGCGCCGCTGAGGATTCTGGGAGACGGCTCAAGGCCTCCCTTCTCAGCGGCCGTAGCTCCAGCCAGCGGCGGCGGTTCTGCTCCGGCCCGCGCTTCCACGGTTCCTCCGCCCACTCTTAATGAATCGCGAAAAACTATCCTCTCTCTCTCTCTCTCCCTCTCTCTCTCTCTCTCTCCCTGTCTCCCTCTCTCTCTCTCTCTCTTCCTCTCTCTCTCTCTCTCTCTCTGTCTCTCTCTCTCTCTCTCTCTCCCGCTTCAGCGGCTTCGATACGATGCGATCCCGCTCTTTTCAAACTCTCGCCACGTACATCTCGCAGTGTGCCGGCGTCTAAACGTGGAGCCCAAAAAGCGGAAACATCGCTCACTGGCACACTCGTGTGCTGAGTCTCTTTGTGGTCCAACACTATAAACCAGCGATGTTTTCATCAGTCATGCCCATGGTAATCAGTCGTCCTTACAGTACGCTGTCCTCTGTGGCATAGCTATCGCTGTCATCAGTGAAATTAAATTAACCATCGTGACCTTCCGCTTCTAATGCAATCCTCCCGCATTTCATTATTAGGGTAATAGTCATCATCATCCTCATCATCATCACCATCAACAGCAGTACCAGCAGCAGTCTCTTCATCGTTACTGCTACATTCAAACTGCGGGGAGTCATGTGACTTTGTGGAGAGTCACGTGACCTTTGTCTTCAATGTTCTTCATTATTTTAATATTAAAGTGGGATCTGCTGTGCTGTAGGCACCCATGGGGTGTACTGTATGTGGTTTGCTCACTCTGCCCCCTCCGTGGTGTCCACGATGAGGTCACCCCCCCTTGGAATGCTGGGAAAAGCACATAAACAGCGCAGATAATCAGCCTCTGTGTGGTCAGCGCTGGACAGAGAGCCATACGGATGACATCACCACCATCGACTGCACATGTGCAAAAAAAAGAAGCCAAAGTGTTGATATATGGAAGCCAGTAGGGAAAACATACTGGTCTAAATGTTCATAAATAAGATGTTTTGGCTAGATGCACAGGTGCCAGTGAGCCTACTGGCTGACACAACTCTAGAAGTTTGCTGTTTTTTTTCTGAAACTTCATAAATTGTGTTATCTTGAGCACTATGTCATATCGACAAATTATGTGTGTGTCATTAATCTTAGCAGCAGTTTGTGGTTTGGCTGAATGGTAAAAGAAGCCCTTTATTACTCTTTTTGGCCTGGGTCACACTGGGAAAGTTTAATTTGAAGAAAAGGTTATGTTTATGTAAGTAATCCCACAGTCACGGGATTATTGTGTGAGAAACAATCCCGGGACTATATATTATTAACTACCTCACCACATTTTTCTCACATGACACAAAATGAATTGAGTTTCTAAAACTGATCATGCGAATGTGTCTGAATTTTGATGAACGAGGTATGAAAAATGGCATTCATACGCTCTGAAAGAAAAAGAGCATTCAAATGCCCTGAATGCCACTTTCACTGCAGTTTCATATATAAAAAAATAAAAATAACTGACACTGTGGTTTGGGTAATGATTCACCACCCAAACATGTCATTACAGTTAAAAAGCTCAGCAACAAGTACATCACATTATATTATATGCGATATAAAAAATATTCTTAACATTTATTCAAAGTATGTGCTGTGCTGTATGATAAACTAAATGAATTAATCTAGGCTGTACTGTATGTCCCAATGTGTCTGTTTAATAACTTTATGAGGCTACAGAAGACTCATTGGTTGGACTCCCTTCCCACTGCAAAGCTTTTGCACAGGAGTGTACATTGACATTTTGTCCTGTAAAAACAGAACCACTTTTTTGGTCTTGCGGGAGATTGCGTAAAAATAATTTGCAAGGTTTAACATAGAAAAACAGCGTGATCACGCTGGCTAGTTTCAAAGCGTATAAGAGCACAAAAATAGCACCCTGTCTTTCTAAAATCAGCCTGCCCGCTCGCGTGGTCTGCCCACTCCTTCCGCCAGTGGGTCAGTGGGTGAGAGAGGAGGAGGAGGAAGCCCAGGGAGAGGGGGGCGGAGGCAGGCTTCAGGCACAGGAAAATCAGCAGGCCTCTGAGACCAGCAGGCCCGAGAGTGGATCAGCTAGCGTGGGCAGCGCTATGGGCTGCGTTTCGCATGACACTGTTGGCTATTTTTATACAACAACGGCAAATTGTGATGACATAAGGGAAAAGAGAAAGCTATATATATGTGTGTGTGTGCGTGTGTGTGTGTGTGTGTGTACAGAATTACTGTAATGGAAAAATATAACGTCATTTATGACTTCATATTATGGAAAATTGTGATGTGTAATAAAGTCCGTGAATGAGGCCAAATTGAAGTGTATTTGAATACTCAAAAAGCATAATGCCACCTTTGATATAATTTCGTTACTTTGTGCTGTAAAATGCATTCTTCAATGGCGGTTTTTTCAAATCTCTATTTTACTTCTGTCGTAGATATTCTGAAATAAAAGCAGAGGTGGGTAACCCGGCTTCAAAGAGTAAAAAGACTGACCATGTATTTGCTCCACCAACATGCACTAAACCAGCTGATTACAATAATTAGTTCTCCTATCATGCTGTAGAGTTGTGCTAATTAGAATCAGCTGGTTTAGTGCATGGTGGTGGAGCAAATACATGGTCAGTCTTTTTACTCTTTGAAGCCGGGTTACCCACCTCTGAATAAAAGGCCTAGCTCATTCATTTGAGCTAGTTTATCCCATATTTTCTATTTTACAGAAAGTAAAAACAAAAAACATCCATAATTGTATGCCTTTACAACCACCTTGCATCTAAATGGCTTTCATACTAGGATAGTCTGATATTTTACTGTATATTATATAGAATTTCTGATTTACCGCCATGATTTCCCCAACATGCAGTAAATCCTTTATTCACATAGGTATTGGTTCCCATTCTCACAATCCTTAATGGCCTGCAGTACATAACATCGACAGCAGAGGGCGAAAGGGGTCTTCACATACAGTCACTGCATATTTCTGCCGTGGTGAGTAGCACCTAGTGAAAGAGGCTGCAGACAGGTGAACTAACAGAACCTGATTACAGACCCATAACCCGATTAGCCTGACAGCTTGTCAAAATCAAAAGGCCTCCTAGTGTCTTAAGTCTCTCCACAGAAAGAAAAATGATGCCAAAAACCCTGTGCCGTGTTCCGCAGGTTTTTCTCGTTTTTGTTTTTTTTTGCCCACGCTTTATTTGTTAAGTGCACCACACGCAGCCCCAAATCCTGGCACAAAATTTAGGGAACAAAGTCGCTGCTTGCTACTGTGGGGTTTCTTTTTTTTAGCGCTTTTTGTGCGAGTGTAACCTACTGTTATCACCTTGAAACCAGCGTCTGAGACATTAAATACATAATAGTGAAAACAATTACAATTAAGGCATATAATATGAGTTATAGCAGTAATACTACAGCTATGCAGTACTGCTGCTTTGGTAGAAAGTAAAACCACGCCGTTCAGCCCGGTCTAATTTAAACAAAGTAATCAGTTTAAGGCGTGGGCATTGCTAGTGTGCAGGACGTCATTATGTTTTATGGCGCGCGCACACAGCCAAGAATAACCCCCGTTACCATGATACAGGAAGCGCCAAACCATTAACGAGGGCAGGACGTTTGCAGGGATCACTTAAGAGACCTGCGTCCGTGGAGCACCTGCTAATAAGCGGCATAATAAATAAGTATGAGGTGACGGAAGCCCCGCCCACACACTTCTGAGGGATGGACCCCTGCATTGTTTGCGCTGTGACAAAGGTCTTTGGACTGAAACAGCGACTTAATGCGAGCGGAAATATAGGGAAATAATTCTAGAAAATGATCAAGTAACACGAAACCTCCAAATTTTTCAGCAACGACGCAGCCAATGTCAGCGGAGATCACACTTAGGCATGTTGTTCGTGTATCTGTAATGCCTCTGAGATCTGTTCATTGTACTGGAAAACTTTCACTTAGACTAATCGCACATTAAACAATTAAACCAGATACAACTTAAACACATCATACAAGGCGGCAAATAAATGCTTATTCCAGTTATTCCTACTACAGTGGACACACATTGAAAAAAATGCAACTATGACTTTAAAACGAATCTGTGTCATTCCTTGTAGATATGCACAATACCTTATTTTCTCTTTCATTTCAGCCCTGACGACTGACGTTCAATTAAACTAAAGCGGTGAAGCGGTGCCCCCTAGTGGACAATCCGTTAAATGTCTACAGTGGTATCTGAAGAATGCGCAAACGTTCAAGGCCCCGAAAAAGAAAACCTGCATCAAAGCTGCCAAACACAAGATGGCCTGATAAAAAATCAAACTCAGAGCCTTCTTATCTCAAAAAAAAAAAGCAAAAGAGAACATCGTGAAATGACATTAAATCGCTCGGAAACATTGTGGTGTGTTCTAATTCGCAAACAGGGAGAACGGAACACAGCTGGTCTTTGAGGTCCTGGTGGACCCACAGCGCTGCAAGCCAAAGCCGTGACTACAGGGTCGAACCAGCAGGTCAGCGGCCAGGACTGATCATTCCCAAATGGACGCGTTTCCCAGAAGCCAACAGCCCAAGGCAAGGACACGAGTCTGCTTCTGCTGAAGGATTCTCGTTCTTGCTGTTACCAGCCAGGGAGTTTTTTTGTTGTTGCCACTGTCACCCTAGATGTCCTCTTGGAGACGGTTCAGACCCTGGCTCTCTGTAAAGCTGCTTTGTGACGATGCCCTTTGTGAAAAGCACGATGCAAATCGATTTGAATTGAATTGAATTGAATTTAATCTGAAGGACGTAGTCCAAGGATATGGCTGATATTATCAAAGCTGTGGTTTGACTTAAAACAAACAAAAACAAAAAAACCTCACAGTAGGCTTGTACTGTTGGCTGCATCACACGGGAACCCCGATTTTAAATATTGGATGCTCTCTGCCGGTCCAGCTAATGAGATCAATGTTTAGCTTGAATATAAACTGAGTCATGTTCACCCTATGAGGATAAACATGACCCATGTGTTTCTGTTTGCCTCCTTTTTTCCTGGTCACACTGATGATAGTGACGATGATTAAAATCTATACGTCTGTTTTAAAACATGTATTTTTCAATCGGCTAATCAATCAATCAATCAATCAATCAATCAAACAGTGTAAGTCACTGCCGGTCACATCATCCTGGCAGGTCTTCAATTGTAACCCTGTATTTTAAATGAAAAAAAAGGGACTATAAAAATGGAAATAATAAGTACATGGAATACAAGGCTACACTGAAAGCTAACAGTAATTCTATAATAACAAGGTCATTACAGAAGAAATCTAATTAGGATATTAACATGTGAAATGTGTAAAATATAAATGTGGTAAACATTTGCATTCATGTATTAGGGTTTAAGTTTAATTGCAAGTCTTGCACAGTGTATTCGTGAGTTCAGTTTCGAAGTCGGGGGACGTAGGCAATTTCTAAAAAAATCATCTGAGGCCGAGCGCACGTGGCCAGGAAGTTCGGCCTGCTGCTGGTGGATTAAAACATTCCAAGAACAATGCCTCGGATATCCCTTACGAGCGAGCCAGCGAGAGAGAGGAGTGCCGGGGGAAAACATCACGGGGTTACATGGCCAGATGGGATTTGGAGAGTCATTCCCGCTGGGAATTCTTTTTATTGCTTGGTTTTCCACTGTCGTGACGCGTTCCCTGTTTTGTAACGTTCCTGCAAACACTCAGGATGTCACACGTGGTCCGCTGTGCTTGTAAGTGTCTCTGCTTAACCGAACTGCCTGCATCAAAGCGACGAACCAACGAGGGTTCAGTATGAGTCAGCAAGGGTGCATCCAAAGGGGGAGGAATTTCGGCAGTCTCTGATTGCAAGAGGTCTTTGACACATCTGACTGTCCCTAATCCAGGACTGGATCCCATATTTTATGAAGGCTTTAAAGGGCCATGTCCAAATATGGGCTTCTCTGTGTGTATATATATCAGTGTTCTGTGTTCCAGCAGCGTCTTGTGGTTCAGTGATGGTGTGGAGGACATTTTCCGGGCCTGGTGCACTCATTGGACATTAGAAGACGAAGTCGACGTCAATCATTACCTGATTGGACAAGCACTGAGGAGGTGTTAACTGGTCATTGTCACCTCATTGCAGCATTTCCTTCAAACTGGGAGGGTGTCTTCTGAGGTGAAAACTGATGTACTTGATTCTATTTGCAACAGTGTGAGCTGAATAATGTTTACAAATACGAACACACACACACACACACAAATACACACATGCACACACACACATAAATACACATCGATGCACACATACACACGCAGTCAAGTACACACACACACACGCATATACACACACACACACACACGCACGCATACACACACACACACACACACACACACACACGCAGTGAGTCAGGCCGGTCCAATTAAGAAAACAGAAAGCGTTTTTTTTATTATGATGAAAACACGGACAGGGACACTCCAGTGAGACGACTGCAAAGGGAAGGCCTCCCGCATCACTTCCTGCGGTCCCGGCCCCAGGGCCCTGAGCCGCTGCCGTGATGCAAGAGCGGCTCGCGCACGCTCCTCGCGGTGACATGCGACGTAGCCGTAGCGACGTGCACGGGAGGCCCGGAGGACCGCGAGCGAGCGAGCGAGCAATCTGGTGACATCACCGCTAACTGGATATCCCAATCACAACAGGCGGCTTCTCTTTGCAGATGAACACAGCGGGCCTTCATTTTTAAAATTGCTCCTGGCAACACCCTAACAAAAAAAAACAAAAAAAACAACGCCCTCCTCCAGCCTTTGCCGTCCAACACTCTTGCTTTTGTGGAAAAATTCTTAGAATGTTCCACTGGCACTGGAGCAGCCCATTCCCCTGGTACGGGGGGGGGGGGGGGGGACCGGCCATTTTCATATCCCGGAGGTGGGGGGGGGTGACGTCACTGTAATAGGATCATTCTGCTCATGCCGATTAACCCTGACAAGCTTTCTCCGTCTGAGGGCCGGTCCTGTCCATCGGGGTTGCCCCGGTCAAAAAGACGAGGTAAAGCATGCGGTTTTTTCCCAAACTGAGCCCCCCCCCACCCCCCCCCCACATCGGTTGCCAAGGATTCAGACAAATGAACCCACGGGGGGGTGGTCATACAAACAGGGAGCGTGCCTGATTGTGACCCTGGGGTACTGATGTATCGTAAGTTTAAAAAAAAAAAAAAAAAGAACGGCACCTACATCCAGAAAATTCCACAGGTGCATGAAGGAAAAAAGAGACACCTATACACTCCTGTACAAGTACAATGTTACAAATAATGCTTAGCTGAACAAACGGTCTTGTTCAGGTACAGCTATGTCTGACATTTGCAGGGAAAAACATTGCTTGTATCACTGAACTTGTTTGCAAGCATCCAAAACAAATGCCTTTGTCCCACAGAAACAGCATATTTCCTGTTTATTTTGTTAGAGTAAATATGCTGGTTTGGGGGGGGCAGACTTTGAATGCCTCCCTCTCCTGAATTGGAAATCATAAATCCCCTTGCTGTTTAGACAGCTCTTTTATACAGGCAAACACAAGCCCTTATTAAACTTGTAAACCTGTATATATTTAAAAAAAAAACATAATTAGAAAGGCTGAAAGTCTGCTCTAATGGAGAATACTATATTCTGGAAGGAACTAGGCTTACCCCTCCAGCTCTCCTTAAAGGGGGCATTGTCATTGCAAAACTCTTTTCGTAAGCTGCATCATGGAAGACAAAGTGCCGTAGCACACCCGGAACGTCCCGGAGACACAGCTAAGAGCTGCATGGGAGTAAAGGCTCGTCTGGTGGGCAGGGTGTGCCCAGGTAGGCCAGGACAGGTAGGAGATGGCTGTGATGTTCTCCAGCCGCAGTCACGTGATCCTGTTTCACAGGAAGTAACTGCCCAGGTGCAATGTTCCCCTGAGCGCCGAGCTACTGAACTCGGGTGGCTTTGCATCCTCTCTGTCTGATCAATCATTAAACCTGCAATGCCGAAACGCTTTCGAACGAGGATTTACGTGCCCGGTTGAATGAAATAAGACATTCCTATTAACAGTTCATCATGTTTATGACACCGCACATGCTTTAACATATGCGCACACAGAGGCATACGTGTGCATGTGCTCATGCACACACACGCACGCACGCACGCCCGCCCGCACGCAGGGACACACACACACACACACACACACACACAATTCTCAATTAAATACGCCTGTGTTCTGGTCAATGAGGCAGGGCACAGTAACTCAGTGTACGGGAGAATTCTGCCAAGAGAGAATTTTGCGTATTCATGTAAACAAGATCAATGCTGCAAATGAAATTGTGCGGGCGTTAGAGCATTTCAGGGAAAGTTGCAATACATATTAAAACACAGAATTGCATAAGTATATGTGTCACATTCAAATTTACCCATCATTATGCCATTTTGAGTATTGTAATTTCATTCAAGAATCAACATTAATGTTGACATTTCATTGACACGTTAAAAACGTACACCTTTCCATGCAACATTCATATGGTATCATATGATCACATAATGACTTCTCATGAAATAATACTCACTGTGTTACGTTGACTTAACTGTAATCCGTACACTGATAAAATTAAAGAATTGCAGATAGATGCTAACTAGCCTAGCAGCCCTGAGAAATACACCTTTAAGAAATAACCATCGCTCCCTCCCTCTTGAGTAAAAAAAAATGACATCACCCGGTAGAGTAGCCAATGGAAACGCTGGATCCGTGAGCGTGAGAAATAGTATGTATATTTCTCATGTAAGCGTGTGCATACGACTGTGTGAGTGTGTGTGTGAGTGTGTGCTGTGTGCGTGTCTGTATGCGAACGATTTGATTCCGATTTTAAACAATACAATCTACATTTTTTTCCAAACAATTTGGACGACTTGGATGGAACGATAGAGTAGGACGAAACAATTCAGTAATCCGAAGTTTCAAAACCGATCTTTGCAGAAAACAGGCTAAGTCGACCTCACATGATAACGATGATAATTGTGTGTTATTTTTAATCGACTGTTAATTTTATTTAGGCATGAAATTATATATACAGTAAGTAGCGAAGTGACCTGCCGGATGCGAGATGTTATGGCAGTTTAGCGACCGAAGACTTGTGTTTCTTCAGCTGTAGTTTCTGAGTGTACGCTCTTTTGTGTGTATGTGTGTGTATGGATGTGTGTCTGTTTGTACTTGAGTGCAAGTGTGCCTTTTGATAAGTGCGCAAAACTGTTTGCTAAGTTTGGTGAACATACTGCACGTCGATAGTCATGTATAGCCAACTTACAGTACTTCAGTAAAACAGCAAAAAAGTTTTATAGCAGAAGCCATACTTATCAGAAATACAAGGATGATGAAGACCTTAACGAAAAAGCTGAGAAGACATTCTCTCAATGAAATACACCCTTTTCAGTTGAAGGTAGGTTTTTGTCTGTAATACATTTAAAATAAATATTCATAGAAGCAGATTGAGTCGGCCTCAGATGATACGGGATAATCTTAATGTGTTTCCTTTGCTAATGTTTCCATGCTACATACTATACAAAGATGCTGAAAAGTGTCACATTCCGTGGTGTCATAAGGGAACAAGTGGATTAATTAATCCCGACAATAATTACGCAGTCATCCTTCCCAGTATTTGAACTGGCAGTTGGCCACGGCGTCGTGGGGGTTGGCTGTGTTCGTGCTCGGGAAAAGTGCGCTGTTACCGTCGTTTCCCCTGCGTGTGCTGGGACTGGGTTTCGTCTGGGATGTTGTGAGGCTTTCGGCGGCGCGATTGTTTGGGATTCTTGGCCTGCAAAGGGGTGGACGCTGGAACAGTGAGTGTGCAGGAAGCGCTGTTATTGTGGACGGAATCAGGCATGCAGTTTCATAACTGCCATCAGGAACGTGCAATAGACACCATGCGCGCACACACACACACACACACACACACTTCCAGAAGGGATAGAAACTAGGCTACTCACACACGGACACTCAAGCGTACTCTATCCGTAGGAATGTGCTGTGGAGGCACTCTCTCTTTCACACTCACCCACACACAGTTATCGGCAGGTACTGTACATGTGACTGAGACTGCATACAAGGAAATATGCCTTCACACCTGTGCAGATGCAAGCTTATACACTTGCAAATATACACATGCACACAGTCACACACACGCACATGTACCTGCAGCACACACACACACACACACACACGCGCACACGTGCATGCAGCACACACACACACGTACGGACACACATGCACACACAAACACGCACATACATTCACACACACAAGCACACCCTTGCACTCACACACACACACACACCTACACACACACATACACAGTGGGTCAGGCAGGTACAGTTAGGACCTCACAGTGTGCTCTTATACTTCAGTAGCACCTGAATGTAAACTGAGCATACGCCACTCTCCAGCCTGTCCCGAGTCCTCAGAGGACGTAAGTCTGCGTTTCTAATCTATAATCCATTTTAACCATGCGCCTTTATCAGAGCGTGTCGGGATACGCGTCCCGTGTAAGGGTGTGGGGCCTAGCCCCGGCGAACCAGCCAATCAGCTGCCCTTGCACAGTCATCAAAGGAGACCATGTGACCAGTCTTCCTATCTTCCTATCACACAGCTGATCACATTGCCCGAGCTTAACCCGACACTACACAGCGCTGCTTCCGCAAGAAAAAAAAAGGGGGGGGGGGGAGTCTTTTTAAAAAAGCTGTGGAGCATTTTGGTTTCTTATCTCTGCGGCCATGTGACCCCCTCTGCCCGCCTCCCCTGCTGGGTCACCATGGCGATGTGGCTGTTAAAAACGGAGCTTCAGGAAGCGAACCCCATCCCATGGGCCGCGAAAACCGCGACGCACGGATATCGGGGTGTAATGACGGCGGCCACTTTGCCATCCTTGGACGAGGCCGCTCGCAGAAAACCAGGAACGCGAGGAAAGTGGACCAACCTGAGAAAACAGGAAATCGAGGGAGAGATAGGGAGGGAGGGAGGGAGGGAGAGAGAGAGAGGGAGAGAGAGATAGAGAGGGAGGGAGGGCAAGAGTGAGAGAGAGAGAGAAGGAGAGAGAGGGAGGGAGAGAGGGATAGAGAGGGAGGGAGGGCAAGAGTGAGAGAGAGAGAGAGAGAGAGAGAGAAAGTCTGGCCTATTCCTCAGGGATTGAGGGGGGTGCGGTTTGCGATTGAGGCCGTTCCTCCCGGTTTGTCTGACGGCGGGGGCACGTTGTCGAGCGCCGCTATCGAAGGGAACATCGTCCGTCCTCCAGACGTCTCCGGGGCGAAGATCAAGGCCCGCGAGCGCGGTCCCGCGGGGCGTGCGGCGGTCCGCTTTTAGACCGCGAGCCAAACGTGTTCCTCACTCGCTCGCTGGCTCGCTGGCCGGCCCCTGAGCTGGGTTATCTGCTTCCGCGGGGGCTTAACCCGATAAGTACGGTTGCCGTGACTGCGGCGGCTGCAGGTCGCGGCTCTGGCGGCGCGGGCGCACGCGCGCGCTCGGGGGGCTGCTCGTAATTGATTGGAGGTCAGCGGCCTAACCGAGCCCTCAGTGAGGGCGCCTGTCACTCACCGGCGAAGGGCTTCTGAGCAGCTGGGCCAATGGGAAGTTTTGTCTACGTGTGACAAAACAAATACACACACGCGCACACGCACACATACGCACAGGAGAACTCCCACACATACACAAACACGTGCACGCACACATGCGCGTGCACGTGCACGCACACATGCGCGTGCGCGTGCACGTGCACGCAGTGAGCTCCGTAATGTTTGGGACAAAGACAGATTTTAAAAAATAATCATCATTTTTTTTGGCTCTGTGCTCCTTGATTTTAGATTTGTAATCAAACAATTCATATGTGCAGATTCTGCTTTTATCGAAGGGTATTTTGATACACTTTGGCTTCAACATGTAGAAATTGCAACACTTTTTATGCATAGCCCCCCATTTTAGGGCACCATAATGTTTTTGTTAAATGGCTTTATAGGTGTTTCTGATTAGTCAGGTGTGTTCACTTGCTTCCTTGGTGCAGGTATAAGAGATCTTTCAGTCAGGTTTTGATTCAAGGTTTTTGATTGCCTTTGGATCCTGTTATTGCCGTTTGTCAACATGAGGACCAGAGTTGTGCCAATGAAAGGAAACTTAGGCTACCAAAATCAACTGTTGGAACATCATTAAGAAGAAAGAGCACTGGTGAGCTCAATAATTGCAAAGGCCTGGTAGGCTAAGGAAGATGTCTACAGTTGATGACTGAAGAATGCTCTGAAGAATGAAGCTCCAAACACCTGTCTGACAGATCAGAAACACTCTTCAGGAGGTCGTGTGGATGTGTCAGTGACTACTGTCCCCAGAAGACCTCATGCTCAGAACTATAGATACTACACTGCAAGATGCAAACCACTAGTTAGCTGCAAAAACGGGATGGTCAGGTTACGGTTTGCTAAAAAAAGAAGTACCTAAAAGAGCCTGTTGAGTTCTTTGAAAAAGGTCTTGGGGACAGAAGAGACCAAGATTCACTTGTATAAGAGTGATGGCAAGAGCAAGGTGTGTAGGCTAAAAGGAAGTGTGTAAGATCCAAAGCACCCACCCCTTTATGTGCGAAACCTGGTGGTGGGGGTGTTATGGTTTGGGCATGTATGGTTGCCACAGTTACTGGCTCACTTGTCTTTATTGATGACGTACAGTGACTGCTGGTGGCAGCAGCAGAATGAGTTCTGAAGTGCACAGAAGCATACTTTCTGCTTAAGTTCAACCGAATGCCCTCAAACTCATTGGACGGTGCTTTGTCTTTCAGCGAGCCAGTGATCCGAAACATACTGCTGAAGCGAAAAAGGATATTTTCAAAGCCAATAACTGGAAAGTTCTAGACTGGCCAAGTCAGTCACCCAATCTGAATCCAATTAAACACGTGTTTCATATGCTGAAGTGAAAACTATCTTTAACTCGTCAGCTAGGCCCCGAAACTAGCAGGAGCCGAAGATGGCTGCAGTACAGGCCTGGCAGAGCATTGCCAGAGAAGATACTCAGCATCTGGTGATGTCTGTGGGTCACAGACGTCAAGCAGTCATTGCATGCACAGGATATGTGACAGCTAACCATGACTACATTCATTTGCAGAACATTAGTATGTGCAAAACATTACGGTGGGGGAAGGGCTATGTATAAAAAGTGCTGTAATTTCTTCATGGTGAAACCAAAGTATATACTAATACCCTTAAATAAAAGCTGAGAATGTGCACGTGTTGAGAACCTTGCATGAATTGTTTGATTACAAAATTAAAATTGTACAAAAACGCCTAGTTACTCACACATACTGTGCAATGCTCTGTCTATAAGTCATTTATTCAAACTTGGAAAATCTGGCGTTAAAAGTTTTGATATCAAAATTAGGCCAAGTTACAAGAAACAAGTTTGGCTAGCCTAGCTCTCAAAAAAGAAACAAGCTGTATTCCAAGGCAGTGCTGCTACCCAGTGTTTCCTAAATTATTTTGAGTAACTTGCGTTCCTCCGGCGTTGACTCCCCTCTGCACTCCCACTGACTCCGTTAGGGCCGGGGCGACAGCGGCTAGCTCCCCCGCTAATTACCATCCATTCTGAGGAGAAAGAGGAACGATCCCGGCTGATAAAAGGAGCCGAGAGGTTTTTGTTGGACCGGGGTGGTGCCCTGTGTGTGTGGGGTTTGGGGGTCAAAGTTCAAAGGGTCAGGGCCGACTGCTTGGGAAACAGGCCTCCATTTCCTTTTATTCCTTACTTAGCTCTTCGTACAGTAGTGTGTGTGTGTGTGTGTGTGTGTGTGTGTGTATGCGTGTGAGTGTGTGAGTGTGTATGCGTGTGTCTGTGTGAGTGTGTGTGTGTGTGTGTGTGTGTGTGTGTGTGAGTGTCCGTGCATGCTGTGTGTGTGTGTGTGTATGTGTGTGTGTGTGTGTGTGCTTGCATGCTGTGTGTGTGTAGGTGTGTGTGTGTGTGTGTGTGTGTATGCGTGTGTGTGTGAGTGTGTGTGTGTGTGTGTGTGTGTGTGCTTGCATGCTGTGTCTGTAGGTGTGTGTGTGTATATGTATGTGTGTGTGTGTGTGTCTGCATGCTGTGTGTGTGTGTATTCCCCTAACCCTTCTCCTGGACCTCAGCCTGACCAGCTCTCCCTGTGTGTGGGTCAGTGATGCTCTAATCCCATAATCACTGTAGTTACTGCGCCCTTCCTGCTGACCACACACACACACACACACGCAACACACACACACACACCCTGCGCATACAGAGTCTCAGCTCACACACACAGCATCCACCTTCAACCCTGACCTTATCCCTAAACCTAAACCACACACACACACACACACACTGCGCATACAGAGTCTCAGCTCACACAGGCATCCACCTTCCACTCTGACCCCAACCCTAATACTTCCACCCTGTCCAAACACTGGTTCCACACCCTGCTCTCTGTGAGAGTTTGGCTCTGCTCGTGCGTGCTGCTTGAATTCAGTCTCTCAGCAGCCTACTTATCGTGAAGCTTCACGTTACCTTACATTACATCACATTACGTTACATTACATTACAGTCATTTAGCAGATGCTCTTATCCAAGACCAGCTCCTTACCCAGTGTACTACATCGCCACCCGCGCCAACCCTATGGACTGAGCCAGCCCAGCCCCATGCCGCCTCTGAGCAGCCCGCTCTGTGATGGAGGCGAAATATTCACGTTGCGTTTCAGTGTTTCGTGAATGTGTTTAGAAGTGCCTTCAGCAGGGCTCACGTGCAGCTCAGTAATGATGGGAGGAATGTGTGTGTGATGTCATAGCACTGTTCCACTTGCAGTGGGACTTGAAGCCAACGCAACACCTGCTGTGTAACTGACTGACTGCGTGCTAACTGTGTGAACTTGGGTCATTTAGACGTACGGATGGATTTGCATGTCCCACGTAGGTGGGCATCTAAACTGAATTTTCAGTCTCTGTAATTTTGGGAAACGAGGGGGAAATGTGTTGTTCCTGATGGAAAATGTTGTCCTGGCTTATATTTGTAAATGTTCTATGATGTCATTGCTTTTGAAGACTGTGGGTCGCTTGAATAATGCTGGTCCGTGACTGTGTGTGTGTGTGTGTGTGTGTGTGTGTTTTACTCCTTTTTTTCATTAGAGATGCAGAATACTCATCCAATCATCCCTACAGATAACCTGTCTATTTAGTACACAATCCTCACCACACTGTGTGCGTGTGTGTATGTGTGTGTGTGTGTGTTTTACTCTTCTTTTTTTCATTAGAGATGCAGAATACTCATCCAGTCATCCCTACAGATAACCTGTCTATTTAGTACATAATCCTCACCACACTGTGTGTATGTGTGTGTGTGTGTGCGTGTCTGTGTGTGCGTGCGTGTGTGTGTGTGTGTCTCTCCGTGGGTGAAGCGGAATTTACTGTGCCAATAATTAGTGATCCAACAGCTATGAAGGGAAAGAGGAACTTTTTGTGTTGAGTTGGGATGGGATATTCAGTTGAGTTGTATATTTATCAGAAACACATGCAGGCAAACCAGAAGTTCTGTCAGTATATGACATCACAAGCCTGAACTGAATACATATATATATATATATGGATAAACCGTACTTGTATTTTTCGGCAGTGGTGTTTTTTGGTTTGTCTTGAATTTCTCTGATTGGGTTGTGACCGTGTTTAGTGTAGTAAAACGATCCCCGCGGTGGAGAACACATTTTGACTTCAGGGATCCGGTGACTCGCATTGCCCTTAAGGACAGAAGAAAGAACATTCGATAGCGAGAGAGAGAGAGAGAGAGAGAGAGAGAGAGAGGGAGGGAGGGAGAGAGAGAGAGAGAGAGGGAGGGAGGGAGAGAGAGAAAGAGAGTGAGAGATAGGGAGCGAGAGTGAGAGAGAGAGATAGAGAGAGAGGTAGCCTGGCGTCTCCGTAGTCACCACTGCAGGGGCAGTATGCTGAGGCTGCTGGGAAAGGCCTAAGCAAATGTGACCACAGGGCTGCACCACTTATGCAAACCGGCCGTGTGTGTGTGTGTGTGTGGGGTTTCACACTGCCACTGACAAACTGTCTCCGTCACACACAGACCCACATCCTCCTTATGGGAGCTGTGTGACTGCTCTTACACACACACACTCATACGAGCACACACACACGCATGCGCTCTCACACACACACACACACACACACACACTCACTCACACCCACACACACACACTCATGTACCCACACCCCCACACACACACACACACACACTCATGCACTCACACCCACACACACACCCACTGTCACGCATGCACGAACATACACACACACACTCATGCACTCTCATGCACACACACACACTCACTCACACCCATACACACACTCATGCACTCACACCCACACACACACGCACTGTCACGCATGCACACACATACACACACACACACTCATGCGAGCACACGCACACAAATACATACGCACGCACACGCGTACACACACACATGCACTCTCATGCACTCACACACTCACACACACACACTCACTCACACCCACACACACACACACTGCAGTGTTTCAGATGTTGGTGATTCTTCTCTGAACTTACACCGTGTAAAGAAAGCCCCAGTGTTCAGTTCTCTATCCATCACTCCTCCGGGGAAAGGTGACTATTCAAATGCATGCTCTCTCTCTCTCTCTCTCTCTCTCTCTCTTTATCTCTCTCTCTCTCTGTCAGCGTGCACTGCCTCTAGACAGATTTGCATCCCGCATGTCCTTATTATTCTCGAGTGGGGATGCAGGTTTTCATTCAGGATGAGTGACAGTCGACCTGCTGTGCCTGTCATAGTAAGAGAGAGAGAGAGAGAGAGAGAGGAAACTGCTCACGCAGGGGACAGGTCAGTCGGCTTTCTGTCGCCTCTGTGCCAAGATCACATCGCTGCAGATCCGGCCTGTTTGACCAGCCGGGGTGGGAGGGGGGGCGGAGAGGGGAGGGGGGGGTTGGTGAGTGGTTCGCTTCGGTTTCATTTTATACCCAACTCTCCGTTTCTCCTCTTGAGTGCGATGCCCCCAGTGTTTACTGGTGAGGGAGCTGCTGTGAGTTCGGCTTGACCCCGGTCTGTATCCCAGCCCTGTCCATTACGAGCTAACAGGCAAAGCTGATCCGGAGTCAGCAGCTCTCTTCTGAAACTCCTCATGAATAACGGCTTTGAGCAGCGAGTGGGCACGCGGGCGTGTGTCAGGAGGTCTGGGAAGGCCCGTTACCCTGGAAACTGGGTTGGGGGGATCCCAGTGGGCAGCGCAGCCTGGCTCACAGCGACTCGACCTCACCAAGATGGCCGACGCCTTACCAACATGGCTGATACTTCACCACAGTGGCCGATGCCTTACCAACATGGCCGACACCTTACCAAGATGGTCTGTCCTCGTGTTTTATTTTCATCCCAGAGTACGGTGGAAGCACAAGTATTATTGCAGACCGTGGTCAGATCTTGCATTCCTTCCATCTTACCCTTTTCTTAATTGCTGGAAGTTCCTGTTAGTAACAGGAGTTTTCAGGCGTTTCCAAAACGCCTGTTGAAGCAGTGGCTGTACTCGGCCACCTTAATGGATTTTCGGAAGATGCATCGACTTGGAATGCTTCTCGGTCAAGGGAAGGCAGAGGGAGCTTTTCAGTATTAAGAGCAGAGAGCCAGCCATCTGGTGCGTGTTATTAATATCTGTGGTGGAAGCAGACGCAGGTGTGGAGCCATCTCCCAGGCTCACGGAGGAGATTTAAGCCAGCGGGAGGAGCCTGTCGTTTGCCTCAGACTCAGACCTGTGCTGCTTTCAAGGGTTTCCCAGTAAAATAAATCTTTTTTTTTTTAAAAGATCTTGTTCCAAAAAGGAAAAATGTATCGGTGCCACCTCCTTGCGAGCAAACTCTCATTTCTCTGTGTGAGGTCACCGAATGCTGGTTGTGATGGAGTGTTCTGTTTTGGTTTGGCTAACGTTTGAAAGCGTTTAGCCCGGGTGCGCTCGTGGGTTTCCGTGTTGCACCTAACGCTGTACCCTTTAAAAGCATTTGCTAATTGAGGCGCGTTCTCCAACGGCCTCCCTCTTGGTTTAATGTGCTGATTATTATGGGCTGTGACCGATGGCACCTGCTCAGCTGTGCCGGTTGCGTAAAAAGCCTAGCGTGTTGCGCTCCTGTGAGTCACTCGGGGGGCGGGGGGGGGGGGGAGCGTCTGCTTAAAGCCGAAAACGTAGCTGCGGGGCTCGGAGAAAGGTCACAGGTGCACAGTGTGAGACTGGGATGGGGGGGGGGGGTGGTTTGGGGGGCCTGGGGAGGGGGTTTGGGGGGGACTGGGGGGCCTGGGGGGGGCTTGTAAATAGTCACACAGGTTCACATCCGAACACGGTAAAGCATGCGGGGGGAGGGGGGAGGGGGGAGGGAAGGGGGGGGGGGCGGGGGAAGCAGGGGAGCGGCGGTTTCTCTCGCGCTGCGCTCAGCCGGAGACACGTGGGCGATAAGCGTCAGGCGGATGCCGGCGGCCTGCGTCTCTCTGCGATACGGCGGCCTGCGGCGGGAAGCACCGGCCTGGGCACACCCCGCACGTGCACCAGCCTGAGAGAGAGAGAGAGAGAGAGAGATGGGGAGGGATAGAGAGAGAGAGAGAGAGGGGGAGAGAGAGAGAGAGAGAGGGAGAGAGAGAGGGGGAGAGGGGGAGAGAGAGAGAAAGAGAGAGAGCGAAAGAGGGGGAGAGAGAGGGAGGGAGGGAGGGAGAGAGAGAGGGGGAGAGAGGGAGGGAGGGAGAGAGAGAGAGAGGGGAGAGAGAGGAAAGGAGGGAGAGAAAGAGTGAAAGAGAGAGGGGGGGAGAGAGGAAGGGAGGGAGAGAGAGAGGGGGAGAGAGGGAGAGAGAGAGAGAGAGAGGAAGGGAGGGAGAGATAGAGGGAGAGGGAGGCCCGTCACTGTGGGACCCACCGTCAGGACTGTTACCATGGTACCGATCGTCAGGACTGTTAACGTGGTACGCCCGTTGCCGTGGGACCCGCTGTTGCTGCACCGGGTTACCTAACCCTGTTACCGTGGGACCCGCCAATGGAATCGCTTCTGAATAGCAGGTGGAAGCTCCAAGTGAAATTTGGGGGCTTTTTTTTTAAAAAGTAAGAGCCATCTGTAGCATCCCCTTTCTGTTACTTGAGCTTAATGAGAGGGAAAAAAAAACAGCAAGAGCCCAGAAGAGGGGTTCCCAGGCTCGGTTTTGGGGTTCCCGTGGGTGCTGGTTTCCGTGGCGGCCGATCTTCGTTCAGTGCAGCTGGCTGCTGAAAATGTGCGTCTCCATAATGTATTTTTCCTTAAATGTATGAACACATTAAATAAAAGCACTGGTTGATCTGACTGAGTGAATGTTCTGGGAAGTGGTTATTGCGATTCTGGGGTTGCAGTTTTGGCTTGAAGGAGGACCAGCATACGCAGAGGAACCAGAACCAAGCTTAAGAACCATTGAATCGAGCGGAAGCAGCTTTGCCATCACCCCACAATGCCTGATATTCTCTGAGGAGAGGTTCCTGACATCATGCAGGCATTAAAGCAGTGTGCTGCTAGCGTTCACCCGAGGCTAATGCTAACCTCCTCGCTTGGATATTCCCCTATGGGGGTTCACCAGTGACTGCCCGGTGGTGTATATTGTTATGCGGTGTGGGGTGGGGAGTATTCTGGTAGCTGGTCGGTGGTATATATTGTGATAAGGTGGGGGTTGGAGGGTGTAGCTGGCTGGTGGTATATACAGTAATGAGGTGTGGGGTGGGGAGTGTAGCTGGCCGGTGGTATATATTGTGATGATGTCAGAGCTGGATTGTGGCTGTTGATTGGCTGAACTCCTGTTACCCCGCCTCTCCCTCTGCAGATCTCCTACCACGGCAGTGAGGAGGGATGGGAGAGCGAGGACTCCGAGGGGGAGAACCAGGAGCTGGCACAGATCGACAGGGGTACTGTCACTCTCAAATCCACATGCAAATCCAAACGCAAATGCACAGATGCACTGTTTAAACAAATGCAGGGTCCTGGGCTACTCCTGAGGGACAGGAGCATGTGCAGAAAGGAGAACATGCGAGGGCGAAAGTTCTAGAAGCAGAGCCCTGATGGTTGAGTGCCCTGATCTCTCTGAGTCACATGACAGAGAGCTGGTTTGGGAGAGTGAGTTTGAATCTGCTTTGTTTCTCGGGTTCTGGGTGAAATGCAGTCGTGTAAAACAGAGTAAAAATGAAAATATGAGCATCCCCAGACACCCATCGAACAGTGCTGTACATAAGCCAGGGCTGTGTGCTGAGGGTCCATCCATTTTGGGATTTTGTGCCAACTTATGGTTTTGATTTTTTACTTATCCCAGTTGGTCTTTTTGATTTTACATTTTTGAGAAAGTCTTCAGCTACAGCTGCAGCACACGCACACACGCACACACGCACGTACACACACACACACACACACACACACACACACACACACTTAAGCCGCGTTTCCACCGCAGGAACTTTACCCCGGAACTAGGAACCTTTTGAGGAACTCAGTGCGTTTCGACTGCAGGAACTAGGGTCTAAATTTAGTTCCGGGGGCTTTATTTTACCCCCAAAAAAGTTCCTGCTCGGGAGGTAGTACTTTCCAAAAGTACCGGAACCTTTTGGGGTGGGGCGCAAGCGCTGAAAATTTCTGATTGGTCGACTACTTGCAGTGTTATTTGTTTTATTTCAACCGCCATGTTTAAAAATCTGCAGCCGCAAACCGATTTATTTTCATAATAACTTCAAATCAAACTTGTATGTTATGCGGCGCAGTAGCCTAGTTTTGGTTATAGCCTGCCAACGTCTTGGAATTATAACGCGTGCTCTTCTGTTCTTTTCTTGCTTTTAGTATTCGTTTTATAAATGCTAAGCATTCGTGCTGAGCATATTATGTACCAAAACATTCAAACGGATTAATTTGGTTGCTGAATATTTTCTTCCGGATTTTCTTTGTTAGCCCGTTGTAATTGACTCAAAACGTTTGATACAGTTATGTGAGGTATGCGGTAGTTCTGCGTAATTCGCATTGGTGATACAGTAAAAGCAAACTGGAAATCACCTTCCGCACTTTTTGTCAGGGTAAAATAACAGGTTAATTCTAGTAATCGTCCCTTTAGCTTTCTCAGACTGCCGTAATTTTACTCTGCCATTCCTTCAATTCCACAAAAAGACCAGGAAGACTATGGACTAATTTATGGTGCATGGTTCACATCTGGAGGGCACACTTCGCTGCTCAGCTAGCAGTAACTTCGAAGGAAAGCAAACGGTGGCTGTACCACTGCTAGGTTAAATTTTCACGCAAGTCCAAGTTTTTGTTCTATTCTTGTCATTTTGCGATTGGCCTATATGAAATTGACGATGAGAAAGTAATCAAACAGCAAATTGTTTACAACGTGTGCATGTTTTCTGCTGTTGTTGCCAGTTATATTGGAAATGTGAATGCATTCTGTCGCCTCGGATGTCAAGACATGAAAGTGAATGTTCGCATAAAAACATAATGAATGTGTTTGAGAGCATATATAAAACAGTTACAATCTGACTATTGGCCTGTTATATCCTATTTGTTGCATAACAACAGTCCAAGTTCAACTACCAACGACAGTTTTGCTTGACAACGGTAAAATATGCCCAAACGGCTGCAGAAGAATATTTCAATTCCAGGTGATCAAATCGATAAAAATCAATAAATACAAAAGTAACCATATATAGTCATTGTTGGTAACCCGTTGTATATAAGTGGAATAAACCCCTCTGGGCTGTCCCGGTTATTAGAAAATAATGTAGGCTACTTCGGTGGTAGTATGGGGTTACAGAAGAAATCATAGGACAGATGGACCGACGACAACGTCGCTTTTTCATACGTCAGTGGGGTAATTTGCCTAATCTTCGCGGAACTTTAGACCGCGGTGGAAACGCAGACAACCATGGGCTGAAGGAACCTTGTAGTTCCTTGAAAAGTAGTTCCTGGGACTAAAAGTTCCGGGTAATTTTGGTGGAAACGCGGCTATACACACACACGAACGCACGCACACGTGCACAAACACGCTCGCTCACTGACTCGCTCACTCACTCGCTCACTCACTCACTCACTCGCTCACTCACTCGCTCACTCACAGGCGTAGAGGGGACGCACGTTCACTCTGACCTTTGACCCCCCCAGAGCGGCGGCGGAACTGCGGCCTGACCCCGCTGGCCACCAGCCAGCAGTACAACCACCAGGGGGCGCTGTCCCCGGCCCGGCTGCGGCGGCTCCGCCTGCTCCTGGACCCGGCGCTGGACCGCCACAGCTCGGAGGAGGAGCTGGAGCGCATCATCCGCGCCGAGGACAGGAAGTGGGCGGAGCACAGCAGCAGCGCCTCCAGCGACGAGGAGGTGAAGGACCTGTGCGGCGCGCCCCCCCCCGCGGAGCAGGGCCCCCGCCTCGCCCTGGCCCCCAGCCCCGTGCTCTTCAGCGCCTCCCCCCCGCCCCACCACGGCCTGCGCCCCCCGTCCCGCGGGCCCCCCAGGCCCCTGCTCCTCGGCCACTTCGAGCCGCCGGCCGCGCCCTACCGCCGCCACCGCCAGGGGTACGCCGGCGAGCAGCGCAGGCCCAGCCTGGACCTGGAGAAGATGCAGCAGGTTCGATACCCCCCCCCCCCCGCCCCGCCCCGCCGCGCCTGACCCCCCCATCCCTCCCACAGACACCCCCGAACCTCCCCAGTGTGTAACTGCCCTCCCCTCACAATCAGAGAAAACACAGTAACACACATTCCCCAAAATACAACACAGCTTCCAAATACATGTACAGCCTACACCAGGGCTGCCCAGCCCTGTTCCTGGAGATCTACCCTCCTGTAGGTTTACACTCCAAACCTGACAAAGCGCACCTCACTCAACAGCTAGAGCAGGGCTGCCCAGCCCTGTTCCTGGAGATCTACCCTCCTGTAGGTTTACACTCCAAACCTGACAAAGCGCACCTCACTCTGGAGCTAGAGACTTCATGGAGCTGCTGATTGGTAGAGTCAGGTGTGCCAGATTGGGGTTAGAAAGTAAACCTGCAGGACGGGAGATCTCCAGGAGCAGGGCTGGTCAGCCCTGACCTGTACAGCTCAACGAAAGTGGCGGAACCGTACGTGCCATAAACTGCGCATGCACTGCACGTTGCCGTGGTAGCTGTGACAGCGTTTCCGCAGCGTCGCCGCAACGTTACTGCAGCGTTGCGAGGGCGTTCGCGTTCCGGCCTTCCCGTCATCTGGGCCGCCGTGCAGATGTCACACCAGTCAGGGGTTTGGCGGTAACTTTACGCAGTTTTTTTTTTTTTTTTGACACTGAGAGGACATGGTGGTGCAGTGTTATGAGGCATTATAAGGTGTTATAACCCTCCTGTCTGGTGACACAGTAGGTTTCTCTCCCACAGGACGGATGTGGGCCAGCGCCCCCCCCCCCCCCAAGTTCAGAGGCACACAATCCTCCGAGCAGATGTATGCTCTGTTCCCACAATACCAGTTAGGGAGGTGGGGCTGGGAGGAAGGGAGGGACAGAGAACGAGAGAGAGAGACAGAGCGTGAGAGAGAGAGAGAGAGTTTTGATGCTCTTTAATGAAACATCGAGTTGCAATAACAACTCAAAAACCAGGGTAAAGGGGGACCAAGTCCTATCACCCCTGACCCTAATGCTTTGGCCACACAAACACCCACATACAAGCACACGCACACACACACACACACACACACACACACACAGAAAGAGCGAGAAAGACAGAGAGAGAGAGGTGGGGGTGGGAGGGAGGGAGAGAGAGAAAGAGAGAGAGAAAGACAGAGAGAGAGCTAATAAACAAGTGGGAGAGAAGTCTGGACGAGTGATCATTAAAACCAATAGCTGCCAGGTCACAGACAGCGAGAGGAGGGGGGGGGGTGGGGCGGGGTGGGGGGGGGGTCCATATGTCTCTGGGAGATTGTGGAGAGGGTGAGCAGATGACGAGGAGCAGGGGGCAGAGAGAGAGAGAGAGAAAGAGAGAGAGAGAGAGAGAGAGAGAGAGAGAGAGAGAGAGGGCGAGCGGGTGGGTGGGGGAACTCGGTCAAGTGGAAGAGGAGGGATTTGGGGGGTCGGGGAGGGGGGTGGCGGAGGGACAACAGTAAAGAGCTGGCGAAGCATGTTAACCCTTCTGGGGGGGGTGCGAGAGGGCTGGAGAAATGAGGGGGACACGCTTCTGCCTTGTCATACGGATTTATCCTGCCATATGCACAAACACACACACACACACTCGCTCACACGCACACACACGCTCACACACTCACACACACACACACTCACACACGCTCACACTCACGCACGCACACACACACACACGCTCACACTCACACACACACTCACACACACTCACACACGCAAACACACACTCGCTCACACGCATGCGTGCACGCACGCACACACTCACACACACACGCAAACACACACTCGCTCACACACGCATGCGTGCACGCACGCACACACACACACACATGTTCGCACACACACACACACGCGCGCACACACACACACACGCGCAAACACACACTCGCTCACACACGCATGCGTGCACGCACACACACTCACACACACACACTCACAAACACAAGTAAGCACACGCACGCACGCACACACATATATGCACACGTGCACACGCACACACACGCACACGTGGAAGATGCGTGTCCAGTCACTGTAGCCTAGCCACTGCTAAACGAAAGATGGAACCCACGCGATCGAGCTGGAGTCAAACCCGTGGTCCCGGTTCCGTGGGTCCCTCCTCGAGAGAGAGAGAGGGAGAGGGAAGGAGAGAGAGAGAGAAAGAGGGAGAGGGAGAGAGAGAAGGAGAGAGGGAGAGAGGGAGAGAGGGAGAGAGAGAGAGGGAGAGAGGGAGAGAGGGAGAGAAGGAGAAAGGGAGAGAGGGAGAGAGAGAGAGAAGGAGAGAGGGAGAGAGCGAGAGCAGGCCCGCGACAGGTTGTCACTGGCCATGTTTGGCTGCTGTCCCAGCTCCCACACAATGGCCGCGCTTCTAAAATTTCCATATTAATTCCCCTCGTCCAAAAAGGCACTTGTGGCATAATAATCCCCAGACAATTCTCCAATTGTTGAGGCTCCTTGTACGCCAGGATCCTGAACCACAGACTCCGGGAACTCGGGGGGGACCTTCTCTGTTACAGAAAAAAAAACACCAAACATCTCTCCGGCTCGACTGTGACACAGTGGGGTTAAAGAAAAACCCATTCAGAGAGCTTTTTTTGGAACGTGCTCAGATAGCGTTTTCTAAATGTTTGCTGGACGTTTTCAGACCGCCTGGCGACGCTGAAATTTGCACGCTCTTGCGGGGGTAATTCGGGATGGGGGGGGACGAGTGGGGGGGTGGGGTGGGTGGAGAGCGACTTGACCCGTCTGAAAATCTGTGTCCCGAATTAACGAGGCTCCTTTATTCCCGCAGAAAATGCTGCTGAAGAAGAATGGCGGAGGGAAGACGAGGACCATAAAGATTCGGGTGAGTACGCGGGGCCCCCCGTCTCCTCCCCCTCAGCGCGGATTTAGGGGGGGGTCCTGTTACAGAGCGGGCCCCGGGCCTGCGCTGAATGAGGTCAGGGGCCCCAGACAATAACGTCTGCCTCTGCGCCAACGCCGCCGAGCCCCTCCGGGGGCAGGCTGGCAGCGCACCTGGCACAGGTGCCCGCTTCCGTGCTCCGCTGAAGCTCCAGCTGGTCCCCCTCCAACAGGAAATCTCTCTTCATTAAACTCGCTCTGTGGCGTTACGTCGCTCCCAAGAATTTCCCCTGTAAAAAAATTCGACCCAAAAAAAATAATACAAAAGAAAAACGTTTCTCTGGTATTTACTCTTCTAAGAAACCATGAGCAAGTCGGATTTAATTTGTTGGGGTGTTGACGAAACGGAGAGCGGAGTCCTGCTTTGCGTACGTCTGTTTGCGTGTCTTAAAGAGCTTGTGGGGCGTGTTTGATAATCGGTGCTGAAAGCAGGCCCGGTCTGTGCCCGGTCTGTGCCCGGTCTGTGCCCGGTCTGTGCTGGAGCACACTGAGATCCCGTGGATTCTCTGATATAATATTGAGGGCGGGCTGTGCAGCTGCTCTGTGGACGCGTTGGGGTGCGGGTCGTATTTGGGGGGGGGGGGGGGGGGGGGTCGCTCTCAGAAGCGGCGCGCCCGCTGCCCTCTCCGAGGGAACAGCTTGAGCCAGCGTGGAGGTGCTGGGGCTTTTTGGCAGGGTCCCGCGCGCTTCCAGAAGGATTAGCAGAATGAGGCGAAGCCTTGCGTCATTGGCTGCGTGGGGTCGCTGCACCACTGTGAGCTTCCTCACACACACACACACACACTGACACACACTGACACACACACACATACGGGCCACCCTAACGCGCGCACACACACAGACACACACACAGGCACACTCACTCACTAACTCACTCATGAGCGCCACTCTCACACACACACACACACACACACACTGACACACACACAGGCACACTCACTAACTCACTCATAAGCGCCACCCTCACACACACACACACACACACACGGGCCACCCTTACTCACACACACATACATACGCGCCACCCTCTTGCACACACACACACAAGCCACACTTACGCACACACACATGCACGCACGCACATGCTTTATAAGGCAAAGTGACCCACACACGCATGCAGACACACACACACACACACACACACAGGAGAGAAGTTCCCGGACTTTGAACCAGCAACACAGAATCTTTGCCTGGCAGTAGGACTAACTCATTTACACAGTGAATCACGGTCCATGAATTAGATGGGGAGCAGAGAGTGTGACAGAGACTGAGCGAAAGCATTCTCTCAGAGTTTGGGGGTGCAGAAGGCCTTTTGGGGACCCTCCGGCACGCTGTTAATGACCTCCGGGGGGGGGGGGGGGGGGCTGTTTCTGGGTTCGTAGTCTCTCTCCAGTCAGGGCTGAGATGTGGAGATGTTGGAGATTTGGGGCAAGCGGATCTCTCTCTCTTTCTCAGTTTCCTGGCAGGGCTCCAGGTGGGGTTTGGGGTTGAGGGGGGGTTGTCAGCCTGCTGTGGTTTGGGGGCCCCAGGGGGGGTGTGTGAGTGTGTGGGTGTGGGTGTAGAGGGGAGGGGAGGGGCGGGGACGCAGGGGATCAGACAGAGCAGAGGGACACAGGGTTCTATTTGGGCGGGAGCAGGTGGAAGTCTGTGGGGGGGGGGGGGGGTGTGTGGGGGGCTCGACCCCCCCCCCCCAGGATCAGAATAACAAGCTGTGGCTGCTGAGGGGCAGTTTTCGGGGAGATGTGAGGATTCTACAGGAAGTCAGCGGGTCAGGATACAGCAGGAGGGGAGACAGCTGTGCTTCTGGGAGATCCTCTGATGAGACCCACGTTTGGCCCCAAACCTTATGATGGGCGGGGCGGGGGGGGGGCCAGGCTGGAACCACTAATGTCTCCAAGCAGGAAGGAACAGGACAAAACTCAGCTAAAACGACTGAACCTGGTCCAGGGAGCACCATGTGACAACGACCTGTACTACACTGATTAGAGTCTCCAGGAGCAGTGGTGCTCTGTGTGTGTGTGTGTGTGTGTGTGTGTGTGTGTGCATGTATACATACACATAACATGAAACAAAACCCAGTGAAATAAACTATTTTCTCCTGCCCATTCCCTGTCTCTGGCAGTAGTGTCAGTGTGAGCATTCTGCTGGCCTCTCCACCGGCTGTCAATCAGCAGTCTGCTCCGTTTGGAGTAAATATCTCTAAACGAGGCTCTCGTCCTTCCATCCTCTGCTTCGACCTGACGCACGGCCCCTAGGGCGGCGCCGATGGGAACCCGCGTGCCCGTTCACGCGACGTTCAGACCGCGCGGGGAGGGGTGTGGCCACCGGAAACCGCCAATCTGTCTCCCTCACTCGCTCACTCGCTCGTTATGGCCGGGGCGAGCGGCTCCTGCGGCCGCTAACATGTGGATAACATCTTACCCCCTCCCTCTCAGGCGTCTGACCTGGAATGCGATACAGCCTTATGTCACTTCCTGTCCCCCCCCCCGGCCCCCGCCCCCCGCCCCCGCGGTGCAGTGTCCGACACGGGGCCGTTTCGTAAAGAAAGCGGATCTGGGAACGTGAGGTGGGTCGACGCCGGAGGCAGAGAGGCGTTTAGCGACAGCCCCCCCCCCCCCCCCCCGGCCCGCCGGATAAGGTCGCGGCGCAGTGCGGCGGTGTTGGCGGGAGGCGGTAGAGGGAGAACGCAGGCCGGTGCGCTTTCCCTCACACATCTGCCACAGCTCAGCGGGTCCGCGGGAGGCCGTTGCCAGGTTACGATGGCCTAGTCCCTCAAGAGGTGGCCTGCGTGGAATCCCCCAGCATGCCCTGGGGCATGACTTTAGCTGGGCTGATTGTCTTCTACACGGTTATGTTGCCCCTGCTTTAGCTGTGCGGAGCGGAGGAAAGCCTTGCGTAAGCAAACCAGACGACCAATTGATCGTAATCAACGGAGACCACAGCCCTGCAGTGTTTTCTTCTTCTTTTTCTGAAGCAGAAATAAACGGAGACGAGCAGGAGGAAAGCGCACGTCCGTTCGTTAAGACGACGCTTCCCGGGCTCACGAGGCAGACGACGCTTTCACAGGGCGGACGACCTGTTGGGCAGCTGCCAAACCCAGATCAGGATTCAATTAACTGGTCACTTAAGCCTAATTAATTCAAAGCAGGCTGAACGAGATGGTAGCGCACCATGAACTCCCATGACCAGTGCTGTTGGGGGGGGCGGGGGGGGGGGGGAGTGGAGTGGGGGGGTCACAGGGAACAGAGGGAGAGGGCGTGGAGGGTGTAGAGTGAGAGTGGCAGTGGGGCAGAGGGAGAGGGTGTGGAGGGTGTACAGTGAGAGCAGTAGGGGGGCAGAGGGAGAGGGTGTGGAGGGTGTACAGTGAGAGCAGTAGGGGGGCAGAGGGAGAGGGTGTGGAGGGTGTACAGTGAGAGCGGTAGGGGGGCAGAGGGAGAGGGTGTGGAGGGTGTACAGTGAGAGCGGGAGAGGGGCAGAGGGAGAGGGTGTGGAGGGTGTACAGTGAGAGCAGTAGGGGGGCAGAGGGAGAGGGTGTGGAGGGTGTACAGTGAGAGCAGTAGGGGGGCAGAGGGAGAGGGTGTGGAGGGTGTACAGTGAGAGTGGTAGAGGGGCAGAGGGAGAGGGCGTGGAGGGTGTACAGTGAGAGTGGTAGAGGGGCAGAGGGAGAGGGCGTGGAGGGTGTACAGTTCAGCGTTAAATCAACTCTTACAGAGTACGTGTGGTCCCAGTTGGACTCGAGTGTACTCTGTTAGAGTTGGATTAGCACTGGATGCTTTACCGTGTGGGAGTCTTAGCTTGGTGCGAGGTGTAGGAGAGGGGCTGGGGGGGAACAGGCGGGATCGGGTTCGAGAGAGACAGTCAGAAGAGGACCGGCGCTGTGCAGCTGCGATGTGACCCTCCCCTACCCTGCGGCCAACCGCCAGCCCCCGCCAGGCCAAGGGGGGGGGGGGGGGGGGCAAGGGGCGAGGGGGGCCGCGGCTCGCCAGCGGTCCTGAGCCCTGTGGGCTGAAGAACGCGCTGCCAAGTCATACAAAGACGTTTCCTGCTCCTTTCCTGCTGGGGCCGGCTAATTTTAGCAAGGCTCTCCCTCCCTTTCACTCACTCACTCTCTCTCTCTCTCTCTCCCTCCCTCCTACGGGTGCTGAGTTTCCACCCAGAGCAGCATCAGCAGTCCCACTCAAACAAGAGTCTCATTCAGCCTCTAAAAAGCCTAAAAATGCACCTGTCCGATCGATGCCGAAGGTTTTACAGGAGGTGGAAAGTCCAGGTTCAGAAAGTAAAAGCCTGCCCCAGGATTTTGTTACAATGGCCTGGATTGGCCCAGATCTTCATCCAGGAAGTAGAACCAATCAGTGTCAAGAAACAAATGGCGGGACTTTCTCTCTCTCTGACCCCTGACCTTCCCATCTCTGCCCTGTACTGTCAGGCTTTCGTTCCTGGAGTGTATTCCCCATTTGGGAGCTCAGTGGTAACCAGGGTTACTGTCTATAAATCCAGGCTTCGGTCTCAGGTCTGCAGAGCAGATGTGCAGTATGTCAGTCAGTCAGCCGGATGCGTTCGGACAGGGGCGTGTAACTCCGGTCCTGGTGGGCCAGGTCTGCGTGCTGGTTTTTGTTCCAACCGATTACTGTAGTTTTAGGTTTTTGACAGCTGGATAAACTATGCTGAGTCACTCCTGCGCTTGAGCACAGCACAGTCTTTAGGATGGACTTACGCTCTGTGGCTGGTGCTTATACAGATGTGAGATCCAGATACGATTGCGCTAATTATATAACTGAGAGCAGAAGTTGGCACAAAATCCTGAAACGGATCGGCCCTTGTTATGACTACGACTCCGCCTTTGTCTACAGGCTGATTTTGCAGCCTGTAGGTCAGTGGAAATCCGGTACATCTCTGTGGTTGTTGTTGTTGTTGTTGGCTACATAACAAGGTAATTGGCTGTGATAAGGCTATAATTAATTCAGTTAAGAGAGACTATTCATAACGAGTTTGGCCTACAGTAATCCAGCCAAACGTCTGTGTTAATTGAACCCGGTACGCAGAGTCGATTATGCTAGACAGCTGACCCCAGAAGGACCAGCTAGCTTGCAGTCCCCTGTCCCCTTGTCGGGTACATAGGTGAATAGGAGATACTCTGCACCAACACCATGTTCTTCACAACTGTATCATTCCATGAGTGAAGTACAGGTTGAACAGGCAAGGCTATGCTAAAGTTTTTTTGCACAGAAAATAAAACTAAAGCCCTGCTTTCACACTTAGCCCTTCTGCACAGTCTCTGCTGCTTTCTGTGGTTTTCCTTTCAAATCAACAGCCACTTTAGGCCTTGGAAACAAGGTGTTCAGACTCCTTAGCCAATCAATGACTTAGCAGTTAAGTGCAGGAACACGTTTAAAAAAAAAAAAAAAAATCAAAAGCCAGCCAATGCAGGGGCCCTCCAGGATTTGAGCTGGAGATCACCGTCTTAGCTGTGGCACAGTTCGGTGGCTGTACAGTCACACTGGTGGACGGCACATATTTTCCAAGACTAAACCGAAAAACCCAAAAACCAAAAAAATTATTGGGGGGAGGGGGGAAATAAAAATGGAAAATGGGAAATTATTCTGAACTCAGGGCGAAGAGCAGGTCAGAATGAACTCCAGTTTTAAAAAATAAATAAAAATAAAGCCCTGCTTCCACACTTAGCCCTTCTGCGCTGCCGGTGAAGAGATCGGAGGAAACGGTGTCTTAAGGAAGCTAATTAGCGCTGGGCTAACGCGCCGGCCTCACGTCCGCTGTAATCGCCCCACGGCCGTCCGCCTCGCTGCCCCGCCCTCCTGTAAGCCGCTAATCAGGTGCATCTGAAGGGGACTCACCTGCTATTAATACTGCACTGGCCCAGGTAATACTGCCACAGGCCTGCCACATGCCTCCCCCCCCCCCCCCCGCCAACTGCCGCTTTCCTTTCCCAGCATCCCACTGCAGCGCTGCGTGAGCCAGGGCGTGTTTTTAGAAGGAGGGGGGCCACCTGTACCCCCTCCTTCTCCCGCCTCCCTCCTCATCCCCTCTGTCTGGAGTCTCCGTTTTTGTAAAAAAAACTGAGAGGCTGTGATTGTTCGCCAGGTTGGGAGGAAAGTCCCTTTTTTTCCCCCGTCCCCATGGTGAAAGAGGCGTGATCTTGCAAACATGTCCAACTGCACCCCCCCCCCCCGCCCGCCCCCGCATTCTCTGATTTTGTAAAACTGAGTGAATGCGAATGTTCACCATGTTTTGAGGAAAGGTTCCTTTTTTCTCCTTCCTCATTTCCCTTCTTCCTCCATTATTCGACACGGATCTATAAAAAATTCTAACTGAATTTATGCTGAATCGGTGGAATCACCAGCACCGAAGCTGTTCTTAGACCAGGGCCTGGTGGACTGGCAGTGTCAGCAGTTTTTTTTTTTTTTGTTTTTTTTGTTTTTACTTTAAAATTAGCAAATAATTTGGACCCGTGAAACCAGGTGAGGTGAATTAAGTTTGTAATCATCTGCATTATTTGATCAATTAAGTGCTGAGTAACAACACAAACTAGCATACAGTACCTACATCCATGCTGGGCCAGGGTGAAGAGGCACCAAACCAGAACACTGTCATCCATAAGAAGCAAGCCTCGGAGTTACTGCCCGCCTAAAAGTGAAACTCGTGTACCAAAAAGTAGTGGGAGACACACCTGACCTAGCATCACCTCAAAAATTCATTTTTACGTTTACACATCTACTGACACAGCAGCCTCCAACATTCCTCAGCAAACAGACATGGGTCTACTACATATTTAAAATACTTTTAACTGTTTAGATTTTGGTAAAACCTCCAAACAGCTAGTTCTCAGATCTGTAAGAATTCCCAGCCAGACCAATTTTACTGGTGTTGAAGTGTTTCAAATGAGGTGTATTTTCAGCTTTGGGTTCCTTGTTTTTTTTTTGTATTTCTGAGAGACGAAGACGGATGTTGCCCTTTTGTAAGTCGCTGTGCTTTAGGGCGTCTCCTGAGAGTGAATGTGATCTAATGTTACGTTGACCCGAGCGTTAGCCGCTATGCTACACTGCCACTCGGTATTCATTAGTATAGATGGTGGAGGTAGCCTCAGGCCGCCGTAGATCCCTCCATCATTAGCGATGTTATGAGGGACACAGCCGAGCCAAGAATAGCGGGACATCTGAGTCCTTCCATCCCTTAGTACCCCCACCCCACCCCACCCCACTCCCTGCTGGGACCCCAACTGCAATTCAGCCATACTTCATGTCTAGACGCGTCCGTACCCCGTGATGTATTGCGTGTACGTGACGGTGCGGTGGAAATTCGCCCCCGTTACCCCAACCCTGCCCCCCCCCCCCCCCGCCCGCCCGCCCCACTCGCCGTGTCCCTATTCCTGGTGCCGAGGTGTACCAGACTGGCGCTGAGCCCCTCGGTATGTGCCCTTCCACCTGCCCTGTCCCTGTCCCACTTCCTCCTGCAAAATGATCCACTTGACCCCCGCTCCCCCCCCCCCCCCCACCCACCTCCTTGCCTAATCTGGCTTCAAGGCAATCCAGTCAACCAGAA
Source organism: Anguilla pacifica (assembly GCA_039654925.1). Taxonomy (NCBI): domain Eukaryota; kingdom Metazoa; phylum Chordata; class Actinopteri; order Anguilliformes; family Anguillidae; genus Anguilla; species Anguilla pacifica. Next base: position 5,949,273 of record CM077284.1, read on the forward strand.
CCCGGTGCTCTCCTGTCCTCCAGCCACCTGCCTGTCCTCGGCCTGGAGCCTTCTAGATCTACCCACTGCATTCCGCCAAGGAGAATGTTCCTGGTGAACTCTCTGTTCTAGTAAACAGGTGCTGTTTAATGCCTTAAGTCCCGAGGCTCTTATTTGATTGCCTGGTGACAGACATAATTAAGATGGACACCACAGCAAAAAGAGAGTAGTGATTTTTCACAGATTGTTTCACACAAAAAAAAAAATTATTACACCTATTTGTTCAATGTGCACTACGCTTTCACAATGTAGGCTAATGTTAGCCATCATTCCTGGCTAATGGAACAAAACTAGAATATTTTTGTGAACGTTGGCTAACGTTAGCCTCACGTTTGCCTTGTTAAAATGCACAACAGGTCCTCTGGCTTCTGGCAGATGCTAGCTATGGATTTATCAGCCATTGCCCTTAGCTAGAATTAGCCTCTGCGTGCTCCTACCAGGTCATCTGATATCTTATTTGATTTATTGTGTTTATTTGATGTTTCCACAGAAACAAATTGACATTTCCACTGATTCCCGCCCTTGCTAACCCTGCCAGGTTTCGTTGAAAGGCTTGTGTTTATCTGTAGTCCCTGTGCCACTGTGTTTACAGTCGCTTCTGCTTTTTTTTTTTCTTTTGCTAATTGTGTTCATTGTATCAATATTTTATATTTTATAATGGCGAGTTTAGTTTAAACTGTGCTAGACTGTTTATTCCGCTACACGGCTGTTCATTTTTCACGATCGTGTAAACTAATGTGTACGTCGTCTCTGGAGGACAATGTGTGCTAAATAAAATATAAATGAATAAATAACTAATAAAAAAATAAAATAAGTGGTACTCTGTATTAATCATAGTCTTTGACCCCATATGACAAATGAGCTAACTGGCTGCGTACACCAACACTGGTTCACTCGTAGATTAGATCACCGTAATAAAAAATAAAAAAACATTTCATATAAGGACACAAGGACAGTCTCTGGCTGTCATTCATACGCTTATCAAGAAATGCAGCTAAAGTGCCAGATGGCGTAAATGTTAGGGGCGAATTAAGTAATTAGCGCCTGAAGTGGGCATGAGAAGCAGAAACAGACACGGCCCTCGTTGCCCACTTCTGATGGTGGATGCTTGTATTTCCAGGGATAGTTCTGCCCCAGGGATTTTCTGTGATAACTTTATTTTTTGTTTGTATATGCGCTACTAGGAGTCAGGCTAAAGGAAGTTGCTTTAGACTTTGAGCGTAGTGAAATTTTGCACGGGGACACTGGCAGACGAGGGGTTAGCGCGCCCCTCTCTCCTTGAGCCAGAGGGAGAGTTACTGCCGTCACTCACGCGGGTGGGTCAGAGTGCGGCGTTCCTGGAAATTCCTTTTTTTTTTGTTTGTTTGTGCGAGAGCGCCTCTGCCAAAGCCGATACGGTCTCGGGTCCGAGGTCGCGGCGGTACGGACGGTGGCCCCGTCCCGTCCTTTCCCACAGTGGTCAGCGACTCAGCCGCCGACTCAGCGCACGAGGGGGGGGGGCCCTGGACGCTGAACCGGCCCGTGACACCTCCGACTGGCGCTCTCGCCTGCGTCAGGGTTAGAGAGCCGCAGCCTTGTTTGGGAGGAACGAAAAAAAAAACCCCAAAAAAAAAACCTACCGACCCCAAAAACAAACCCGGCCTTTTACCATCCATCACCCTGTCCGGGGGAGCTCAGCTGTGCAAATTTCATTCACTTGTAGCCTTTTGCCTTTTGCTTTGGTTGTAGTGCAGGTCAGACCGGCTATTTCCTTTTACTGGGGCGTACTGAAAAAAAGATTTAAATGCGTCAGTCCACTGTGTGATTGGCTGTTAGGGGAGATTCTTTTCCATGCTCAAACCGAGCGCCGCGGTGATCAGTGATGTAACAGCTGACCCGCGAGTGACCAGTGTTTTTCATCGGGTCACGCTAACTTGTTAACGCCCCCGCAACCAGGGCAAGTTGTGCCCTTTGGAGACCTCATGGCTCAGCAAGGATAAGGACCAGATTAGACTGAAAAGAAGTCCTGCTATCTCATTGGTCGTTGTTGTCTTCTTCGAATGCTGGAGCCCCGCTCTCATTGGTTGTCCTCTTCTTCTTTTGTTTTTTGCAGAACCTGAGCGGAAGCCGGCCCCCACCCAGGTACGCCTACGACCCCTCCGTCTTCGCCTTCCGCTCTCTCAGCACCGTCCCGCCCCGGAGCCCCCTCACCCCACAGGAGGAACTGGCCTGAGGCCGACCCGGACCGGACACGCCCCACGTGTGGACTCTCGCTGACCAGAAAAAGCCAAAAAAAAAAAAAAAAAAAAAACGGATATCAAAAGCAATATATATATTTTTTGTTAAGATTCCCTTTCAGTCCAAGTTTGTCTATCTGACCAGAACATTACTTTAAGAAAAATATATTGTTAATAATAATAATAATAATAATAATAATAATAATAAAACAGGTAAATCGGTGGCCAGGGTGTGGAGGACTGACCAGCAGGGCGGGAATCGTTCTTTCACTCTTAGCCTTTGACCCAATTACTCTCAGGTATCCCATTTGATAGACAGCGGCATCGCCTAGGCTACCGCTGGCTACAAAACTACAAAGACCAGCATGCAGCAGAAGATTCATCCCCACACTGGGGAAGACTTATGCCCAGGAGCTGGCAGGGGCTGTTTAGCATTTGAAGGCCCACAGTACCCAGTCAAATGGGCACTCAGCTCCTAGGATATTTCAGGTATTTTATTTGCCATTGGCTTTGTTTCAAGCCCCTCCCCCTGCGCTCACATCAGTCTTAGCCCCGTAGGGCCTTTCTCACGGAAAGGATGTGAGCTTGAGGAGATGAAAGAACGGCACAATCCTATGTTGTGGGAAAAAAAAAAAAAAAAAGACAGAGGAATTTAAGTTTTCTGTATGGACAAAACAGCACACAAACTGTGCACTCTTAAGACAATCTGTGGGTTCTCCTTGAGTTCTCAGAGGCAGGACACAAACACCTGACTGAACTCCCCCCCCCACCCCCCCAAAAAAAATAAAATAGACGTGCTTTAATGAACCCCCGTTTCCACTGTAGCGCCCAGCTGATCCGATGTCATCACACTGAGAGCAGATAGTGCTTTGTGTACTTACTCACCAGTGACTGAGACTGACCGTTGTTGGGACAGACCCGTCCCAGTCTTGGTCAGGGTTCGAGAACGGTGCCGTGTCTGTTAACGGAAAGTCGCGTGTCTTTCCAGTCCACGCGACGCGAGGGGTTTGCTGAAAGGCGATCGGGCCGATCATCGGACCACATAAACTGCAAGTAGACTCTGTGTAGGCCATGTACATCTGCTTCAGTGACTTACTGTACTGTAACAGCACACAGAATACACGTGACACGGAGATCGGTGCTGTACTGGAGGATCTGTGAAGGCCTGTTGGAGGAGGGGGAAAAAAAATAAAAAAAGATGCACCTTGAATCCAAGATGAAAGGAAGCTGGTGGAGGATGTTCCTGTTCAGAAGCCAGGGTTATAGCAGAAGCCCCGAGGCTTCTGTAAAGACATGTGTGAGCTCTCCTGGACTGTTCGGGAGACAGGAAGTGGGCAGGAAGTGGGCAGCCAGTGAACCAGCCTAATGCTCTCCCACCTTTTCCTCTCTGGCTTTGAATGTAAAAAAATAAAAATAAAAAAAATGCATAAATAAAAGGTTGACGCACCTAACCCAGGATAAGGAGAGTAGAGATCGTAGTTTTGAATGTGTTATCTGTTACAAAGACGACTTATTTATGCGCACGAATGTATCCATGTACTGATCGGACGAGAAGCACTGAGATCAAATTGCAGAACGAGGCTGTCAGGCAAGCGTAGCGGAGTACGCTCTGCGAGTACGACTGTAACACAGTAAGAGCGAAAGGGGAATCTCCCTCTCCCCTCCCCGCGTCTTTGTTTGTCGCTTGCGTTCAGACTTAATAAACGGAGAAATAAAGGCTCTTGTCTTCGCCCTGTCGTGCACCTCTCGATTTCTGTGCGGCGCGCCTGGGATCTCTGTCTTCAGCTGAGCGTGATGTCACAAAAGGCTGTTCCTCAGCCGGCCCCCTGATTGGGTTACTTAGGCAGGGAATTATTTCAGGCCTGTTTGGTCCTCAAGGATGTGAAACTACCATCTGTTTTTTTTTTTGTTTTTTTTTTGGGGGGGGGGGAGGAAGGGGGAAAAGTCAATTATGATTACACAATAGCTAGCAGGGTTTTTCTTTTTTGCGAGCGTACTGAGGATTCGCTGGTCTCCGAACCTGACGATTACACGGGGTGAAACCTTTGAAGTGGAAGAATATCCGCGGTCGGGCGAAAGCCGCAGTCCACCGCGGTTGACTCGCAAGGAGAGGATGAGAATTTCTCTCTCACGCCGGTGCGCTTGTGCTGCTGAGCGCTGACGCAAGGAAACGAAGCCCTTATTTGCGAACGAGCCTCGCAGTCTCTGCTGCTCGCTGACGAAAAAGAAAGAAGGGCCCTCGTTGCTGACTTTCGGTGTAGCCTACGTGACTTCCTGTATCACACGGGCAGCGAACAGACCGTTCGTTGGACTGATCGCATTTTCTCGGCTTAAAAATAAACCAGCCCAGACCACACTGAGGTAACTGCTGACAACTTTCAGATTGAATGTGCACACAATACGTGTGTCAAATCTGAGGTCATGGTAACTGGAACATTCAAACACTGCGACTGAAAACTTGGGCAGAAATGAGTCATGCCTACCTCATACACAGGCAGGTATGCAAGACGAACATAAAAAACACACTTCAGCTACTAACGCACTGAAAACGAAAACATGTTTAGAATTTGAAATGTTGGAGCAAGACAATAACGGGCCTTTCAGGACACCTTGGCTCACTGCCTCGAGGAAGATATTTGTGGAATTTTCCATTTCTGAGCAAGGCTATAAACGACAAATTACCCAAATTTGTCGTTTATAACTCTCTCGCCCCGCCGACCCCCCCGCCCATGAACACTTTCACACTTTATATACCTGAAATGAGGATGATTTTATGCACATCTCAATGCACTTTGCTCATTAAGCACCAATAATCTGACCTGATCAAACCAGGCAATGCTTAAAAAGTCTCCTGATAGATGAAAACACTAAGAGGTAGCAGGATCTGATGGAGGTTGTGAGATCACAAATATGTGATTAGAATGTTCTTAACTGAACATTCTAATGCTGATGTCACAATCACTGCTGGTGACTGACAGAAATGGAGTTCTAGAACACTGACTTTGAATTTTAGAGAAAAACTAAAAGCATTCAAAAAAACCTACTCTTCAAGGGGTTAAAAGCCCTGGTCGGTGACCTGTTTGTCCCCACGCAGACTCCGCCCCCCTGGCTGCTCCCAGGCTCACCCTGGAGCTGTGGGGAGTTGAAGCGTCAGTCACTCTGTCGCTTTGTGAGCGCTTGGGCCCGGGGTCCAGGCTCGGGGCCTAGGCCCGGCCCAACAGGAAACGGCCTGGAGCTGGGGTGCAGCCAGACCCACGCGGCCCCGGCTGTCCGGAGGGCCGGCGGGGGAGCGAGGAGCGGCCGGAGAACCGGGCTGACCACCGCCACGGTGTGTGAGCAAGGAGGGCAGGGGGCACTGCGTGAAGGCCCAAAGGACAGCATGTGTGTGTGTGTGTGTGTGTGTGTGTGAGAGCCAGTCTTCTGTGTATGTGTGTGTGTGTTTCTCTTTGTGTGACTGAGCCAGGCTACGAGTGTGAGTGTGTATGTTTGTGAGAAATAGCAAGTCTCCCTAGCGTGTGTTTGTGTGTGTGAGAGAGAGAGAGAGAGCCAGTTTGCAAGTGTGAGTGTGAATGTGTGTGTGTTTGTGAGTGAGAGAGAGAGAGAGAGAGAGTGAAAGAGCAGCATCAAAGCCCCCCTCCCCCGGCAGATCGTCACACCAGCTTCGGGCGTGGGCCGCCGGGCGCCAGGATCAGACGCGGAGACGGAAAAAAACAAACGGCTGACGTCAGCGGCCATCTTCTGTGGAGGAGCAGCGGGGAGCCGGCGAGGCGGCCAATCAGGAGGGGGGAAAGCTCCGGGCCCGGGAGGCTCCACGTGTGAGAGAGAAAACGGGCCGTTAGGGACACAGAGCCGCGGGAGGAGACGCGGCGGATGGGCGTGGCCGGCGGGTTCCGCAGGTGTGCGTGTGTGTGTGCGTGTGTGTGCGTGTGTCTGTGTGTGCGTCTGTGTGTCTGTGTGTCTGTGTGTCTGTGTGTCTGTGTGCGTGCGTGCGTGCGTGCGTGTGTGTGTGTGTGTGCCTGTGTGCGTGCGTGCGTGCGTGTGTGTGTGTGCCTGTGTGCGTGCGTGCGTGCGTGTGTGTGTGTGTGTGTGCGCATGTCTACAAAAACCTTGAGGAGGAACCACACCGGACATCGTTTGCCTCTACGGGGATTTTACTGTACTTTCACTTTTATTTTATAATCAACACTAGTACAAAAAAACATACACAAGATGACTTCCAGAAAGGGGAGGTCAGGGGTAATTTGGCGGTACAGTGACGCCACGTAGCGCACCTCGGGGAGGGGGGTGGGGGGGGGGTGGGGGGATTTTTAGAGATGGAGAGGAGCGACAGAGGCCTGTTGAAGCTCCTCAGTCAGCTCGGGGCAAACAGCCACTCTCCCCCTCCTCAGCTCTGAGTCACTGCTAATTAAGAGCCGTTTAGAGGAGGACGAGGAGGAGGAGGAGGTGGCGAGGAAGGCGCTTCTGTCGCTTGCCTCATCACTCCCCCCCATAACGCGCCCCGGTTGCCAGATGGCCTGGCAAATCCTCCGCTCTTTCACGGGTCTCTCCGGGGGCTTTCTCTGAGGGGGGGGGGGGGGGGATGGGGGGGGGGCCACCTGTCTGCTCCGCGCGGTCGGGCAGGAAGCCTTCCGGGGGACCCCCCCTCCCCCCACCCCTCCCGTACGGAGGGAGCGGAGCGGGCACGTTTCCATGGGAACGCTTCTGAACTGTGCCGCTGGTGGGTCTGCGGTCCCACAGCAGCAGCGGCGGCGGCGGTGGTGGCAGCGGTGGCGGTGGGTGAACATGCCGCCGTGGTACCCTGGGTCTGCCTCTCGTACCAGTGAGCAGAGACTAACCCTGACTAGGGCTGGGTCAGGGTCTCAGTCAGGGTGTGGTCTGGGTCTAACACAGTGGCCGGTCCCACCCACTGGCTGGTCTGGGGTTGAGGGCTTTTGGGTTGGGGGGTTGGGGGGTTGACGGGGGGGTTGGGGGGGCTTGGGAGGTGGAACTGAAGGGATTGAATATAATCCTGTCTGAGAGGAGAGATGTGGATGTGGATCAAAAACAAGGAAAATAAGTGCAGCTTTTCCTGTCCAGTCAGGATTAAAACGTAATTCCATCCAGGCCAGGCCCAGAGGCCTCTATTGATCTGGAGTCTGGAGCCGTCTCTCAAGGGTCAGGGGTTCAGTTAGAACCAGAAACTGAGGCAGGAGCAGTTCTTTACAGCAAAGGATTCTTCTAGAAGAAGGAACAGGCCCGTTATCGACTGATGTAATTTAGGAACCCAAACCAGAAGGTAGGAGCTCTTCCAATCTGACACCTCTAATATGAGAAACGACCGATTTGGCCTCAAAAGTACAGTCTTGCTCGCAGGATGCCGGCCAATCCCTGTTCACGCCATTCCACAGGAGACGGGTTTGATTTAAAAAATGCTGGTGGGTGACATCACTTCCTGTTATTCCAGTACCAGTCATTTTAGTCATTTTTTTAGACCGAGCAGCGGGTGGCAGCAAAGGATGGAAAAATGTAGCATTCATGATTTCAACACCCAAATGCATCGGCGAAGAGAGAATCTTCCGGAAAGCGGAGAGGTGGACGGGTGAAAAGTGCTGAGCGGCCAGGCCCCTCGTGCCGATGCAGCTCTGAAGGTTGTGCAGTTGATGAAGACGAGGGTGTGTGGACGAAGAGGCACCGCTCCTCCTAGTAGCCGTACTTATCGTTGAGGTGGGTGCGGCCGTCCCCCGTCTGACCTGCGGTCGGACGGAGAAGTGTGAGGTAAGAGGTCACAAGGCACGCTTCTCTAAAAGGCACGTACAGAGGTTTCTGTGGGGAAATGGAAACCTAATGGATGCTTGTTTCACGTAGCAAGCCGTGTCCACACTCATCTCTGCCACAGACACAGCTTTTTCAATCCTCTGAAGGTCCTCACTGCAAAAGGACCCATGATATCTATACAGTGTGTGCCATATAAGAAGCATTTCTGACTACAAATAAATCACTATGGTTTTTCAGGGCGTAATTGATACAAGACATTCTAGATGATTTACAAAATACACCAGTCTTTGAGCTGTGAAACTCCTTTAACCTATACCACCTCTACCACTGAACCGGTGATACACCAGTCTGAGCTATGAAAAAAGTAACTTGTTTAATCTATACCAGAGCTCCACCACTACATAGGAACTATACCACTGTTAAAGGTGTGGCAACTTAACACCTTTCACCAATTCCATATCTGTAGCACAACATAAGATACATACCACTATTTAAGCTACGAGCCCTTGCACACAAAATGCAAAACAAAGACATGTACAACGTCTCTCAAAAAAGCGGTAGGGAAATGGTGAGCATTGCTTGGCTGAATGGCCTGTTCTCAGCATTATGTTATGTTATGTTAAGCAAAAAAAAAAAACCATAATATCCCAGAAGTTCTGGAAACTAACTGTTCTGGAGTAAAACGCACCGTGCCTTTAAACGACCCTGAAATGAGTCTGGCTCGCTTGCACAGAGCACCGTTAGAAAAGCTTATCTTATCGAAGCAGGGCGGCTTTGATGTGCGTACACAGAACCTCTGATTAACATGCTATGTGAACCCCCCCCCCCCCCCCCCCGCCCCTTCACAAACATCCGCCGGGTACAAAGCCCGTGAACTTCCCCTCCTCTCCCCCCCTCCCACAGAGAGGGTGCGACCGAAACGAAGCGGCCCCCCCCCCCCCCCCCACGTCGATGCTGAACATCTCTCGTTCTGTCGCTCTGTTCTCACAGGCGGTTTGCGGCTACGTCTCTGAGTGCGACGAGCAGGCGTAAACCTCCCCTCTTGTGACCCCTGTGGCTAATGTCACCTCCAGCGACCTCACTTCCTGTCAATACTACAGAACTGCAAGTCTGGACTCCACCAAAGGATTCATGAGTCGCAAAACATTCATATTAAGGCCTGTCCTCACAATGAAAAATGTAGAATTTTGGGGAGCAAATGGCCAGTTCTCAGCAGATATGCACATTGACAGTTCTTCTTTGGAGTACAACAGGACCAAATAGGACTCTTATGATCAAGGCCGCCCAGCCTAGCTCCTGAAGATCTACCATCCCGTAGGGTTTCACTCCAACCCAAACGAAGCACACCCCATTCAACAGCTAGAGCTGCTACTGAGTAGAGTCAGGTGTGCCAAATTAGGATTGAATTGAGAACCTACAGGACTAGGTAGCTCTCCAGGAACAGGGTTGGGCAGCCCTGGTATGAATCATATGTTCATTTTTCACATAATGGAATTGCAGAACACTGTGAGGGAGGTGCTGGATTCACTCAAGATTTGCCTTTAATTACCCCCCCCCCCCAAACCAAGGCCACGGTGGTGTCCTCATGTTGCAGTGTCGGAGTGCTACCTGTAGGGGGCACCCAGACGCAGTAGTCGGGGTCGTCCTCGGGGTACTGGGTGGAGAGGGGTACAGGTGGCTGGAGCAGAGGGGGTCAGACAGAAGAGTAAATACAGTTGCCCAAAAATGCCCTGCGTACAGCAATTAGCAACTACCTCCTGTTTCTTTCACAAGTTACATGCAACGGCATTTTCTAAGCTAGCAACGGGGACTGCTTATCTGTCAAACTGTTCCCATCACAAAACAGGTATCACTGTTTCATACGCTATTTAACATTGTGTGTACACATACATGCATGGGAGAGTGTGTATGTGTGCCTGTGTGTATGCATGCATGTGTGCGTGTGCATATATGTATGTGTGTGTGTGTGTGTGTGTATTAATATATCAAATGTTTGAAAATGGTGATTTTTATGGTTCCTTCAGTCGTGTGTTTGGCACCCCTACGGCGTGGTGTTTCTCTCTCTCCCTCTCTCCTCTGTAGATCTTTTATGTTCTCCTTTCTCCTCCTGAACTCTTCCGTTCTGACACTCACCCTGCTGGGCCCCAGCATCTTCCTCTTCTCTTTCTTCTTTGGGGGGGTCTGGGTCTGTGTTTCCTCGCCCCCACCGTCCTGGCCTGTGGAGAGGAGAGAGGAGAATTCAACATGGATTCCCACACACACACACTCACAGACTTGGGGAATGACCTTTATGTGACTGGGAGACTTCGCTCTCACACACACACACACACACACACACACGCACACATGCACACGCACTCACACACTCACACTCACATTCACACTCACACTTGGGAATGACCTTCACGTGACTAGGACAGCTAGCTAGCTCGCTCACACACACACAAACACAAACACACACAAAAACACAGACACACACACACACACACACACACACACACACAGAGTACGCCACAGGATGAGCTGAGCTAGCTCACACACATAAGAACATTCATGAGCGGGATTAGGCTTGTTGGGCAGGCTGCGATGGACTTAACACACAAACGCATGCAAACACGCACACATACTGTACACAAATACGCCTGCATGCAAACACACTCACACCTGCAAGTGCATGCAAACACACATGCACACAAATCACGCACGTATGGGAACACACCCACCCACACACACCTGCATGCATATGAACACACACAAACACACATGCATGCAAACACACTCACACACCTGCAAGTGCATGCAAAGACACATGCACATAAATCATGCACGTATGGGAGCACCCACACACACCTGCATGCACATGAACAGGCACGTACACTTGAACGCACATGCACACACCTGCATGCACATGAACGCGCACGTACACGTGCACGCACATACACAGACGCACAGACACACAGGTGGATTTGTGCAGGCACACGCTGCAGGTGTGTATACCTTGTGCAGGTGTGCATGAGTCTCTGGTGTGTTGGGTTGGCTCTCCCTCCTCTCTGTATGAACTCAGCTCATCTGCTTCTGTTCTCTCTGAGGAAACCAGCACACACAGCGCTCACACACCAACTTCAACGTTTCACTCTTCCTAGAACCACCGTCCAGCCAACATCTACGAGTCGATAATACACATGATTTTTTTCTGGATTCGGACAGCCGAGGTCAAAAGCTGAACTTTAAGACAGGGCCACAGATTTGACAAAACTTTGTTTCGTCTGGGTGGCAGCATGAATCATCCAATCACAATCATTCAGGGCGGTGCCAAACGATCCCAATTGGACAATGGGCACTAAACTGACGTGGCAGCCATGTTGCTGTTCAGTGGCAATTCGGCGAGCCAAAACCATGTGGCTTTGAGCAAAGTAACGCTCTGTCGCCACCTGCTGGTGAACGACAGAACCGCACCCGCATTAGAACCGGCGAAGCACGATGTTGCAGCCTGGATGCAGACCGGATGAAATTAAAAAGCTGTGACAGAGCTGCGGTTCATTACCCAATCGCTTGTCAGTCCATAAAATTAAACGACAGCTTTAAAAGCGGAGCAGCGTGGTTCCAAACATGTTCGTGTTTTTAAAAAAAATGAAAATGGCAACATGTTCCCCAGATTAGAGAGCCACTTTCTGCTCAATGAGGCACAAGGAGGCACATCAGTCCCGAAAATACATCGACCGTCCCGCACGCTGTGCTTTTGGAACATAACGGTTCTTGACCACCTAATTTAAAAAAAATGCACAAACAAGTAAAAAAAAAAAATAGAATGTTGATAAAAAAAGGCAATCAAAACAATGACATGATAACAAACAGGATTAAACACAGGTCCTGGGGGGGGGGGGGGGGGGGTATTTCACAAAGCAGGATTGCTGAGTAAAAACCTCTCAAATGTGGAACGTGGACTGAAGTAAAACGAGCTGTTTCGCTGTTCTGTTTTCTCAGCGCAGTTATCCAGCTAACTCAGTAATCCTGCTTCACGAAACAGGGCCCTGGACAGCAGGAAGAATGTCTGTAAACATGAGCAGATACAGGCCACCCTGATTGGCTGCCGAACACCAACCTGTCATACTGTGGGGGCGGGGCAATCTCTGTCTTCCTTTCACTGCATTATCTCCGGCTGGTCTCACTGGCTCCGCCTCCTCTGACTGCCGATTGGACGTCTCCTGGATGACGGACACGTCTTCGCGCTTTTCCTCCTGCTCCTCCTCTTCTTCCTCCTCTTCCTCCTCCTCACCACCAGGGGGCAGCTGCTTCAGGATGAAGAGCTCAGGAGGAAGCTCCGGCCTCTTTGGGGGAATCTTCTGCAGTTGGAAAAAGGGCGAGGGCATCACAGGACTGCCACCTGCACGTGCCATTTTCTTATTGCACCCGTTTTTGTGCAAAATGTGCCCCCTTGCTGAATCCACCCTGTTACGATTGGTCAGAGTCTGACAGTAGCACAGGTAAAAGTACCAACTCTCTCTAGATGTTCAGATAGCAGGTTCAGACAGCAGGTTAAGATATCAACCTTCTAGATATCTAGACAGCAAGTTAAGGTATTAACTCTCTAGATATCGGAAATGTATAGACATATAGATATCCAGTCCACCCCCCCCCCCTCCCCCCAGCACAATAAAATTAAACTATTTCTGAGGGAAAAATAATGTTGAGATAAAAAAAACTTCTCCGTCGCAGGGGAGGTTCAGTGAGGGGGTGCGTTTAGGACAAAAACGGCTGCAAAAAAAAAAACAAGGCCACCAGCACCCCTCGGAACAGCAGGAGATTTGGGCAGAGGGCGCGGCTCACCCCGACGGTGCCAGTCTTCAGCCGGAACTTGCTGCCGCCCTTCATGGCGCCGAAAAGCGGCAGGGCGGGTTTCCTGGGCTTGCCCGGCTCGGAGGACAGGGTCCTGCACACGGAGAGACGGCAGAACACCCCCCCATCTTAAAACGCGTCAATCACACAACATCACACGCATCATAAACCTGTTCCATCGCCCGCATTTACAGCCCACCAGGGCTGCCCAGCCCTGCTCCTGGAGATCTACCGTCCCGTAGGCATTCACTGCAACCCTAATCTGGCACACCCGACTCTACTGATCAGCAGCTCAGCGAGATCTCCAGCTGTTGAGTGAGGTGTTGCTTTGTTAGCGTTGAAGTGAAAACCTACAGGACGGTACATCTCCAGAAGCAGGGCCGGGCGGCTCTGGCTCACAGCATTAAATCAGGACGAGGAAGTAACAGCCACATTGAAGCACTATTCCCACATCAGCTGACAGCTGGGAGCCGGGAGACTACAAACTCAAACCACTGCATCAGTCAGAGAGGGAGTTCATCTGAGGAACCGCACCAATCAGACAGGGTCTTTACCTGAGGAACTAAATCGCTGCACCAATCAGAGAGGGCGTTCACCTGAGGAACTAAACCACTGCACCAATCAGAGAGGGCATTTATCTGAGGTTACTATCGGACTCCAGCAGCAGTCTCCAGGGGACCTTAAGAAACTGTGAGAGTGATAATAGACCTGCTTATCATGCACCGCGCTGGATGAGCGTAGCTTCGGTGCATTCTCAGGGCACACCAGGCTGAAACGCTCTCTGATCCACAGCAGGGATTCTCCCCTGGGCCTGGGGGCCACAGACTCCACTCAGCTGCTGAGCCAAATCTCTGTCCAGCTGCCTGAGGACCTGACAGGCGATTGATTCATTTTTCAGGAGAGGAGAGGAGACAAGAGAGGAAACTAGTATTCCTCCTCCCCATGACAGCCAGATTTGAGCATCTCTGATCTAAACCAATGTTTCAGCGTTTCGATATCAAGTAGTCTGGGGCACGATGGACAGGTGCAAACCCACCCCCCCTCTCACCCGGTCTGCAGCGCAGGCAGCTGCGCAGGGCGGGTCAGCTCCACCAGCCTGCGCAGACGCTGCGTCTCCCTGCGCAGCTCGCTGGCGTGCAGGTGCAGCTTCCTGCGCTCCACGCCGTCCATGGCGCCCGCGCTCCGCACCTCACTCCGCACCTCGCTCATGAAGGCGTCCAGGGGGTCCTCCGAGGAGGACTGAGCCGCCCCTGCAGGGCCGGACAGAGGGACGGACGAATGAACAAACAGACAGACAGACAGACGGACAGACAGGCGGACGGACACAGGGGCTTCACTGAGCGTGGGTGGGTCGGCTGGCACGTATGTGGATACGTGCGTATTTTGCACACGCATAATACATGTGTGTGTTTATGTGTATGTGCACACCTCTGTGTGTCTTCTTATGCATGCGGGTATGTGCATGTGCACCCATACCCATGTGCATGTATGCTTGTATGCTGGTGTGTGTGCGTGTATGCATGCATGCCTTTGTGTGTGTGTGTGTGTGTGTATATGCATGCATGTGTGTGTGGGTGTGTGTGTGTGTGTGTGCGTGTGAATGCATGTCTGTATGTGTGCATGTGCGTGTGTGTATGCGTGCGTGTGTGTGTGTGTGTATTTGCATTTGCGTGTGTGTGTGTGTGTGTGTGCGTGTGAGTGTGCATGAGTTAGCGAGCGCACGCAGATGCGTGCATAAGCCACTCAGCTAATCTGGAGCGTATTCAGATGAAAGGTAAACACACATTTATTTCATTGGTGCTGTGGGATGTATTTACACAGCGCTACTCATAGCAGAACAGCCTCCCAGGGCTGCCCAGCAGGGAACCATAAACACACGCAGGAAGAGAGCAGCGTTAAAGCTGTGCCCAGCATTTCTGGCCATCAAGACAAACAAAATCAACAAAACAAGACGGCCAATTATAAAAGAGCCGGAGGGTAAAAGTAAAAAAAACACCTCTGTCCCGAGGGGAAAAAACACACCTGGAATCACCTCGTTTGCTGTGCCTTAACACGGCAGGTGTGTTGGATCTCGCCTCGACTTAACAGTGACGATTTTCACAGCCTGCTGTGCAGCGGATCGGCCATTTCCTGTTTCATCACTTCCTGTCAGGAAATTAAGCCTAAGACTTCAGATGTCTTGGCAGAGACCAGGGAGCCCCTCACCTTTCCCTGAAGTGCTGAGCTTCCTCTCCGCTTCAGCCAGCTCCTTCTCCACCCCCGCCAGCTTCTCCACCTGCAGGGAGGAGTCATAGGAATGTGGCTACATCATACACCATCTCATCCATCACATCCAACACATCCAAAACAAACGCACCATCACATCCAACACATCCAATACAAACACACCATCACATCCAACACGATCAGGCAAATTTGTCCAGCATGTGTAAAAGGAACAAATTCACCACTCCACTTCCTGTTACGGAATTCTAACACCGCACTTAAACTACACCATTAGATTAGATTACATTACATAAAATGTGTGTACATGCACACACACACACACACACACAACACGCATGCATGCACACATACACATACACACACACGGACACAACACACATGCACAAACACACATGCACGCATACACACACACACACACAAGTGCACGCAACACGCACGGATGCAGGAACACATGCACGCGTGTGCGTGCATGCATATTTGATGTAATGTAATCTACACACATGCACACACATGGAAATTGAATCAAATCAGCCAGGGAACTTCATGAAACAAAAGCGGCCTACACGCGTCCGTCTGGAAATTGAGACTGACAGAATGCTTTATGGGAGTAGATTCCCAAAGGGACAAATAAAATGTATTGAAGGACAAAGTGAACCTGACATTTTATAAAGCTGGGAACAAGAGCTGCACTGCAGTACATGAAGACGCCAGGCTGGTGCGTTCTGAGTTCCACCTCCAGCTCATATGAAACTGCAGCTAATTCAGCTCCTGATAACACACTGCAGCCCTGAGGTAAACACACAGCTAATTCGGCTCCTGATAACACACTGCAGCTCTGAGGTAAACACACAGCTAATTCAGCTCCTGATAACACACTGCAGCTCTGAGGTAAACACACAGCTAATTCAGCTCCTGATAACACACTGCAGCTCTGAGGTAAACACACAGCTAATTCAGCTCCTGATAACACACTGCAGCTCTGAGGTAAACACACAGCTAATTCAGCTCCTGATAACACACTGCAGCTCTGAGGTAAACACAGTTAATTCAGCTCCTGATAACACACTGCAGCTCTGAGGTAAACACACAGCTAATTCAGCTCCTGATAACACACTGCAGCTCTGAGGTAAACACACAGCTAATTCAGCTCCTGATAACACACTGCAGCTCTGAGGTAAACACACAGCTAATTCAGCTCCTGATAACACACTGCAGCTCTGAGGTAAACACAGTTAATTCAGCTCCTGATAACACACTGCAGCTCTGAGGTAAACACACAGCTAATTCAGCTCCTGATAACACGCTGCAGCTCTGAGGTAAACACACAGCTAATTCAGCTCCTGATAACACACTGCAGCTCTGAGGTAAACACACAGCTAATTCAGCTCCTGATAACACACTGCAGCTCTGAGGTAAACACACAGCGATGAGGTCATCAGGCGGCGCCGGAACCTTACCAGCGAGTCGTACGTCTCCGGCCGTTCCTCTATCTTCCCCGCCCTCTTCATGCGCTCCTTCCTCTTCCTCTCCACGGCCCCGGTCCGGTCCAGAAACGTGTCGTCGTCGCTGTCGTAGAAGTCTTCGTCCTCCCAGTTCTTCTTCTTGCGCTTGCGGGAAACTGCGCAGAGAGGTCAAAGGTCACCGTGAGACATGGACAGGCTCATGGAGACGAGGAGAGGATTACAAATCGGTCTGACCTGTAATAACAACTCCACTCCATCCTGAGAATTCAGTGGAGGGAAATTAAAACCGGACAAAACATTTAAATACTTTCAGCTGACATTGACAAAAATAAAATGTGCACCAACACCACTCACTGGATAAGGCAGTACATGAGAGCAAGTATAGTATTTTAGCCTTATATTTCATACATACATTTATTATTCTTTAATATATACTTTATGTTATATACATCTTGTGAATGAAATGCTCAAGACTTTGATTTCATATAAAAATTTGAATATATTTGCACAACAGTTGAATGGGCCCCTCCCTCTTCCTTCTACCCAGCTAACACACAAAGTTCTGCACAGTGGTGCGGCAATGCATCGGCAATGCTCCGACAACATTTCAGTAACGTTGCGACAACGCTTCGGGGAGCTGACCCGCCTCCTGCCGCAGGAGGCCCCGCGCCTCCAGGATTCGGCACGCCTCCAGGGAGCACTGTATGGCCGCCTCCTTCTTCTTCCCCGTGTGGGTCACCTCGGCAACCAGCTGCTTGCCGGCCGCGTCGTCCACCGGTAACCTGGATACGGACAGCCGCTCGGTCAGCCCCGCGGACGCGCGCGCGATCGGGATTCACAGCAGCGCACACGCCCTCGTTAAGCGAATCCTTTCCCCCTTCACCACTATTCTTTTTGGGTTTTTTTTTTTTTAAGAGCGAGTTAATTTATTTTGAAGGACATGCAAAGGTGCACTTCGCCACCTGAATTTTAAGCTCGCTTTCGAACCCTTTTCAATTATCCCTGTCTGAATGCTAAATGGGGCAATTTAACAATGTGGTCAATCATGTCTTAGCTTGTTATGCCTTGTTTTCCATTTCATTGCCTTGTGTGCCCTTTCCTACCTGCTGGACGACTGGTCATCACTGCAACCGAGAGCTTGTCTCGGCTGACTAACATATTGAATAAATGTAATGAAAAAGTATAATTAAATGAATCTGTAGATATTCTGAAAAACCAGAGCATTGGACCGCATACCTTAGCCAGTTAGACCAGACTAAAGGTCATCGAATGCGGTTCATAGGAGTGTTTAGGCTGATGCTACACAGTGCTAACAGGAGACGGCTAGCTACACAGCGCTAACGGGAGAAGGATAGCTTTAGCAGGAGAGGGCTAGCATTAGCAGGACAGGAGCAGTGTTTAGGCTGATGCTACACAGTGCTAACAGGAGAAGGATAGCTTTAGCAGGAGAGGAGCAGCACTAGCAGGAGAGGGCTAGCTTTAGCAGGACAGGAGCAGTGTTTAGGCTGATGCTACACAGCGCTAATGGGAGAAGGATAGCTTTAGCAGGAGAGGAGCAGCACTAGCAGGAGAGGGCTAGCTTTAGCAGGACAGGAGCAGTGTTTAGGCTGATGCTACACAGTGCTAACAGGAGAGGGCTAGCTTTAACAGGAGAAAAGCAGTGTTTAGAGTAATGCTACACAGAGCTAACAGGAGAAGGCCAGCTTTAGCAGGACAGGAGCAGTGTTTAGGGGGATGCTACACAGTGCTAACAGGAGAAGGCTAGCTTCAGCAGGACAGGAGCGGTGTTTAAGGGGATGCTACACAGCGCTAACAGAAGGGCTAGTGCTAGCAGGACAGGCGCCGTGTGTACAGTACTGACTTCACTCTGCAGAGCCAGGTGCCGTGACCTTTGTCGTCATACTCGTACTCCAGCTCCTCTCCTGGAACCACACAGGAAAAAAATGAGCCCACAAGGAAAGTCACTGACAGAACACAAAGTGAAATTATGCTTCTTTTGCTTTCCTGTATTAAAAAAACATGTCAATGCATTTTTTTAAATTTACATTCTTATTGTTGTATTATTAACAATGTTAAATACCAAACTTATTTTTACCAAACTGTGCTTTCTCTTGGTCAGAATTCGGGACTGCATGTGGAAAGGCTTATCTTCAGGCGAGTGTTAAAGCGGTATTTTCACTGGGATAATTTCACAGGGATATAAATGGCTGCACAACATCACGGCTTTGAGGTGTGGTGTGGTACTGGACCCGGGTTCTGCCCGTACCTTCTCTGTCGAAGAAGCCCTGCAGCGCTTTCTTGGGGTCCTTTAGGTAGGCTGCTTCCTGGTCCTCCTGGAACTCCGTGGCAAAGGGGTTCTCCTCGTTCTCGTCCTCCTCCGGAACGGCATCCTCCTCTGCGGGCAGAGAAGAGCGGAGGGGAGGAAGAGGGAAGAAGGAGAGTTGAAGAGAGAGAATGCGAGTGAGATTTAGAGCAAATGTGAGTACAGCTGTGTGTATCTGTGTGTGTGTGTGTGTGCATACGTGCGCGCATGAGTGTATGCGTTTGTGTGTCAGTTTATGTGAGAGTGAGGTAATGAAAAAAGACACAGGCGTAAAGACAATGTACTGATAAGTTGTATGTATCACATGACATCCCATAATGACCAGTGCTGTGTTTCAATGTTGGGGGGGGGGGTCATCTGGGCCCTGCCCCCTTCTCCTTCATAACTTACCCATTCCCCAGGAGCAGCCAGCCTCCTGGCTAGAGCCCCTCCCACTGGAGCCGGACTCCTCTTTGCCTTCCTCCTTCTTCTCATCTTCCTCATCCGAGCCATCTCCCATCATCCTCTTCTCCAGATCCTCCCTCTGCTTCCTGGCTCTCTCCCTCAGCTCGGTGACAGTCAGCTCAGACTCCGCCTCCTCGTCAAACTCTGGACCCTGTGGAAGGAAGAGAGGAACCAGTTCAAATCACACTTAATTTAAACCCTGCAAAATGCCTACCTTGAACAACTACATGACATTACATTCACGCAGCAGACCCTCTTATCCAAATGGGACTTAAAATGAAAGAGCACACATTCACTTATCGTACAAATGCATATTTTCTGCACAAAAACTGTGTTCACATAAGAACCAATTTCATGGCGTTGACTAGTTTGAAGATAGTCAGACTGACAGTTTAACGATGCATCAGCATGTCAAAACGATTATGTTATCACGGTAACCCTTCAGCCACGAGTACAGATGCTAACGATAACAACACTACATTTAAAAAAATGATAAGGAATACATCACACGTGTCACTACATTGCAAACAATGCACGCATTACCACATTGGAATTATGTTAACAGCTCTCCATTTACCCAACTGTACGATGATCTTAATCATCACATGCAGCCAATGAGACCGGTTGTTGCCATGACTTACCTGTAGAATAAAAAGTCTGGTGCTTCCTCCGAACTTCAGCACGTGCCCCACCCGTAGGCGGATGTAGGTCTTCGGAGGGATTTTGTTCTTGTTGACGAAAGTACCGTGCGTGCTGCTCAGGTCAAAAGCGTAGAAACCTGCCTCTTCCCCAACAACGCCCTCTTCTCCGGGGAACTGTCGGTACTGGAGCACCGTGTGGTATCTCGAAATCGAAGGATGCTCCAGGGACACATCGCACAACGGTAACCGCCCGATCACGAAATAGCTCCTCTGTGTCAGCGGGACCGTGTCCACGATAGTGCCGTTCTTCAGGATCTCCAATGAGTAGGGGATTTCACTAATACCACCCCACGGGGGTTCGCTGTATGGTAACGGCGGCCCGGGCTTAAATTTTCCCACTGGCGCTGGTTTAACAGAGACCCTTGGACTTACTTTTTTGCAGGAGACGCTGTTACTCTTTTCTTTGTCACACTGATTTGTACTGTCCGACGTCCTACTAACGTTTGTAGTGTCATTAGGGCTGCTCTCCTCTTCGTTTTCTGGTCCCGTTTTACCTACAAGGTGATCGTCTGTGCCCAACACCTTCTCGGATTTGCAGTGCTCTTTTGAGTTGTCTGACTCAGGCGAGACCTTCTTAGCAGCACAAGCAGGTATGACACCTGCTCGCTTACTCGCAAGAGAAGGTGCAGCGAAAATGGCAGGCTTCTTGAAAGGGTCTTCTGCTTCCTGAGCATCATTCCTCACACCTTCTTTCATCTCAGGTTCTTCTTTATTCTTACTGACAGAATCGTTCTCTGTTTCCTTATCAATATCCATCTCTTGCTCAGAGGTTTTCTCCGTTTTCGTTTTGCATGCGGAATTTAAGTCCGCCATATTTTATTTTGTACCGCGCTCAATTATTTCCGTTCCGGGTTTGTTGTCGTATAACTAAAGGTTCCGCATTATCTGTTGTTTTATCACTTTTATGTTTACGTAAAGTTTGTTTACTATTGTTGTTATTATAATACAATATAATATAAAATGTGTATTCGTTTACATGTATGTGCTATTGTATGGTTGGCCTTAAAGAATTCTCAAATGACAAAGGAATTGTTTAAATTAAGTTTTGTTTTACACGGAGTTAAATAAGAGATGGAATGACTCCTGTATTTGTGGTGGTCAGTTATTAGCAACTAGCTGGCTAGTAAGTGTTGTCATTGTTTCATCAAATGTAAGTGCTATTCATTTAGCAAGTTCTTTTATTTCCATGAACGTGAAATGTAATTGTGCACATTTTTTATATTCATCACGCGGAAGTTACGTGTATTGTCTTTTATTTCGTGAATGCAATTATTGAGCTGGCTAACCTGCTACTGTCTTGATTAATATTATTGCATCTTTGTTGGTAGCTGGTTAATGCATTGCCCCACATTTAGCAACAATGGGGCTAAAACATCACTGTAGCCGTGTAACTAGTTAGCCCTGTACTGTAGCTTACTTACTTCGGGTGTATCGCTCTGCTATGATTTAAGATACTTTAGCTCCTTGTTAATTAGCTGGCTAATGTGTAGTGCTGCTGTGAGCAGTTTTGTCCCCGTTACACGAGCTTGCCTGTTTGTCCACACTGCGCAGGGATGTGCTTGCGCTGTGAGAAGAGAGTAGCTGTGGAATTTAAGCACAACGCATGCGCGTCCGGCCGCGCTCCTGCTTCGGTTTCCAATCACGCTGTGTTCCGCAGAGTCCCGCGGCGGGTTTGACCGGGAGGCAGGATGATGCGGTACTGGGGAGAGATCCCGGTACAGGCAGCGCCGGCCAGCCGCAGCTCCTTCGACCTCCTGCAGCGGGAGTTCCGCTCGGTGGAGATGCAGGACCCCCCGCTGCACCAGCCGTCCGCCCACCGCCCGCGGCCGACCACCATGCTGGACATCCCGTCGGAGCCCTGCAGCCTGACCATCCACACGGTGCAGCTGTGCCAGCACGCCCGCCGCCTCAGGGCGCTCCTGGCCGCCGCGCAGGGCCAGCCGCCCGCCGATGGCACTGGCAGGCCCGAGGAGGGCGACGCCCTGCCACCCAGGCCCCTCACGCCCGCCGTGCCCGACGACCTGCTGCCGCTGGACAGCAAGGCCCCCCACCAGCACTTCCAGCTGAGGCACAGCGACCCCGAGAGGGACTTCTACAAGTACGTGAGCTGTCAGTCACCGGTGGACACGCCCCCTTCCTCCTTCACACTGGGCCTGTGAAACTGAAACTAAATGTTCAGAGTCTGCTTCCTAATGAGGCTACATCCTGTTTTCCCCTTGAGGCCCTGCTGCACAGTAAAATGTTCAGTGCCAACTCAACTCTGAAAGAGTGCAGATTGGAATCATGTGTACTCTGTAAGGGTTGAATTAACACTGGACATTTTACTGTGTATGGCATCTAACTTGATGTTGTAAGATAATGTATGTAACGCACTATTTACTGACTTCACATCTTCACTGTCCGGTGCCTGAACTTGTATGTATGTAAGAGCATCTGCGAAACGTGAAATTGGTTAAGCAATCAGTTGTCTTCCTAAACAATAAAACTTAATTAACCTTACTTCAAGGTTAGTATACCACAGTCAGTCCTCGACGAGATTAGCCAATGAGTGGGTTTAATCTTTTTTCTTGACTTATGCATTAAAGTGTCAAAATCAGCCAGCTCATCCAAGTATGGTGCTGAAATTTCATTGAACAACACAGGCAGATAGATGTGGCACTGCAGCTCTCCCCTAAGTATTTGTAATTGCTCATAGATTCCCAGTGGCTCAGGCTGCATGCCTATAATTACAGCGAGCATCGCACCTGAATTAATTAAGTCCTTAAAACCCGGCGAACGGTTTATGCTAATCCCGTCCAAAAAAGCTCTTAGAAAGTGAGCTTTAATCAAGTAAATAGATTAGAATGTGCTTATTTAATTAAGAGCTTCGCGGTGAAAAGGCGCGGCGCTGGCCCTGGGGCCGGGGAGAAGCGATCGCGCGACGCTCGGCACAAGTGCTTTCGGTCCTCCGAGGACCAGCCCTTCCAGCTGCGAGTGCTTGCGTCTTAATGGCTGCCTGCGCGGCGCGGTTTTTTCGCGGTATCTTTCCGGCGGGCTGGCAGACACGAGCGCGCCGCAGAAGGGGAACGGGGGACGATTATAATAAATCAGTTTTTTTTTTTTTAAGGAAAACGGCCCGTGCATGTTAAACGGCGGCGGGACCGGGGCCCGCGAACACTCTGGGAACGGAGGGTAATTGTGACTGTGGAGTTAGTGCGGTTTTGAGAAGGGGGGGGGGGGGGGGGCGGGCGCTGTAATGGCTTCCCTGCTGCTGAGGTCGGGCTGAGCAGTGTGACAGTTCAGCATAGTTTATTTAGTTAGACCTGACTTTCAGGGCCACGTTCTTACAGGAAGCTCCTTTTTTAAAATGCTGTTTTTGGTGGGTCTGTGGGAGGTGGAGCTCATGGTCTGTGTCTCACAGTTTGTTATGCTGCGTGTTATGTGTTCAGAGAGTCTACAGCGAGAGCGGAAGCTCTGCATGTGCTCTGGGTTTAGAGAGATTGGGTGGGGTGCCATCGTTGTTGGTACATGGCCGTGGTCATGTGTGTATTATTATGTACATTGAATTGGAGGCCATCTGTTGCTGCACAGGATGTCCTTTGTGTATCTGTTAAGCTATGCCATGTGGCCATGTTTCTGTCTCCCTCTCGATCCCTCTCTCTCTCTTTCTCTTTCTCCTCCCATATGCCCCCCTCTCTCTCCATCTCTCTCTCTGTCTCTCCTCCCTCCCTCTCTCTCTCTCTCCACCCCTCTCTTTTTCTCTCCCCTACTGTCCCCCTTAACCCCCCCCCGCCCCGCCCGCCCCGCCCCCCCCCGCCCCGCCCCCCTCCCCAGGGGTAAGGGCGAGCCGGTGACGGAGCTGAGCTGGCCGTCGTGCAGGCAGCTGCTGTACCAGTCGGTCGCCACGGTGCTGGCGCACGCGGGCTTCGAGTCGGCGCAGGAGAGCGTGCTGGAGACGCTGACGGACCTGGCGCACGAGCACTACCTGCGGCTGAGCCGGCTGCTGCGCGTGGCCGTGGACCGCGAGGCCCGGCTGGGGGCCACGCCCTTCCCGGACGTGGTGGAGCAGGTGTTCCACGAGGTGGGCATCGGCAGCGTGCTGGCGCTGCAGAAGTTCTGGCAGGTGCGCATCAAGGACTACCACAGCTACATGCTCCAGGTGAGACCCCGCTGCGCTCGCATGCCGCTGGAAATGTGCACTAGTGGACCCTGATAGGTTAGACTTTTTTGTGACGTCACAAATTTTGCTCGTCCGTGTTCGTTTCCGACTGAGATTTCAGGGAAGTACGGAGAATGTGAAAAAGGTGCCCTGGTAACAAGTTCTGAATAAGTTCTGTAACAAGTGTTATGAAAGTCATGCTTCCCAGAGGAGTTAATAATTTAAAAAACACTTTTTGCGTGGAGGGGGTCTTTAATGAGCATTTGAAAATGCAAGAACAGTGAGGACTACAGTGAAACTATACGCACCTCAACAGGGCTTATTTATACAGCAATGGTCTTACTATGCTGTAGTAACATAAAAGCATGAATAATTTATATATACATGATCATTTCAAGATGTTATGATTCCTTTCCCTGTGTAATAGATAGACAACAAGCACTGATCAAACTACTATGGTGAAAAGTACTGGGTTAGACGTCCACCCTTGTAGATTTAGGACATATATCTTGTTTGCGTAAACCCGGGTTTTTAAAGAGGTGAGTATTTCTGAAGTGGAGGATAGTGGGCGCGTCTGCTGGTATCTTTCCAGTCTGGGGGATGCGAGGGGAAAAATCAGGAACGGGAAGAAAGCGCATCCATCTTCTGTGCTAATCACGAGCCTGATGCCATTTAAAATGAGGGCTCGCGCTGACAGGCTGCTGACGGTACTGCTAACAAACCGGCTGCCAGAGTTACCGCCAGCGTCTCTGTCAGGCGGCATATGCTTCCCCTGTCTGCTCCTGTGCCTGACTGGATACATAATGGGGTGATTCATAAACATCGCCGTTCCCATGGCGATAAGGCCTGCCCCCCCACCCTCCTACAGCAGTTCTCCGCTCACGAACGTCGGTTACTCGGGGGTGTGGGGGGGGGGAGGGGGGGGGGGAAGTATCTTTTAAGGTTAACCGGACCGTGCCTGTCACTTTTGGAATTAATATCCTGTTACATGTGCGTGTCGTTATGGCGATGTGTAAAATGTGAGCGGTGTGGCGTGTATGTTAGCCACCGGCCTCGCTGTGAACGAGCAGTCGCGGTGTTACGGGTAGTCTGTTTCGTGAGTCGGCGTAAAAAAGCGTAGATGTTTGCGCGTCTGGGCGGAAGTGCGGTTTTAACGGGCTGCGGCCTTGTTTCTAACGTCAAATAAAATTGGCGGGAATTACTCGCGCGCCATTTCTTGTCGGCAGTTTTGAAGCCGTTGCTTGTGTAGTAATAACGAGCGTTTAAGACGCTGTGAAGCGTGTGTGTGTTTAAAATGGAGGTTCTGCCTGTGATTTCCCACACAGTTTGCTGGCGTTTCCGGCTGCGTGTTTTCGTAAAGTGCACTGTGGAACACCACCGGTTTTTTGGACAGTCCGCGAAGTCGCTGGCAGCCACGGTGTGTCTTGTGTGTGTGTAGTCCGCCTCATAATCACCATGGAAACCATCTGCAACTGTTAACTGCCGTGCTGTAAACACAGTCTAATTTGCATATGAGCTTTTATTGGTTCTTTTTTTTAAAAATCTGTGTGTTAATGTACCCAAAAGAAAAAAAACACAACTGACACTAGTAGCAGTTCAACAGAAAAATTCATGAATCTGTATCTGCTTTTCAGATTTAGTGCTGTGCCGCAGGCGACTCCGTGAGGCGCTCAGAAAGCTGTTTTGAAAGTATACCGTTTCAAAAAAAAGTACTTCCTTGAGCAACTCCATCTTTAAAGCAGCCCAGATTCTCTGTTGAATACTGCAGGAATAATATATATGTGCATGTCGATACCTCTTGGCGTCATTGGAAAGTAATGGAAAATATCAGTCTGATTTGGGTGTGAGTACAAATCTCGTTCAGGCTCCAATCATCTAAAATGGATGTATAGGTTTATGCACTGATGCTTCCGTCTGGTTTACTCTAGTCGTATGTATTTATGGTATATTGATCCAATGCATTTGGACAGGGTCAGATGCTTTGTGTTAAATATTTTAACTCTTTAAGCACAAGTGGTTCAGATGGGTGAGCAGGTGTGTGTGGTACACCCCCAGTGTGGTTGGGATGGGTGAGCAGGTGTGTGTGGTACACCCCGGGTGTGGTTCAGATGGGTGAGCAGGTGTGTGTGGTGCTCCCCAGGTGAGTTTCGGGTGGGTGAGCAGGTGTGTGTGGTGCTCCCCAGGTGAGTTTGGGGTGGGTGAGCAGGTGTGTGTGGTGCTCCCCAGGTGAGTTTTGGATGGGTGAGCAGGTGTGTTGCCCCTCTGTTCTGCAGGTGAGTGCAGAGCTCTCTGAGGAGTACGAGCGGCTGGTGAACCCGGAGAAGGCTCTGGAAGACTCCAAGCCGCTGAAGATCAAGGATGAGCCCGTGAGCTCCATCCCCTTCCCTGAGAGCGAGGAGCCGGAGGCGGACCTGGCGTCCGGGGACCAGGCGCTCCCCATCGGGGTGCTGGGGGCCCCCAGCGAAAGGCTGGCCGGGGGGCTGGAGGGGGATAACTCCCCACACCCGTCAGGTACCCCTGTACACGTCATACTGGTGCTATACCACACAGCACTGTGAGTCACTGACACGCTAGTGCTATACCACACAACAGCATGAGACACTGACACGCTAGCACTACACTGCACAGCACCATGAGTCACTGACACGCTAGCACTATACTGCATAACACCATGAGTCACTGACACGCTAGCACTATACTGCATAACACCATGAGTCACTGACACGCTAGCACTATACTGCATAACACCATGAGTCACTGACACGCTAGCACTATACTGCATAACACCATGAGTCACTGACACGCTAGCACTATACTGCACAACACCATGAGACACTGACACACTAGTGCTATACCACACAGCACTGTGAGTCACTGACACGCTAGTGCTATACCACACAACAGCATGAGATACTGACACGCTAGTGCTATACCACACAGCACCGTGATTCACTGACACTCTAGTGCTCTAGTGTTATACCACACAACACCATGAGACACTGACACTCTAGTGCTCTAGTGCTATACCACACAACAGCATGAGACACTGACATGCTAGCACTACACTGCACAACACCATGAGTCACTGACACTCTAGTGCTATACCACACAACACCATGAGATACTGACACGCTAGTGCTCTAGTGCTATACCACACAACAGCATGAGACACTGACACGCTAGTGCTATACTGCACAGCACCATGAGTCACTGATATGCTAGCACTATACCACACAACACCATGAAACACTGACACACTAGTGCTATACCACACAGCACAATGAATTACTGACGCTGGTGCTATACCACACATCATTGTGATTCACTGACAGTCTCTCACGTGGGACCATGAGTCACAGTCTCTCACACAGGCCAGTTAATCACTGACATGCCACGTAAAGACAGCACTGACTTGTGACGCTCTGTGTAAAGATGCCACTGACTCGCGTAGCGCGATGGACGCACCCGTGTAAGTGCATCAGGTATAGACAGCTCTTGACTTGCATGCGCGATGCTCTGCGTAAAGACAGCACTGACTCTCGTGAGCGACGCTTCGTGTGTAGACAGCACTGACTCACAGCGCTCTGCGTAAACATAGCACTGACTCTCGTGAGCGACGCTCCGTGTGTAGGCAGCACTGACTCACAGCGCTTCACGCAAAGACAGCACTGACTTGGCGGCCGGTCTCTCTCTCCCGCAGGAGCGGCGGGGAACAGCTCCCCCCTGTGGCACCTGGCGCAGGTGAAGATGGAGCCGCAGGACAGCGAGGAGGCGCAGGTTTCGGCGCACGGGGTGCTGGGGGGCGACGTGTTCGAGGAGGGGCCCATGTCCACCATGAGCGAGGCGGGGATCCCCCCCTCCCCCAGCGGGGTGGCCTCGGACGCCAGCTACGCCTCCCACTCCCCAGACTCCCTCATGGGCGCCTCGCCCGTCTTTAACCAGCGCCCCCGCAAACGCGCGAAGAAGATCTGAGAGACGCGCCGCGCCGCGTGCTACCGAACCGCCACAGGGGGGCGCCACACCGCGACCCCACACGCCCAGGGGTAAACTCACTTTAGAGGAGCACCGAGCCCAAAAAACTCCATGGCCTGAATTTAGTCAACATTAAATTCCCCAAATGTCCCCAACGTTTGACTTTAAATCGACGCTGACAAAAGTGTCACTTTTCTTTCCATTGCGATCCCAGTTTCTGTTCTCACAGCTTTCCTCAGAAATTTCTGTTTGTGAATATATATATTAAAAAAAAAAAAAGAACAGCTGCCACTGCCTTTAAATTGTGAGAGAAATTTATGAAGAAATGTTGATTGAATCCAGGGTCTATTTTTAAAGTGTCGGAGCATGAAAAAGACCTTGATGATCTGGTAAATATGAATACAAGATGTCAGACTCTGCAACAGATTGTTCATTGTGTATTTAGAACAGGCAGACTTCTTTCAGTTTTATATTTAGTACGAAATAAAGATGTTTTGTCGGCATATCAGAAGGGTTATCATTTAGCATGATAATAAATGTATTTTTATTGTTAGTTCAGAGGTTTTTCTCCCGACCTCCACCCTAATTATAGTGTATATCTGATTAAGATTCCGTGAATAACCAGTGAATATGGAGAGACTACTGAATGACTACTGATTGAATACGTGATTAATATTGCCATGAACAATATTAGCCGTTACCGGCTAATTTCGTGATATACATTAGTGTTGAATCAATAGGGATAGCATTAATTAAGGGGGATGTTTCCTTATTGATTGTATAGGTATCACTCCTCCTTAATTCCCCTAACAGACCCCCCCTTGTCAGTTATGCATTTCTTAGGGATGGTTATTTCCATATGTACATATAATATCTTTGTATCTTACACAACAAAAGAACATTCTAGAAGGTTGTTGATGTGTGCAGCAATTTCTGGTTCCTGCTTTCTTTTCTCGTTTTTGTGCAAATATGAAGAAGGGGAGGGGGGGGGGGGATTTACATAGGAGCCTGACCTCGGAGACACAAGCTCCACGGGTCTCTTCAGTACACTTTAAAGATGAGGACGATGTTCTAACTCCAAAAAAACAAAAAAAACAACCTGTAATTAAACTGGCATGCCTACTGCTCAGGCCACTCTTGTGTGAAGGAAATGTGCATCAAATGCTCTCCCTTGTCCATTGATATTTTACTCTTATCGTGTTCCACAATTACTTGGTGCTAGCAGAACATAACATGGCCAAATTAGCATCTGTTTACCTTAATGGAACAGAACAGAAAATACAACTCGGGGAGTAATTACCGTCCTATGTCTGTTTCGAAAAAAAGCAAAGGGACATCAATCACGAGATAATGGCAAATTAATTACAGCTTGCATAAATCTGCATGGTAATGAGCAAAGCTATTTGATTACCTGTAGGATTTCCTTTGTTGTAGCGATTACGCCATTGTGTGAAACGGACCGGCACCTGAAATTAACGCGCAAATGGGTCTCGCAGTGCAGCAGTTCGATTCGACATTTAAAGCCAGCCTTATTATACCACCCGAGGTCGTATTTATATACACGTTTTCTTCCGATGGTTTGTCTGAGGGTTTCCGTACACCCGGATTGTGTGAAGGTAGTGATGTTTTCGCTGGTCATTAGTGCGTGAGAGTGGCACGGCAGAGTTCGGGTCATCGGCGGCAGCTGCAGTCACCCCTGGGCCGTGGCATCGAGCGGAACTTTGGGGCAGAATTTTCACGATTGTCATAAATACACTTTCTGACACTTCGATGGACTCAAGTCCAGGTTCAGAAAGTCCTCTCCAGTATTTTGTTCCAGTCCACCTGGGTTTGCTAATTAGCACAGTTCTTCAGCCAGGTGGTAGAACTAATTGGTGAAATCAGCTGGCTGGAGTTCATGGGAGGAAGAAACACACGGCAGGACTTTTACTTTCTGACCCTTGGACTTTCCACCTCTGCTGACTCCTAAAAGGGAGACAAGACCTCGTTCTGTGTTCTTTCTTCCATGCAGGGCTGCCCAACCCTGTTTTTGGAGATCTGCCATCCTGTAGGTTTTTATTTTAACCCTAATTTGGCACACCTGACTCTACTAATTAGCAGCTCAATGAGCTGTTGAATGAGGGGTGATTTGTTAGGGTTGAAGTGGAAGCCTACAGGATGGTAGATCTCCAGGCAGAGGTCTTGGCAGCCCTTCTCTAGCTGTTGAATGAGGTGTGTTTTATTATCAGGGTTGAAGTGAAAACCTACAGGACTGTAGATCTCCAGGAACAGGGCTGGGAACCACTGTTTTAACATAACGGGAAGAACAAAGACCAGGAATGCAACCTGTACGCTTTCCAGCCGAAAGCACCATCCTTGTGCGAGGCAGGTGACCAGTGAGGGGAGAGAAGCTTGCTCAGAAAAATTAGTATTGCAGGAGCCTGCTTACCAACTGCTGTGGGAAGAATTTTTATTTCTTTACCACCTGGGGCTTGCAGTACCACGTTCTGCCTGCAAGTGGCAGTGTTTGCACACCCGTCACGTCGCGCTCTGCAGACGAAGTCCTCTCATGGGCAGCCTTGTGTTCGGTGTTCTTCTCCGAATTTCCATTATCGAACCCGGTCATTCCCAAGCAACCTACAATTCTATTTTCCCTGGGCACGTAATCCATTCTAACTGTCTCAACCAAGGCATTCGTGATTTCCAGGTTATTGTATCGGCAAATGAAAACACGCTGAGTGCCGGGAAATATAATTATCCCCCATAGGCTCTTTATCCTTGAAGCTGTGGATCATTTTTAGTCGCAACATGAAGTCTCGTCTACTTAAATCGGAGTAACCTATATCTTGCCGGTGTGAGGATAGAGCGACCAGTGGTGCAAGCCTCTGGATCCAAAGATCGAGTACCAAAGCAGCACCTTTAGCTGCAGAGCCAGAGGACGCAACATGCAGTTGTTCTCTTTAGCACCGATTGAGATCGTTGGAGCGAAATGTGTGTCACTTTCTCCTTCCCTGTGCCTTATTGGATATATGTCTAGCGGTCACAGATGTTGCCGTTTTATGTCTACCCACAATGCACTGCTGGGGTGTTATTTTTCATAACCTTCGTTAGGTGAAAATGCTTATGACAGCTTGTCTGGATAGTTCTTTGATGCTAATATTAACTGTTGCTCTAAATTAAAGAATTGACATCTGAGGGGGGTTGTGGAGGTGGGCATAAAATTAAGGAAAAAATATGAATTTCTTCGCTGCTTGTTTTTTTGCTCTTTAGGGGTCCAAGCAGCGAAGCTGGTGGAACCCTATTGTATCTGTTAGGATTATTATTATTATTATTATTTTTCTCCGCTAAAAGTGTCTGAGGCTCAGCAACCATAAGTACTAGAGCAACCAAATTCGGCAGGTGGGTTCCTATGGCCCCCCACTACTCAGGCACAAAAAATCACCTATGTCGGCCAGATGGTGGCGCTATAACAAAGGGTTTTGCGTAAAAGGCCATAACTCTCACACCATAAGTTAGATCAACACAAAACTTCATCAACCTATGCATCTGAACGTGCTCTACAACTTTGCCATTGGCACCACCTGTGTCCGCCATATTGTTTGCCCGCCATTTAGACTTTTTAGTTGGGGCGTGGAAGTTTTCTCCACTAAAATGTCTGAAGCTCAGCAACCATAAGTTGTAGACCAACCAAATTTGGTAGGTGGGTTCCTATGGCCCCCCACTACTCAGGCACGAAAAATCACCTATGTCGACCAGATGGTGGCGCTATAACAAAGGGTCGTACTTTTAAAGGCTATAACTGCCACACCGTAAGTCCGATCAACACAAAACTTCATCGACCGATGCATCTGAATGTGCTCTACAACTTTGCCATTGGGAGCACCTATGTCCCCCATATGGTTTGCCCGCCATTTGGCCGTTGTTATTAGGTGGGGTGCGGAAGAGCTGTGGCTCCAAATCTAAACGGTTACGACATCGAGTAAACTTCTTTACGGCAAGCAACATCCATGGCGACGCAAGTAATCCGACACCGTAGGGTCTAGTTTTTATCAGTGAGGGGACGGTCTGAACGTCGGGGAAGCAGTGGAACACAGTGCCAGACATTATTTGAAGACAGTATCGGGTGAGTTCGTTTAGTCTTTGAATCTGTCATTATGCTGAGAAATAGCTAAACCATTTTATTGATAGGTTCTGAGTTTCTGTGCAAACGCGCGAAAACACGCTGGTCCAATGAAACAATGACGGTAATGCATATAGTCCGCTTCGTGCCGTTGCTACCATAACATAACAAACTATTTTGTGTCTACAGCTGCATTTTCTCGCTGCAATTTCTAATATTGAATATAAACAAAAGACGCAATTTATGCTGTAGTCTGCCAATGTCTAAATAAATAATACGGTCCATTTGAAGACAATATCGGGTGAGTTCGTTTAGTCTTTAAATCCGTCATTATGCTGAGAGAAATTGTTTTCTCAATTTAATCTCTAAATTGAGTGTAAGCTTAGGGTTGTAACTAGTTAGCTGTTTCGTTGGTGACTTAGTTAATGCACTCGTCTTAACTATTGCTTGTATTTTTGCATAGACTGCGTTGTTGCTGTTCTTATTTGTGTTAGTGTTAATCAGTTTAACCTACAGGGTCCAAGTTGAACTAACGGTTGTTCCCTGCACTTGGAACGGCATTTCTCTCTAGGGTTTTCGACACACTTGTTCCTGGTTATGGTTATACACTTTGTTGTACGTCACTCTGGACAAGAGCGTCTGCCAAATGCCTGTATTGTAATGGAATGTAATGTAATATTCCGTAGCAACAAGATAAACCCGACGTTAGCCCTAAAATATGCCAATATAGCAGTCAAAACGCTGCTCACTGAATAAGGAAATAAACGAGACAAAGTTTTTTTAAATTATGCCATGTCATTCTACATTCAATATCTGGGACTAAACATCGAATAAATATACAATCTTACCACTGGTTTTACGCGTAGAGATGTCCCTTTTGCGAATGAGTGGTCATATATTGTCTTGGACAATCCGTTTGCGAAATATAC
The DNA here is from genome assembly GCA_039654925.1 of Anguilla pacifica. Classification (NCBI taxonomy): domain Eukaryota; kingdom Metazoa; phylum Chordata; class Actinopteri; order Anguilliformes; family Anguillidae; genus Anguilla; species Anguilla pacifica. Next base: position 5,982,413 of record CM077284.1, read on the forward strand.
GCGCATCTGTGACGCCAGGGTCGGCTATCTTCAATAACACCTGTTGCTTACGGCGTTGTCGCCCTTTTTAGTGCAATTTGGCTTGATTGACAATTCATTTATTCAGTAGGTGAGAGTATAAGCTTTCTAACGATGTATAACATGTCTGATTTTGCTTTTGGAATAGCGTTTTATAGGTCAGCGTAACCAAAATTTATCTTATCTGCCAATGTCTAAATAAATAAAACGGTAGACTACTTTGCGCGCAGCACGCAGATCGCGAGTTGATATTACGTCTTTTATTTCCGTTTTTTCTCAATGTCGTATTTATTATTATTTGAAATGTGCATTTATGTGTTATTATTCTATCTGTCTCTGTGGCGCTCTGAAATGTGCATTCTCTGCTAAGCTGAGCAATGGATTGGAATATGTGTCTGACGTAGTGTTGCACGGTATACCAAAACTTCAGCACTTTCTCGGTACTTAAAAAAAAAAAGAAAAGAAACGCTTCGGTATTAGAATATTCCGACGTTCGGTAGTTTTGAGTCAAATGTAAAAGCCAGGGAAAATTGTCTCCCGCATTACTGATTGAGAGGATGAAAAGTGTAATTTGTCAGAATCTTCGCTAGAAGGCAGTAGCAACTAAGGTTGCCAAGTGAGGTGACTTGTGCTTGCACTCAGCTCCTTGATACAGCGCAAGCTTTGACTCAGTTCACTTCAGTAGCAATAGGTGTTCCAATTTGGAAATATTTCATTATATACAGATGCTGTATTGTTATTAAAATATACTGTTTTTAAATCTATTTAAAAGTGAAAGACCTGTTGTAAATATTATTTAGTTGAGGCTTCAACTTAAAGGTTGTTAATGAACCAGGTTGTTAATAAACCATGAATTCGAAAATTAGGTCAACCCTTGTGGACATTACGTTTCTGATATATTAAGGTAATTTCAGTATTGTTAGGTACCGAGTATCGAATTAGCATCGTTTAAGTTTCAAGTATCATTTCAGTATTGAGTATTGTGATACTAAACCTGGTATCAGTATCAAAGTCAAAATTTTGGTATCGTGACAACACTAGTGTGACGCCTTTTTTAGTTGCGGCGCAGAAACACTGCAGCTGTGCATACACGCCGGGCCATCTAAGTGTTACGACATGCCATCTGAGTGTTACGACATAGTAAAGGCCTTTACGGGAAGCGGCCAGGACACATCCATGGCGACGCAACTAAGTCATCAGACAGCGTCTCTTAGCACAAAATTGGCCATAAGTCATCAATATTTTATACAGTCATCATGATATTCAGTAGATATGTTGGGTGAAGGCATATGATCATGAGGACAAAGCCATTTTAAAATCGCTCCATAGGGGGCGCGATGGTGCCAATGCTTGGACCCCTCCCAACGCCGCTTGCGGCTTTAATTTTAATTATTTTTCTTTCTTACTGAATGGTGACTTCTACCACGCCTTTTGATTGATTAATTTATTATGGCCAGGCCAGAATACAGTGTTGTTTCTGACCAACTGACCAGAATTTAGTTGGTCAGATCAATTACACGCTTTTGGAAAAAGAAGGTTTGTTGACTTGTCTCCATAGGGGATCCCATTTTAGTTCTGTATGAAACCCTCTATGTTAGTTGTGAATAGATTAAATAAATACTCAAAAAATGAACCCTTGCACTTAGATAGGGTTGCTCTATGGAGACACAGAGGAGCCTTTTGGAAACCTGTCTTCTGACAGCGTAGCTTGGAACTGCTTTTAAGGACAGACCTGTAAAAAACACAGGTCTTGGCCACGCTTGTGCTCTTGGCTGACGTGTCTTTGACGAGCGCTGTCTGCACGCTGCGGCTCCTGGGCCTTCCCGCGTTCATGATGCGCTGATTCAAGTGCCCGCGGCGGCATGAGGTCGACCTGGAATCGGGCGTTCGTCGGGCACGAAATGGACGGCTCCCTCTGTGAGTCTCAGGACCCCCGTAAGACGGTTCCGCGGTGCAATCTGACAGGCTGGCGGGGTGTGAGTGGGACGGGAGGATGATTACAGCCGAAAAAGCAGGAGGCGGGTGGGACTGAAGCGAGTGAGGCATTTCACTCAGCTCAGCTCAGCTTGGCTCGGCCAGTGAAATGCCTCAGAGGTTGTGTGCAAAAGACCTGGTGGCACTGAACCCGTCCCGCACGTGACATCGCTTAAAAAGGCCCCACCGATTAGTAAACGCACAGAAAATCAGCCGAGACATTTTCAGCCCAAGTTCAGTGGACGTTCCAACCCGTTAAATGCTCCTTGAAGGAGCCAGGAGTGAGGAACTAGGAAGCACCCGAAGGATGCTTGAGCCAGGAAACACTAGTGCATCCTTTGCAGGGGTATTTTTTTCGGAATTCGCGAGTATAAATGACACTGTGGATCCACCTCACGTCCTTTCCTCGCGTCCTCTGATGGGTGGAGCTAGGAGCTAGGAAAGGACGCAAGACAGGATGCTAGGAGGCAAAAAAAGCGATTGGACAGAGGCCCCCCCCCCTGGGGTATACTGGGAAGAAAAAAAACAAAAACTGACAAAGCGGGGGAAGTGATTGCACCATCAGAGGGGTATAGGGTGCACACGCAGACCCACCGCAATCTGTCATGGACACAACATATGAATTTCTATACGTTTACAAATATATATTTCCCCTTCATGACTCGCTGGGTCCGTGCAAATAGTTCCCGGGACGCAGTCAGTCCAAAAAACAAAAGAGGGTCCCGGATCACAAATTACACCCCGTTAATACCCCTCTTTTCCCCCTTTTCATCGTTCCATTAGCTTCTCTGAGCCATTACACACGTGTCCCCCAGGCTATTACACACTGTGTGTGGCAGGACGGCCCGTTCAGCCAGATTAACAGAGCGCAGTTCCGCAGCTTGCCGTGCGATTAAAAGGAGAGTTTATGTGCTCGGTGATCTACGCGGCGGCTCGCGTGCGTAACGCCTTCATGCCGGATGAGCTTCCAGCGCGTTAGGGGGCGGCGCCAACGCGCATCCGTCCTCGTTTAAAACCGCAAGGCCCTGAGCGTGCACTCGGCTGCCCCGTCTACTACTTCAAGTCTTTGAAATTTAAAGGGATATGAAATTGGCTCACCTAAAGAGGAGGCAAACACTTGGTTTTACATGAATTCCTACTCCCCCCCCCCCCCCCCCCCCACACACACACACACTCCCCCCCAGGAGAGTTTAAAGTCTTACATTCATACTGTAAAACAGCAGACTTTTGCAAATGTTTTTTTTGTGTTTTGTTTTCCTTGTACTCCCAGAGCGACGCTCGGTTGCCGTTGCAAATCTGTTCCGCCACTGCGTCGTCCTCAGTCAGTTCTGGAGAGCTCATATCAGCGTGAAAATTCTCTGAAGAATGCACTAGAAGGTGCCACTTTTTTCCCACTTTAGAGTGAAGTCGCTGAAACTGGAGGACTGTGGTTATTTCACTGACCAGGGAGGGGCCTCTCTTACATAAATTGCTCTTAAGATCAAATTTGATCTTGTATAGTGGTTTAGGTAGAAAAGCCTGACTGAGCTGTTATTTATAAAACCCCTCTATGACGTGGATTTGATCGTATCCCTACGTTTACGCTGGACACAAGTTAATTACCTGCTGGTTATCTGGAGGTACTGCAAGCTTGAGAGCTGCATGCGGTGGTCTGTGAAGACGCTTTAGGAGAGACATTTAATCAAATTATCAATCAATTTTAGGCATGAAGAGTGCAGGAACTGTTGAAATGCAACCTCTTTTAGAGGAAAATGGCGGTTAGTGGCAGCATACACAACACAGGGTCATTGCAAAGCACATTCACATGAGTTCAAATTGAAGTTTGTTTGAAACTTTAAAACCAACGTCAGCAGTTTTTTTTCAGTCTCTGTTATTTTTTCAAAATAAATCAAGCATAAGCACAACTTGGGAAATGAAGATTAAATTTTAAGTTTAAATCAAAGAACTTTAAATAAATAAATAAATGCGCCCCCAGGTGTTGCTAGGGAACCATGAGTTGGGGATAACCATGCTGACTCAAATATTCCACCCCCAGCCCCATTGGGATACCCGCCACGGGCACCAGTACTGCCGTGGTCAGGGCTTTCTTCCATGCCAGGGGGGCATATCGCTGTGCCAAGGACTAGTGCTCAAGCTGGTTACACAACCCAAACACAGGCGAGCAAAGTTTACACCTCATTTCTTACTTATTTGGGAAATGAGAGACCAGCAAGATGATCCCACCTAGCAAAGCTTACGTTGGCCTGCATACACTAGCGCCACCTGCTAGTGCAGCTGTGCGCCTTCCAGCATTTCGCTGGTGGGCTGCGGAGGTGAATGGGTGGACAATAAGGTGAGCTGGTAAGAGAAAGAAAAATAGAGGTTGCATTTTTCCGCTGCCAGCGGATTGCTGTTGTGCTGAAGTTCTTTCCCAATAGCAAAACGTTCAGTGTTAAATCAACTCCTAGAGAGTACATATGGTCCGTATTGGACTCATATGTGCTTTGTTAGAGTTGAATTAACACTGGGCATTTTACAGTGTCAAAGGTCACTGCTTGCATGGAAATCTCACCGCAACATTCTTGGAAGAGATTTTGTCATCATTGTGATGGGAATCTTCTCCAGTTCAAAGTTAAAGCACGTAAAAGGTCATTATCTAAATGTCAGGCAAGGGAAAATATTTTACTCTTATCCATCTACCTTGAGAAAAGATTAGATGCTGAATAAGGACCCAGTCCAAGATCAAACAGAAAGAAAGTCCCCTCGAGGGGAAGTGTTCCTGCTTTTTGAACATGTCTGTCCAGTCAATCAGATGCAGAGATATCTTTGGTCCTGGATCACACTACAGGCGTTCCTTTCAAATCCATACCTCTCATCTGCTTGAGCACCATTACAACCTTTCATTCTTTAACCCCCTTATTCTACATACGTGTCTGCTGACTCAAAGATTCATACCACATACAGCCAGTCTCTGTTGAATGAACTAGGAACAAATTAGGAGTCTGCAATGTGACAAACATCATGCAAATAATCTGAAACGGAGTTGAAGAATCGGGAGTGGCCTCTCGACATGGATATTAAAGCGGCCGTTGAAGTCCTGGAATTCGAAGCGGGGAGCTTCTCAAAGGATGGCAATTTTTTTTAGCGCAAAGCCAAGCCGGTCCTTTTGATGAATACGGATTCCATGGCCAGCGTTTGGATCGCGGGGAAATTAGAGCGAGAGATTAATCGCTCCTTTCCTCAGACGGTCACTACAGAAGCCCGCGCCGCACTTAATTGGCTTAATTCCTCGTAAATGCCAGACCTGCCCGGTGCGGAGCGGGCATTTTATCAGAACGACGCGGGACTGGGATAACGCAGAACGACAGCCTGAAGAAGCAAACAGGCGGGCTCTGAAATGTCCCCCTCTCATATTAGAAATCAATTAACTCCGTGTGGCTGAGGAACAGAGCGCTAATAGAGGACCCGCGGAGCTGAGTCACGGTCGCGCTCCTGCATAGAGGACCGGGGAATTAGTAGCCTCCCACATAGCCCGCGGGGGAGACTGTATATAAAATGTGCATTTATGCAACGGCTGCTGATTAGCTTCCCACAGAGCGTGCGGTACACACACTGCGCCGTGTATTTTTATTTATAACAAGCCCTTTACCTGTCCATAAACCTTCCACACATTCAGCCACACCACTTTAAATAGGTGATTTAAAAAAAAAAATTTTTTTTTTACCTGATTTTTTTATTTCTGTCTAACGTATCACCTTTGCACACTTCAGTGGAACAATTTTGGGTGTGATGAATAAAAATGATTGTTTGAACAGGCACAGGTAAGGTTACTGGCAGGTGTTGGAGTGAAATTAGTACCAGAAAGGAACAAATCTGCACTTGACATTTTGAATTTGCATTTCACTACTTTCTCAACCACTTTCCCCAAATAATATGGGGCATTTTAGGCTGCAATCAACAACCAAACTATCTTGCAAAGAATTTTAAAGTGGGCTGCAAATTGAAATAATGGACCCTTCTGAGAAATATGTAAGTATGTATGGCTTTATTTTTAACACTTCAGCGCAGACAAAAATTCAAAACAATTTTTTCTTGGAATCGCGTCATAGTTCAATGTTTAAAATGAGCTTGTGGGAAGTTAAAATCTCCCAAGTAGAATGGCCCCCAGCCCTTACAGAAATATAGACTTCATTAGCACTCAACCCCCAGTCATTGTAGACTGGAAGCTCCTACAATTACCCAAGTTAGCAACAGTTGTTATGAGTAAGAACAAAGACTAGGCACTTTCTAAATTGAATTGGCACTGGCTTCTTGCCTTTTTTATAGCACCATTTACAAGAAAATGTCACGAATGACTATAAATGGCTATTTTTTTCGTTGTCGTTATTTCAATGCTCACAGCTGTTCTGTGTGCTTAACAGAACAGAACCACTACTGCCTCCAGCACCATCAGCTCCTCCATCCACATCCTAAGGCATCCAATTATGTCTCCTTATATTGATTTGGGCAACGGGGAGATTGAGCGACTTCTGAGCACATCGAATTTTCCGAGTACGTCGAACATTGGAGGCTATATCAGTTGCCGGAGCCTCCAGCTTCAGTGTCAGGTTGCGTGGTTACGTGACAGGGAGAACGTTCTCCGTCTCATGTCAAGTAGCTGTTCCTGACTTGGAGGTGTCAAGACTGGCTCAGGCAATAAACGGCTCGATGTGTTATGTGCGTCGCACATCGTGGATGCTGTACAGCTATCTATCTTTGAGAAGAACACAGCGTCTTGTCACAGGTGTGTTTCTTTATATGTGACTGTGACGTGAACACGTATGCATTGGCATTATTTGCAGCACCGTGTGAGTCGTGTTTGTATTTGTACACAACTGTAGTTGGATATTTTGGAATGAATATCTGGATAGTGAATGAGAATTGAATGGTCCATGAATGGCCTAGAGTGTCTAACCATATAGTGGCCACTGTCATTCTCCCAGTTTTTTGTAAATTAAATTTGACCTGAATTCCAATTGTGAAAGTAAAAAAAGGCTATAAGCAAATTACTTTTCACTTTGTATTCATGATGACCTTAATTACATTTAACGGTAAAATTAGAATGGAATATGAGCATACCAACAGGTTATGGCACTGGCACCCATCCATAAGTGACAGCAGTTCTAGAGAAGATTCCGGATGGTTATCGGTGCAGAGGCGAGTTCTCTCATTTTTCTTGCCGTTTCTTGCTTTGAAGACCGCAGGCTTCAGAATCCCATAAAAAGAAAAGCGACATGAAATCCCTTTTTATTAACGGTCCTGTTTGGCTGAGTCCCGTTTTTACGATTCCCATCCACTCCTGCAGATTTTGGGAACGGGGCTAAAAAGCCTGGGACTGAGTGATATGTTGCTATATGAGCGAGGGGAAGGATGAAATGAGAATGTAGCTACGTTTGCGGATGTCTCTCAGCCAGCACGTCTCCTCTTTGAAACACCTTCATATGCGGATTTATATTCAGCTTTTCCGCGACAAAATACTTCTGGGAGTATTATAGGAGCACAGAGAGGCACCGGGTTTCGGTTTTTGATAGATTTTTTTTGTGGCGGGAAAATGTAATTTGTGGTCTTAATCTGGATTTGAAATGAAGGCCTTTATCAGATGAAAGGAGGAACTTGAATGGCCGTTAAAGGCGTGATTGAATCCAAATGTAGGCTTTCTGACTCTGAAAATGTAATGTTTTATAAAATGGTAAATCAATGCAAACTAAAAAACACTACATTCAATAAAAAAACCTCACATATAGCATTAAAAACACTATTCAACAGGTAATTATTTTTTAAATGCTGAAAATGTGGTCCATATTCTTACTTTTGATGAAGCCAAGCAGAGCATTCTGCACTGAATGTAAAAAAAAACAGGATATGAATTCAGAGATACATAGCCTAACGTGTAATTGTAATTTTGGCATTTGTTGGGCCAACGAAAAACAGATATATTACTCTACTTGTCTGAGAGACGCAATATTTCCCCCATTCCGTCTGGCACAATTTATTTTGTTTACCCACAGTGCAGATGTGCAACTGCTCCGCTCAACACGATCATAAACACTGCTGATTGGCTGTTAAGGTAGGAACGCCGCCACACCTGTGAAGTCAAAACGTGATTGGTTCAGATAAAGTGAAAAAAAAAATGTACCTTTGGTAGCGATGGAGCGTCTCTAACACTGGCTGCCAACTGTGTGTTTATTTAATTACAGAGGTCTTGGGCACACCTCAGCCACCCGTGGCTTTTTCCAGGACCTGTTCCAAGGTTCTGAATGTGCTAATCACCTGTTCCAAGGTTCTGAATGTGCTAATCACCTGTTCCAAGGTTCTGAATGTGCTAATCGATTCTAACGGACGCAGGAAGATGCTTTTTTTTCCACGCGGATGTGCTTTGTTATTGCCCACGGTTTAATTGCACGTAGCTGTAATTAAAATGGCGGGTAATAATAGTCGGAGAAAATAGCCATTATCTGCGTTAGCCGACGCGGACGCGAATATGAAAACGGCTTCGTTCGATTGGCTCCCCCGTTATCGTCAGCCCGTAATTAAAAACCCAGTGGGGATCGGAGAGAACGATCCCTTTCTGTGCGACCGATTTTCTCTCCGCCACCGCCGCCGCCGCTGCCGCCGCCGCCGCCGCCGCCGCCGCTTCTCGAGGGGAACGGCGGTCCGTTCGGCTCCGCCAAGAAACCGCTCGATAAACATCTCCGAAAAACGGAGCAGGGGGAAAGAGGGGACGGTGGCGGGTCTTCGTCACCATGGTTACGTCTCGTACCGCTCCTGAGCCTCCTGAGAGATTCTTTCCCCCCCCCCCCCCGATACCGCGGACCCTCCCTTGTCCTAGAAGGAAAAGCGACCGCGCGGGTCTGAGCCCGACACGCAAGCGGCAGTTAAGTCCTGTAACAACCTGCCGTGCGAATTCTCTTCTGCCAACCCTCAGGACTTGAGTTACGTGGGCTACACCCCGCCTGCCATTCATTTTTACTATTGAGAAAAGGGGTTCCGTAGTTATCTTAAAGATATAAAAAAAAACCTCAGAGTCTTAGGCGACATAGCTCAGGAGGTAAGATCGATTGTCTGGCAGTCGGAGGGTTGCCGGTTCAAACCCCGCCCTGGGCGTGTCGAAGTGTCCTTGAGCAAGACACCTAACCCCTAACTGCTCTGGCGAATGAGAGGCATCAATTGTAAAGCGCTTTGGATAAAAGCGCTATATAAATGCAGTCCATTTACCATTAGTAACTGAATGAAAGTGCTGTTACATAGAAACACAGGACGTAACATTAATGCTATGGTATGTAAGTTGTGTAGGAGTCTAATTTGACTGTGTTCCCCCTCACCCCCCCTCACCCTCCAGCACCCACAGGCTGCACGGTGTAGGTAAGCAAAGCTTGGTGTGTTTGTGACAGGCATTAGATGTATGAGGCAGGGTCCAGGTGACCTTGGTACCTGTCTGGGAGACATGTACTCAGTGTGAATGCACAGCTCCATTCAGAGGCCGACTCTGTGGTCCCCAACAACACAAAGAGGTGGAGAGACACATTCTCCCTCTTTCAGTTTTACACACACACCATCTCTCTCTCTCTCTTTCTCTCTCAGACCACCTCTCTCTATAACTTCTTCTCTCTCAGTACCTCACTTTACTTCCTTCAATTTTGCCGTCTCTTTTTCGATCTCTCGCTCTCCCTCCCTCGCTCTCTGCTCTCTGCTCTTTCTTTCAGTTTTTCTCTCTCCTGTCATCGCCTTCTTCTAGATGCTAAAATTCTTGCAAGCACATTCGGGGGGGGGGGGGCGTTACCTTTCTGAAACGACAGCTGTTGCGCGCAGTCGACAGGCACACATCAGGCAACGGCAGGACAAAGGTGTGCTGTAAGTCCTGCAGGCTTTTCACAGATGTTAGACTACGCCGTTTTAGGTTTAAGAGGCATGACAACATGTTGGCTGTTGTTCTTCTCACAATGTGCATTCTCCCACCCCCCCCCCCCCCCCAAAAAAAGAGAAAAAGAAAAAGGCAGGAGACAATGCTGTGACATCACTTTTCGTCAAGGAATAGAACATTGTTTTCAGTTTTCCACAGCCCACACTTTGCAGCCTGTTCAGGTGTGTGGCATTCTCTGTGAATACAGAGTTTCACCTGGAGTTTCACCTGGCTCCTCCGCGCGTTAAGCAGCCTCCTTTGAAGCTCCACAGATGGCCAGGAGCCAGCCGCTAACCGTGCTAAATGAGGATGTAGCGCCAAACAAGTAACGCTAAATGTGCCTGCATTTGTGGCTTATTGTTCTCTCACAGTCTTAAGAACGAAGCTAGTCTCAGACCTGCTTTCATACCTTTCTAACCACTCCCTGTGCTTCGCCTGGACGTCTGCTGTCAACTGTAAGGGCAGGAAAGTCGGTATTATTCATTATTACTAGCTGTGACATTTGCCTGACATTCAGTTGTGTCATTGACCTGTATTCAGTCAAAATCTATCCTTAGCTATGATCAGTAAATGCAGGCATTACACCTTTCCTTCAACAATCTTAGTTTGGCTGGTTAGTTTAAGTTGTTGTTAAACTCTCCACTTGTTTGCGAAGGGAAAATAAAAACCTTGTCTTTAGCTGCCATTCAAAGTTAAGGACACATTTTGATTGAATACCAGACAAAATCTCCCATCTCGTCCTTGCGGATGGTTAGAATTTTAGTGTCCTGAAGTGTACAAACTGACTGCTACAGACTAAGGACCCCCTCCTCTAAGTCTTGGCTGAGATTGCCAAACATTCGGACACAACAACATACCATAGCTTTCTGTGATCCTATTGTTGATTTGTTCGCTGTTGACGAGGTAACGATATAAAATCTCAATCTGGTGTGTTTTGTATGAACTCGAACGCTGTCACAGTCAGATCAAATTGCCTGTTCTGAAATGTGTTTTGTTGCTGACAGGATAATTAACGCTGCTCTCTCCATTGGCGCTGTTCTGCCTTGTTGTGACTAGCGCGACAGACAAAAAAAAAACAGAAAAAAAGAAACGAAATCCAACTGTGCCGGGTAAATATAGACGAGGACGCCGCAGTCTGAGGCTAACTTTATCTGCCACATCATAAAGCACTGCATGGATAATAACGGCATATTCACAGCAGGGATTGAGTACAGCTCATTTTTCAAGATGGTGACGGGTGATCAGAAAAACTGAACAATGAAATCCGCCACCAATTTGGGTGCCAACCGCTCAGCGTTTGCATAGCCTCCTTGAATGCAGCAATTCATTTTTGTCCATGACAACAGCCTCTGGTCTTAATCTCAAGGACTGTGTATTTTAATATGCTGACACCTACGAAGCATACAAGGGTCATCAAATAGTAATGAAATAAATCATATTTCCACCGCAACATGTTTGTTCGTCATCACTGCCACTTGTATTATGAGAGAGACAGAGCGAGAAAGAGAGTGAGAGAGAGAGACAGAAAGAGAGATGGAGAGAGAGAGCGATTCTGTTTTGATTCGTCAGCCGCATGTGTTGTTGGTAATTAGGTATGACTGAAAGAATGTAATCAGCAGCTGCGTTTCTTTCATTTTTTCACGTGTGGTTTTGTATTGCTTGCATAACTGGGCAAACGGACAGCCGGGGAGAAACAGCAGAATGTAGGAGGCATAGGGTGGGTTTGAAACCAAAAAAAAAAAAAAATAAAAAAGCAATGCTTCGCTTGTTCAGAACGCCGAGCACTTCAGGTGCAACTGCATTGATTTAAATGCTTGTTTCCTTTTGTAAAGCAGTTTTTATTTATTTTTTTGCAAATTTTTTTCTCTATGCAAATGAGCAGAGCTGCTGAGAATGAATGTCTGCTGGCGGCTTCAAGTAATGTGAGTGGATTATCTGTGAAACCTAAGAACAGGCACCACTGCGACAGAGGCAGCCCCCCTGCCCCCCCCCCCCACACACACAAACACCCCTCCCCTCCACTCACACACACACACGCACACCCCTCCCCTCCACACACACACACACACACACACACACACACCCTCCCCACACACAACATACCCCTCCCCTCCACTCACACACACACTCACCCCCTCCCCCCCCAACACACACACACACACCCTCTCACACACACAACACACCCCTCCCCTCCACTCACACACACACACACACCCCACCCCCCCCCACACACACACACACACACACACACCACTCCCCCAGGTAGCGTATGGCATTCTGCTGAGCCGGGACAGAGTGAAAGGAGATCCGCGCTGACTGCAGGATTTTGAGACCCACTGGCGCCTCCTCCATGCCGGGTAGCGGAGGACAGGGCCAGCCCGTGGCACAAACGCTCTATGCGGTTGTTTAGGGCCACAACCGCAAGGGGGGGGGGGGAATCTAACTGCCCCCCCCCCCACCCCCAACCCGCCCCCCCCCCCTCCCTTGCTCGACAGGATCCAGCACTCCCCCCCCTCCCCCCCGCTGGCCCTGGCGGAGAACCCTCTGGAGACTTCCGCGCAGTGCCTGGAGCCGACCGGGGCCGACCGGTGGTACAAACGGCTGGGCCCATCTGGCGGGATCTGGAGGAGTGCGGAACCTGCTGATAGAGACAGAAAAAGGAGGGGGGAGATGGAGAGAGGGAGAAAGAGAGAGAGGGAGAAGCTTGCTGAAGCTTGTAAGGAGGCTAACGTTCCATTTGACTGGAGCGCTGTGTCTCCACACGGACGGGAAACAAGATCAGCCATCTGGCCACGACGTGACGACCGTCATTCCCGAATCGGTATTGGCTTGGAGGTCACAGGGGGAGATGGGTTTGCTTCTCATTTTCTTCTGCTTTGTTTCTAAAACCCGCCATCTTTGTCTCTGCCTTGAGAAATGAACATGGCCCAGTCTTGGCTGGTTTCGCTGCACTGTGGGAGCACTGGTGCACATGACACAAAATGGCGGACGGGAGCCCTGCAGTACAATCCTGTTGCTATCCTGGCCTCTGTACACAAGGAAACACTCAGCGCCTTGAGACCACAACCACAGGCGCTGCTCCGCCTGCACAGCAATGTGTAGCAATCCATCAGCCAATTCATTAAGCAATTAAGGGTTTGGATGGGACAAACCCGCAGGACCTAGCTCGCCCACCCCATGCATAATAAGGACAGGCAAGGCTACCCTTGAGGTTTCGGGGCCCCTTAGCAAAAATTTTAATTCCCCCCCTTCTTTTTGTGACATTGGAGAGGGGGGGAGAGGTGGGGGTAGATTCACAACCCTGTGGGGGTGGGGGGTTGTTATAAGCCCCAGAGAGAGCCCTTTTGCAGGTGGTGGGGCCCTGCGCATATCTTCAGTAAGGGTCCGGGTGGCAGCTGAGGAGAAGTAAAGGTGCCACATTAAAAAATAAAAGCGATGGCTTGGCTGGAAGCGCTGGGTCATTCCAGGCTGACGCTGCTCGTTGGCCGATGGCCTGCAGGGCTGACAGGGCCCAAGGCCTTTAGGGCAGCACTTAATCCCCTCAAAGCCACTGTACTGCCCCATAAAGATACACATCGGTCTGAACCACAGCATCACGGCAGCTAGCTGTCAGCCAATCCGGTGTGGCCTCAATTCAGTTCTCAGCAAATGTGTTTGTTTTATTGATACACTTTGGCAAGTACAGCAATGGCCAACGTTAACTTGTGATATGTCTGTGTGGGGGAAAAGAACGCATACACTTGCTGTTTGTTTGTCAGTAGAGGGTTAAGGACACAATGTTGATTGCAGTCAGGTCTGTATCATTCATTTCTATGGCTGAATCACTCAAAACCCCGACCTTCCAAGTTCATTTGAAGGGGAGCACATTGGCCACATATTAAAAAATCTGTACACTTCAAAAGTTATATAGAATGACTGAGCGCTCTCTCATACAGCTAAAATATTAAAATAACATCACAGGGAATTTTTCCAGATGACAGATTGGTAGGGAATATCAAATTGGACGCATAAAAAGCCAGGAATAATGAGCCTGTAAAATATATATATATTTTTTTACATAAATCTAAAAGCACACATTTTGAGACAGCAAGACATTTAGAAAACAGAGCAGACACAGTCCCCTAACTTTACACAGATAAATGAGGCATACATGACAACACCAAATAATATCTTGTTATTTAATATCCAGCCTAAAAGCCATATATATAAGCATGGATGTGTATTTTACAAATGGTTGAACCCCAGTAATATATCTATATGAACTGCTTATCAAAGCTGCATTGCTATTATTCTATTTCTATAGAATAAAATGTCCTGTTTTTTTATATGCAGTACAACCATAACCTTAGGCGCCATGTATATTCAAGTCCTTGAAGTAGAAAAAGTCAAATAATTTTTAAAAACGTAGCATAGAAAAAATAGTGTGTTCAGTATGACTAAATCATTAAGGTAAGAAGCTAATCTTTTCAGCTTAGTAAGAAAATATGTGCATGAATTGGGATATAATTTCATGGGGCTTGCTAACTGGATATCCAGCTAATGACACATTAGTGCATTACAAACCAGGAAAAAAATCAAAATATTCAACATTCCATTTATTACAAGGACAGAGTGAAGGATTTTCAGAAATATGCAGATGCAATTATCTGTTTTGTTATTGTGTAAACACGGTTTAATTTGAAACAGTTGTTTTCGTATGTAAATAAACCACGCAACAGGAAAAAGGAACTCTATTTGGAACAATATTTACAACTGGATGTTAAAAGCCTCATTCTGTTTATTCAACAACATCGGGTTGAATTGTCTCATTGGTCTGTGCTACCCGGCATATGGGAAGCTTGTTGTTAGGATACAAACTCTTGTTTTGGGAGAACTTCAGCCATGATTATTAAGGGACTTCTGTTTTATTTTATGCTCACAGAAAAGTACTTAAAAAAAGAAAACAACATATTCCCAAACCCAGCTCTTTAAAAATGTAAATATGAGAGAGAAAAACTGGATGAGGAAGAAACACTGGATGAGGAACAGAGGCGGAAAGTCCAGGGGTCAGAAAGTATAAGTCCTGCAGTGTATTTCTTCCACCCATGAACTCAGCCAGCTGATTTCAACAACTTGGTTCAGTGGCTCTCAAACTCGGTCCTGGGGGACCACTGTGTATGCTGGTTTTCATTCCAACCTCAACTGCAATCCCAGAATTTTAACTTAGGAAAGCGCTGGCACAAACTAAACAGCGTGTTTCGCACGATCGAAGATCCTGTCTGGAAACTGTCAGACACACGCAGGTGAGTCGTTCCATAATGCATCAGGGCGTCTCGTGCTTCAGAAGGTTCTAAATGCCCGGGATTGGCTGTGGAGACTGGCAGCTCCTGGTGTGCTTTCAATTTGCATTTTCCAGCTTGCGTGTGTGAAAAAAACTATGTTTTGGCAAATGACACCCCCCCCCACCATCCCCTCCTCAAAACTACCCATCGTCCATTTCCCACATGCAATTTTTTTTTTTTTAACGCATGATCCACTTCTGCTCAACT
Source organism: Anguilla pacifica (assembly GCA_039654925.1). Taxonomy (NCBI): domain Eukaryota; kingdom Metazoa; phylum Chordata; class Actinopteri; order Anguilliformes; family Anguillidae; genus Anguilla; species Anguilla pacifica. The sequence continues at coordinate 5,997,851 of CM077284.1, forward strand.
CATTTTCTTGCCCCTGATTGGCTGAGAAAACACCACCCATGAGTCCTAACACCAACCAGATTGCTGTGCGGTGAGTTCAGCCAAAAAAATTCAGGAATAATCTGCCAAACCAAGGACCATTTGATTTAAAAAAAAAAAAAGAAAGAAAAAAAAAGAATTCTTAAGCTGATGGGTTACAGGCTGTGAAATACTTTTGAAATGACTCGTATTAAAGCTTAAAGGGCAACTACTGGAGTTTCTGCTGTTTTATACACTGCTATAGAACTGAAGGTAAGAAGGTAATGGGCCCAAAATTGCAGCCCACCGAACAGTTTCAGCCTCACACAGTATAAAATCAACACAGAGATTAGAGCACATTTTACATGGACAGAGTGCCGTTTATCATTGTTGACTAACATGAACACTGTTATACAACTGTTAGATCCGGTCAAGTGATTTGATTGGATGAGAGGAATTCTATGAGTGCTGATATACAGTACAACAGCACTGGAACTTTTTACCACACCGTATCACTCCACATTGCTTACATTCTAACTGATACATTGTTGAAAAAATAAATAAAAGTAAAATTAGAAATCTGAATTGTGCAGGAACTTTATTTACTGTGGAGCCAAATAACAAAATCATAATACTGTATGTTGTCTCAATCATTACATGATAGAGTTTAATAGCCAGTAGAACTATTGTATAAAAGCAATATCATGCTGAAGTTCATTCTGCTATCCGTATAACAGCGTGGTTATAATTACCTGTGACCGAATCACGGCCATGCTGATATACAGTATAAAAACACCCCCACTTGTGTGAAATTGCTTAATTAGACGTCTATGTTAGACCAGACAGCTGAGCCTTTGTCTGGTGGGTTTGTTCAGAACATTATGAAGGCAATGCCACAAGTCATTTTTGTAACCATGGCAACCATTATAAAATGGACACTGTCTTTGTGTGATAAAGAAAAACAGTTTGCAAATGCACGAATACCTGTTTCACGTCCACACCGTTGGCAAATGGCTGCATAGTCCACGAAGGAGCAGCCATCACCACCATTCCGTTATTAGCATATCCTCCTAAGACCTGCAAAAAATGTGCAAGCGCTATCTTAATGTTGTTTTAAATTACAAGTGTCCAAGTGTCTTGGATGACGCGAATCAATCAATCACTTGTCATAAGAACCAGATGTAACAATGAGTGGGGACATAAAAGGGAGCAAGGGACCAAAAGATTTCGCTTTACCTTTGGATTTCCTCAATGTGCTGGAGGCTGTTGCTTAGTCAGCCTCTTATTTTGGTGCCATAATGACTGGGCCCCTCCTGTCAGGGCCTGGAAACATTCTTCAGTGTCTTTCATTCATTCATTCATTCATTCATTCATTCATTCATTCATTCATTTCATTTATTCACTCACATTTCAGCACGAAAGCTCTCTCCTCTGAGGCACGTGCATGAGGCACATGCACGTCTCGGAATTTCGGGTAAAATGAGGTCGAGCGATTTTAGGTGGAGCAAAGTGAAACGCTTACGTTTTATGTTGGCGCGACGTTTTGGGACGAGCGCATTTGACCGATGAGATCACGGATAAGAGCTAACCACAGTGCCCACACATTCTGCGCATTTTGCCTCAAAATTTTTTGTAGAGACATTCGGTAGGTAATGAAATATTTGTGACAGGTGCTGGTGTTTTGGTCCGCAAGTAGGGCAAGGTCATTTTTCAGTTTTTTACAGATTATGAAAGTGCAGATTGTAAGCTTTCAAATGATGTGTCATACATTGAAATCTGAAAAGGTTTTAAGAAGATATGCTTATTTGAATGTTGGTACTCCTAAAATCAAGTAGCAGAGAAAATCCCCTTGAAAGATCTTGAAGTTTTCACACTTCTCACAGGGAGATAATGGGTGGGAACAATAGCTAGTTAACTCCACCCCAACCACTCCCCCACTAGAGTACCTGTAAATCCTTGCCCATTTAGGGGTTACCCTATTTAATGCTTTATAACTCCAGATGTGAACACCAGAGACTAGAAAAATGTCCTAAATGAAGCAATACATTTGTACCATTTATAATACTAGCTTAGATTACTTTATATTCATAATTTTGTAAGAAATAAAGTGCCACAAATGCAATGGTCAAGGCAAAAAATCTAAAATGAATTTGCTCCTTTTTTAGTTCGCAATGAAATACTGTGAGATTGCGGGTTAAAGTTTACATGTCCTGGATCAAAAACTTCTTGACCACAAGTTCATAAAATCTAAGGGTGGATATGTAGAACTACTAAAGCTCTATGAAGCAAAAACTAAGCAGTGTACCCAGCATCTCCAAATCTACCCAAAATGTCTAAATTATTAACACTGGTCTAAAATAGCTAAGGGTCCAGAAACAAATCCAAATCTCTCCAAAAAGGAATATAATGCTTTTTGTCCATTGTAAAGCATATGAGCCCCTTACGAAGGTTTAAGATGAAACATAGATATAATTAATTATTATTACATAATACCACTAACCTATTTAAAGACACTCAATTTCTAAAATAACGTATATAACCGAAATATTTTGAGCAGTAATACTTACATGATGAAATCTTATCTATGTTCGGTAGATGGAGACACAGACAGTAAATCAATGTCAGGTAGATCTATCAGCAAACATATAGCTTAGCTATGCCCAGAAGTCCTCAATAATAATGGTATTTTCCAAGGAATTACGAAAAATCGTTGACAATGTTTCGTTAGGTGCGATGTCTTTTAATGCTACCATATATAGAGCGAATGCCATGGTAAGAAAATGTTCGGTTACGCTAACCTATAAAACGCTATTCCAAAAGCAAAATTAGACATGTTATACATCGTTAGAAAGCTTATACTCTACCCTACTGATTGCGCGTCCGCCATTGTAGCAACCTCACAGGGTTAACAAACATAGGCTACTACCACACGGCTTTATTTATGGGCGGTGGCTTGACCGAAACAAAGTGACAATAGCCAACTAAATCAAACATGCTAATTAAACTGCACCCCCATCACGCCTCCAAAACCCGGCTGTAAGAATCACTAAAACAAGCCGACTTTGCTGACAAATTATAAGTATTTAGTGACCCTAAAAATGTTGTTTATTGTATTGAGTGCCTTCTTCAACACTTTAACTTTCGTAATATGAAAAAAAGGAAAATAGTAAAAAAAAAATTTAAAAACCTTTTTTGCCTCCTAGCGCGATTTCAAGATTTCCGACTTGCGGACCTTTTCTCCAGCACCCGTCACATTTTATCAGTGATTCTTGTCAGTGGAATGTCCTTCACTTTAATGACTGCTCCTACTTAAAAAAACTGTAATTTATTTCATTTTGAGTCTGGAAAGTTTCCTTTTTATCCTGAGTTTCTGCCATTAATTGAGACCTAGATCATTAATTAAGAACTTTTTTTTTTTAGCTTTGCTTCATTTTTTGATCATTTTTTGTTTCGGCCTGTTTAAAGTTTTGAAAGTTGCGGTTGCCGTGGCTACTCTGATTGTGGGTGCTTTTTTGTACTGTACTGTTTCCTTCCCAGTATCTCCAGCAGGTCCGCCAGGCTGAAAAAAAAAAAAAGTAATGACAGCGAGAGAGTGAACTTCCAGCATGCTTCCACATGTTCTTTTATCCACCCCAGTGTGCTCCGCTGGCAAATTAAAGAATGACATCGCCTTGGCAACAAGCATCTTACAAAGGCATTGCTCCCTTTTTTCCCCTCCATTTTCTTGCCCTGTGCTACCGGGAACCCGCTGAATATAACATTCCCCCCCCCCCCCCCCCCCTAAAAAAAAGGGCCTTTATTGTTAAATATTTATAACTCATATACATTTTTCCCTTCACTCAAAAAAGGTACAGCCTTACTGAATTGAACTGCATGGACCTTTAAAACAAATTATAAATAAAAATGTGACTTCTGAAAACCGGTGTAGTGTCAACCCTGTGGTCCCCTCCCGATTCCTGGGGTTGAAGTCACGCCACCGGAGCTGGAGGGTTTTGGTGGCCCTTGAGAAGAATGTTATCAGAATCGATTACAGACCGGGGGGAGTGGGTGGGGGGCGGGGAATGAGGGGTGGGGGGGGGGGGGGGGGGGGGGTAGGGGGGCTAGTGGAAGCAATTGTAGACCAGAGGAGGGAGCCATGTTACTGGCAATTAGAAAAATCCAGTCTTGCAATTTAGCATTGCAATACAATTTTCATTGAACACCAAAAGCTGAACAAAGACTCCAGTGAACTTGCAGTAGTTCAAAAAGGAAGAACATTGTACTGACACGCCGACCTGCCCGACCAGGACCCAGCCTACACAAACGCCATCACATGTACATGGGAGTGAGTTTGAAACTTTTCCTGAATGAGGTGGGAGCTGAGGTCTCCCCAGCTGCATCACCGGGAGAAAGTTGCCGAACTTTCAGGAGCGCTATCTTGTGAAGCAGGGTGCTGCGTTCGTTCTGCTCTGGGTGTCTGCCTTATCGTCTGCAGAGAACATATAAATAACAAATAACAGATAAATATAAAAATACCGTTTTTTTTTTCATTTCCACCTGGTACTCTAACCCTTTTAAGCAAAACACCTGGCTTTTAGGACGTGTTAGTTGCTCTGTGTAAATCTGCTATTATATGTGATGATCGTTCATAGTCGCTCAGCATATTTTCACGCCCACCTCTGACAACCTAATTTTACTTTAGATTTGTTACTGGCTTTTGGATACAGGTACTTATTTCACTAACACAAATTCCTTAAAAGTAAAAAGTAAAAAAATAATAATGCAATTTCCTTCTACTTGTGCCTCATTATGGCAGAGGCTCAGGGGAGACTGTTTCACCTGCTTTGTTTGTCTTTTCTCGTCATGTCTGGCATTCCAGCCTAATGTCCCCCCCCCCCACACCACCCCCGCCCCCCCCACACTGCCTCCCCTCCTCAGAAAATTATCAGCGTCTTAGCAGGCTTGCCGTTAGCCGCGGGCCCCTGCCTGTTTAAGAGATGAGCCGCGGGCCCCTGCCTGTTTAAGAGATGAGCCGCGGGCCCCGCCCGTGCGGTGCCTGTTTAAGAGATGAGCCGCGGGCCCCGCCCGTGCGGTGCCTGTTTAAGAGATGAGCCGCGAGGCCGGCCTGTTATCTCGCTGGCGGGTGAAAACGCACCGGCGCTCCGCCTGGCTGGAGCTCCGGATCAAAGGAGAGCCTGGCCCGGGGGGGGGGGGTGCACCGCTTTCGGAGGGAATTAAACTCCAACCCGACCCGAGGTGACCCAAAATAATCACCTTCTTTACGGCCTGGATTTAACCTGCGCTGCCCGAGCGAGATGGGTCAGGACGTGCCTCTGCCTCCTGCCCTTCTGGAAGCCCCCCCCCACCTCTCCTGGGGGGTGGGGGTGGGGAGGGGGTAGTGTGGGGTGAGGCCACACGGGTCACCTTCCCTCCCAAATCAGCGGGCCGCCCTTCTGTCCCCGCCCCCCCCCTTCCCCCACCCCACCTCGATGACCAGCCGCCCTTTTCCTGCTGGAATTAATGAAACTCAGTCCGCAGGTTCATAGAGGACACCGCGGGGGGACCTGGGGTTTCGGTACAATGCTGAAGGTTATGACCCATAAACGCCAGCGACAGGAGAAACTAGCCAGGAGAGAAGGAGTGGCAGAAAGAGAACGTCACTTTGTAGATTCAGTGCTAAAATTCATCATCGGTTATTTTTAATTACGCAGGGACACATTTTTTGTCTTGTTTTGGATGTGAAATTAAGTAATGAATATGAGGTTAAAGTGCAGACTGTCAGCTTTAATTTGAGGGGCCCTAGTGCATGTAGGGCCCCTCAGCTTATAAGCAGCGTTCATGCATACATCCATCCATCCATTATCCATCCTTGCTTATCTTGGTCATTGTTGCTGGAGCCTATCCCAGCATGCATGGGGCGAGAGGCAGGAAAACACCCTGGACAGGTGGCCAATCTAGGGCACACATGTCATTCACTCACCATTCACTCATACCTACGGGCAACTTAGAGTCTCCAGTTAGGCTACCTGCATGACTGTGGGAGGAAAAAATACACATACATAAAATGAAATCAAAAAGGAAAAAAATCGCCTTGGCATGTTGCAAATCTCTAAGGAAGTGCTGTGCTAAAAATATTTCTGGAGTATTTAACATTTTTGGGATTTTTTAATCTCTTGCCACCATTATTTATTAGTTGACAGCCAGTGCGTTTTCCAATGCAGCACATCCACTGCAGGCCGCCACCCAAGCTGACACCACTGGGAATATCAGCTCTCGTTACCTGGGTAACTGATTCAAAGACAGCCGGTTCCTCACAGGATTAATCAAACATCATTGGGAACAGAAGCATATTACCAAAAATCTATGGGGGCGCACAGAACTGACACATAGATGCTTTTTTTTCTCCCATATGGCTTCGCATTTGATTCTGCTCACTTCTGCTGTTCGTGAATTTGAGGTAGAAAGATTAAAAACATCAAATAAATCCTTGAAAGGAGTTTTTACCACTGAGTGGGGGCATTGCAAACGGATCCTGAAACAGCAATGAAAGTTTTCATGGAGAGCAGCTCAGTGGGTATTCAACAGACAGGTGTACGAATAATATGAAATCCCTTCTTAAAAGGAAATTTTTTTTTGAGAACTTAGTAGGCTTTACATAACATCTCGAAGTTGGACTGTGCGATTTTGTAAAAGAAATAACTCGTTAAATTGGGCAGCTGCTTTAAAACAAACTCTCGGGAAGCCACCTGGTCTGTTCCGTGTGAATGTCTTGATTATCCGTTAAGTTTAATTGCCCAATTAATTAGATGAATTTCAGACTCCTTCCACAATTCCGTTTGCTCCGCAGAACCTGAACTGTGAGTCAATGGCAGTTTTAATTATCTGTTGAAGAAGAAAAGTTAAAAATCTCAAAAAAAAGTGTGCCACCCTAAGGAAAGAACATACGGGGAGGAGGGATAATTAATTTACTCTGAGCTAAACCCGTTAGACACACTGGCCCTCCAGACAAGCTTCCATTCGACGCCTGATTTAAAGTAAACACTGCCATTTTAAAAATAAATAAAATAAAAAAAAAAAACCGTGGATGATTTTCTCCCTGCTAAGCTGTCTCATTCTCAGCCCTGACACCCTGGCCCGGCTAAATCCCGCAGACAGTAGAAGCTCCTTAAAAGCTTGTTTAACGGATTCTGTACATTTCATCTTTCGGAAAGGCGCATCGATTTGCCGGAACGTTTCCTGCCACAGGGATCTGCTTATAAAACAGAAAAGACAAGCTGGGTGAGGGGGGGTGGGGGTGGGTGGGGGGGGTGGGGGGTTGGGGTGTGGGGGTTCGGGGACAGCAGTTGCGGAAAATTGCCTTTCCCTGATTCATTTACAAAATGGGAAACTTAAGACGATGTGACGAGCTTTCGCAGTTCGCTGTTGATGAGCGGAAACTTTCGGATTCGGTCATAATCAAATGCGCAGCTGCTTCTTGTACGGCTGAGCCGTGCATATTTTTGATCCCAAGAAACCTGAAATCACTGAAATAGTTGCTTGTTTTTTTTTTTACAGTGTCCTGAACCGACTCCTCTGAATGGGCCCCTTCTTGGTCTAGAAACACTGTCAAAAATAACCAGGCCTCCCCCAATTCGTGATCGCAATCTCACCCACCCCCCTCTCTCGTCAGCGATCAGTCAGCAATCAGACAGTGATCAGTCAGTGATCAGTCAGTGATCAGTCAGCAATCAGACAGTGATCAATCAGCAATCAGTCAGTAATCAGTTAGCGATCAGTCAGTGATCAGTCAGTAATCAGTCAGCGATCAGTCAGCAATCAGTCAGTGATCAGTCAGTGATCAGTCAGCGATCAGTCAGTGATCAGTCAGTGATCAGTCAGCGATCAGTCAGTGATCAGTCAGTGATCAATCAGCAATCAGTCAGTAATCAGTTAGCGATCAGTCAGTGATCAGTCAGTAATCAGTCAGCGATCAGTCAGCAATCAGTCAGTGATCAGTCAGTGATCAGTCAGCGATCAGTCAGTGATCAGTCAGCGATCAGTCAGTGATCAGTCAGTGATCAGTCAGCGATCAGTCAGTGATCAGTCAGTGATCAGTCAGTGATCAGTCAGCAATCAGACAGTGACCAGTCAGTGATAAATCAGCAATCAGTCAGTGATCAGTCAGTGATCAGTCAGCGATCAGTCCTTGATCAGTCAGTGACCAGTTTGTGATCAGTCAGCGATCAGTCAGCAATTGGTCTGTGATAAGTCAGCAATCAGGCCTTGATCAGTCAGTGATCAGTCAGCGATCAGTCAGTGATCAGTCAGCAATCAGGAGCTTGCTACCCATCACCCCCCCATTCCGCGATCATAACCTCACGCAAAGAAGGATGGGAAGGTGGGTGGGAAGCAAATACAATTGTTCTCAGAGCCCTCAAATGCTCAGGTGGGCCAGCCCTGCCCTCAACAGTACTGCTCCACATTCCAATAAGAAGGCAGCAATACAACAAAAAAAAAAATCTGATTCTTATGACACGCTGCACGCCACAGAAAGACAAAAAAGAAAAGCATGAGCATCAAATACGCATCTGGCAAAAGGTGACGGGAAGAAGAGGGAAAAATGCGGAACGTGTGAAAAGAACATGAATAATCTTTCTCTCAGTGCATAAGCAGGGAAAGGCGCTTGTCTGCAGGTACACACTGAAAAGCCCGGGCACAGTCTTCAGAGCACAGAGACTTCTCCCCAGCAGCCTGAAACCCGCAGACAGAGAGGGCATCAAATATTTATCTGTCTTCCCGTTGCTGCCCGGCTCAGTCTCGCACACTGGGACTGGGGGACGTGTTCCTTACTCCCGCTGCAGTGAGCCGTGCGCTGTCTTTCATCCCCAGCAAAACCTTTCCGAATGTTTGACGTACTATTTTTAGTGTTTCTCCCCCCCAAAATAAGGATGCAAGCTGTCGAAATCATTTTTTTTTTTTAAACATGCAGTGACAATACATCTGGATCGATCTGGATCGAAGTATTGGTTCAAAAAGGCAATGGTGCAATACAAAATTTGCTCCGTATCGTTACGAATCATAGCTAAATATTTATTTTAATGTCCCTAATCTCAGAATGGTTTGTTCTCTAGCAACATTGCCAAACTAATTGTTTACATTTAGTTCTCGACCTCAACAGCACTCCCCTTAGTGTCGTTTTTCCTTCGGTTAAACATGACATCAATAAATCTTTGCACTCTCGACCTCATTTTGGTTGTATGTGTACGTTGGAACAGGACTGTGATAGCTGGATCATATATATTGATCGTTTCGTACTATGTTGGATCGTTTCGGATCGTATCATAGCAAAATTTGTGACATTGTGAAATATTGAACTGTTGCCTCAAGAATAAATCTTGTATCCTATTTTAGTGAAGCCTGAGGTTTACACCTCTATAAAAAAAAGAGTTTACCAAAATATTACGCTGCTCAAAAACTTTAAGAAAAAATAAGTCCTCTGACTGCAGTCAAATATAGGTTCATTACACTGTTTTACTTAAGCAAAGCATTTTAAGAAAGTTTTTTTTTTCTTAACAAACTAAGTTGCCCAGTTGCTGACATTAATAAATGATTGTTAGGAAAAATCAATTTCCAAAATACGTTTCAGGAGTAACAGTACATTGTGTGATTGTAGTTGCATGCTGATTCATCATGTTTTCCCCCCCAGAAGAATCAAGCTGGCTTAGAATCATAAATCCAACTCTTCCACAGTCTGAAAACAGAAGAGAAATGGCTGAATCACAAAGGAATTCATCATCAGTTGTTCACAAACTGAACTGACCATAACAAAATGCACACACACACATACACACACACACACACAGACAAACAATGATTCATACTGTCTGTGCCTTTCACTACCATCAGGTTTGAGCAATCAATGACCTTCAGTAATATGATTATAACAAGAGCCAAACCTGAAGACGCATTCTCAAAAAAAAAAAAAAGATAAAAACTCCTTGCCAATCATTTAAATTGTAATAATGTCCCCTCTCTCCCCCCCAAATCTCCCAATCTCCCAATCTCACCCAGCAGATTCTTCAAAAAGGCTCCAATCAATGGTCCTGAGACATCCTAGAGCTCTGATTGGCGTGTGGTCGTACACAGATGAAGAGGCAGATTGTGCTGTTATTTCGCCTGCCATTAACGGACAGTACACACACACACACACACACACATGGGCGGGCGGACCATGGCCACTGCCGCAGTTCACCGCCGACAGGGGGGTGGGATGGGGAGGGGGGGGGCGGTGACGGCGACGTTTTGGTTTTAATAAGCGCTCCACAGAAAGCCAAGACAAAAGACATCTGCATGTCGGTCGGTCACCGGGGGAAATAATTAGAGGAGCATTGTGGGCCGGGATCCTGTGAAAAGAAAGTAATTGGATTCGCCTTATTGGGATTCTCGGTGGCCAGAGGGTGTGGTGGGGGGGGGCGGGAGCGAGGGTTGGGGGGGGCACGGGCTTCAAGGTTGAGCCCCAAGAAAATGCCTAAAATACTCACCATTTTAAGAGATTAAAAAAAAAAGCGACACAAGAGCAAATGATTGACAGGCAGCCTCCATGAGTTTCAATTCCATAAGAAGCATCCTCTTCAGCTTGTTTTCCAGTGTGTGCTCAGGTTCCCAGAAGGTGGAGAGCTGACACACGAGCTGTACTGTATGGAGGCCTCTGTATTGTGAGTGAGTCGTGCGTTTTGTTTTACTCTTATGTTCATTCTGACGAGTGGGCCCTGTGGTCCCCCTCTTTGACAGAAAAGAGAAAGAGGATGAGACATCCCGCCATACTGCCTGTCCTGTTTTGGGTAGAATCATGTGTACGGGAGCATAAGGACGATGCCTCTGTGGCAGCTGGGGACTTTGGGAAGAAGCCAGGTGCATTGTGGGAAAGTCAGCGCGAGGCATTCCCCATGTCGGCAGTTGAGTGCTGGAGGTGTGACACGATACCTGCGTTCAAAAAGTGTGAATTCTGGCTCAATGCCCCAATTTGGCAACGCTCCTTATTCTAGTGTTAACTTCTCCAGAGAGTCATTGGCTCCACCTCCGGTGATGGGTAAAGTTGTTGCCCACAAGACATCCGCTACACGGTTTGCCAAAGACATAAACAAGGCTTGGAGTCTAGTGTAGAATGAATGCTATTAGAAAGACAGGTACATGTTGTCCAAGTTTAAAGGTAGACTATGCTGAATTTTTTTTAACTCATATTCCAATAATAATCCCAACTATCCAGGAAAACAAACACAAAATAATGAAAACGTCAATTGTCAAATATTAATTCACACGACAGATAAAGTTAATTGTTGAGGGTGGAGATTAAAAAAAAAAAAATTTCGTCGTAATGTGCTTTCACTTCTGGGTTTGAATCAACGACAGCATTCAAACTCTGGAATGTTTCTGGCTGCAGAGAGGAGAGGATTATTCCCCTTTCACCGCTCGCTCTCCGGGGAACCAGTTCTTCGGGAGATGAAAACGTCCCACGGTGCCACAGATCGAGGACCTCCCCCGCCCCCAGACCTGCGGGATCCATGACGTTCTGACCGTGACATAATTACACACACGGGAAAAGAGGTCGAACAGCCGGCGCGTTCAGAGCCCGACCCTGTCATCAGAGGGCACGGGCGATGGCGATCATCAGCAGCCAGCGATCGAGCGCACGCCTCCCCTTTATCCATCTGTTATCCGTAAACGGCTTTTCGTCCGAAATGGCTCTGGAACCGGTTAAAACGGGATCACGGCCCCGCCCGGGAATGGCGAAACTGTAAAAAAAAAGAAAAACGTTTTATCGTGGGCTGTTACTGTACCACGCAGCCGGCATACTCTGTTTTACCGTGAAATTGCTATGAACACAGGTAGCAGCGGTGGCCGCAGTTTCGCATGCCTGGAAAATGGCGGACGGTTCCGGACCCTTCCGAGCCCATCTGTTTCTCTTGCATCTTCATTTTTCATCTTTTTTTTTTTTTTTGCGAGACTTGGTTTGGCCATGCAGTTTATCTGTGTTGTTTATTTGTTTATGTGCTTGAAGGGGGGGAGCTGAGGGGGGGGGGGGGGTGGATAGCGGGAGGGTGTTTTTGAAAGACTGGTTCATTTGGAATAGCTTGAGGTAGGGTAACAGTTATCGCCAGGTGGCAGGAGCAATACTCTGTTGTCTTGCCAACCCCTGTCGTCCCCCTCCATACCCCCCACTCGAACCCCCACCACGATGAGAGCAGACCGCCACCACATGCCCCCCCCACCCCCCTGCCTCCCCCCACACATCCTGTCGTCTGCATCCCCTTTGGCAAACTTGGCTGTAGGCCTCTGTGGTTCTCAGAGACCCCCCCTCCAACCGCTTCCCAAGATTGGATGTTTACAGCAGAATTGGACTCCTTAAATATTAATAAAAGTAGCCTGCTGGGAGATTGCGAGGTTCCCTCTCTGACACGCTCCACCGCTCCGTCTCCCAGCACGACGCCCGCTCTGATTGGTTAAATCGCCAATCCCAGGGGAGGGATGGGGAGGGGGGAGAGGTAGGGGGGTAAGGGGTGGGGGTTGCTGCCGAAAGTCGGTTGTTCTGCAACCCACCCCCCCACTCCCCCTCCCCCTCCACCCAGTACGGTTCAACCTCTGAATCTATCGTCACGTTCCTTCAGGAGCGGGTCGATGACCGCGGTGCAGTGGCGGCCCTTGCCCACCAGGGGGCAGCCAGGGGGCACGTTAGGGAGCGCTGACGCTTGCGCGGTTTCTGGCGCCTTGGTTACGCTCGCCCCCGCGGCTGATCTGACACGGCTCACTGTCGGTGCCGAATGCTGATGGTGCAGTGCTGGTGGACGCATCCTAATGCGAGATTCCCGAAACGGACAAAACAGACAGCACAAGCACCCCCCCCACCAATCCCCCCCCCCGCCCCATCCTCCTGCCAGCGCAGATGCTATCCTTCATAATTACCGGGGAATTCTGATTTATGGGTTCCTCACAGAAGTCGGGGCTGTTAAGACCTCTTTTTCAAAACACTGGCATCAAGGTTTTTGTTTGTTGTTGTTACGGTTTTCACACAATCGTTGCGCTTACATAATTATTTATTTTTACTTTTTTTTCAGATTTAATGAGGACATAAAGCTCAATGTGGAACAGTGCCACGGTTCTGCAGTAGCAGTTTAAAGGTTAACTGTGGTTTAATTGAACTTTCTGAAGCCAAGGCAAACTCATTTATCCCTCCTGTGGCCACGCTACAGCTGAGTGTGCTAACAGTGTACTTGGCTGTGTTTTTTTTTTTTTTTCTGTGGATGGCAACACATCTATTACTGGGGGGCTCTGTCTTTCCATTGGATGCACAGGAGAGGGAGAGAGAGAGAGAGGGAGACACAGGGAGAGGGAGGGAGAGAGACAGAGAGAGAGAGAGAGAGAGAAAGAGAGTGAGAAGGAGACACAGAGAGAGGGAGGGAGAGAGACAGAGAGAGAGAGAGAGAGAGACAGCTCCAGATAATTAGTTCATCTGTGACAGTCCTCTGTGAATACTAATTCTCTGAAATGCAGGAACCCAAATACTCTGGACTCGCCAGAGAAAAGAGTCCAGTTTGAAACATCTTATTTGTCTGCCACTGCAGCGGTCGGCATTTATCCCCAGACCTGAAATTATTGCGATTTGTTTTTCTCTCTCTTCATCAGAGTTGTTTGTGCTGATCAGAGAACTTTTGTGAAGAAAATTTTTTTTTTTTTTTAAAGTATACAAGATTTTGTCCCATTTCCTATTATCTTGCGTTACTCATGCTCGACCTGGGGAACACACAGGAAAGAGCAGACACTGAAACGCTGAAACGTCTTTGCTCCCACAGATCGTCTGTGCGATCTGCTCATTACAGGGCGAGGTTCTGGTGAGACAAGACCTGACTGAGAAGCCCTTCATCTAACAGGGGGCTGAAAATGAGACTGGCGCCAGTGAAAGATCAACTCAGATCAGTGCCAAAGCAACGTTACTGAACATGGTGCTTCATATATATATACAGTATATATATATATATATATATATATATATATATATAGAGAGAGAGAGAGAGAGAACTCATATATATACAGTATATATATATATATATATAGAGAGAGAGAGAGAGAGAGAGAACTCATATATATACAGTATATATATATATATATATATATATAGAGAGAGAGAGAGAGAGAACTCATATATATACAAATACAAATACATAAAGCAAACAGCGAAAGGTAGATTAAGATAAAGTGTATTACTGGCTGCTGGAAAGCTCATCTCTGAAATAAAATCCCTGCAAGAGAGGCGAGGTAAAAGCAGGCTCGATCGCACAGGTGCAGCAACACAACATTTAACGCCACGCGGCCCGCTTTAAAATTAACGTTGCCGCTAAAGTTTTGGCGCTTCATCATAATTGGAGTCGGACCGAAGCCCTCGCCGCGTCGCGCCAAAGCTTCGCCGAACACGCCTCGCCGTTTCCGAGGCAACGCGCCGTTCGTAAAACGCTCGCCGTTTCCGAGGAAACGCGCCGTTCGTAAAAACGCCGGGCCCGGGCCCGGCTCAGCGTGCGAGCGGGCGCTCGAAAGAGCGATCGTAAAAATTACCGCGGCATTACGTTTTAAAATCATTACTTTATCTTTTGTTGTTTTGCTCTGGGAGCGTACAGCGTTCGGCAGATGGATCGGTTGCTAACTCGCGCGTCGTTCCGTCACGTGGAATGCTTTTTTCCCGCGAACGCGGGTCACGCCAAAGTGGATTTCGAGTGCGCGCTGTATTTCCCCTCGGCTGTTTGACTGCTGAGCTTTTCATCAAGACTCCAAGACCTTCAATCACCCATAAAGTCTCCCAGATGATGTACACTTATTTAACTGCCCCCCTCCCCCCTTTTCATAGTTTAACATCTTATTCTTCACACGTCCCCCCACCCTTCCCTCCCCCCCCCCCCCCCCCCGCCCCACAGCAGTTCCCGACAGCAGTAGAGAAGGGCTCTTTGTCTGTGCTCCTGTCAGATAAATGGATGTCTCTACAATGCAGGGGGGGGGGGGGGGATGGCATGATATCGCTCTGTCCCAGGAAATGAAAAAAAAACACGAGAGTGGACTTGAGGAAAAAAGATGAAGTGTGTGTGTTTTTTTTTTTTGTGTTAGCAACCCTTGTGGATTGAGCCTGAGGAGCACTGCTGCACCAGATCCATGTGGATGAACACAGCAGTGGCCACCGTGGACTGCTGTTAACAAAGATCACAGCCATGGTAAAAAATGGTAAATGGACTGCATTTATATAGCGCTTTTATCCAAAGCGCTTTACAATTGATGCCCCTCATTCGCCCATTCACACACACACACACTCACACACCAACGGTGCAAGGCTGCCATGCAAGGCTGCCATCCAATCAGCTCGTTGGGAGCAATTAGGGGTTAGGTGTCTTGCTCAGGGACACTTCGACATGCCCAGGACGGGGGATTGAATCGGCAACCCTCCGGCTGCCAGACACCCGCTCTTACCTCCTGAGCTATGTCACCCCCACGAAGAACTGCTGTCTGTCTGAAAGGGTAACATCGGGGAATACACTTACAGCTACTGTTACACATTATTTTAGCTTATATTTAAAAAGCCTGCAATAAAGCATGCACAACGCTGTATTTAGTATGGCATTATCATTTTATAAAGCTTTAATAAGCACCACTAGCTTGTAATAGCACACATGGTATCCCTAGGAAATCATGCATAGCACCTCAGTAAATATAGTATTACCAGTTTATAAAGCTTTAATAAGCACCACTAGCTTGTAATAGCATGCATTATATCCACTATGAAATCATGCATCGCACTTTAATAAGTATGGTATTACTACTTTATAAAGCTTTGATGAGCACCACTAGCTTGTAATAGCACACATGGTATCCACTATGAAATCATTCATAGCTTCTTAGTCAGCATGGTATTACCACTTTATAAGTCTTTAATAAGCACCACTAGCCTCCATTAGCATGCGTGGTACCCATCACGGAACATGCATATTAGTCTGTTTTAAAATAGCAGGATTAAAATCAACTTTTGCCCTTGTGCTCAATTGTTTGTGGAGTTTAGTGCTCGTTAGCGGGCTTTGCCCAATTAAAAGTGTCGCTTCTGATCACGGACTGAAGCTGAAGTCACGTGATCTCCGGTTATTTCACACGCAGTCACGTCTGGTGCGTGACAGCACTGCTAAACTGACAACTCTTACTACTGCAAGAAAACTTGTAGTGTAGTATAATGGTTAACTACCTGGTTTTTCAGCTTGAAGGTTACAGGTTTTATTCCCAGGTAGAACACTACTGTGCCCTTGAGAAAGGTACAACGTATGAGGCGGCTGATGTTTTTTTGCTGCTCTCTTTTCGGCACACAGTTAATGTCCAAACTGCGCAATTTTTTTTTTTACTGTTCCAGCTGAAATGTAGAGTCGCTTCAATCAAGAGGCAGCCCAAGAGGCCCTGTGATAGAAAATCATCAGTTATGAGTTAACAGTTATGAGAGCACGTCCATATTCAGTTTGTCCTTCACCTTCGTCTGAAGTTCCACAGTGCTTTTCTTTGCTCCAGGATTCACCTACCGTTCCATTCAGACCAGAAAGAGTTAACAGAAAGCTCCATTAAAATCAAAATGCATTTTTTTTCTACCCAACTTGATGATGCTTTTTTTCCTTTTTTTTACCCCTTTCGATGTGTGAATACATCCATTAAATTGGATTCTGGGCCTCCGGGGAACGCGGAGGTTGGTGAGCTGTCTCAGGAAAAGCAGCAGCAACTTTTTCGGGAGACGTGGGGGAAAAAAAAAAAAAACAGTCTTGATCAGAAGAAAGCTGATGTTCGCCGTGTACCCTCTGATGACACCACGCTCCACGCTAATCTGTTTTTGGCAACGGCAGAATGCTGGGTGGTGTGACAGCATGCCGAATAAAAGGTTTGTCAAGTCATCCTGCTAAATTGGGGGAGATAAGCTATCATTAAAAACACCAAAGAGCCCCCCCACAAATATATCGCAATTTCATGTTAATGCTTATTTTAGTCCTATTGTTTCAAACACTGTCTCTGTGTTCAAACCATAATGTTGTTTGATATTAATTGATATTAAAGAGTCAGAGACGGAAGGAACTTGAATTATTATTTGAGCTTGAGAGTGGGGTACATTGGGGTATTAAGTGGGGTATAGATATAGGTGGGGTACAGTTATAAGTGGGGTACTGGTGTAAGCGGGGTATGGATATAAGTGGGGTACCACCTCCTCTTTTGCACATATAGCAACTACTGTTACTGGTACTGTTTGAATGTATTTTCGATGATGCGTGTTAAAGCTGTTCATACTGCATCAATCGTACTGCATTTAACAATCTGTATACTAAGGTGTGTTACGCATTCTTCTCATCAATCAAGAGAGAGGCAAAAGGAAACCACACTTCCAAGGAGATCATAAACCGCCAGACTCAAGTGGTTTTCCTCTATTAGCCCATTCAGCCACCGTCAAACAGCGAGGTCAGCTGTGATTGACTCTCTCTCGCTACACACCCAGGCTGCCAAACAGCATCGTTTTAAACCCTGAGAAGAGTAGGTTTCTGCAATCTTTTTTTTTCTTCTTCAAAATTCTACATCTAGTGTTCTAGAACTCCACTGCTTTCAATCACCAGCAGTGATTGTTACATCAGCATTGGAATGTTCCATTCAGAACATTCTAATCACAGCTTAAAGGGTTAAAGAGTCTGAGGGAAACTGACTTCATTTTCATCATCACATGCTTCTTTAGACATGAACTGATTAACTCCTCTCAGCCCATTACCTTCCAATTAGAACCAGCTTTTAAATGGTCTAATGCTCGTTCACTGAATACACAGTTTTTCAAAGCTTTTGGCTCATGAGTCAAGGGTGGTCCTCAACAGTAAAATGTCTAGTGTTAATTTAACTCCAACAGAGTACATATGAGTCCAATAGGGACCACCGTGTGCTCTGTAAGAGTTGATTTAACACTGAACATTTTACTGATTGGCTATCACAGGCTCTGCTGCATCTGCAGGAAAAAGACATAAGCTCCGTATTTATTGTACACATTCGAGGCGAGTAAATTGCACACAATCATATGAATGATTAAACAATTTTTACAGGTCAATGCATAAATTAACGTGGCGGCAGGCACCTTTATATTCTGCTCGTAAAACCACAATTACCACGCTAAGGCCTCTCTCGGTACAGGCGAAATAAAGCAAAATAATTCAAAGAGCGACAGCTTAATTTTTAATCCTTTTTCCAGACAGCACACTGGCCCCTCACGATGTTTACTCGCTCTCCCGTAAGATCTGCAAATGCGGAATGCGTGGTCTGCCGGAGATCCTCGCACTTATGCAGCGGGCATTGATTTCATGCCTCGGAATCCGCCTTCTGTTCTTTTTGGTCGTCTTGTCTTTTTTCGTTCCTCCCCGAAACAGTCTTCACACCTCTCTCTCTCTCTCTCTCTCTCTCGCTCTCTGTCTTTCTTTCTTTTCATAAGACGCACTGCCAGGATGCTGCAGACAGCAGTCGCTGGGAAATCTGCCACATTTGTCCATAATAATTGGTGCAGACCGTGTCCCTCGCCGGCGGCGGGGAGGCAGGAAATTCCGCCCCCCCCCCTTTGACAAATCGACTAGAAGTCGCAGAGACAGGAAGTGACACGTCTGCGGTGCGGGACGGCATCCCTTTACAGTAATTGCTTTAACGATTTTTTAAAAAAACGCAGAGTGCCTTTGCCGTCGCGCATCCCCTCGATTTGGATTTACAAGAGCTCTCACGTCCCGTCTCACTCCAGACTTTAAAAAACCCCTCCTTTCCACTCCCCCCCCCCGAAACCACCCCCCCTCCCCGTAACACAGAGCGTTTTAACGTCCCGTTGGCTTTCCCTTTTTGCTGCTCGACGCCTGCTGCCTTGCGTTTTGGGTTATTACACGTGGCGAACACCAGAGCGGCGCGCTCCCCGGATTTGTGCGATAATTTGGCGCAAGTGGCGCTAGCACGCTGGCGCGACTTTATTGTGATTTATGAAACTGAATACCGGGGGTTTGGAATTATTTTAAAAGAAGGAGAAAGCATGACAGCAGAGGGGCATCTCAGCGCTGCTTACAGGGGGGGGGTAAGGGGGGGGGGCGTTCCTCTGAGGCGAGGAAAAAGGGGTCGGGTGTTGTCCCCAATTAATGTCAACAGATAGCGTACCGCCCAGGGCCGCACTCGACGCGCGCACCGCACGCGGTCCGACTCAGAATCCGTCCCGCGCCCTGGGACATCTCTCTCCTCGACACTGGGAAATGATTTCAGTCTTCCACACCTGAAACCCCCCCCCCCCCCCACCACCGCAGACACCCCCGCCTTGCCCACTGCCCACACACAGACACACGCGCACACGCGCACACACACACTTCTCCCTGGAAGTGCCGTGACAACAGTGCAGTGCCATTAATTAGCTGTCTGTTCCTGAGCAAACGAAGGCATTTCCAGCTGCCAGCGCTGGGCTTCGTGTCTGCTGAAGGCTGTGGTCTCCACATTTGTGTGGCTCGTGGCAGTAAATGGTCATGTAGTATGATACTCTCTTTTCTTCTGTCCCTGTAGAACATTCAGCAAGGAGCCTCTTCTCAGGGCTCAGACCCTGCGCTCCCGGCTCGATAAATCATTGTGTAATAACGCACCTGGAGGGGGCTCGGTCTCTGCAGATGGGGGTCAGGGCGGGCCTTCTGATCCAGTCCAGGGATGCTGGATGTTGGCTCACTCATTTCTCCAATTATATTCCTGATGACATTTTTAGTCGGTGAATAATGAGCTATTCGGACGAATTGAAAAGTCCAAGGCCTGTTATGTATTTACCCAAAAGGATGGCCTTTCGCAAAAAAAAAAACAACAACAAATACTGAATTCATAATAAGAGCATGACTTTAAAATTTAAATCACTTTGGCTTTTTTTCGTGAAGTGTAACAAAAAAACAAAACGAAACCAAAAAAAACAAAAAAAACGAATGTGTTTGAGGAACGCTTTGCTTGTGGTCCAGGCCTAAAAGGTCTGTTCTTCAATGCCAGGGGAGTTAGCTCGCTAAAATACTGCTGTTTTCACCGCACTCTCGCACTTTGCTCATTTCTCTTTTCGTTCCACCAAGTAAGCGTAAATACAAAGCTATTTCTGATACTCAAGACCTCTGAGATGTGTGTGTGTGTGTGTGTGTGGAGACGTATTACTATCTTTGTGAGAACCAAATGTCCCCAGTCTCCCCAAAAGGATAGAAAGATGAGGAAAATTATGCAAGGTGGGGACCCTTTGCTGGTCCCCACAAATTCAAGAGGCTGTTTTAGGGTTAGGACTTAGGGTTAGGGTTAGAATTAGGTTAAGGTTAGGGTTAAGGTTAGGCATGTAGTGGTTGGGGTTAGGGTTAGGGTTAGGGTTTGGGTTAGAGGTTATGGAATGAATGTAGTCAATGGGAAGTCCTCACAGGTATAGCAATAAATTGTTGTGTGTGTGTGTGTGTGTTTTTATGGTGTATGGAGAACTTTGCCCCTGAACAAGTTCAGGACATGATTCAGCACAGTCCTTCAGACCGACAGTGTTTTCCTTTTTTTTGTTTAGTAAATTTTGGGGAACGGAGGACAGAGAGATTGGATTCAAAATGGCTGCTGATGGATTGGTCACTCTGCTCCTCCCCTGAGCCGGGCTGATAAATCTTCACCACAGGCTGGAGGGTGACTTATCTGCCACGAGGCACCATAGACCGGGGAATGTGTGTCCTTCTGTTTGTCTTTTGTGTTGACGATTTACTTCTTCAGACAGTGAAATGTCCAATGTTAATTCAACTCAATCAGTCCAGTCTCTATGTCCGTGTTCATCGTGTGTTAAATGGTAAATGGACTGCATTTATATAGTGCTTTTATCCAAAGCGCTTTACAATTGATGCCTCTCATTCGCCAGAGCAGTTAGGGGTTACGTGTCTTGCTCAAGGACACTTTGACACGCCCAGGGCGGGGTTTGAACCGGCAACCCTCCGACTGCCATACAATCGGTCTTACCTCCTGAGCTACGTCGCCCTCTGTATTCTCTGTATTTGTGAAACTTTTAAGGAAATTATACAATTCTTACTTTCTAATCTGTTTCCAAGAAAGCATTATCTAAATTGCACACAGCACACCGTTTAACTCTGGTAACTGAAAGGTAGTCACTTGAACTGATAGCCAAAAAAGGAGGTGGTTCTAAGTGCTTCAGTTTCTCAGTATTGACCTTTTTTACCAGTGGTAATTGCCCAATTACAAGCTTTTTAAACCTTGTATTTATCTGGTAAACACTTAGGAGACTGTAAAAGGAAAAATCACCCATGCGAAGAAGAGGTTGCCTTTAATGAAATATATAGGCTGGGTGTCTATTTATTTATGTATTATTTATGAGTTTCTTTCACCCAGAACATTTATTTAGGGTAAACCACCTCCCCCACCTTTTTCATTTAAATGCTGTTACCATTAAATTACGATTTATGTCAAGCATTACTTTTATATTGCATGTGGGCTCACGTTGCTGAGGCATGTATGTCAAGAGAACCTTCAGCTGTCAAAAGTACCGTCAGTGGGCATGATTCATAAGTCCGCGCTGCAATGTATCACACTTCAATCATAGTGTTGCTCGAAACAGAAGCTGCTGGTTATAACCAATTATTTAACCCGTTAAATATTCACTGGGATCAGCGTCTATTTTAAAAGAGGAAGCTAGCCAAAAGGGCGGTGTACAGTTATTTACACGCACCAATCAATGCACCACTAGAAGAATAATTAAGAATCAACAGTTAATCCGAAGATAATCATTTCCGCTGAGGTAAATGCGTATGGAAGAAACAGGAACCTGATCTGGTAAGACCTGAACAGACAGCACTTCAAATTAACCTGAGATCTTATGTTGCTCTTGTTACCTGTGACATCAAATTCCTCCAGAGAGACAGTACAGTTTTGTTTTTTTTGAAGTATGTTTGATCATGAGGGAGCAATGGCATTAAGCAGGGAAGAGTGTCTTCTACTTGAAGAGAAAATCCTTTTCACATCGGTCGGATAAGAAGAAAAGTCAAAACCTCAAATCTAGTGACCAAATACACAAGAGGAAACATGAAAAGGAGGTTGGATGTGCCCCTCTTGCCAAAAAGTTAGACCTTAGCTGCTGGCGCCAGATCTTTGTGAAACAGGCCCTTTTGTGCCGGTTTCACTGTAGGGCATGGTGTTGTCCCCTCCTCCGGTGAGGGTAGTCGTTTGAAATTCCAGTGGGGAGAGCAGATAGCAAAGGCTGTGCTTTGTTATCAGCGGGCGGGGGGGGGGGGGGGGGGGGGGGGGGGGCTCCTAGAGTGACTCGAATCCTTCCAAAACCCTGAACGTGAATTTGCATTTCGGAGAGAAACTCATGCAAATGACCAAAAAGAAAAAAAAAAAAGGCTAAAAATATGTTGCATAAAGCTTGAAAATAAGGGCACCTTTTTGAAAAGCAACAAAATACTATAAATATCCAACACTTGTATGGTGGCAGGCATTTAATAAGTGCATGTATGCATTACTTTGCTGGCATTTAGCAGACGCTCTTATCCAAAGCGACTTCATTTTTTTTACAGCATTTTTTACACAGTGTCCATTTTTCCTCTAGAAAATCACTTGGTCACTTTCCGCTGTGGTTTGAAGATGCACCTCTTCAGACTGTACCTTGACTAACTCTAACACTACTCCTCCGCAGTGTCTTGATCTGCTAAGCACTTTCATGTTACACTTGTATCATCACCTAGCACTTTTGTGTTGCACTTGTACTATGATCTTAATGCTGTAGCTCTGTATCATATCTCTTGTAATCATGCCCCGCTTCTAGTTTGATTTGCCATAACTTTACTGACTTAGCATATGTGAAATAGACCTGATGTTCATGGCTTTGGACAACTGATACTTACTGAGAATTGTATCTTATCGGACCTGTTCATTTGTTCCAATGACCTTCGGTATGCACTTATCGTACGTCGCTTCAAATAAAAGTGTCGTCCAAATAAAATGTAATGCCATGTAATGTTATACCGCTGGATATATTCTGAGGCAATTCAGGTTAACTACCCTGCTCAAGGGTACAACGGCAGGGTCCCAGTTGGGAATTGAACGTGCAACCTTTTAGTTACAAGCCCCAATTCCCTAGCCATTATACATTACGAGGGGAAAAGGGTGTAAAACAATACTAGAGTGGTAGAACCTGCGGAAGAGGAGCCATTTCAAACAGCCATCATAAGCCCTGAATGAACTTAGTTTATTAACGCTGACCAATACTGGGGTTTGGGGGTTTGGAGGTTGGGGGTTTGGGGTAGGGGGTTGGGGGGGGGGGGGGGGGGTTAGGATTTAGGATTATTACAAAGAGTTCTGACTGACAGGGGCCCTCAAAAATATTGGAACATAGGATTTTCTGGGGTGTGGTGGGATCCAATGTGAGATCTTTTCATGGGGCCCAGAACCCCTGGTGGTACCCTTGCTTGTGGCCGATAAACATTCTTAAAGAACCACAAAGACGGATATACGCAAATCAGCCCAATGCAGTCGTCTCAACGATAGTCAGGCGGTCTCGCTCTCTCTCGCCTTCCTTTCCACCCTGCGAGCCCGTAGATCTGCGTGACTGCCGTTCTAACAATCCCAGAATTCCCGGTTGCAATAGCCGCACCGCAAATCACATTTGAGCTGCCGCGGCCAACTTACGAAGGACAGATATATCCCGGATCGGTCGAAACGCTAGTCGTCTCAATGATAAGGTCAGTCTCTCCCTTCAACAGTTGCATTTCCTCCTTCCTGTTCTCAAAGACCTCGTTCGACCTCTCACCTCTTTTTCTCTCACCGCCCTGAGAGCACCGTGGATCTGCATGACTGCCGTTCTCACAATCCCAAGGTTCCAATGCAATAACCGCAAATCACATTTTGAGATCCAATTTAACAGTAGGAGAGACGCTATTTTATTTTAAAAATTTTTTTTATTTTTAGCGAGTCGAGTTGGATGGGATAGTGAGAAAACACTCGACGGCCATGACCTTTAGCAGATTATTGTGCTTGTAATAATATTAATAAACTGTCTGATATGATGGCATATTATCGTGGATGAATGGCGGTGCTATGTACTATGCCGTGAAGTTCACTACTTCAACCTCAACAATAAGCAGTGAATCAAATTACTTATGGGTCAGAGTCTGATAATGTAAATAATGATGGCAACTAAGACTTTATACCATGTGTATAATACTGTATGTATGTAAACTGAAATCCTTCATGCCACGTTGGCTAGCAAAAAAATTGCTAGCACCTATACACATGCAGTATATGTAAATAAACACACACACACACATTCTTGTTGTACCCTTGAGCGAAGCAGTAAGCCTTCACCACTACTGAACACACTCAGCTGTATAAATGGATTGTATGGAAGAGATGTAAGCCGGGTAACTCGCTCTGCATAAGCTGATAAATGCCTAAAGACGTAAATGCACTGTAAATATAATCTTTGCCGGCGTACCATTTGTATTCTGAATCCCCGGCTTTCGATCCGTGGCTCCCGTTGACCTGCCGCTGCGGATTCTCCGTCAAAACTCTTTTCTCTGCGGCTGAGGACGGGGAGGAGTGACAGAGGCGCGCGATTGGGAGCCGGGGGAAGGTCGTGCTAGCAGCTAACGGCTAACGTCAAGACTCCACGCGTTGAAAGCAGATAAATTGCTGCGCGCCGTGACTTCCGAGGCAGTTGCGAGAGCAGGGACGGTGCACTCGAGGCAACGCAGCTGTCACCCAGATGCTATCGACAGCCGGGGTGCCGAGAGTTAGCGACGTTTCGAGCGGGCGCGGCGGACTGGGAATGATGAGGTTACCGGCGAAGAAGGCAGCCGCCGTCGCCGGGGCGATAGCTCTTTCAGACACAAGCCCGGGCGTGCTAACGTGCTAATTGCTTTATTGATTGGGAGTTCGCGAGACGGCACCTGATAAACACATCAGGGAAACGTATGGGCCCCACCGGGCCTGACCGCGATTATCCTCCGAAGCAATGTTCAGGGACTTCCTGCCATTTCTTCTTCTTCTTCTTCTTCTTCTTCTTCTTCTTCTTCTTCTTCTTCTTCTTCTTCTTTTTTTTTCCCTCTGTGGTCCCGACGTTCATAAATCTCACACAGAAAGCGTGAGCGTTTTTGAGAGAAAGTTTCGTGAGAATTTGTCACCGTCTGTTTCGAGGAAGAGCGAGGGGATGCAAGGGGAATGTAAAAAGCCGAAAAACGACAACGGCGGAGGGATTTGTCAAGGGAGGCCTCGTTCCTCTGCCCGCCGCTTCAGAAAGTAAAGAAGAAGAAAGGAGGCTGGAGACTCGTTTATAGTCTTCCCTGCTGTCATTTGTCCTTTACCGTCGGACCGTAAAAAAAAAAAAAAAACGAACCCCGGGTTTTTGCTGTGTTTGATGGAAATGCAGGAGAGGTGAAGCTCTCAGTGAGGACCTTTCGCAAGGTTGCCGCCAGATCTAGAATTTTGAATTAGCCAAACATGGACAACACGCAGAGCCGGAAGCGCAATCACGAATCGAGTCAGAACCGACGTCGCCCCCGGGTCAGGGGGTCGGGGGGTCCACCTCGGAAACTGACCTCATATCAGGGAGTCGCTGGCACACTAATTCATTGCAAACCACTGGTGCATTTTCTTCCATCAGTTACTCAGACCGGACATTACGTTGTCTGATCAACACCACAAAACCGGTACAAACAATTTGAATACTGGTAAAATTCCAATTCCAGTAAAAAATAAATAAATAAAAGGACCTGTGGCAACCGTAACCTTAAGTTGGGTCATAATTACAATGATTACAGAGCTGCAGTGTGGGAAAACCAGTCCCTCCCACTCATCTCTTCACCAGCGGGGTGTGAGGTTATGGCGGTGAAGGAAGAGGGCATATAGGCCTTTTTTGTGGCCTTTTTTATGTGGCCTTCTTTTAAAAGTCCCATTAAAAAAAAAAAAGTTAATGCGAATATGATAATGAACTATTACATCACCCCTGTAAAGAAGTTCCAAACATCAAATTACCGATGGATATAATTTACAGTGTATGTCTAACCTCCCATAAAAAGATTTTTTTTTATTAAAGCCTGGTATCTGTTCTGTAGCACACTGTAAACCTGTGTAATCAGACCCTGAATGCGTGCTGGCTGAATACTGATGGTCAATGTACAGTTTACAAAAATGACAAAAACTTCTACAGCAGGGCTTCCCATCTCTGTTACTGGAGATCCTGTTTTCATTTCAACCTGAATAGAATGTGATTCTACTAATTAACAGCTCAATGAATTGTGAAAGTCAGTGTTACTATGCATCAAAGACAAACAACATGCATTAGTGACAAAATTCAAAATTTAGATTTAAAAATATGGCAGAACAAAGTAAAAGAGCAATAACATAAAAAAAATTATTTAAAGCAGGATGCATCAGAAGAGCATAAAGATGAAAGGAACAAACCAAGAAAAAAAATGTTCAAATACCGACTCCATCTTAGGCACAGGTGAGTTTAGCCTGAGTGCATTTTAAACAGCTCAAATGCTCACGCTCAGGCCGGGGGACATGTCGGAAAGGGGAATGGTGTTATTTCAGAGCGGTACGGTTTAAAAAATGAGATCCCCCATGATGCCGTGTCTATAGGCAGAGATGATTAAGGTACTAGCCTGGGAGGGGTGTGGAGGAAAGGTGGTGGTGGTGGTGGTGGTGGAGGGGGGGTGGAGGGGTAGGGGGCGTGGGGGGGTATACTTAAAGAAGATCAGACAGATAGCTGGGAGCATGGAATGGCTTGCTATCTCAATTGCGCTGTTTTGCAGCGAGAGGGGTCTAAATTTAACAGGCTAAAGCAGCTAAAGCTCGGTGTGATGTGATCCTGCCGTTCGGGTTTGTGGAAGGACCTATGAAACTCTCAGCTCGTTCAAAGTCCCTGCCGAAGGGAAAAATCGTTAGAGGCGGCGATACAGCGATACAGCCGAGACGTAATGACCCCGCTGACAAGGACTTCAGCAACTGTGCGTGAAGGAGTCGGTCTTCTGAGTCTTCAGATTTCGAGAAAATGGCCTCAATCCTCCTAATTAGGTTTTCAAATTGTGCACAGCTCCTCTTACGTGCCAAAGCAGTTCAAAAGTTTATTTTTAGCAACGAAAAGATCTCGAGCATCTTGAAAACTGAGTCACTTTTTTTCCCCATTTACCAAAACTGCATTTTGGGTTTTGTCACATGATGAGGGTTTTACAAGCTACTTCATTAGTCCTTGAGACAGCTGCTGCATGCAGAGAGCTGTATGAGAACTCTGGATCCGTGTTACAAGCGCGCTGAAAACAAAGCTACGTTTTTTTGCGAAGCGAAAGTGTCTTTATTCAGCATTCAGGAGAAAGAAAATAAAAGCCTTTTATTTTCCGCTTTTCACTGTTTACTATAATATCCAACTCGGCCGGAGGCAAACATCAAAAGAATAAATATTTAATCGCCGTTGAATATATCTTGTTACACCTGCGGTACTAAAATGCAATAATGAATAAATTAAATTCAGAGTCATTACCTTCATGCCAGTTTTGACTAGGGTGGTATTCATTATCGGTGGAGAGATGTTTCTTCTCTCTCTCTCTCTCTTTCTCACACACACACACGCATACACACTCTGGTGGGTGGCAAAATGTAATATTAGACAAAGCGAAAGTGAGTAAACAAAAAACACAGTATTTCATTTATTTAATGAGAAATGTTATGAAGTAATCATATGACCCACGCTGTACCCACGTAGAATCAAGAAGGGGACAAATACTTTTTCACGGCACAATAGTTTCACTTTCTGTGAGGTGGAGCTCAACTGGTGGGGGGGGGGGGGGGGTGTGGGGTTGGGCAGGCAGCCATGTACTACAGCCAGGTGTCCAAGAGCCTCTTGTCAGATACTCTGTCCGTGGCCATGCATAGCCCACATTCTCAGATAAAAAATGGTTCTTTGGCTCGTCTCCGTAGGGGAACCCATTCTAGTTCTTTGTGGAACCCTCTATGGTGGATGTGAGAAGTGCGAAAAGCTCCCAGTTTGAAATATTCTGCCCGACAAAGAACCCTTGAACTTCACAGAGCTCCTCTATGGAGACGCAGAGGAGCCGCTTGGAACCCTTTCCTCTGAGAGAGCAGATGCCTCTCAGATTTGGAGCTCAGCCCTTCTCAGCTCTAGCCAGAATTATGGAGCACAAAGGAACTCATTCAGCCTTAATGGGGATTATTCATTGTCTGGGCTTTCGTGAAATCTCTGTTTTAGTGCATGATTTCAATCGTCCCAGTTTTTTTTTTAATGCGTGATGAAGGATATTTCAGATATTTCTAGAACTGTCTGATGACCTGTTAACTCGACATTGGCTGGTATATGGGCAATTCGGGGATTCTTAGCTTAAGGCAAGGAAATACAGATCAAATAACTCCACAGCATCATTTACAATGATTATATGTTTCCAGAGGATGTTTATTCACGATAATAAAGTTTTTATAATTTTCATTTTTTATATTATGCTGGTACTTGAGCACAGTACTCTCAGGCTGCAGGTACCAGGGGAAATAATTTCTACTGAAAATAATATCAAGTACAATTTTTGGAATAATATTCAGATAACAAACACATGCACCTCTGGAGACATAATATCACTGTGCAAGGTGCTTTCGAGTTACCTGAAGTGCATTTTGTACTTTAGACCACATAATGCACTGCTGAATGCCCCCTACCTGCCATTTTAATGGCAGCAGGATGGCAGAAACCTCTGTAGACGTATAAAACACAAAAGCCGGGCATATCAACGACTAAAACTGAAATTATATTGAAAACCCCAGAAAACGAGCTATCCCTTTAAACAGGTTTAGGAAGAAGAATATGATGATGAGGAAGAAGAATAACAACAAAAAAAGAAGATTTTTATGTTATTTTTATTTGACCAAGGACACTCATTCATACACTATGAGAAAAAACAGTACTGTTGGGATACATTTTTGTTCTTTAAGGAACAAATTTGTCAGATGTACCCTGAAAGGACAATAATGTTCTATTTGGGTAAGAATAAACACCTTTTACACACATGAAAGGTAAAAATGAATCATGTACTCCTGGCTTGGGGAACAATTTTATCTCCTATGGAGTACCACCCCAGTGACAAACATTTGTACCATTATAGGCACTTTTTCATACATTTTTTTCTGCGGGTGTGTATCCCTTTCTGAAATTAATACTGGAGAGGAAGTAAAGATATTGAGTGATCCATTGACAACATGATTTAAGCTAGACCGTGCTATGATCTTCATATATAGTGACAGGATTTTCATCTGTGACTATTCACAAATCAGCTCCTTCCATTAAAGCTGGCGATCCAGGTTGTCACCTGTATAACTACAAAAACCGACGTCCAAAAGTGGAGCTTACTGTGCTCATTTTCGGCTTGCGACCCCCCCCCCCCCCCCCATCCCAGTCACATCCTGGCTGTCAAACCGACGGCATATGGAATCTAAATCACAGTTAGGAAAATTAATTGTTCGAATGAAAATAGACGGAAGCGGCGACGTTTGAGGAAAAGGTTGGCCGACAGGAACAGGCTCCAGATTGCGGTACAAAGAGGAGCAGACTGTCGTCTGTCGTCGGGGGCAGATTGCTGTTTATATTTATCCGTATGGACCGCGCGACACTGCGGGACAAGCCCTCGCCGCGGGCCCGCTGCTCGCTTTGCAACGGGACCGTACGACAGTTATCGGGGTTTCTGTTTTCAATTAAACACCAGACGGGGTTGGATCGGCCGAGCTGCAGCCCTCGTGGAAATGGATGCATTCGCCCAGGAGGAGAGAGGAATGATTCATGCTCTCGGCTTCGCCCAGACATCCGATCTGATAGAAATCAAACCACTTAGCTGTGAACGGTCTTGTTCCAGAGATACGCTGCATTTTTACATCTGACCACACATTCGGCGGATTCACAGTGATGCTAAATGCAAACAATTTCTCACATACCCCCCCCAAATGACACAGATATCTTTTTGTGTGTGTGTGTGTGTGTGTGTTTGAGTGCATGCATGTGTGTGTGTGTGTGTGTGTGTGTGTGTGTTTGAGTGCATGCATGTGCGTGTGTGTGTGTGTGTGTGTGTGTGTGTGAATAAAGTTACTTAATGGGATAACAGGTGAAATTTGGCTTGCTAACTCATTCTGGGGACCGCCAAAAACATCTGTGCACTGTCCCTGTCAAATAAACAAGTAAAATCAATGACAAATTATTAATATTTAATAAACAGAGATCTAATTGGTACACTGCAAAACTCTGAGGGGGTTCAGTGGTTAAAATGCTGTTGGATCATTTATCATTTTAGGACTTTTAATCTAATTGTAACCACATGTAATCAAATACTCTGGCCTGCAAGTTTGCACATCCTGGAGTAAAACGATTAATACCACCTTTACTATACACAGGTAAAATCTGGAAACTTCTGTCTAAATGATTATTTGCTACCTATCATCAAGTTTCATTTACCCTCTGTTCTAATGAGCACGGAATTCCTCCTTATCAGACACCTATATCCCCAGAGGCCTTTTGCGGGAGAAAATATCTCTGTGTTTTTGACTCAAGTGCTGAGGTGAGTAAGAACTGGCAAGTGTGGGTTTCAGACAAGGTAGTTAATGCAGAGAGAGAGACAGAGAATGTCTGAGAGAAAGAGACAGTGAGAGAGAGAGGGGGAAAGGGAGAGAGTCTGAGAGAGAGTGACAGAGAGAGAGAGAGATGGAGAGAGAGCGAGAGCTGGAGAGAGAGAGAAAGAGAGAGATGGGAAGAGAGAGAGAGTGATAGAGAGAGATGGAGAGAGCGAGAGCTGGAAAGAGAGAGATAGAGAGAGAGAGAGTGACTCAGCCTCATGAATATGCAGCAGGCTGTGTCCTGGCGGTGGACCGGGTCCCTGCTCCCCCGTTAATTACACGCTGTGTGGCGGCCGCTAAATGCATATTCATCCCCCCCCCCCACACCCCCCCACCACCCCCTGCCTCTGAGAGAGAGAGAGACAGAGAGAGGGAGGGAGGGAGGGGGAGAGCTCCGCTGGTGCAACGAGCTGCCTCTGAGAGAGAGAGGGGGGGGCCAGAGAGAGAGAGAGAGAGGGGGGACAGAGAGAGAGAGAGAGAGAGAGAGAGCGACGGGGGCCACCGCGGGCTGCCGTGGAAAGCCGCGGAGATCAGACGCATTAGAGCGATCAGGCCCGTTTTTGGCTGCCGCCGCCGCCGCCTTCTCCTCCGGGCTCTGGTTTCAGCGCAGGGGGATTCGGCCGCGCTCCGCCGCTCTTATCTTACGCTTACGCTGCGCGCCTCACAAACACCGGCTCAGTGCGCTCATTATTCCATCACACAAAAACACTGCTTTTTTTTCAGGCACGGTGCTTTTATTGTTGGGATTAGATTAATAACAACAACAACAACAACAACAGCAATAATAATAATAATAATAATGAATCAAAGAAGAATGAATAAAGGAGGCACGGATACATTATATAAATATCATAACACCCTTTAAAAACACCCATATGGATTAAAATAAATCAATGTTAAATTCACAAATTCGGTTAATTAGATTTAAGATACCACACATAACATAAAACCAACTAATGCAATGGGACTCATGGACTCTGTAAGCACATACCCACACAGCTATATTCACACTGGGGACCATACGACTAAGGACACCAGTCTCAGACATGACCGAACATGATTTCAATTTGTATTTCCATCCAAATCCCACAGGGGGCACCGTGGGCACTGGATTGTCACAATCACCTGGCTTATATGGGAAGACGTGTCTTTCTATAGACGTTTACAGTGAGCACCACCAAAGAATGACAGAAGAGACTGTTGAACAACTTACCATTATCAAATTTAAGCATAAATCTTGCATTTGTATTTCATTTAATTAATCCATTTTAGCCTTCTTTTTTTTAAAGGCTACTCTGCTGAAATGCATTTAATTGTTATGATTGGTCATTTAATCTTTGTGCAAGTAATATAATTGCGCTTTTCATGTGTGGATTATAATGCTCAACGCTGGAACACATCTGTGGTTCTGTTCCATGCAGCAGTGCTGAGAACTGTGCTGTCAATCATCGTCTGTGCTTAATTACTGTCAATTGATGTCGATTGGTGGGGGAGGAGCAATGTGATAATTGACTGACGAGAAGGGTCTCTTGCCCTCTTGCAGAGGTAGGGCTGAAAAGCAGCTAATAAATCTGCTCTAGATATGGTGGCACTATTTCTGACTGCCCACACGCTCATTCCTTCTGGGAAAAAGAAAGCTTTCGTTATAAACTGTCAGACATCTACAGCATCTGCTACAACATCCACTTCGGTCTCGCACTTCAGCCTGCTTGGTGATACACGTATCTTCATTTCTATGATCATGTTCCACACAGCCAAACTCCATACTTCTCTCATTTGAATGGGTAAAAAAAAAGAATAATTACAAACTACCTGTGTACCTCCTTTTGGTTTGACAATTTATGCAATACATTTTTGTTTTGCAAATGCTTTTTGTGAAAGCAGAGTTCACATGATGGCTAGTAAAAAAAAAAAAGGTAACTGTCATATAAGAGCCACCATCTGGTTGCATGCCTGAAGATCAACGAGGTAAAGGGAGGTAAGATAAGTTTTTTTTTTTTAATAGAGACTTTGAGGTGTCACCTGAAATGGTTGATTTTTCCGGACGTTTCCAGAACACAGCCAGTGAATCGGGCGTCCTGACTGATTTGGGGTTGGGGGGGGGGGGAGAGAAGAGCTGGGGGTGTGAGGAGAGGCTGCCGGGTCCTGGAAGAGACAGGGGTGGGGGTGGGGGTTGGGAGGGGGGGGCAGGGTGCTCAGCGGAGGGGTCTGGGAGGAGTGTCCGCAGTAATCACTGTCTGTAGGTGGGGAGAGACAGTACCATTCACAGCTAGTTATGCCAGCCTGAGAGATTTGAAGTGATTGCCTGAACCCACTGGAGGCTAGCAAAGGTGCTCAAAAGTGGTGTGACGTGTGGGAATTGAATCTAAACTAAAGAAGGCATCACACACACACACACACATACACATATACACACACGTACACACACCCACACGTACACACACGCACACATGCACACACACACAGACACACAAATATATCATAAAAAATACATTCAAAAACACAACACAATGCACTTAAAGTGTCAACATGTACCCATTTCTTTTGCTCTATATAATATGCGTGTACCCTTGCACGAGGACGGAAAGAGAGGTGGCTGAAATTATACGGTACCACAAAGACACAACACAACACCCAGGAGCTGGATCTGATGCACCTCCCAACTTTAATCTCTAAACAGCTAATCCATGAACAATGCTATGCTCTCACTTCCAAAACTTGTTAAAAAAATCTACATCCTGAAAATGATTTCATCGACTACAGCCACTTTTGTTTGGGACATCCACGTGTGTACAAGGTGTACACCTTACTTACCGTTATGTGACTGAACTCCAGGGTTGCTTTTTTTGCTGGAGTCGTTAGCCAGAGGCTAACCGCAGTCTAGCAGATGTATGAGATGTGATTATTAAGATTTATGTTGCACTCAGAAGAGACTGGTTATTACTGGTTGCTTAGAAATGCGCCAGCAGCATCACAGTAACAGTTATGAAATGAGCACATTTCACATATGGCAAAATAATGATGATAATAACAGTACAGTATGGCACAGTTATAAATATTTATTTTATTAATAAATATATTATAACTGTGTTCCTTAAACCGTGCTACAGGACACAAAATGGGTCTTGGTAGTGTATGAGGTGGATCCAGGAATGAGTCTGTAGTCCACTAGGCTATGCTAGCAAGTGTATTTGATGAGTCCCTGCTGAAAGGTACTAAATTTCAAATTTGTGTCTCAATATTAAAATGTATTTGTAATTTGCGTCCTGATACTAAAGGGTTTGAGAACCAGTGGGTTATATTAATCAAAGAGGGTGGCTTATTTCTGATGACTTCCATCCAGGACTAATCCAGCAATTAGCGCTTCCAAATTAACAGCGTCCCGAAAACTTCCAAACAGGCATTTATCCAGCACCGGGCAGTGCCAGCACGCTCAGGTAACAGGGTCAGGTAAAACAGGATTTAGCAGCAATTTTATATTCCCGAATCCAGCTCATGTGAGACATCCATTTCACCCCTTCAATTTTTCCTGATGAAGTCTGAAGTCCCCCCCCCTTGCAGGAGTTATTAACTGCAATATGTTCAGATGTTCAGTGAAAAATAAACTCTGATAGACAACTTCTATCACTAACAGAGTACATGCAGTCCCCATTGGGCCCATATAAGTTATGTTTGAATTAATTTAACACAGTTCAGCTGTGTACTAATGTTGCCGAATTATGGACCCAACAGTGTCAGAGCCATACAGGCTCAGAAAAAATAAAATAAAATAAGATTGATACCCAGATAAAATCTCTTTGGGGTCGTTGGGTTTATTTCATACAGGGATCAACAAAGTTGATAAGAGAAGCCATTTCATTTTTAGTTCCGTCCGAAGGACAAATTCACGGTTTGGTGGAAATTAGCTAAAGGTAAATTTAGCACTGATACCTGGAATTATTGTTGGCTATTACCCGTGACGATTTCTCATTGCAGTCCACTAATTATGACTTCCTTTCTTCCTTGTACTTTTCAGGCAGGGCTTCAGTCAATATGCTTAATCAATACCCCCTCCTATCCTTTCATTTGGTGTTCACCATGCTTTCCCACGTCGTTGTGACTGAACTGTTCTCTAAATATTCTTCTTTTCCTCCGTGTCCCTGACTAGCTTTTCAGTGTTGTTATTTATAAAAAGCCACGAGAGAAATAAAGCTTATTGAAACATTAAAACCAGCAGCTGACTCATATGCAGATGTATGCTCTCAACGAAAGTGCTTTAAGCCCAGAATAATCTACATCTCTATGTGCAAGAGCTAGTGTTACCTGGGGTGACACGAGACAGCGATGTGCAACCAGGACACCAGAATATCTCGTGACGCACAGCATTGTGGGTAAGAGTGTTTACCTACTGCGCGACTCCACCAGAGCCCAAGGAAATTCAGCCATTCACATCAAGTGCTTGATTACAACAGTAATTCAGTGTCCCTCTCCAACACCATTTTGAGAGTGTCTCAAGTACAGCCATCCCACTTCAGGCTGATTGCATGTAAGTGCCTGTGACACTAACTGTGAATAAAATGCCCGTGTTAACACACACACACACACACACACGCGCAAACACGCATACACAGACACAGGGGCACACACAGGCGCACAAACACACACACACACACACACACACACGCGCAAACACGCATACACAGACACAGGGGCACACACAGGCGCACAAACACACACACACACACACACGCGCGCGCAAACACGCATATACAGACACAGGGGCACACACAGGCGCACAAACACACACACACACACACACACAAACACGTGGTCTCATGAGAGAAGAGCACAATTATGGGTGCTGAAGGATAGCCTGTTGTGCTCTACAGGAAGTAACAGCAGGACCAGAAGGAACTCTTTATTTGCTCTTGATGTTGTCCTCATCGCACCTCACCTCTGTCTGCAGGCTGCGGGATCTGAAATGATCTTCCTCACGGCGCCCAAGACTGGTCAGGTGGGCTGCCAGCTTAATCATGGCCAGAGGAAATGTATTCTGAAAGGGCAGTAAACCCACACTTGACTTGTCAATCCGAGAGAAGATGCATTTAAACCAGCAGAATCAGGGCTAATAAAGGAATGTGTAAAACCACCCTTGTCAGCATTTGCTCTTTTACAGGACCCCTGAGGGGCCATATTTAAAGTCTTAAAACTAAACTACTGTTGGCTGGGCTACTGTGGGATTGGCAGTGAAACTTTTTCGGGTGAAACTTTTGGTGTCATTTGTAGATGACTCACACGGCGATTTTAAAACCCGCCATTTCTCGGTAAACAGAATTGTGGTGGCTCGGCCTGTGATTCGCTGAAACTGAAAGCAGGAAGTCAAAGATGGTTTGTCTGCCCTGGTGTGTTGTGTGCAATTTTCTTTGAGTGCTACCTAATACTGGGCAGCCGGAGAAAATAACTTAACGAGTGGTGGGGACTGTGACTTATGGACTGGGTTGACGGGACACCACTCATTTCTTAACCCTCTGAAGAGGAAGAGGAAGTTTTTTTGTTTTTCAAAATTCTAAGCCAGTGTTCTCAAACTCCATTGCGTTCAATTACCAGCAGTGATTGTTACATCAGCGTTGGAATGTTCAGTTAAGAGCATTCTAATCACATACTGTACTTGTAATCGTACACCACTTAAGGTAAGGTAAGGTATGGTAAGTTTTTTCAGTCCATTGTAGAAATAAAAAAAATAAACAAGAAAGAATGTTGTTTGCATTAGACAACCTCTCTATTCTCCCCAGTGACGCTAAAATCCATAAGCCTGTTCGAAAAGGCTATGCAAGTCTTCAGACAAGATCTGAAGCAAAATAACAATGGCTACTCGCGGCAATAATCCCAAAAGACATGCATTTTATATTTGCATCATTGTGGATATTTACTGACCTCATTTTCATATTAGCCTCAAGGAATGGGCAAAACATGCAGCTATCAATCCGACAGATCCACAAACCCATTTCTACTTAATTCTACATAACTGTAGCACATGGGCAGATCCAGGTTTTAAGTGGGTGGAGGCTGTCGAAGAGGGGGGGGGGGGAGGCGGGGTGGGGGGTTAGGAGAGATAAGGGGGAGTGGATCGGTAAACTTTGATCTACTTTAATTTAAACTTTGCCAACATTTTTCCAAAAATCGCACTAAAATGCTGCAAATTCAGCTTGGCTCCATGCTACAGTGATAGATTGGGGGGGGGTCTGTTTACCATAATCTTGAGGGTGCTTTCATGTGAACCCTGGGAACACCTCCCCACCCCTCCCCCCCCATTTCCTCTTATGGATACCTAAAATGAGTAACTGTGAGAAATGGGTTAAAATAAAAAAAGATCAAAATGAAAGGGAAACACTGTTATTCCCTCTCTGTCTCCAGTGATGATATAAAACTGGCTCCACTCCATGCCATGCTACTGCAGTTTCTCCTGATCGCACCCTGAAAGGGGAAACGTTCTTTACCTTTAAGTATAAATGGTGGTTGTTAGGACTGTGCTTACCCAGGAGAGTGTCAAAGTCGACTCCCTGAGGACAGTCACATACACATTTCTATCCCGGGCCCCTGTTTTTTTTTCTTTTTTCCCTGGACAATTTGCTATAATTTCATTATTACTATGCCTTCATGTTCAGCACGTAAGCTGTACTGTACAGATGAAAGACATGCTCAGATGGGTGAATACATACCGCCATGTTTTTAAAATACATGCTAACATTAGGCACTGATGTTAGCATGTATTTTAAATATGGAACCCACAGAGTTGTTGGGCTTAATTATCCGGGTTAGGTAGTTTTTTTCCCCCCACATTCACACAGTCTCCTATATGGAAAAATTCAGTGTTGACTTTGACATGACATGATTTCTCTGGATAGACCAGGCAAGGCAGGATCTATATTTACAATACACAAGTTCATCTTCAAAATAGCATATATCAGATTTTTAAAAAGTAGGACAGGGGTGGGATGGCACTGTGAACATAATACTCAGTTATTTGTCGAAATAAAGTCTTTGGAATGAGTGAAACTTCTGTTTTGATGTAAATCCTACCAACAGAACACAGGTTATAAAAGTATTTATGAAAGAAAATATGCCAGAAACTGACTTTTGCTTCTGTTCACACATGACATCAACACGTAAAAAACTCCAAAATATTTATGGGTTAAGATGCATGTACGAAAGGTGCTGTTCTTAACAACACCTATAGTGTGTACAGTGTTACACAGAAACCTTTTTTTTTTACAATAAATTTCTGCTCACTGTCAAGGTCTGCTTTACTATGTAGATTTTATGGAAATTAACAGGTTTGCTGGCGCATGGGCAGTTAAATAATCACCCTGATTAAGAAACATAAGGTGAACAGGCCATTCAGCAAACTTAGCTTTGCATATGTATAAATATTCATGTGCAAACCAGACACAATTCTAAGCACTGAAAATGGGTAGGAGTCAAGTCCCCCCCCCCCATATATACTTTCTGCATACATTTTTTTCCCATTCATTATAAGAGCAACATCACACAGTGCTATTTTGGGGTGGGAAGGTGCACAGAGAGAGAGAGATTTGGGGTACCCCACAGGTGGCACCCGCGCACCTTGTTCTGAGCGACTCGAGACACACGCTAATCACAACGCCAGAAATAACACACCGTGGCCAATTTGAAAGCAGTTGACTGCATCATATATTATTCATCAGAAAGCATAAGCAAAGGCATGCATCAGAAAATGGATTCAGATCTACAAAGCCAAACAACAAAACATGCAGACGCGCGCACACACACGCAAACACACACACACACACACGCGCACAGACACATACTCACACACACACACGCTTTAGAAAGGCAGCTGTGAACTATTCCTGTAATGGTAAAGGAGCAGCGTTCTGAGCGGCAAGCGTTCTCCTGCTCGAGCTACAGAGCAGCCTCAGAGAGATCAGGGGGAGGAGGGAGCAGGGCTGCGGATCCTCAGCGGAGGCAACCTGGAGGGGGGAATTCTGGGAGAACAAGTTCTGTCTCCGCAGTGTTGTGTGGCAGAGGAAACATCACAGTGCATCAACCACCAAGGAGGTGCTTGAAAGGACTGCTGGTGGCGGTGGTGGCGATGGGGCTGGGGGGGGGGGGGTTATTCCTGTACACCCCCCCCCCCCCCCAGCCCCACCAACACATATACCCTCCAAATGAAAGCAAGGACTCTTTTTATTTAATGATAATTGCTGGAAACCAAGGCAAGGCTTTTTTTAAGGGGAAGCACAGCATTTTCGTTTCAAGCTTCGTGCGAACGAGCGGTCGGCAGCGTGGGACGGAGCGTGGGGGGGGGGGGGGGGGGGGTCGGTTAGGCACTCGAGGGCCGCCTACGCGCGGGTGGGAATCGGTTTGACGCGCCGCTCGCCGGATTTCGTTTGAGGCCAGTCGGTCGGCTTTTTCGAGCCGAGGATGCGGAGAGGGGTCCGTCACAGGGCTGGGAGATGGAAACAGAGAACAGAGAACGGAGGGAAGAGACGGAGAGAGAGAGAGAGAGAGAAAAAAAACACGACCATTTGATCCGGAGAAAAGGAAAAAGAATTGTGCACGATTGTTTTTTTTTTTTTGTTCACATGCGAACGCTGAGGCGTGTTTGAGAGGCCGCAGCTTGCCCGCTCTGAGGGGCTGAGAATCATCTGACACCTCGAGTTTTGTTTGCCCGCCCTCTTGTTTAATTTCCCAACGTAATGACGCCGTGGTGCGGCTCTGGGAAACTCTGTGAAATATTTAACACCGCGCTATCCGGCCGGCGATTACTTTCGCTGGTGTGGGTTACAGAAGAGACTCAAGCGCATTTCTCTCTCTAAACTCGTTGTCCCCCTTGGTTGGATTGTCACCAGGGCAACGTGAGATCCCGTTTAAATAGTATCAGATTAATTGATACAGCTCTCATTTGACTTTAGGGGGCAATATCTCCGTGTCATTTTCAGTTGCTGCACAACGTCATTCACTTTGAGGAAACTGAGTTAAAAGCAAAAGCAAAAGATCTTTGTAAATGTAGAAGTAAATATAAGTGAATACTGTATGTTAACAAAGCAAAATTTTCTCATGGAGTATTTATTATTTTCAAAAACTCGAAGAATGACACACATACTTTTCCATGTTTACAACAGTCCATTCTAAAAGTATGCGCTTGCTTCAGTTTAACTGATTTTATTATTTATTGGAGCTAAATCCACATTCATGTTGGATATATGTCCTTGTTGAGTATATGTGTGTAAATCTCCGAGCTGTGCACTTGCAAATATCACGCTGTCTAAAGCTAAGGGAACCTTAAGCAGGACCGTTTATAAATATGTAATGCCAGCTTATTGTTATTCATGCGCCGAGCCGCCGGACTGCAGTTATTACCGCAATTACCCCAATTTTATGGCGCACGC
Source organism: Anguilla pacifica (assembly GCA_039654925.1). Lineage (NCBI taxonomy): Eukaryota > Metazoa > Chordata > Actinopteri > Anguilliformes > Anguillidae > Anguilla > Anguilla pacifica. The sequence goes on from CM077284.1 coordinate 6,037,918, forward strand.
GCCGCCCATATTTGTTTTGATAGCCGCGCTGACCTTTGCTGCAGCTTAAAGACCCGCCGTCCCGGTGGCCGGCGTTTAAAAATCCGGTAGCGAGGAGCGGAGCACCTCGTGAAGGTCACTCCATGGGGGGGGGGGGGGGGGGGGCGACTGAGAGCGGGGTTGGAGAGAGTTGGCGATGGGTGTGTGTGGAAAGATAACCTGCGGGCCAGTAATGGCCGCTCGCAGGGGGGGGGGGGAAGGTTCGCGGGCGCGACGTTGATGATGATGAGGAGGAGGAGGAGGAGGCCGGCTGTACGGGAGGCAGGTAAGCTCCGCCCGCTCGTGGGGGTTTTGCCTGTTTTGTGCGAAGCGAGCAGCGGGGCCGCTCAGCGAGGCCGGGTGGCCCGAGCGAGGTCGTCCCTCCCCGCGTCTGTGCCCCGCGCACTCTGTGCCCCGCGCGCTCTGTGCCCCGCGCGTCTGTGCCCCGCGCGTCTATGCCCCGCGCGTCCGTGCCCCGCGCGCTCTGTGCCCCTCGCTCTGTGCCCCGCGCGCTCTGGCCCTGGTGCTGGGGTTCTGCATGCGCCGAGTGCCAAACCCGCTACGCCGCCTCACACCAGTCTGCGCCGGATCAGGTGCTGCCTGCTTCGCACATGCTGCCGTATGCCGCCGTACTCTCTCTCTCTCTATCCCTCTGTCTCTCTCTCTCTCTCTATCCCTCTTTCTCTCTCTCTCATGCCATTTCTCTCTCCCTCCCTCTCTCTCGCTCGTTCTCTCTCTCTGTCTCTCTTACTGTCTTTTTCTCAGTCTCTCTCTCTCTATCCCTCTTTCTCTCTCTCTCACGCTGTTTCTCTCTCCCTCCCTCTCTCTCGCTTGTTCTCTCTCTCTGTCTCTCTTACTGTCTTTTTCTCAGTCTCTCTCTCTCTGTCTCTCTTTCTCTCGCTCTCACTCGTTCTCTCTCTCTATCCCTCTCTCTCTATGCCCCCTCTCTCTCACTCTTTCTCTCATGCTCACTCTGTCTCGCTCTCTCTGTCTCGCTTAGACTCACACAGTAAATCAAACGCACTGTGTACATCTCACTCTCTGATCTCAATTTGACCTGCAGACACACATACATGCGCATACTTGCACCGCGTGCACGCTCACACACACATGCACACACACGCACATACACGCACACACAGTAAAATGTCCAGTGGTAATTGAACTGTCCAGTTGGGACCACTTGTACTCTGTAAGAGCTGATTTAACACTGAACATTTTACTGTGGATGCACATAGTTTGAAAAGTGAATTCACATGTGAAAATATTGTGCTATTTTAGCGCGAAAAAATGTTGCATGTTTTCTATTTTTGAGTAAGCTTTAATTACCTCATTGGAATAAATTGCAAGTTGCACAGAAAAATCTGTCTCAGGCTTTTTATAAATAATCGAAGAATGTGGCGCGACAACGGCAGACTAACTGAAAGGGCTTTGTTGTCGGTTCTTGCGCTGAATAACGCAAGTTCATTTGAATTTTTAATTATTAAATATGGAAAATTGGATTGTCACAGATGAAAAATGGTTACAGAAGCGTGCAGAAGACTGAGCCACGCGGCACGCATAACAGCGAGCGTAACGACAGCGTGAAGTTTATTTATTAAAGCTTTATTATAGTTAACTCTTTCAGGACAGGCAAGCATAAAGACAGCGTGCAGGTTATTTATTAATGCTTTTTTATAGTTAACTCTTACAGTACAGGCAAGCATAAAGACAGCATGCAGGTTATTTATTAACGCTTTATTATAGTTAACTCTTTCAGTACAGGCGAGTGTAAAGAAAGCATGCAGGTTATTTATTGACGCTTTATTGTAGTTAACTCATATAGTTAGTACAGCGCCTCTGGGTACTCTGGTTTCCTCTCACAGTCCAAAGACATGCAGATAGGTGAATTGGATACTCTAAATTGTGTGAACCCTGCGACAGATTGGTGGCCTGTCCAGGGTGTAATCCTGCCTCTCGCCCCAATGCACGCTGGGACAGGCTCCAGCACCCCCCGCGACCCTGCTCAGGATAGACGAGTATAGACAATGGATGGCTGGATAGATAATGGAGTATGGCGCCTGGGACAGACCAGGCAAGTGGAAATAAAAATTTTTTGAAAGGTCCGCTGCGGGAGCAGGGTCACGTGTTCCGGAAAAAAAAGATTTCCGCGTTACCAGCGTAAACGGTCGGCGGAGTCTGAGGACGTAAAAAACGATGATATCTGTAATGCGCTCGGCGGGAGGAACACGGGGGACCTGCTGGGAATCTAAAGCACGTTTCGGGTTTTTAGGCTAACAGAGATTTGTGAGGGGGGATTGAAGCCAGAATGTAAGTGTGAAAGATGACTGTTACTCCCCCTTACCGCCGCGAAGGCGCAGCGGGGAGCGGCCTGCCGCTGAGGTCAGCTCAGTTTCTGCTCCAGTCTTTTCCTAATCCTGGAGGCCTCCCCCTTTGCCAACCCCCGCCCTCACCCCTCCTCACCCTGTGTATGTTTGTGTACAGTATGTATGCGTGTGTGTGTGTTTGTGCATGTGTGCATGTGTGTGTGTGTGCAGGTGTGTATATGTGTGCGTGCGTGTGTGTGTGTGTGTGTGTTTGTGTGTGTAGTATGTGCGTGTGTGCGTGAGTGAGTGTGTGTGTGTGTATGTGCATGTGTGCATATGTGTGCGTGAGTGAGTGTGTGTGTGTGTGTGTGTGTGTGTGTGCCAGAATACTTCACAGGAGTCATATAAAAGTCAGATTTTAATATTGATATACAGTGCTCATCCTCTCACAGGGGTGATGGGATTCATATATAAATGGAATTTGATATATTCATTGACGAAATGACAGCTTCATTGTCGAGGGCACCTATGAGAGGACATGCTCCAAAATTACACGCCAATCAGGGTAGTTCAAGGATAATTGCAGAAAAGACATACACACGCAAAAAATACCACACACAAATGCAAACCCACCCACCCACCCACCCACACACACACACACACACACACACACACACAGACACACATACAACCGCATCCCCCCCACACACACACACAAGAGAGGAAATGGGTTGTAGTCAAATGGCCAAATAACATCTATCAACTGATGTAAAATCTCTGGCTCAAAGCAGAAGGAACATGTTGAACATGAGTTGGGTAATTCAGTGGAAAATGTTCAGTGAGATTCTGGGCAGTGTTAGCTCTTCATTACCGTCTTAATTAAGGGGATGTGGTCTCACAGGTCTCTGGAGCATCCTGTGCTCAATGGGTTCACTGGAGTCTTCATTACAAATCTCCAAATCCGCAACTGGAAATAATCCATAGTCCTAATCCCTTATCCCTGACTGGAGTTTTAACTGGATGCAAATCTCTCTTTCTCTCTCTTTAGCTCTCTTTCTCTCTCTGTCTCTCTCTCTGTCTCTATCTCTCTCTCACTCTCTCTCTGTTGCTTTCTCTTGTTCTGAGAGACCATGTGTGTGTGCGCGTGTGCGTGCACGCGTGCGTGTGTTTGCGTGTGTGTGTGTGTGTGTGTTTATGTGTGTGTCTGTGTGTGTGCACCTTCTCCTTGTCTCAATTTTCACCATGCACTCATGTGTAAAGTGGGTTTAAGACCCCAATTCCTTTACCGCCAGCTCTTTCTGTCTTTCGATCTCTCCCTGTCTCCCCGTCCTGCGCCCTCTCCCTTTCAGTCCTGCTCTCGGTTTAAAATAGCGCATTTTCCCCAGGAAGGATGCCTGACAGAGCCCCCCTCACACTGACAGGGAATCGAACGGCGAAGGTGGCGAGCGTTTCTACAAACAAACCGGTGCGCGGCTGGCATCGTCGTCGGGTGAGAGATCACGCCGTATTTTATCAGATCGCCGCGCGCCGCTTGCTCTCGTGTGGCGCGCAAAAACAAAACGTGCGCCGGTTCTTCATTCGATTCCTGTGTCACTTCGGGAAACCGCAGAGCCGAAATGGTTCCTTTAACTGGAACGCGCCGGGTGAACAATGTGTGGGAGCACTTCGGAACAAAGACCCTCTGTGTTTCTTCCCTATTTTTTTGGTAGGGGGGTGGGGGGGGGAGGGGGGGTCCCAGCGGATGAGACTGGCAGCCTTTTTCGGCTGGCTTTTCGAGTCCAGAGCGGCAAAATCGAGGTTTCTGGTCGGCTGCCCGCGGCATCAATGTAAACATAATCCAGGTGGACATGTGTGGCCGCGGGTGGGTACTTTAATTTCAGGAACAGCCGGAGAATCAGATTTCTGCTGCTCATAACCCGTGTATTAATCCCCCTGCTGCCTCACCCAATTAGAGGGGACAGCGCTCTGGATTGACTCTAATGCATAAAACACAAGCAAACAAACTGAGAGGGAGTCCAGCTATATTAAAAATGGATTTAATTTCACAACTTTATTCTTTGAATCTTCTTCACCTAGACTGATGAAACTGTCGCAGGTATCCCATGGAGTGTGCTGAGACCATGCTACTACTACTACTGCTGCTACAGTACTACTGCTACTGCTACTACTGTACTACTACTACTACTACTACTGCTGCTGTTACTACAACTATTGCAGTACTCCTACTGCTACTACAGTACTACTGTACTACTACTACTACTGCTGCCACTCCTGCTGCAACTACTACTACTGCTGCTACTACTACTACTACTACTACTACTACTACTACTACTGCTGCTACTACTACTACTACCACTACTGCTGCTTCAGCTGTACTATGACAACTGTACTATTCATACTTCTATTACTACTACTGTGCCTCTACTACTTATACTGCTTAATACCACCATTGCTACTGCTGCCAGTAAGAAAAATAATAAGAATGCATTTGCATAATGCCTTTCATCTCATGATCTTACAGTGTTTTATGGGGAAGAGGAGCTCACCCCAGTCAACGTAAATGTGTTTACTCTCAGTGCAATGGAAGGGGGAGCAGGGTAGTGCGGTAAACTCAGGGGGTGATCAGTCTGCAGGAGTGCGGTTTTGGCAGGGGTACGTGGGGCGACGTGGGCCTGGAGAGGGGAACAATTACCCACTCCCCTCAGAACCGCTGAGGAGTCGGGCGCGTGCTGGATCTCAGCGCCCCAGCGGCATGCTGGGAAAGGAGCCCGACAGCATAATGGCTCTCTCAGGGGAGAGGGGGGGTTCAATCGACTCCAAGTGCGCTTGGAAGGAAACGGCTGAGAGGGAGAGCGCGGTTTCCCCAACGGACTCATGCATGCGCAGGCAGGACCCACAGCACGCACAGGCACTTACACAATGCACACACACATATGCACAGACACACACACACACACACACATATGCACACATGCACAGACACACACAGACACGCACACACACAGACATGCACTCACACACACACACACACACACACACACGCACACGTACACACACGTGCACAGACACACACACACGCGCACACTCACAGACATGCATACACATAAACACGCACATGCACAGACGTATCAAAGTAACAGCTGATTATTCACATACAGTATTAAAGATACAGTTTTTGATCAATGTTAATCATTTCTGATTGAGGGAAGACAGGTGAGCGATCACTCATAAGTATAGTGCAGCTGCAATAAAGACAAGCACCATTCACAGTTACCTAGCTTATGAGCTCCAAAACCTCCACCTGGAATTAAACAGCCGGTACTGAACGGACATGGCAGGACCAGAACAAAAGAACCTTCCGGAACATTCATAGGGCAGAAAGCACGGCCAAAAAAACCCCAGTTCCAAAGCCAAGCATTCCACACGTGGCTCCCCTGCTACAACGGAACATTTTAGTTCCACGGCTTCTTCCAATTTTGTACTGGCTTTCGAATTACCTCGCCGGGCTGCTTTTTGACAAGTGGAATGACGTCGGGAACATTCACACAAGCGACAGCACAATAAGGAAATTATACATTCCCAGCAGACGGTAATCAAAAGAGCTTTTAGTTCAGGGATCCTAAACACCGTCCTCTGCCAGCTAACCACAGGCCCGTGCTAATGCAATATGAGCATGTGACTGGAGCAGCAAACATCATGGGTGGGGGGGGGGTGGGGTGACTGAGCTATCACACGTTTCAGGGGTGTAACAGCTTTGGGGAGTAGCTGTGGACTCTCTCTCTCACTCTCACTCACACATTCTCCTCTCTCTCACCTTTTCTCTGTCGCTGACGTGCACATGCAAATACCACAAACAGAGAGAGAGAGAGAGAATTAAATTGTATGAATGTAAGTCCAAATGTAAGACATGCACGGTAATGTTAATAGTAAACCGGCATTTTCAGTACATGCGAGTACATGTGAATGCTCTTCAGTAGGTAAGAGTACATCCCTGACTGATAATCAGGACGCAAATGTACTCTAGCAGAAATAAGTGTGCTCTATCAGAGTTAAATATACTCTGTTCACTGTTACATGTACTCTATCGGAGTTAAACGTACTCTATCACAGTTAAATGTGCTCTCTCAGAGTTGAATGTACTCTATCCAAGTTAAATGTACTCTATCAAAATTAAATGTGCTCGATCAGATGTAATTGTACTCCCTCAGATCTAAATGTGCTCTATCAGTATTAAATGTACTCTGTCCGAGTTGAGCACTGCACTGTGTCTTCTCCAGGCTTGAGGACTCAGGTTGAGGACGTAAACAAAAAGCTGGAGACTGAGGAACTGATTTGCAGTGCTCCCGTTCATTCATCACACGGAGAGAAGGCCCTGCCTCGCTCTCGCAGGTCATTAAACCTTAATATCTGCATCTGACAGCGACATCAGTCCAGGTCCTGTTGAAGCTCCTGTCTGTTGCCGTGGGAGACCGGGAAGGGGAGAACGGGGCATTGTGGGAACATCGGGCCAGCGGTCGGCGAGGGCGGTGTTTTCGGACAAACGAGGGGTCGCTTGGGACACGGTTGCGGGTGAGGGGGAGGTGGTGGTGATGATGGGGAGGGGTTCATGCTCATCTTGTTGGGGGCTCCCCCCCCCCCCGCTTCTTCCCGCCATCCTCCCCCCAACCGGCTCTACTTCCTGTGTTAGCCAACGCCGGGGCCTGTGTGGTCCACACATCAGGCGGAACGCTGGCAAAGGAGCCGCCGCCCAATCAGGGCTCAGCGGTGGTGCTGCTGGCCGGAATACCAATGCCGACGGCTCCGGCTTAGGGACCGTAATGAGGAAAAGCCGGAATGCCGAGGGATACAGGAACGCCAGGTTCAAATCCGGGCTGTGGAAGTCTATGTGATCATAGGGGGGTGGGGGTGTAGCCAAGCGTATGTGTGTGTGTGTGTGTGGGGTGGGTGTATGTGTTTGTACATACGTATTGTGTGTGCGCATGTGAGTGCGTATGTATGCATATTGTGTGTGTGTGATACTTTCGTACATGCATGCATGCATATGAGTGTGTGTGTTTGTGTTCATATGTGTATGGTCGTGTCAGTGTGTGTTTCTGTGTTCATGTGTGTAAGGGTGTGTCACTGTGTGTGTGTGTGTGTGTGTATGTGTGTGTTCATATGTGTATGGGTGTGTCAGTGTGTGTGTGTTCATATGTGTATGGGCATGTCAGTGTGTGTGTGTGTGTGTGTGTGTGTGTTTATTTGTGTATGGGTGTGTCAGTGTGTGTGTTCATGTGTAAGGGTGTGTCACTGTGTGTGTGTGCGTGTGTGTGTATGTATGTGTGTGTTCATATGTGTATGGGTGTGCCAGTGTGTGTGTGTTCATATGTGTATGGGCATGTCAGTGTGTGTGTGTGTGTGTGTGTGTGTGTGTGTTTATTTGTGTATGGGTGTGTCAGTGTGTGTGTTCATGTGTAAGGGTGTGTCACTGTGTGTGTGCGTGTGCGTGTGTGTGTTTGCTTGATGATTATTTCTTGCCATGAATAATAAATTCTTTGGTTGGACAGGATAAAAAGCAGCACGGGAGTCCGGTGCCAGTCTGTGCTTTATAAAACACCTGCTGCATCTACTGAGCCCAAACACATAGCTGTTAAACAAAATAAAGAAGACTAATGGCTCGGGACATTTCTCATGAACGTCTGCAGTGTCTCATCTCCCCCATAGCAAGCAGAGGTCCCAGCGTCTACCAAGAAAGCACGCTAATGCTAAATAGCTAACGCTGGCTGTCCTTGGGGCTCAGTATTTGATTTGATCACTTAAGCGCTCTCCTTGCAATACAGTCTTTGACTTGGATTCAGTATTTTCCTCCTTAAGTCATTTTTCCTTACAAACACAGCTGAGCTATCATCAGAATTAAATTACCAAATAGTAAAAAAAAAAAAAAAAAAAAAGATTGTATTTGTGGATGAAGTTAATGAGCAGTGTTGACTGAACCCAAGCTCTTTTTCTCAGAGATGTCGGACAGGTTCAGGATCTGGTCATCGTAAGATCCTCCGAGCTTGTTTTTTCCCACAGCGGCTAGGCCATAACCAAATAACGAAATTAAATTACTGTTATCAGCGTGAGCCGTTTTTCGGCTGGTCACCCGCAGGCGGCTCGTGGCAGAGCGGGGTGGATTGCAGAGATAGCGCTTCACCCCCGAAACCCCCCCCCCCCCCCCCCCCCCCGCACACCCAGGTACCGAAGAGCGCTTGCTTCATTTCCTTATTGACCAAACAATCGCGTAAATTGAATCTCCTCATTCCCAAGCCGGCCAATTAGCTCATTATGCCCGTTGGCCATGTGCACCCCAGATATCTACTGGCTTATTAAGGCATTTCTGGAGATGAAGAGGTCACTGAGAGATTAATGCAGTGCATTCTTATTGTCTTTGTCTTCATCTTTCAGTGATTTCCTTGCTCCCTCTCTCTCCCTCCCTCCCTCCATCCCTCCCTCCCTCCCTCCCCCCCTCCCTCCCTCCCTCCCTCCCTCCCTCCCTCCCTCGCTCTCTCCTTTGCTGCAGCGCTCCACTGAAACCTGCTTTAGATTTCTGGAGCAGCTCGCGGGACATCGGTAGCGGTGTGACACGTACCCGACGAGTCATTAATTAAGGAAGTCGATAAAAAAAACACCCGATTTGCAGCCTAAAATATGCGGCAGGGTTCCCACTCACTAATTCCCTCTCTTGCTCCCATATCTGGATGATTTATTCCTCCTGTGCAGACTACACATGGGCAAAGGTCAACCAGCCTTAGGAAAAGGAATTAATTAAAATGGAAACGGAAGTGCTTTCTGTTTTATATATTTCCAGTTTTGTTTGTGTTTTTTTTTGTTGTTTTTTAAGTGAATGAGTACAATGGGAGATAGGGGGTACCTTTGGGGTTGTGAGGTCAGGTGCTGTACTGTTTATTTTGTAAAGATGGTCATCGCCTGGTTAGGAAAGACTGTGCCCCTGTGCCATCTCCACAGAGGGGACCAGCGTTCCCCCTCTGGTGCTGGGGCAGCAACATGCAACAGTGAGGAAAACACAGCCTTTCTCATCCTACTTAAGCTTTCCATGTTTTTTGGAATGCTTTTCCAAGAACCCAGTGTTCTAGAACTTCGCTGTTTTCTGTTACCAGTAGTGATTGTTACATCGGCATTTGAATGATCAGTTAAGAACATTCTAATCACGTGCTGTTGTTTGTGATCATACACTGTGAAGGGTTTAGCAATCTGAGAGACAAACCATGTCGCAGGTGCACTGGAATGTATTTTTTGGGGAAGGAGCTGGCATCGGAGAAGTTGGGGTTTGCCAAGGCCTTATTTATGAGCTTCCTAGACATCCAGTTAGTAACAGATGAAACAGGGCCATGGCTGAGAAAAATGCCGTGGAGATTAGCCACGAAACGATACCCAGAAATAACAGTGAAAAGGGAGCATTCCTGTCACTGACAAAATCACAGCTTCTGTGCACATATGGCACAGTGACATGATTTATCGGTTATTGTCAAGCTATAGGATTGTAGGACTACTGTCTGACCTCATTATCTACCAGTATTGTACTGTACTTGCATTCACTGTTTGATGGCAAGGAATCAACATCTCAAAATATCAATCTGATGAGTAATTAAATCTTTAGACATGAATTAATAAACTAATGAATAAATAAATGAATAAACGATCTTTACCAGTTTGTATTTTTCTTTGCTATAATCAGGGCCAGAGACAGAGACAGAGCCGGGATGATGCAGTTCCTGCACTGACAGCTAGATGGCAGTGATGGCTTGGTTTGCGGTTGACAGATGAGGCATTGTGCGAAGCTGCAGAACACAGAACAGATTAAAAGGATAGTCCATACATTAATGCATTTATTTACCTCCATTTATAAGTGTCTTTATTGATTTGTTTCCATTTAATAGTTGACCGAATGTAAAATTCCAATTTACGAAAACAGTCATTATCAGAATTGAATTAGTTGTGGACCGATTGCTGCTCGGATCATCTGGGGAATTCCTTCTTAAGTAAAGACATTTAGGCCATTAAACTCCTAATCATGTGTAATGCATAATGTGTTTAGGTTCAATAGCGTAGTCATTTGCAGACCTGAAATTGGAAACACACATTGGAATCACTCTCTCCAGCTCAGCCGGGTCCGGCGGTTGACATTCTTGAGTTGGTATTTTAATGGAATTGGAATGAAAGGTTCAAATTTTTTTCCTCCTGTCTTGTGACATTTTACAGATTGCGCTGAATTTAATGGGAAAAAAACTGAAGGGTAAAACAGAGCTAGGGAACCAGGGCTACATGTTAAGAGACATGTGTGGGGGGGGGAAAAAAAAAACTGCGATGTTGTTTCTGGATTTATAGCATTTTTAAAAAGCAAATCTGCAAATATTAGTGCCAGATCCACGGTCTTGAAAATGTGTATTTGAACGAGAATCCCCGCTGTTCGAGGATCAATGTTGCTTAAAAGGCGACTTTGTTCCTTTTATTGAAAAAGAAAAAAAAATCAATTCCTTAAAGGGCTGACGCTGGAATATCGCGAAAGATTTTTTTCCATTTTTTTTTCTTCTTCACCTTCTTGGTTTTGTATGTGTCAGGGCACGTTATTTCCTACACAATAACCCGTATCTGTGGCACATGTTTTCCACCAGCGCCCCAGACCAATGTGACAGGAGAGCGTTACTCCGATCCGATAATCTAATCGACTCCGCAGATTGTGGGAGCCGCGCTGTTGGTCTCCGTGGTCTTAGCGTGTGCTTCAGCCGAGCATGTTGAGTCACGGACTGTGACACTGAATGAGATTGCGTGCCAGGATGGTTTTGGAGCTGGCGTGTCCACAGGCTTAATCCTGTTCCTCTCCTGGGTGCACAGAATCACACAGCCATCATCCACTGTCCACCACTAGATCAGTCTCTTCTTTTTTTATTTTTTTATTTTTTAGAGCCCACACCTTTGTTCCCCTCAACAAAAATAATAATAAAATGGAACGGGCCAGGTGTACGCCTGTGTGTGTGTGTGTGTGTGTGTTTTTGTGTGTTTGCTTTTCACGTTTGTGAGTGTGTGTGTGTGCGTGTGTGTTTGCTTTTCACATGTGTGTATGTGTGAGTGTGTGTGTGCGTGTGTGTTTGCTTTTCACATGTGTGTATGTGTGAGTGTGTGTGTGCGTGTGTTTTTGCTTTTCACGTGTGTGTGTGTTTGCATGATTGCATGTATGAATGTGTGTTGTGTGTGCAAGAAGTGCGTGCGTGTGCATGTGTCTGTGAAAGTGTGCGTGTGTGTGCACGTGTGTGCACGTTTGTGTGTGCGTGTGCATGCTGGCAGTGCATACTCCACATCACAAGTTTTGCCTCACTGTTTAATGGAAGCCTGGGAAATGATACTTTGCCTGCAGTCATAATACCCTGTATATGAAAAGCTCTGTTCACAACGCAGACGGCGCCTTTTGTTTTTTACGGTCACATTTCCCTCTGCATCTAACTTATAACCAAGAAGTCCATATAAATTCCTCTGAAGAGGCTCGTATCCCTCCATTTTCAGACAGCAACCAATATGCCGGCATATTTAATAGGGTGACCACATATTGGATTTCAGAGAGAGAGGACGGGGGTGGGCGGGCGTCGTGAATATAATACTAGGCTATTTGTTTGCATAAGGTCTGTGGAATGAGGCAAATCTTAACCAGGTATTTTTAGGAACGTACAAATCCCGCCTGGAAGGGTATTTTAAGCCCCCAAAAAGAAGAAATTTCCAGGAAAATGAGGATGTCTGGTCTGGCCAATATTTAATGACCTGCATGCTGATAATTTTGCATTACTTCCTGTTTCTAGGGTAACAGCAACTGCACTACCTATTTAAAATAGTGGAATTTGACACTATCCATCCACCCATCCATCCATCCATCCATCCATTATCTATACCTGCTTATGCTGATCAGGGTCATTACACAAGATAAACGGGCCAATTGATTTTTTATCTAAACTTATTAACAATAGTGAATTATAATTCAAGAGTTGATTAATGGGACCAGTTTAAATGGCGACCTGTACACTGGTATAAATTACATTACATTACATTACATTACAGGCATTTAGCAGATGCTCTTATCCAGAGCGACTTACACAACTTTTCACATAGCATTTACATAGTATCCATTTATACAGCTGGATATATACTGAAGCAATGCAGGTAAAGTACCTTGCTCAAGGGTACAACGGCAGTGTCCTTACCCGGGAATCGAACCTGCGACCTTTAGGTTACAAGCCCGGTTCCTTACCCACTGTGCCGTGCGCCTCTCAGACGGACCGCGGTTACGCCCCGCAGGATTACGCCCCCCTGCAAACCGTGCGGCGGGCGGCGGGTGGACCCCCGCGGTCGGCCCGGGCGGCGGTCGAAAAACCGCAAGGGGGCCCGCGGGAGACCAAGGAGGAAACGGCACGCGGCGGGGTCGCGCTCGCCGCCGGGCGATGCCGTGTCAGCGGGGAAGAGCCGTGACGTGTAAACGGAATCTCATTACACGCACCCCCCCTCCTCGCCCCCCCCCTTCCCTCCCGACTTCCCTCCCGACTTCCTCTAACAATGGGCGGCTCCCATCCGCGCTCAGAGGCAAGCCGAGTTAGCCCGTTGGCCCAACATGCCAGAGAACGAAAGGAAAATGAATTTTTTTTAGAGACGGGGGGCGGGGGGTTGGGGGGGGGGGGGGCTCAGGCATCTATCATTCACACTGACAACTCACCGCGCGTCACCTGCGAATCTTATTTGTTTTAACAGATGATTTTTCTTTTTTTTTTTAAAGAAAAGAGTCTTGTGTATCCACGGTCTGAGGCGACTTACTCCCGCCCACAGCAACACTCCAGCCAATGAGCAGGTGAACTTCCAAACCGGTATAACAGGAAGAGGAAGCGGGAGGCCATTTTGTGCTCCTCTCAAGTTATAATGGCACCCAGGGCTCTCCCATGGCTGCTGTCAAATCTCATCATGGATCATAAACTTCTGTCAAAAGTGATCACCTGACCCGGACCGTTTCATGAACTATGGGCCCCAGGGTTCTGTGGAAGCTTAGGCGTCTGGAGTGTTTTATTAGCTACAACACACCATTATTTCCATATTTTGCATCACAACTGCGAACGTTTGCCTGAAATATGCTGACAGCGGCGAGAATATGATTGGGTGGCCAAATGGAAATTCTGAAAATCCCTTTATCTTCAATTTTTTTATTTTTAGTTTCTTATTTTTCCTCTTTAAATTGTACCCAAGGGAGAGGTGACCAAGACCGAGGCCAGATCGCGGGTCAGACAGACTGACGAAGCATGAACAATAAACACTTTCTGTAAAAAGTAAATGCATTTAAAAAAGACAACTGCAGGAAAGTTCTTGCAGTTAATGGCTCTTCTCCTTCTCCTTACCCAACACCATTGGAGGAATAGGGATATCATGGCCTAGAATCAATACACCACAAAGTAACAGCAAAGAATCAGGACCAAGGGCCCTTTCTTTTCTGGGGTTTTACCAATTTGCTTCTTGATTATTTTTCAAAAGAAATGTAAAAAAAAAAAAAAAAAACTGAAGAAATCCCAAAAGTTTTTAAAAACAGGTTGTGTTTACAGAGGCTTTGAAAACCTGCACTAGTTGGAAATATATAGGTAGATAATTAGATGGACAGACAGACAGACAGAGAGATAGGTAGATAGATAGATAGATAGACAGACAGATAGATACAGTAGACAGACAGACAGATAGATAGATAGATAGATAGATAGATAGATAGATAGACCTTTATTGTTTCTATATTCAGAAATGTGCCTGGATCACTATATTTCCAGAGTCTATGCAATTGCAATTTAAAGTACATCGTGGTCAATAATTTACGACAACGTGAATAAAAATACAGACTCGTGGTCACTGTGTAAAGAGATCATGAGTCACCGCCTGACATCTTATTTCACCATCATTTCCATATGAGAATCCAGGTCTCCCGTGCAGGACCCGGTCAATATATATAAAACAATGCACATATATTTGCACGAAAATGATATGACTTATTCAAGTAATGACTTATTTAAGCAGTCTGTGGGCAGGATGGTTTCTTGGACCTGATGGAAGCGTGGCGGCAATATCGCTGCATTATCTGGTTACTTTGAGAAATAATAAGACTGCGAAGCCGCTCCTGCAGATGGTGATTTATCCCCCTGTTCCTGTGAGCTAAAGTGCTGAGCCAGTGCTCCTAGTCGCCGGAAATGCAATTTTGGTGACAGGCATCACCTCCCAAAATGGAGCTGCCTGGTTATGCGTCGGGACAAACGGCGGAGTCCTGCTCTGTGAGCGCACGTCCCACAGCCAAAAATAACAGTCTGCTGACACACATATATACACAACAAGGCCCAGTTCCGTTCCTCTGTGTGAGCAGCGGAGCAGCTAAGTTCAACAAATATTGCCTCTCAAGAGCCGCTGCCTGTTAATTTAATGCGTGCAAGCCTACCGCCACACATTGGCTTTACAACCTAAATATACAGCAAGTCCCAGAATACTCTTATCCTTAGAAAGAGCAAGTCTCCCAATCCCCCCTCCCCACATTGCCTTCTCCCAAGCCCGCCTCCCCACATTGCCTTCTCCCAACTCCCCCTCCCCACATTGCCTTCTCCCAACCCCCCCTCCCCACATTACATTCCCCCAACCGCCCCCCACATTACATTCTCCCAACCCCCCCTCCCCACATTGCCTTCTCCCAAGGCCCCCCCCCACATTGCCTTCTCCCAAGCCCCCCCCCCCCACATTGCCTTCTCCCAAGGCCCCCCCCCACATTGCCTTCCCCCAAGCCCCCCCCCCCACATTGCCTTCTCCCAAGCCCCCCCCCCATCATTTTCCTCACTACACTGTGTTGTTGTAACTTAAAAAAATCTTTCGATCTGATATGCTTCAGAGGTCTTGCCACCCGTTTGTTGTCGAAATCACCCAGCGCCCCTAACACGGCTCTTCCTTTCCCTGAACCGAGGGACCGGGGCCATGTTTTTTGTCAAGACTGCCTGAGGTGGAACAACACTGCTCTGGCCTCGAGGGACCCTTGAGTGTAGCGCTTACACGGCTCGTCGAGCCAAAATGGCGGGCCTGTCAAAGTGTGGCCGTATCTAAAATCTGCTCGGTTCGGGGTCGTTGTGGCGCGGAGTGAATGACTCTCCGGGCAGCCGTGGTTGTTAGGACGTACAGGTTTAAAATTTAAAGGGGAAGCGTGGACGGACAAACAGCTAGACTATGGGACTTTGGGAATACACTCACGGACTCGGCACGTGAAGCGAAAACCGCTCGGTGGTGGACGTTTTATTTCATTAACAGTCCAACGCGTGAACCGTGTAGCTCCTGCTGCACCTCACTCTCTCCATAGAAACTACACTTTCACCTGTCTATGTGCTGGTCTCTTTACCAATCACAGTGCGGTGTTTACCATTCTAAAATTTAAACAAATCCTAACATGGGGCTAGTTCACCATAGTGGTCTGTGCAAACTGTAATGTGGTCAATAATGTGAGGCTCATTTTGGAGGTAGATGCAAAATGCAGAACTGCAAAATGGGCATGCGCTGCATAACTGATCTCACTTTTTAGCTACACAGTAAAATTTCCAGTGGTAATGCAACACTAATAGAGGACATATGAGTCCAACTGAATTGATTTAACAATTTACTGTATAGCTAAGGAAAACACACCGAAAACTGCCATTGGGTATTCTCCTTTTGGAGAAAGGAAACATTTTTTGGTCACGTTGGCAAGGGAGTTTTATGAACATTATTTAGCTACACAACAGGCTAATACGGATTTTTTAGGCAGCAAGCTAACCAAACTGCCTCATAATCTTGTTTGCCGGAGATGATAGCTAATGAAAAACTTGCCAGGCTGCAAGGTAATTCACTTCAAACTGGGCAATGTTGTCACAGCCCGCTGTTGCCTATGCTGATCTTCATTGGCTGTGATATCTTCAGTCTCCAGGAGTTGCATCAGAAAACACGAGGTGCTGAAATGGGATTCTTAAGAAGCAGAGGACGGCGAGAATCAGCCGTCCCTTCATTTTGCAGAAACCTGCTACCCCGCTTGTATCCTATTGGTCACGCTTCAGCGAATCACGATTTTTCTGGGTCAGGGTCCATCTAAATGAACTCGGTGTGAAGGCGACAAAAGGATTCGCTTTGTAAATTTCCACAGTCATCATTTGTGCATGCCTTTGCAGTGAAAGGAATGTTTTTATTCATTTTATTTATTTATTTATTTATTTATTTATTTATTTTTTTACAGGTGAATGTCCCCTCAATTCCGGTTCTAACCGGCATTTCATGACTGTGAATGTTTCTGAATGATTTATTTTTTCTATAAAGGATGAAAAAACGAATAAACAAACAAACAAACAAACAAAAATCAACAACTCTAAAACCTCTTTTGGCAGGGTTCTAAAAAGCTTCATCTTCGGTTGGAACGTCCTGTCGTTGCAGATGTCAAAAGTGGCTCTCGATGTGGACGGCAGGAGGAGCGGTTGCTTAGTAAGGGAAATCGGCCACCAGCGCCGACAGCTCCGTGCACCCACAGCCGAAGAGGTGAAAGGACAAAGGTTAAAGGTTAAACACAGTGTCACCGCCGCCCTAACCACAATTGGCATCCTGTTTCCCAGGGCCCACTTCCCTGCGTCGGGTTAAGCCACTCTGTGTCGAGAGAGGATGTACAATAATTGGAAAATCATGACAAATGAAATAACAGACCGTGAGTATAGTGGGAAAATGAACTGAATTGACAGTGTGGGATAAAGAAGAGAGATGACGAGGGGAGAGAGGTGAGGGAAATGAAAACAGCAGAAAGTTTAAAAACATCGAATTGAGCTCCAGCGCTGAGCAAAAAGAAATGAGGAAAAATGAAATATCCCCACGAGGTAAAAGGTAGGCATGACGTAGAAGTGAGGGATGAATAAGAGAGGGAAAGGAGAGCGAGAGAGAGAGAGAGATGAAAAAGAACGAAATAGAAACAAAGGGTAGGGAGAGGGAGAGAGATGGGAGAGATAATGAGAGGGAGCAAGAGACACAAAGAGGGAATGGGAGAAAGGGAGCAGAGAGAGAGAGCGAGTGAGAAAGAGAGGGGGGAGAGAGTTACAGTCAGTTCATTTTTCAACTGCTCCGCAGTGCTGGGCCTATTTCTGAGAAGACATAGTAAAGAGGAGCCAATTCCGAGTCCAGTAGTACTGGCCTAACGAGGTCTGCCTTTCCAGTTCCTCTCCCGCGATGCATCCTGCTCCTTTCATTATTGGAACCATGGGTTGCCTCCAGCACCCAGAGTACGGGGGGGTGGGGGGTGGGGGGGGGGGGGCATTGTAGCAGCTGCTGTATTCGAAGACCCAAACATCAAACAGAAGGACTACAGCCTTACTGTTATATGGACACTATTAATTATGCAAATGTGTTGTTAACTGCATAACATGGCGTTGCATTTTGATTAATATGCACTAATATTGATTTGACAAGTGCCAAGACTGGCCTGAGAGGCTGTGATAGAAAAATATATTAACCCTTAAAGGAGTGAGATCACAAATATGTGATTAGAATGTTCGTAACTGAACATTCCAATGCTGATGTCGCAATCACAACTGGTAATTGAAAGTACTGGAGTTCTAGAACATTTTGAATAAAAATCTATATTTTTTAAAAACCCAGGAAAAACTACTCAAAGAAATGCGTATCACAGGACCTGCTAAAGTATTGCAATTCATAACCCTCCCTTTTACAGAACACGATGACTTATACCTGCACTCAAGTGACAAAGACCAAATGAAATTGATAGAAGCAGCAATACTTGACAGGCAGCCAGTGTGCATTAGATGGCCTTCATTTCAATGCTATCAATGCTATATCTTAATGGTATTACTGGATGTATTCAGGATACCTCTCACTTTTGTATAAATCTAGAATCGTCTAAAAAAAGATTTCAATGTGGATTGATGTGTTGACAAAACTTTGTCTTATCCAATCATTCATAGACCATGATGTGTGCCTACTCATGTAATCCAAAATCTTAGTAGGTAGTAGTGAATTTATTAAAGTGTAGTTTGCTGGCTCAACATAATCCCCTGTGTTGAAAATTGCTGTCATAATACCCTGATCATCAGAGATCTCTCTGGAGATTGCATAGCAATGCTCACAACACTATAAATAATCTCCCTTAGTTCTTCCAGAATGTGTGGATTGGATATATGCCATTGAGAAGCCACCGAGGCTTAATGATTTGTCTTCACCATTCCTTATTTCAAAATTCATCCAATAATATCTGTGCTATCATCACCTGACCATGTGGCCTTTGTACTGTCAATTCTATTAAAATTTTGTTTAAAAATAAATCTACGTAAATTGAGTCATAAATTGACACTAGCAGCAGGGGATATTTAAAAAATATATATTTTAAATCCATAAACCCAAATCCTGATGCATTTTTGGGAAATTATTTAGATTTTCCAACAATACTGAAATGGCTGTTTTATCTAGTCAGCTTCAGTTTGCACTACTCACAATAAGTATAGAGGAATGGAATGCTGACAGTGAAAGACATACCGTATTGTCTATAAGCAGTCTATAAACATATAAACCTGTCTATAAGCAGTCTATAAACATAAACCTGTCTATAAGCAGTCTATAAACATATAAACATGTCTATAAGCTGTCTATAAACATATAAACCTGTCTATAAGCAGTATATAAACCTATAAACCTTGTCTATACGCAGTCACAATCATTTGGGTGAATAGGCATTTCTGGCATCCTAGCAAGATACCAGCACATGTTTCAGCTAGTTCTTAAATCAGTAAGATGTAATGATTTATAGTCCTTCAGTATACGTTTCTCTTCCCTGCCCCCCCCCCTTCCCCCCTCACAAAAAAGATTTAAAAAAAACTTTTTACTTTTCTGATTTTTACCATTATTTTAAAGGAACTGAAGGTGCTTCTTTACAGCACGTCACATGACTGGCAGAAGTTGTGACCGAAGTTCAGACCCAAGTTCAGTTGTGCCAGCATTTGGGCCAAAGTGGCAAAGCTCCACATCACAATGCTCCACTCCAGAACACTCAGTGGAAAATGCATCTGCAGCCAGAACCTCACAATTCAGCCTGGTTGCTGTTCTGTCCACAGAAATCCCCCTGGCTTAAAAGAAATGAAGGCCTTCCTGCTTGAGCATTGTGATTTAATGAAGCGGTATATCATAGTACACATAGTACACATGTAGTTTCATTGCATTATACTGTACATGCAATTACTGTATATTCAGGTGTCTGGATTTCACAATACAGGCACCTTTCTAGGCAAAAGTGCTTAGTTCTCTCATTGGCTGCCTTTCAATAACACGGTTGTCTTGACAACACCAACACACAGAATTAGACATGACTCCTTGGCACAGTTACGCACTGTATAAATTATCTAATTTGCATTATATACATCCTACTCTACATGTGTACAAACTAAAAAGGATTGAGCAAAAATGCACAAAGTGACTCCACAAGATCAGGGTTGCACAAACATCAGTCTGTTCCCACAGTAAATACCTCAACTCAACCTAGATCTCCTCCTCACTCTGATTGGAAGAACACATTTTGCAATTAGTTCTCAGTTAATGAGAATCTTGTTATCCGAATTTTCATCTTCCCTTGAGTAGAGATAGGAGATAAAAAACAAACATACTGCATGTCTCTCTGTAGTCTGAATAACAAGCTATGAGCGTCAATGAACTTATTATCTGGCAAAACAAACAAACAAAAAAAGACTAACAAACTCCAGTGAACAGCACATAGTGCATTCTGTAAGTATTTGGGCAGTGACATAATTTTTGTTCTGTTGGCCCTTTTTAATCCAGCACACTGGATTTGAAACGAAACAATTATGAGGTTGAAGTGGTGTGACTCAGCTTTAATTTAAGGGTATTTACACTAATTTCCAGTGCTCCATGTAGGAAATATAGCCCTTTTTTAAACAAAGTACCCCCATTTTAGGGGACCAATTGGACAATTGGCTGCTCACTTGTTTCATGGCCAGCTGTGCATTGTTGCATCATTAGTTTAGAGAGTGAGAGGAGAGAGAGAGAGAGAGAGAGAGAGAGAGAGCATGCAATGAATGAGTCATAAGTTAATACTTCACATGAAATCTCTCATGATCCTTGGTGCATGCAGTATGATATGTTTTAGGTCTTAGTGCATGCAGTATGATCTAGAACACAGGTTTACAATTTTGAAAAGAAAAAAAAAACTTACACTTCAAATGGGTTACAATGGTTCAAAAGCAGAAGACAAATAAAACAGAATTACATCAATTTTCACCATATACTGGAATTATTAAGGAAAGTGGCTGCATCCGGGAAATTACTATGATGTATTCTTAAAATCATATTAACTGTTAAAAAGCTTTTTTCATGCATTAAGAATTATGTAATCTGTCTGCATTGACTATTCAAATTCATAACAGCTTCTCCTCCTTGAAACACATATGATTAGGCACAAGAGTCCAACAGTTTTCAATATTTGGTTAAGAATTTTTTCTGAGAATAACAGTGTAAAATTAACTTAAGTTCACATCTACCTTGGGGATGGTGGAATCAGTACAGCATGGAGACAGCTCTGCTATCCCACCCGTGAGCGAGCCACCAGGTGAGCGGGCATCTCAGGTCTACACGACATAAATCGCCCCGTTAACTCTCAGAAGTCAAGCGGCCGCACAGTCGGTCCCCAGGGCCGGATTTTAGGCAGCTCTGCCCCCCCTAAAGCAGTGAACGGGTGGCTGGGATTCACGGCGTGAAGCCTTCCACGGTAAAGGAGCGGCCCTTGGTCCTTATTGCCCTGCCTGGATGTCTGACTCCGAACGCCGCCCGGGAGGCCTCGTTTACACGGCCTGACGGGCTTCTGTTCGGCTGTAAGTTCAAACTTTTATGGAGGAGGATATACAGTCGCCCCTCAACGGAACACAAAGGTCCTTCACGTCTAGTAAAGGGAGGGATGATCAATAATGCACTGAAAGATATAAAATCAACAGGCCTTACATTTGTCCCACAATTAAAAGCATGTTTTGTGCATGGACAGGAGCTAAGAGCTTCGTTAAGGGAAAACCCATAATGCACATCCCAAAACAATTGAAATGTGTGAATGCGTTACTTGGAATATGTTGAGAGCCTTTGAATATAGGTTTAGCCTCAGATCCAGCAAGGTGCTTTCAACAAAATACAAAAAAATTTACACATCTTCTAAGGCTTACCGGAAAGTGTGCGGAATTTGAACTAGTAAGGTAATGTGAGGGGATAAATGCCAGAGTGTTTTGCAACCAGGACCAAGAGCCGTGGAAAAAGATCAAATGAAATTCCAGGCAGATGTAGAAGGTGTGTGCCAAACGTGGGCTCGATCAGTGGATGCTGTCAGAAGTTACTGATGTGTGGAAAGCACATTTAGTGGCAGCAATTATCTAGACTTTCACCTTCGGTGGAAAACTTGAATCCTGATGCCCAAGACAATGCATGCCCTGAATATGTGCCTGATGGAAGAATGATCTGTACAAAAATACACAAGCATGTACACGCACACATACACAAACCCACACACACACAAACCCACACACACGCACACATACACAAACCCACACACACACATACACACACACACACATACACAAACCCACACACACACAAACCCACACACACACATACACACACACACACATACACACACACCTGCACACACACACACACACACACACACACACACATACACACATACACAAACCCACACACACACATACACAAACCCACACGCACACATACACAAACCCACACACACACATACACACACACCTGCACACACACACACACACCTGCACACACACACATACACACACACCTGCACACACGCACACATACACAAACCCACACACACACATACACACATGCAGGCACACACACACACACCTGCACACACTCACACACACACACACAAACCCACACACACACATACACACACACCTGCACACACACACGCACACATACACAAACCCACACACACACATACACACACACCTGCACACACACACGCACACATACACAAACCCACACACACACATACACACACACCTGCACACACACACGCACACAAACACACACACACACACACACACACATACACACATGCACACACACACACACACACACACCTGCACACACTCACACACACACACACACACACACACACACATACACACATGCACACACACACACACACACACACACACTCCTGCACACAATTATGCAAATTTAATGTAAAACTGCCGCGTGCATGCAGCCAGTGTGGCATCAGAAGTTCAGACGCTGATTGTACAAAGTCTGTGATTTACTCATTCCCTCTGTCAGAGGTCACAAGTCGGGTGGCCTTCAAGGATTCCTCCGTCCCTGGAATATTTTGGCCAGCAGTACTATTCATGCAAAGCAATCTTTTGAAGCATGCGCATGAATAATTCATCAGAATCAATTATGAAATATTATTTTGCTCCCATTCTGCTTGTCTTTAACAGTAATAAATATTTGTCCGATCAAGACAGTCATATTTCCAAAAATATGCTTACTTTCAGGCGTCTGCATTAAAAATTGAAAACACGGTAACACAAGCTGGGACAGAACTGGGACAGAACTGGGACATTCATAATGTTTTTTTTGGGGTATTTATTGCATATTCATAGAACAAATGATCTCTATTCATTTTGTAGCTTATGTTTTTGTTTTATCACCCTGGAAATCTATCACTAACAGAGCAGATCTATTACACATACAGATTATCATAAATAATGTGAAAGTACTGCAATGTTTACAATGTCACAGAAAGGCTGTGGAAAATAAGACGACAGCAACAATTTTTTAACGACATTTATTTTATATGGATCCCTGAGCAACACCTTTCCTGGTACCTTGTAAATATGTCCAGGAAACACTTTCATTTTTCCCCCCACAGGAAACTATTGTGTTTGTGACCACACATACCACCAGCACCCAGCAGTCCGCCACCATACCATCATGCACCCTGCTCCTGCTGATGGCTGAAGCTGAGTGAGTGTGATCTTGGTTAGTTCTTCGATGGGAGACCCCCAGGGAAAGATAAGTTGCTGCTGGAAGTGGTGTTGGTGGGCCAGCAGGGGGCAATCTTCCCTCTGGACAAATAAACCACAATGCTCCAGTGCAGCGATGGGGACACTATATTGTATTGATTTCCCAAACTGGCTCTCTCAACCTTCCACCTAATTATCCCCAGATTTAATTGGTTAAAAATGGTTCTCTCCCTCTCCACCTTAACTAATGTGCGGTGAGCATTCGGGTGCAAAATGGCTGCCGTGCATCACCCAGTTGTGTGCTACACATTGGTGGTGGGTGAGGTGAGATCTCTCTCATTACTGTAAAAACACTTTGAGCAGTGGAACAGTGCTATATAGCAATGGAACAGTTATATATAGATGCAATAATTCATACATACATCTTCAAGGCATTACACAATGTATCATATTGTTTTTCAAAAATGTTTTTAGCTGGCTTGGTTGATGCAGAAAAGACATTTACTTACAAAATAAAAAAATAAAAAATTTCCATCCAATGTGGGGCTGAACATGTCCTATTCCCATGCTAATTTGGAATGGCCAACTATCTAGGCATGTTCATGCATGAACCCCTTTGCCAATTTTGGAGAGAATAAACATCTGTGGTTCCCCTCCAAAACAAGTGGTGTCACTAGTCTGCTTCTTTAAACACCACAGAAACACTAGGCTCACATAGAGCGGAGCTGGAGGAAGACTTTTCATATGTAGGCTTTGACATGCAGTCCACAGGCACCTGATCGACCAGCAGGGTCACTAGTGAGCAATGAAATGCGGACCCCTGACTGATCCAATCCTCACGTACCCTGGGCAATGCAGTTGGCAATTGCGCTTTATCCTATGGAGCTACCAGTCGCAACGGGCGCTGACACTGTTCAGGTTCAATCTGAGACCGTGGGGCTCATCCGTGTACCACAGTGTGGTGCCTTAGCCGAATGAGCCACCCAGTAGCCTATGAAAGACAGATATTGAGTGTTTGTTTTGTTGAATGCTGGAACCACGTCATTGTCGAGAGCTTTTTTTTCCTGCAGGGATGGTGTTCTCTTTTTGAATAGGTTGGAATAGACTCATCATTATCTCCCACCATATTATAGGAAAGTGAGAAAATTGCATTTGAAGAGTCAATGGATTTTTCTTTCATCTTTTGGGGCGATTTTCCCCTTCAAAAGTAAGACCAAAAAAGTTGAGTAAAGAAAAAATATATAATTTTAGTCCCAAGCATCAGTTATCATTTATAATCCAATTTAGATTCTTTGGACTGAATGTATTTGGTTTGTTTGCTATCATATTTCAATCTGGATCAATGGTTTTTAGGAGAATGAAAGAACACACCGTAAAATCAACCAGAAATTAACCAGTAGCCTCAAGGTCTTTGAAGCCTAATTTCCAGGTATTAAAACTTATGGAAGGATGAAACACGAAAACACAATTTCTGTTAAGTTAAAGGCAGAGACGATGGAAACATTATAAAATTGGATAATATTTCAATCCATTTCATAGCCTGGAGAAACACATTAAAGGAACATGGGTTCTTATATTGTTTGAACTAGTATACTTCTAAAACAATAAATAAATAAATAAATGACTGCCTACTGAAACATATTTGAGAATGGTAAATGGACAGCATATATATAGTGCTTTTATCCAAAGCGCTTTACAATTGATGCCTCTCATTCACCCATTCACACACACACTCACACGCCAATGGTGAAAGGCTGCCATGCAAGGTACCAATCAGCTCGTTGGGAGCAATTAGGGGTTAGGTGTCTTGCTCAGGGACACTTCGACACGCCCAGGGCGGGGGATCGAACCGGCAACCCTCCGACTGCCACACAACCGCTCTTACCTCCTGAGCTATGTCGCCCCCTAGAAGAAGAGCAGAGAAGAGTACGGGTATACTCCACCAACTGGTGAAGAGAGCACACGCACCTGGGTTGCGTTAACTGATCAGGCCAGGTGCTTAAAAGGTGTGGGGCGCTCCACGGTTCGGGGCCGAGACCGGGAACTCACGCCGAGAGAGCGTCTGTTTTTGAGTTCGGTCTGCCCGAGCGCGCAAGACGAAGAGAGAAACCGGTCAGCTGAAAAATTTGGCCCACCACGAGCGGTGAGCTGAAAAGCGTTCGCTCTGCTTAAATTTCTTTTGTCTCTGTTGTTTTAGCTCATTGTTTTTTCCCCAGAACCTGTAAGGGGGAAGGGTGAAGGTGTTTAATTTATTTCATTTTGTGTTGGTATGGGTGCTCTCTCTCTCTCTCTCTCTCTCTCTCTTTCTCTCTCTCTCTCTCTCTCTCTCCATGCGGCAACCAACGGTGCACTCCCAGAACTGCCGCATCTCCCTCTCAGGGGTGTCACACCGGTGTGTAACACTGTTTTCATTTTTTTGTGCAAACAAACAAAGGGGTACCTCTTTTTCCGTCACAGTTTAAATGACTGACACTTTGTCGCCAATCCCTCAAGCTGAGGGTACGTGCTGGAGATTTGCCTGTTTCCAATTATTCAGGAGACGTGACAGGAAGGTAAGCCGCCTGTACCCGTTTCCTGATAAACCCTCTCAGGCAGTGACATCAGCAATGTCTGCTGATCCTGTGTGCTACCTCAATCCATCCAGGATTCGCCTCCCTGTCCCAGATTTTGATTAACAGGTAGGTTTTTGATCCAGGATCAGGCCTTGCGCACACACTGAACAGGGCAAGGTATAATTGCTCCATTCGACTAGTCTGGCCTGGCCCGGCCTATTTAATTTGCTTTGCATAGCATGACATCACTGCTCTTATCCAGAGTGGCTTGCATAGTTTTTTTTGTAATACTCTGTATATTTTATTTTTTAAAGGAGAGCAGACAGCATACCCTCATTTCATAGTTTTTTTTCCCTGTTTTTCAGACAGGTATAAAACAGAGAGGCCAACAGGTCGAGAAGAGACCACAACACAAAGGGGGGTTTGATGCCACAGTGGGGATGAATGCCCCCCCCCCCCCCAGCCCCCTCCCAGCCCCCAGCCCCCGCCCCCGCCCCCGCCCCTCGCTGCCCAGCACAGGAAACCCCACACAGGGCTTGATAAGAACCAGCCACCTCGCAGTTAGTGAAACAAGCCCCGCCCATTTTTAATATTTTAAAAACAGCTGGAATACACGGACGCAGTTCAGGTTAAGTAGCCTACCTTGCTCAGTACCCTACAAACCTTGTTGCGGCGCATAAAATATGGATGGAGAACGCACAAATTCTGCCTTTTTAATCTTAAACACTTCTTCCTTGTGCTTCTCCCTGGGGGAGGGTTAGCAGTGACTAGCGGAGAGGCTAATATCTCGCTGTCAGCACCTGGTAACCCATGGCCGTGGGTGCTTGTTCATTATCGGTAAGGAGAGATGCAGCAGCAGCAGCAGCAGCCTGAAGAAGTCTTCCTGCCCTACGCCCACCCTGTCTCTGGTAAGATGAGCTGAACGGCGTCCTGCTACTGCACACTCCCACGCACAGTTACCTGAGGACGGTTCCGAGACTTGAGCCTGCAACCACCCATTAAATGTCAATTCTTCTTCGCTGCGTCGGCCCCAGCGAGACGTGGAGCTTTATGCTTAAAAGCACAGATCGTGTCCGTTGAAACAGAACTCTTAATCAGGTGAAATTGCACTTGTCACTGAGGATGGATACATTAAGCCTATTAGCATGCAGGGAGAATAAATTGATGTATCACAGGATGTGACATTTGATGAGGTTTGCTCATCTCTGGGGAGGTCCCCTGCTGGACTTCATGTATATATCATGTCACTCTAAATGAAATCAGAAAGGGTTCTGTGGACAGAAAAAAAACATATTATTATTCAAGATGTTATTGTCATTCTTGATCTTATTTAAAAACACTCTGTTGCATGAACAAGGTAATTGATAAGACAAAGGGCAAGTAAACATTAATTTAATCTTTACAAAAAAAGGTGAATTTATTTATTATGCTAGCATTATGCTAGCAAGATCACAGTATACAATAACAAGGTGAGTAGTTTTACTCTGATAATGTTAAGAGTAAGTAAAAGAGTAAAATTAATTATTAAGGGGATACTCCTATATGCTTTATTAGGGTTTATTAACACAATTATTTCAGTTATCAGTGAATATTTTATTGTGTTATTCAAAAACATGATGCTAGTGTTTTTTTCTGAATGACTTTGAGAATTAATTGTTTTAAACATAATGAAACATCCCTTTCCATCCTCACACAGGCCCACTTGTTTGCGAATCGATAGCCAAAAAGGAGTGTATTGATGACATTTGCTTGAAACTTTACATTCCAATAGGATTGGTTCTACTGATTAAAACCAGCGAGCAAAGCAATAATAATACCTTCATAATTATACAACTATAAATATGCGTTGTTTATTTCGTTTTTTAATCACAGGATCAGTAAAATACCTCTGGTCTAATAATACCTAATGATTCACATTCTCTGTGGAAACACAGAGGGCCATAACACTTCGTACTCAATTCAGATAATTACATATAATAGTATCCTGTCTCTGCCAGACAAACAAAAGGTAAGTGCGCTTAAAAGTCTTTAAACACTACTGCAAATTAATGACTTTATGGCCCAAGCCTGTCCCCATATTTTTGGTTGAAACCAGACGAGTTGCCCTTTGGTTAGATTTAGGTGACGGTGTGGTAACAATGAAGAGTGATTTTTTAAATAATAATTACTTTAATTATCTGAAAAATGTACCTCAGTACTCTGTAAAGGAAAGGATACATATGCAGTTTAAAGCATAATTAGCTGGACACCATTTTGATTCCCAGTCTCTCTAAAGCTAATGTCTGGACTGTGCATTCTCACCATTCAACTCCATTCAACGCTGTGGATACAGCAGGTGTCATTATTAAAATTGTGAAACTAATTATTTCTTGCACCGCCCGATGGGTGATTTTCTGTTTGAAAGGTTTGCTGGAATGAATTCCCCACAAGCTCGCTCTCTTGGGCTGTGTAATGTCTTAACTTTCTTTTGTCTGCGCTCAGTCTGCGAGAGTTCTTGAAATTGGGTCACAATGAAGATTTATATTTGTCTTCCCTCAGCAAAACGCAAAGTTTTCTCCCCTCTTTTCTGAGAAAAATAATAAAAAATAAAGAAAATAACACAAGCGATAGAAGGAAAGGAGCACATGTGATGTGCTCAAAAGTTGTCTGGCCAGCAAAGTTCAGGAAGAAGTATAAACGCCTGAAAAAAAAGCCCTCTTGTGAGTCTCCCTGTATGAAAAATGTGTAGGCCTATATATTGCAGAGGCATACATTGAAACAAGCAAAAACGGCTTTCTTACTAACATCAGTTTTTAGCCATACCTCATTGTGCATTTTGATTGGTTTCAATGGAACATGCAGAGCATGTTAGGAATAATGGAGAATGGCTTTGGTGTGGAACGGTAATGTCTGTGAGACATGGTACTGCAGGTAATCTAGGTTCAGTGCTTTTCGTGGAGTGTAATGTGTCAGAGACTGAGGACGTTGGGCAGCAGGATTTCATGGCGCTCTGGGACGCCAGACTGCAGACGAATAACCAGGAAGAATAACCAGCCCAGCACAATATTTGATTATAGCAATAATTACAACTAGAAATAAAAACACGGCCATTTAATTGAAGGCACTTTTTGACCAATCAGGCAATGCAATTAAACAAGCTATTTTTCCCCACGAAAGAAATTGAATTAAACAGAAACAAAGAAAAAAAAAAAGTTCTACCCAATGCTCTGTACGGGCATTTGATGAAGAGGAATAGTGGAATCTTTTATGCCCCCCCCCAACCCCCCCCCACACACACACACACACACACACACATTTTCCTGTGTCATGGGGTGTTCTTATCCGGACAGGAACACAAATGGGCTCAGAAATCTTCCGAGTGATAATTTTTTTTCTCTCAATTCACCAGAATGGTGTCTGCCTTGCCTGTCTGGTCTTAGACAGGGCAGAAAAATGAGAAAAGGCCCCCCTGCAGAGGGGCTCGGTCAGATCAGCGTGTCGATGGGAGAGTCACTCAGGCCTGCCCCATTCTTCTGAGACCTGGCAACAAAAAAAAAAATAATTTTAATTTTAATGTTCATCTTTATGATACAAGTGTCTTGGATGACAGAAACATGCTGCAGTGAAAAATAGTTATTTTTACTGAATGTCCCTTTCCTGCCTCTCACCCAGTGCATGCTGGGATAGGCTCCAGCACCCCCAGCGACCCTGACCATGATAAGCGGGTATAGATAATGGATGGATGGACGGATGAATGTCCCTTACAGTTTTGGTTTCGGCATATTAAGATATGGAGTGAAGTTCTTGAGATTAAGACCACCAGA
>CM077284.1:6072679-6395179 GCA_039654925.1 Anguilla pacifica
CTACTTCTACAGCCTGGTCTCGTTCCCAACTCATATCATATATTGATGGTTGGGAAGAAGTCTTTGGCGTCACTATGCCGACACAGAAGGAGTCCTTTGGTGTCACTTCTGGACACAATAGGTATCCCCATATTCTTCAATATAAGCCCTTAGCGTCTTTATGTTGATGTCAAGGGTGTTATATCAACATTGAGGGTAAACTGGAACAGTCTATCTTCTTAGATGTTAACATAACAGAAATTACAATCTAAATGTAAATGTAATGATTTCATAATGTTAAACATCTTTTATTTGCATTTCATTATTCATGAACTAGAAAGACATACCTTTCCCCCATCCCATTTGCCCATTTACCAACATAAAGAAATCAACGGTTTCTCTTGAAGTCTATGGGCCTCCATACACCTAGAGCATCCAGAATTGACATCAAAGAACTGCATCGTTGTCGAGGGCCTCTGCCAAAATTTCTATATATGACGAGCTGGGAACAAGACCAGGTTGTACAAGAAGTAAGTTATGTATTAAGCTATTGCAACTTATGTCAAGTTTTATTACAGTATATGACAAGATGAGTTATTGTTTTCCCTCTGTATTTTCTACCAAGTGTTTCTTCTGCATGTAGTGACAAGCTGGGAATGAGACCAAACTCGCATAAACTTTTTTTGTATACACTTATGCAAATTGCTCCCAGTAAGAGTGTCTGCAAAATGTACTACATTGTAATGTAATGCAAACTAGTGTATTGTTTGAATGCTGTCTTGTGTTGTTCTTGCTTATTGTATTGCGCGCGTGTAGAGCTTAGAGAATAGACCCTACAGGACTACAGCATGTAAGAATTTGGATTTTTTCCTGCAGGAAGGAAAAAAGTTTTTAAAAAAAAAAGACTCCATTCATTTTCAAAACCTGTGACCAGAATATTTAGGACAATCTTTTTTTAGTAAGAGTGGGTAAAGGTGATGTAGAATTACGATAACCTGAACTGTATGCTTTGGTGCTAGGCAGCATACAGTACCTCGGAGTCTGTGCCTGGCTCCAGCACAAAGTTGGCCAAAGAACCATGGATTGCTTGGATTACTTAGTTGGATTACTAATTTATTAAGTCACTGAAGCATTCAGTAATATGTTTTCTTTTATATTCCATTACATGTAATTCATTTGCTATCGCGCTATATGTACCCTAACATCAACTTATTTAAATGTTTAGTGTAGCGTCGGCATGGCGACAGAGGAGAAGACACGGAGGCGGGTACGTAGCACCTCGGCCGCTGAATCGTCGGTCTCAAACGAACGGGCGGGACTGGATCGGGCGCCCGTGGCCGCTGCCCGGAAACGGCCGGCGTCCGTTTCCCCGAAACGGCGGCTAATATCCGCGCGGGAAGCGCAGGTGCCGCCGCTTCCTGGCGGCTGTCGTCCGGGGCGACGCTCGCGAGGCGGTTTTTTTTTTTTAAACGGTCCCGGCGAGAGCGCCGCTGCTGATGGCGTTCGTCTGTTCCCCGTCCCCCTGCCTCCTCGCGCCGCGCCGCTGGCAGTTAATTTTGAGTGATTAGGGCGGGATTAGCGGGAGCGCACGGAGAGACGCGCACCCAGCAATCTGGCGCTCTGACAAGGGGCTTTATCTGCCATCCTGCACCGAGCACACAGTCCTAAGCCCGCTGCTTTGCGTGTGTGTGTGTGTGTGTGTGTGTATGTGTGTGTCAGTGTGTGTGTGTGTGTGTGTATGTGTGTGCATGTGGCTTTATCTTCCTCTGCACCGAGCACACAGTCCTAAGCCCGCTGCTTTGTGTGTGTGTGTATATGTGTGTGTGTGCATGCGTGTGTGTCTGTGTGTGTGTGTGTGTGTGTGTGTGTGTGTATGTGTGTGTACATGTATGCATGTGGCTTTATCTTCCATTCTGCACCGAGCACAATCCTAAGCCTGCTGCTTTGTGTGTGTGTGTGTGTGTGTGTATGTGAGATAGAGAGTGTGTGCGTGTGTTTGTGTGTGTACATGTGTGCATGTGGCTTTATCTTCCTCTGCACTGAGCACAATCCCAAGCCTGCCGCTTTCTTTACTGTGTGTTTGTGTTTCTGTATGTGTGTGCGTCTGTGTGTGTACATGTGTGCATGTGGCTTTATCTTCCATTCTGCACCGAGCACAATCCAAGCCAGCTCCTTTTTGTGTGTGTGTGTGTGTGGGAGTATCTGTGTCTGTATATACATGTGTGTGAGTGTGTGTGTGTACGTGCATGTGTATCTCTGTGTGTATACATGTGTGCGTGTGTACGTTTGTGTTCATATCCTCACATGTATGATTGCATATAACCAAGAAAACTATAGATTCAACGTAGGACAGTGAATCATCAACGCTGAATTAGAAGCATCCAGGAAGTATGCCTAGCCTATATTTATTATCAAAAAAAGACACACTGCATCTCAATGGATATCCAAGCAGAACCATGTATCCTGTAGTTTGGTCACTGGACATAGTGAATTGAACATAAAATGTTTTTTTTTAAACCAACCATATGGTGAAGTTACAATGTATTCCTTTTTCTTGTAAGACTGCCAAGATTACGCATTTTCTAATAACATACAAACACTTGGATTAAATCCCTAAACACAGTAATTAGGAAGTTAATTACTGTAATTATTTTGCCTTGACCACTTTCTTGTTGTCTGCTAAAATTATACGTACGGGTGCCATTTTACTGTCATAAATATTTCGCCTCTCCTTATCCCTTTATCGGGCGAAGATTTCATATCTTTCCTTACATCTGACCTTTGGAAAAAAAAAGATGTGGGCAGATTCTGGTGAAATGAATATTTATACTTGAAGTTTTTAAATATAAAAAAAAATAAAAAAGAGAGAGAGAGGGCTCTGAAAAACTGAATGCAACTGCACTGCTGAATTCCTCTGACACCCCCACCACAATCAATGCCACAAAAGAGCAAGACAAAACAAAATAACAAAAATAAACAACAACATAATAATGTTCTATTTTCGATACAGCTGTAAAAAAAAATTAATTAGGAATATCAATCAGGCCGGCCACATGTTTAATACGTATTGACTGGGCAAGCCACATAAAAAATGTTTGTCTGTGTGCGTGCGTGTGTGTGTGTGTGTGTGTGTGTGTATGCGTGCGCGTGTGTGCGCATGTGTGTGTATATGCGTGTGTGTGTGTGTGTGCCAGTGTCTACTTGTGCATTATGCCTGTGTTCGCGTGTGCTTGTTCGTGTATGTGTACGTGTGTATGTGTGTGTGTGTGTGTGTGCGCGTGTGTATGTGTGTGCGTGTGTGTGCGTGTGTATGTGTGTTTGTGTGTGTGTATGTTCGTATGTGTGTGCGTATGTATTAGTGTCTGTTCATATACAGAGCTGACTATAAGGACACAAGATAGCTTTGAAGGGGAAAAAAAATCCATCACTTTGTATTACTATCTCTTCTATCCCTATTTCATTTGACGACTTTGGATTGAAATCTTTGCAACCTGCAAAGATTAAAATACAAACGCTGCACTGACACAGTTCAACAGTAGACAAGCTGTGGAGACAAGTATTCCACAGTGAAGAAAATCATTCTACAGCACTACACCATCGCAAGTACCCTACAGGATGCGACATGTGTCTTCTACACACCTCTTGAAAAAAAAAAAATTCTTGTGTAAGAAGAAAGAGCTGTGTGGTTCTCTTCTCTTACTGATGCAAGTTTAATGTATGGATCTACAGTCCCACAAGAGCGGCTGTATCAGATCTGTAGGTTACCCTGAGGAGGGCCATGGGTGGGCCATATCTGTGAGCATGTGCGGCCTGGTTTCTTTTTTTCATATTTCAATCCTTGTCCATGTACCGTTCTGCATGGAATTTTCATGTCCTCACCATGTGTTCGCATTCTTCCCAGTTGTACTCCCACAGTCCAGAAAATCGCTTGGAGGTTTGAGTGCGTGTGTGCGCCCTGAGATGGATTGGCGATCATGTCCAGGGTGTATTTCCTGCCTCTCACCCACTGCATGCTGGGGGATAGGCTCCAGCCGCCCAGCCACCCTGGGCCTGGAATAAACGGGTTAGGGAATGGATGGAATGCACAGATGCCTCGTGTGCATGTGCTCTTTCACAGTGATTTTCTCAGTGTTCGGGATTGCGCTGGCTCGTATGTTAAACGCTTACATGCGTGTGCCATGACAGCAGATGCTAAGTAATAAAATTACCAGGGCGTGGTTTATAACGGGCTTTCATCTTTTCGCATAAACGGTCGTAAATTCTTACGAGCGATGTCACGGTGCTGGCGATGGTCCCGTGTAAGCCAAACAGGGAGCATAAATGTGCATGAATAACATGAAGTCCCCTGTAAATCCAAACACATTAAATATGTCCTGATGTTACAGGGACATAGTGATTAAAATTGAGGAGCAGGACATAAGTAATATAAGTAATAAGCAGGGTAAATAAATCCCATAAGTAGCAAGCAGGGCAAACAAATTCAAGCCCGTGAAAGTGGAAGGGCAAGCACATAATAAATTTTAAAGTTCTGAAAAGACTTTTTAAATTTAAAGAACCATGCGTGAGAACCATGTTTGAAGTGAGAACCAAGCTAGTACAGTATATACTACGACCAAATGCAATAACACACACTAAAAATAAATAAATTAATAAATAAATAAATACATTGCACTACCATTGCTGTACAGTAGCTATGTAGTTTGCACACTATTTAAGTATGAGATACATTCTAGCTAAGTAGCGCTAGCCTGCACACATCGGTATTCAATAGCTAACTGGCTATTTTATGACATGGATCTGCAACCAAAATGCTGGTCTTTGTGTAAATGCAAATTGTGTTGACTATGAAAACACACATATGACCTCAGTGTTGGTTTATATAAGATCATCATAAGTACATTGTTTAATAAATAAATTATTTCATTTTATAAATGCGATGAATAATCAGATGCAAATTTATCTTGTGAATTTTTAGACAAATTCCATCTGAAGTTTTCAACTGTGGTAAAAAGAAGTATTTCCCTGTCTGAGAACAGGTCACCAGCTGACCCATCTCCATACACAGTGCCAGAACAGAGGCCTCGGCCTCATTCACATCGACATATGCTTGACAGGATAATCCAACACTGCAGACAACATAATGAGTCTAAAGTTGCGTGCGTCTAGTTGCCATGGTTATCAGCATTCTGCTACCTTCCCTTTCCGTCCTTTCGTGAAAGAATTGATTTGGAGATGCGCGTGTTTTTTTTTTTTTTTTTTGCCTACAGCATTTGTGCCCTGAGAACGGTTAAAGGTTCAAATGAAATGCAGAAGAAAAATAAAGTAAATGAAAAGTGCAGTGAGAGAGCAGGAAGTGTGTTGGATATCTCTGTCTGACCGAACGACTTTTGTGGCCTTACCTCACCCCGGAGCAGTCGGTGTCTGGAGGCTCGCTGATTCCACTTCCTGTGCGGCCTGCAAGTCTCCCGACATCGTCTACCTCAACCACACCGCTTCCCTGCCCCCCCCCCATCTGTCTGATATCTCCGGTCTTACGCAATCTCTCTCTTACACCCAAAATTCTCTCTCTTTCTCTCTCTCATTCCTGTGTTTTTCATGCCTTTCATTACCTCTGCCTGGTGTCTAATGAACTTCCTGTGTTTACTATAATAGATGTAGCAAATTGGAATCTGAGTGTGACTTTCTTATGTTCTATTGTCTACTGCCATGTTGCCATCTGACAAGTGTTACTTAGATTAGATACAACGTTTGGTAGCTAAATTAATAGCATGAAACGTTATCTCACATAGAAAAAACTGGTTTAATTTAAGCTTTGTAAACATTGCTCTTTATTTTGTGGCACTACATGTTGTTCAATGGGTCCTTAACATCTGCACAACTAAAAAAAAAAAAAAAAAATCCATCAGATCCAGCTGAAATTGCATTTCATTGATTTCATCTTCACATGACACCCAAACAAGAATCATAATGCAGAAATATTATAAGCATTATCAGATACAAAGGACAAACAGGATTCTCTCTCAGAGTGCTCATAGACCTGGTGTTTGTTTCCATCATCAGCAGTGATGCTCTTCTTGTAAATGTTCAGCACTGGGGAACAGATTTTTCTTCAAGACGCCAGTGTCATTTTGAAAGGCAGGGAACAAAACAAAAAAAAACGTTATCTGCGATGGCAAATATGTCTAAATGAAATATTTTGACATTCGGATACAATAATATCTGGGAGACAACTCGAGGAAATTTCAGCAAATGAAACTCTTTTCCTCTGTGGAACTTTAAAAAAACAATTATTCCCCAGACTTACTCAGAGCGTCACTCCGAAGTTTTCCTGACAGCACTTACGTTCTGTATGCCTACATCAAATCTCTATTACTGTCCTTCATAAAACACACCGGTGTGTGTTTTTCTCCGCCTTCCGGGGAGACCGTTTTCAGAAACAGCTGCTGGAATCCACAGATTATACGGAAGAATGCCAGAGGGGTTCGAGTTAATAAATAGGACGGCCATTTTCTTTCAGACGGCTGAAGTATGAATGCAAAAGGAAATAAAGAGAAAATCCACGATGGTTTGACTCAAATGAAAAGAAAATAAAAAAATAAAAAAAATGACACTCTGCCTCAGCAAGAGCCAACAAACAGGCACTGGCTGTGCTGCAATAACTAGCCGAGCTTACTGTACGTTTCTTGAGGGAAAAGTGTAGCACAAGTTATGTAAATGGACTGCATTTATATATCGCTTTTATCCACAGTGCTTGACAATTGATGCCTCTCATTCACCCATTCACACACACACACACACTCACACTCACACACACCAATGGTGGAAGGCTGCCATGCAAGGTACCAATCAGCTCATTGGGAGCAATTAGGGGTCAGGTGTCTTGCTCAGGGACGCTTCGACACGCCCAGGCCGGGGGATCGAACCGGCAACCCTCCGACTGCCAGACAACCGCTCTTACCTCCTGAGCTATGTCGCCCCGCGAGCACCCCCGCGTTCTAAGTTATGTAATAGTAGAACAAGGGGGGGGGGGGGGGGGGTGAAAGAATTATCTGGTCTGTTTTAAAAAGGATGGGGGATGGGGGGATGGGGGGATGGGGGGGGGGCTGGGGGGGAGTGGTGAATGTGCGCATTCAAGACAGATGCTTGCTAAACCAGAAAGTCTTCTGAACAGTTTTTTTTTTTTAGTTGTTTTTTTCAGTCAGTGCTAAAGCTTAAACTTTAGAAATTAACCTTGTGCCTTGTAGGCTGGTATTACCATATTAATATTAATGCAAGGCCTCATCACAGCTAGCCTGATCAATAACGTTCCTCCATGAACTGCCTGCAGTCGTTTTTTTTCTGGCAGAATTGCAATTTCTTACCAAAGCTCGCAAATTATAAATGTGCTACTACAGACTAGAGACTACAGACTAGGCCTGTATTAGCATATTGACAGTTTAAACAAATTAAGAAAAAAAAGTGCGCCTTAAAAAAACACTTAATTTTTTGAATAGTGCAGCATTGCAGCAAAGGTATTGTCGTATTACACAGGAGCATTCTGCAGTATTCTCTCTCAAGGTGCGCTCATAATTCAGGTGCATCTGAGTGTGTTTCCAGTTTGAACCTCGTATTTGTTATTTAATAATAAATAAATAAAATAAATAAATAAACAAAAACCTTGAGGCAGCTGAGGTATGCCCTGAGAGTACTCTGCCTACAGCTGCATACCTTGAGTGAGAATCCTCACTGCTAATATGTATTGTATATCATACATAATACAAAGCCTCAATTGCATTTTAAAAATTTTTTTATAAGTCATAAGCATAATTTGCTTTCTGTATCCTCTTTCACTCCCCTTTCTTTTCTTTCCCTTGAATTTTGTACTTTTTTTTTTTACCTCTTCACTGATTCAAACGCCACAATCAAATCAGCTAATAAGGCTGACTGTGCATTGGCAAAACAAGCTCACAACCCAGCAAAAGCATACATCTCATAAAATACATAACTGTGTTTTTGTTATTAAATAGTTTTTTCAGATATAGATTTCAACCTGATTTTTGACGTGTGCAGTACGTTATCTGAGCAGTGATGGCACTCTAGGCCCAGTATAAGCCAATATTGGATTTCCACCAGTAATGCTTATACAATTCTAGCCAGCAGCTGTATCACTGCTCACCCACTTGCAATATTAGCTCATTAGTGCAAAGAAGCTCAGTGGTCCAGAAATAATATACAATGCTGTTCATAAGTATTTGGACAGTGACTCAATTTGTGTTGTTTTTGGCTCTGCACTCCGGCACACTGGATTTGAAATGAAACAATGGCTACGTGGTTAAAGCAAAAACTGCCAGCTTTGATTTCATGTGTATTTACATCCATACTGGCTGAATTGTTTAGGATCGCAGGCCCTTTTTATACATGGTGCCCCCATTTTAGGGTTGAGGGATCCCTGGGTATGGACTAATAAACTAAAGCTGACAGTCTGCGCTTTAACCTCATATCTGTTGTTTCGTTTTAAAAACAAGGTGCAGCCATAGAGAGCCAAGACAACAATAATTGTATCGCAGTCAAAACACATAAGGACTGCACAGGTCGTTTTTTTAAATAACAGATTGACAGATGTTGAACTTGACAACTTAACACACACATGCTCCTTCTTGGTCTGCACCTGTGAAACACATTTAGAGAAAGCACATGGGTGTTTTAGTGAAAATCCCCTTGGAAATTACATCTAATCATAATGACATTACTCATGTTGTTTGCACCTGGAGATAAAAAAACAAAACAAAGAAAAAACAAACAAAAAAAAACAAACAAAGCAAATATCGTTCAATTAGTACATTATAATATAAATAAGGGAATAGAAAATGCTTAATGAAATGGCGTAGACAGTGTGTCATGACTCATGGTAATGAATGAAAAGCTGTTGAAAGCTCTCTGAAATAACTACAACTGGTCTTCCCTCAAGACTCTGAGTGATTCATAAATCGGAGAGAAACCAGTTCTAGACAAAGAGATGATCTGACAACTAAGAAATGCGGCAACAGCCCCTAGAAAATGGTTAACAATTTAATTATTTCAGAAGGTGGAACCATTCCATTCCAATGTTGATGGTGATTGGTCAGCAGTGTCCACCAGTTCCACAGCTGTCATAGCTGACCAAAGCCAATCAGCATGCAGTTTTTTTTATACCCGGGTACAGATTCCAAACCTACTTCCACTGACAATATTTAATAATCTTCTCATTACAATGTTACTATCAGGTTTGAGTGTGGGTACAGCTAAACCAACTTCATTAAATACTGTAGATTACTATGGTCATTGGAGTATATTATAATGAAATCCTAAATGGCACCATCGGTGTAAAGATTAGAAGGCTGTGATTTACAGGTCGATCAACGTTTCCACTTCAGGCCGGGTTCAGCGATGCATCTGCGTCTCTTATGAATTCATGCTTGCCTTCCATCAGGGAAAATTCTCTTCATGTTCTACAGGTGTATTAGTATTCGTAGATGGTGTGGGTGTTTGGAGTTGAAAGGCTGTCCGTTTTATGACAGGAGAGGAGATCCACTTTCCACTTTCCAGGACATTCACAGCAGAGTTCGCTGAGGCTTCTGAGCCCAATTGGAAGTTATAATTGCTTTTCCTCAAGAAACGAATAAACAAAGTACCTCAATGGAATATATTTTTTCTTCTGAATGCATAGACACCTCTGAAATATCCATGCTCCTGCTGTGTGTGTGTGTGTGCTTGTACATGTAGATGTGCGTGTGCATGCCTGTGTGTGCATTTGATAAAATAATCGGTTCAGACTGGAAAAAGTATCGCTTTTATTAAAATCTATATTTATAGATTGATTATATTGATTTACATTCTCAAGACTAAATGCATTTTATAGTGGAAGGGAAGCATTGCTATTTAAGTAATCACCAAGACCATATATTTTTCAAAGCGTATAGAAGAATTACACCCATCATATCGAAAATGAACTTGAATATGTATCACACATGGACAAAGTCTTGCCAGAGGCTGCATATCCCAACCCACAACCTTCCCTCACAAGTCTGTTTTAAACTTATAACAGCTTTTTAGACATTGCTGATTACTGTTGTGCATACAGTACGGAATTAAAATGGATGCAGCACGTGGCAAGGGAAAGCCATTCAGGCGAGCAGCCGACGCACATCGCCCGTCTGGTACCGAAAAGGTGTACCTCACTCAGGTGTCCAGGAGCGTTCCTAGAGCTGCATTTTAATCGCTGCTCGATCAAAGGCTGCTGCTGGAATGATGGCAGCGATGCCGGAGAGGACTGCGGCTCCATCGCAGAGGAGAGGAGAGGGAAAGGAAAAAAAGCAAAGCAGAAGAGCGGGCGTTTAAGTCAGGCTACGGGTTTTTCGTCATGAGACGCCATACGTTTGTCACGCGCGTCGACCCGTGAAACCGAGCGAGTTTTTTAGCGCGCGGGAGCGACGCGACGCGCGGGACGGTTTGCATGCTGGGGCTCTGTTGCTAGGATATGCGTGAAACACGCGTCCATGCTCTGGAAGTGAAAAAAAAAAATGAAAACCTCGGCAGGCTTCCTCTTTGAGAACCGGGGGCAGCCGCCGACTGCTTTTCAAATTCGGGTGGGCACCGAGTGGGTCGACAGTGCGGCGTCTCCTCGTTCCCAGTCATGGATTAGCTCGTGTTTTTCTGACTTGACTAACGTAGTATGACGTGTTATTGTCTTTGAAGCTGGAACCATTCATATATTGACTCGATACTTTTCCACATTGATATGGTGGGTTGTCTGCTTGCCTGCTCTGCATTCACACACACACCCGTACGCACACACACACACAAACACACACACATGTACAGAAACGCATACACAAACACACATATGTACACACAAACACAAATACAAACACACACACACACACACACACACACACATCACTGCCCTTCCAGGTTATCTGCTAATTCCATGCCCATTCCCTGCGGGCACGCTCCTCCCATTAATGCATCTTCCCCCCAAAACTAATGCCAAAGGTGGGGGCCGGTCTCTCGGATCCCCCAGCCAATCCGCCGGAGCGTAGGTATCGGCCAATCACAGAGGGGCAGGCAGGAAATGTAACTCGCTCCGCTGTGTGGTTCGCACAGATAAGAGAAATGTGATGCTGTTACTATAAGCACCGGGCTGTTTGCTCAATATGGATGCAAATGCGTGTTTAAGGCCCCCCCCCCCCCCCCCCCCCCCCCACCTTCGTATCCACGGCACTGAAAGGGTAAGATTTACAGCGTTATGTTACGTGGGGGTGACCGTGTAACCGTGCGTCCCCTCTTTTTTTGTACCCGGCTTGTAATTACCCCCGCTCTTAAATTCTGCGCGTGTGTGGTGAGGGCCACTGAGGTGAGCGCTCTTCTGAAAGGGCTATCGCTCGGCTCAGGGGGTAGCGGTGGTGTTCATTCCCTCTCGCGGCACACCCAGGAGATGGAGGAACGGACCGCAGCGTGTTGATGTGTGGCTTGCTTCCACACCCCCCCCCCCCCCCAGCCTATTAAAGTCCTTTCCCTTCCCTTAGTTTAGCATCTGGAAGCTGATTTGTCCATCCATTACATTACATTACATTACATTACAGGCATTTAGCAGACACTCTTATCCAGGCGACTTACACAACTTTTTACATAGCATTTACATTGTATCCAATTATACAGCTGGATGTATACTGATGCAATTCAGGTTAAGTACCTTGCTCAAGGATACAACAGCAGTGTCCTACCGACGAATCAAATCTGTAACCATTATACTACACTGCCGCCCCATCCGACCAATAGACAGGCACGGTGCAGATTATTTACTTGCATGTGTAAAGCTAATCAAGTAATCAACAACTGGGATTAGGTAAGTGTGTCATTGTGATGAATATGTATAATGCACAGTTCAGAGATTTATGCCTCAATCAATGTCAAATGAGAGTAAATGCAGCTTAGGAAAATATTTGCATAAATGTCATCATGTCATCAGCGAGGTAAAATTTATCACTGTAGATTACTTTATTTTCCACTGTCTTTCAAATTATGTACTTGACAGCTTATGGAGCGTAAATTTGAAGAAGATCCTAGAATAACTTGTGTTAGTAACCCAAAATATCAGGCAAGAACTGTCGGTCCTCTAAATGGGCCCTGCAAAAACTGAATAATTTACAAGGACAAAATGACCTTACCATCGGTGTTGTCAGGTCGGGCAGGGTAAACCCGTCAAACACATAATCGCACAAAACGGAGTGGCTTTCCAAACTTATCATATTTCTTATTTTCACCGTTCTCTTGGTTCCGTGCTGTGAACCTAGAACATAAACGGATTCAGTTTCTAAAAGGTTCCTGAAATTGCCTGCTCTCCGCTTGAAATAATATACAGATACGCATTCAGCCTGTATTGCCATTACCGTGAAGCTAAGTGCTCAAAAGCAACATTAGCCTTTCCACTTGCAGATTTGATAAAGCCTCTTTATAGTGTTTCATTTATACACCTAGTCTGTATTTTATACCCACAGAGGAAACATTAAGTACAGTTTTTTCGAAGCTTGTAAAATGTCCGCACGCACTATAGACTCTCCCTTGCATACTTGATCTTACCACTGCGCACAGACTGTGGGAAGGCCTCGGCTGAATTGGATCATTTCTGTGAGCCAGGTCATTTCTGTATGTTCCTTGAAGGAAAGCTTGCCAATGATGTCACGTTTCACACACTGGGGAGGCATGCTGTAATAGAAAAGATAGACAGTACAGTCATCAAAAAACAAGACCAGGTTAAAACCTAGTATATGGCTGGATCTAACACACATGATCCGGCCAACCAATGATGTGACTTCATAACTCGGCCGACCAATGGTGTAACTTCATCACTCACTCAGTCACTCACTCAGTCAGACATTTGCGTTTGTAGTGCTGGCCCTGCTGTTGCGGTTCAGCCAAAAAAGGGCAGGAAAAATGGCACTAGCCCTGCTGTGTCTTCCAGGGAGTGATGTCACAAGATCTCACCGACAGGCCATTGGTTTTGTTTACTCTTACAGCACACGGTTTTGGCATCATGCCGGTTACGTTGTCATGTGCGATGTGAAAAAAATAAACAACAGAAAGGAATACTCCAGGGACCCCTACGGCAGTTGCCCAAAAAAAAAAAAAAAACACCAACCACCGGAAAAGCCAAGTCTTGTTTCATTGTTTTGAAGAAATCCCTGTTGATTTCATACAAGGAAATAAATCTTATCTGACAACAGCAACAAATGTCCGGGAAAACCACATGACGTGTAACATGAGAAAAACACAGAAGCTTTCAATAAGTTATAAGGGACAACACAAAGAGTTTCTATATAAAAAAAGATGATTGAGGCAGTTGGTTGGTTCATGCTGTTAAGGCACTGTTCTGGTGCATGATTGGACCCCACTGCCTGGTGTGGGGTTCTGACTGAGCCAGTGGTAACTAATGCTGTAAAACAGGCGGTGGCATTGACCAGGGTTAGAGAGGGTTCAGTAGGCCTGGATCCACATATCAATGCTCTCTACGCACCTCCGATGGTCAATCAGGTGCATGCGGTTCGCTAACTAAGCTGTATTTGAAATGTCTTCCTCTGGCTGTTGTCTGTGCAAGCTAAGCTAATGGATTGTGGTGCGAAGCAGCTGGTGACATCGCACGCTTCAGGGGAGAATGCATGCTTCTCTGCACTCTGAAATAGATACATGCTTGTCTGCACTCTGAAATGGATGCATGCTTGTCTGCACTCTGAAATGGATGCATGTTTGTCTGTACTCTTACATAGATGCATGCTTGTATGCACTCTGAAATAGATGCATGCTTGTGTGCACTCTGAAATAGATGCATGCTTGTGTGCACTCGGAAATAGATGCATGCTTGGGTGTACTCTGGACACTGTTGTCCCCTGCAGAATGAGATGTTTCGTTGACACTCACATCCTTCTATTATTGACCACCTGGCTTTAATATCCTATAAACATGCATTTCTTCTGTCCATTTCTATCAGCTCTATCAAGGTTATTATCTTTAACATAATTTTCATTCTCACAACATTTCAATGTAATCAGCCAACACCACCAATAATAATAATAATAATAATAATAATAACAACAACAATAATAATATATGTATTAAATATATAATATACATTTTTGATTTTCTGTTTAAGATGAAATTAGTTGGATGTATTTATTTATTTTCCATATCAAAAGCACTTATGTGGTGAGAAGTGGTTAAATATTAATGATTAATTTCTTCACTGCTCTACCCATCTTACAAGACAGAATAAACAATGATGTCACTGCCCATAGGAATGTGTTACTGAATGCAATTCACTAAGCAGACCTGTTAAGCCTGTTACCACAGAGAGGGAAGCAACACAGACCAAGGTGAGGAGGCAGTTGTTTTCTGTTCCAAATCATTGTCTCTTCTGGCTTACACACCAGGGCTGTCTAAAATAGTATACCTAAAAGGATATTGCATCCAGATTGCTGAAGTACAGGTATTGTGAAACCCGTAAATGACAACTTAGGCTGGCACCTATTTAGTTGTGCATGTTTTTTTTTTTTTTTCAAATGCAATTTTGAAAGCATCGGGGGAAGAAAAAACAATTTACTTGGAACACCAACGGCAGGATCAGTAAAAGAAAAATAACAAATATGTTACACATTTTGTAACATCCTGCATATAAATAGCATTTATGAATAACATGATTGA
Organism: Anguilla pacifica; assembly: GCA_039654925.1. Lineage (NCBI taxonomy): Eukaryota > Metazoa > Chordata > Actinopteri > Anguilliformes > Anguillidae > Anguilla > Anguilla pacifica. The sequence goes on from CM077284.1 coordinate 6,087,371, forward strand.
TGCTGATTTTTGATAACATCTGTTCGTGTCTATTTGCCGGGTTCTGTCAACAAGGGATATCCCTTAGCGTGCAATTTTTCAGGAAGACCAACGGGAGGTGTGTTTTTTTGTGTTTCAGTGGGCCATTTCTATTGATTATTTGTTGTTTTACAACTTTACCCTTTAGAAGAAGGGTAGCATAGCAGTAAAATGGTTGGTAAACTGGACTTGTAACTCAAAAGTTTCCTGGTTTGATTGCTCAATGGATTGTTGCTTTCTACCCTTGAGCAAGGTACTTAACCTGAGTAAAAATAAAATAAAATAAAAAAATATTTAAGGATAAGCCTGGCTGCTGCATGTCACAAAGGGGGGTGTGTGAACAGAGCATGCTGTGATTACATTATAGGCCTTTTTTTCCATCAAGGCTTGTCCTTAATGCTGCTTAGAAGTAAAAAGCAAATGCTGCACTTTTTCTTTGCAAACTCAGTTTGGCGATTTTCTTTCACCAACTGCTGAAATCGAGAAAAAAAAAAAGTGATTGTAAAAGAAAGTTCTTTTTTTTAGCCGAAGTTGAGGACAAATGTCGGTTGAATCCAAGCCATAATCCACCACCATGCATTCCCGTGTCTTCACAATGCCTGGGGTGCCTTCAGGACCACGGACAGCAGGAGCCTCATTCACAGGCAACCACGCGATCGAGGATGACTAACTTGCAATATCCAGGTGGCATTATTTAGCTGTTATAAAGATATTAAGAGAGACTTATATTACCTGGACACAGCTACAGTTGGACTGTCTTCCTCCAGTTTTTTCCACGGTTCTTTTTTCCCCCCCCGGACAGCCATGCCTTCTTCTCTCTTTGAGAGAGTACGCTAGTGCAGATTCCCCCTGCAGGGTTTTCTCACCTCCACCTTAATGCAATTCCGTTACTCAGGTTCGGCTTAAGTTAATACCGGGGTTCCTCTGGCAACCCCTGCATTAATTACAGTGGCCGGTCATCAGCGGTCTACTGCGCTAGAGTGCCCCCAGAGAAATTCACGAGCTTCAGACGTAGTTTCTCACATACTCCAGGTGCTGCAACGAAAGCTGCCGGGTAATTTCCGAATTTGGGAGAAACCAATGGAGAGAGAGAGAAAAAAAATCACATTTCTGGGCAGTTCAGGAGTGCAACTACCTGCTCGATATTTATTCTGCTCTCTCGTTTTTTCTTTTTTTTGTTCCCCCCTGTCTGGATTTTGTTTGTCTTGTTACCATGGTGAACCGCAGGAATCTGCCAGGCAGAGCTGAACGTGGTTTTTTGTTGCTCAGCACAACGCTAGCCCCAGAACAGTTAGCCCTTTATTGACTGGGAGTGCAGCTTTATTCAGTTTGCTTTGCCTTTATTTGACAGGGTGCTAAAAACGCAGCCCGCCATGATATCGAACCTGCCAAGCGATTTCCGGCTCTTCCGGGACTAGGCCTCAAGCCTTTTTACTGCCATTTTCTCATTCCAAGTCTTGATATCAAGGTTAAAGTGATACCTGTGCCATGTCCTCCCTCTTTTGAAAACCTTTGCAACACACGTTTGTCTTCAGTATTACTGGTTTAGACTTATAAAATTGGAATATAATGGAATACAATTATGCATCTGTGATTCATCTTATTATATGTGCTCGTTGTGGTTCTGAGTACTTTAAAAAAAAAAAAAAAAAAAACGTTTTTGTGTGCCCGTCTCTACAGTTTGTGCAATACTAGATCCAACATCCCCATACCCATCCCCTTTCCCCCTCCCCACATTTATTTCAGAACTGTTTTTGTGTACCTGTCTCTCTGGTTTTGGTTTGTGTAATTCTTGATTCTACCGTCCTACCGAATGTCAATTTCTGTTTTGGGTGATATCTCGTACCACTTGCATTTAATTTCTTTCTGTATTGTCTTTCCGTCCAGCATCCCTCTGCGACACCCCCCATTAGGGACGATTTAGAAATTAACGCAGTTTGATTTATTGCGCCTTTAATTGATGTACTGAACTGTATCAACTTCCTTGTACTTTCTGGAGTTACTTTCTTCAGGGAGATTTGAGGACACAGCTATCGGCAGTGAGTAGCGCGGGACATGACAGGCAGCTTACAAACACTACTTTTGTCATTTCAGGATTTATCTGTTCCGCTGTGATGTCGTAATGCCACAGTTTATCGGCTTCTGTTCTCGTATTTCCTAATCTGACGGAGATTAGGCTACCTAAGGAGCGGCTCCCTGCCCCGAAAATTCGCCCGACCGCTTCGAAATGATTTCCGCTGTCAAATTACGGAATTTCTCTGAGGACACGCGGGGGCTTCTCGCCGCCCGAAATCTAACGAGGGACGACCGGCGTTACGGTAAACGCGTCCCCCCCGCAGGAAGACGCCGCTCAGCCTTAACGCGCGATACGCGCCGCGGACCGCGAGCCGCGGCGTCAGGTAACGCGCGCGTACAGAACACGACAGGGCCGCGGTTTTTCATTAGCCCCGGGATTGTTTTCCCATTGAAGTGCCATCGGGATCCACGCAGTCGCGTAACGCGATGCTTCGGTACGATGCGATGCCGTCTCTCTCCGCAGCTCTCGTGCCGTCCGCCCCGCGGTCGCCTTATCACCTTAGACGGATCGCCTGCTGCGTCTAATCGCTTTGCTGTTCATTAGCCATCACGGTGTTAAATTCTGTTTTCAATTGTCGATTGCCCCCTGACGGGAGGCTACTCAGACTGAGGGAGCGGCCAAAGGTGAATTGTGAAAAAAAAAGCCCATGTTTGAAGGAAGGAGAAGACCATTACGTGTTTTTTTTTTTTTGTAAGTTTTTTTTTTTCTTCCTCCTCAGGCTTCATCACTATTCTGACATCAAGCTGATGACACCGCTTTCAAAAGTTAGCTCCCCAAATTTGATCGGTCCCACACACTTGACAGCTTTTAATTAAAAAAAAAAAGATTGTGATATACGGGTTAGCATTTGAACACCGCGCTACACTTTGCACACTACACTCTAGGACACTGGGAAAGTACATGAGGAAAAGCAATGTTCATCAAGCTAATTTTTTCATTCATTTCACACATGAATGTAATAAATTTATGTGCTCGAGCATGTCTTTTATCTGTCCCTGTTGTTCTTGTTCTGTTGCCAGCACAGTGACGTTCCGAACCGTATCTTCACTCAGACGAAGATAGTTTTCCCTGCACCAGCCAGTCCGTCTCCCGGTTTTCTGTAGAGAGAGGACAGGCCGCTACATTTGACAGCGCATACAAAAAATAAAAAAAACGAACAATGTTAAAACAAACAAGGTCTGACAGATTATTTTTCAGCTGTGAAGGGGGAGAAAAGCATTCAAAAAATGAAAAGGCAGTTGACATTTTGTGACATTTTTGCTAAAGCTGGTGCTAAGTGGAAATATCAATCTCGGCGCGGTGCAAAATGGACGGAGCTCACCTGAAAACAATGGGGTTCCACCTGGCCTGCGCCCCCCAAGAGAAGGGACTCACCTGAAGCCGCAAGAAAACTTATGATAAAACGCCAAAGTAAACCTGGGCCTGAAAATTGCTTTTTTTAAAAAGCCGGGCCTGTTTGGTACAGTAAGTGCTTTAAGGGAACATTATGGGAACAAGCAGTCGCTGCCACTGTAGGGTCAGAAAGTGCAGCTCTCCTGGTCAGCTTAACTCTGGAAATAAGGAGATTAGCCACTGTTCAACCAACTTCGACATTCTGTATTCACCTACTCCAGGTTAGGATTATTACAATCTTCTTATTGCAAAATGAGATGAGCCTTTTCTCAAGGCTCATCTTAGGTTGCCTATATATTATTTTATGTATACCTTTCTCTTTTATTTATTTATTTATTTATTATTTTTCGCTATTACTATTATATGGGTTTCAGATGCATTTTAACCCTGGCAGGGATGGTTTCCATGGACACTGATAAGTTTTCTGTATAGTGGCTCTGTGGAGAGAGAAATGTTTGGAATGCAGCATGTTGTTGTGTAATTCAGAGCACCTTAAAGGATTTCCCCTGAGTGTTAGATGCTATGCTTCGCATTTACCAACCCTTTCATACATGGATTTACGATGATCCAGAAAAGGGGTCCAAAGGGATGTTTTAAAATGGCGTTTGGCATTTCTTCAGAAAGGCATACCACAGCCTGGTTTTCGGGGGCCGGTAAATAGGAGCCAGGCCCTTATGGTGTGGTCAGGGGTTTATAGTGATGCTCACAGTGCAGATCGTTAAGTGCTTGAAAATGTTCACTGTTGGGAGTATTTGTCTGATAAACGTTCAGGAGGAAATGCTGTTGGAGTCAGTGTTTTGAGTGACAGTGTGTAATTTGCAAGGCTTTCAGACTGATGGTGCTTTGATGATACTTTCCGGAGTTGGAATCAAGCCTGTTGATTTAAATAAGGTGTGACACTTTGGGGTTTTGTGTGAGATTAAAAAGGAACAATAAGGTTTGCCTTTTGATCACGAATTACCTGAGCTGACCCGTAGAAGGTCTTTGATGTAGCTTGTGTCGTCAGGCCATGCGGTCTGTTCGAGTCTCATCACAGACTGAAACTCCTCCCACCCAGGTGAGGTCATGCCCATTTATGGCTTACCTCATGGGACAACCAATCACAGCAGCCAATGGTACCGCCCACACACTACAAGCCATCCAGCAGCCCAAAGCAAAAGCGTGTATGTGTGTGTGTGTTAGTGTGTGTGCCTGTGCGTGCTTGTGTATGGGTGTGTGTGTCTTTCTTTAATCTCCCTGCATTGGATATGATGGTTGAAAGCTAATTAACTTATAAAAACTTATAAAACTTATAAAAAAAATTTTTTATATTACATTCTACATAATGTCAAAACACCACACCACAAGCTGTTCTCCAAAGAAATAATGTGCATTTATGGCTATAATATACAGCTAAAATTCTAAACCTGATCAACACGGGTAGGAAAGGAAAGGAATTGTTTTTTTTTATATCCAGAAGCCCAACAACTGTATTATTTTCACACGGGTGGATGAGTTCAGTTTTGAAGAGATTTAATCTGCTTCGGCTCTTGTCAGTCATTTCCAGATCAAGGCCATTTTTAGCGCGCGCGGAGATTGCCTGCGACTCTGTTCTTTCCCCCCTGACGGGTTTTTAAATGTCACCGCGAAGCGGCTGGCCGACGCGTGAGTGACGAACCGGGCCTGTCTGACGACGGCCCCGTCACCGACGGAACAGACGGCGCCTCGCGCTCCCCCCCCCGTCAGCCGCGTGGACGCTCATTTTCGGCTAATTCGGCTAGCTAAGCCGATCCTGCGCACCCCAGCGGGTGGCCGATGCGGGGTGGCGGGGATGGTGGGGGGGGGGGGCGCAGAGTCTTCTCTCCTCTCACCGTGTTCCATTTTGAACTGCAAAAAAAAAAAAAAACAAAACAAAAAAAAAACCACAGGGTTTGTTTTTTTTTGGGAAGAAACCCTCCTGATCGCCACGCCACGCCACCCCACGCCGATCCCCAGGCCTACGCGGCGGACGGCTCGTTTCCGGGGGCGACCGCAGACGGGGGTACCTGCAGCGAGCGAGCATCGCCTCCTCCTCCTCCTCCTCCTGCTCCTCCTCCTCCTCCTCCTCGGGGCTAAAGGAGTTAAACGTGCGTTCGCACCTGGAGACTCAAAAAACAGCAGCCCCCGCAGGAGCCCGGGTGCCGCAGGGTAGGGAGCGAAGAGATCCCGGATCCCTCAGCATCTGCTTCCTCTTCCTCCAGCAGCCCGAGTCCGGGCCCTCCGTCCAAGTCTAATTAAAACATTTTGACTAAGAGGTGCTCGCCGATGGGCGAGCAGGTGCTCAATCCCCTGGGAGGTTAGTGAAGCGGCGTTTAAAAAATCGTGGTCATTTTAGTTTTTCCGGTAATTGTGTCATTAGCTGCTGCGCTCAACGAGTCACTTTTGAAAGACTCAATAGAAATGCAGCCGCTCTGCTGAGCACGAGGTCAGGGCTTTTTCAGTCTGCTGTAACGCTTTCAGCTTCCAACGCTTTCTAGCGTTCGTTTTCTGAACGGCCTTGCCAGCATAGCTCACATTTTCCAGTGTATTATAACTGGACTGCAATCCTCTATCAGTGAACGAGGAACAAAAAACAGACGGACCTGCATAGCAAAAGATGATGTCACCAGCGACACCAACTGACAAGCCTGCATACTAAGGATGATGTCGCCGGCGATGTCAACTGGCGTTCACAAACTGCCACAATGACGGCTGGTCTTGTATTACAGGTTCAATTTCCATTGAAAAACTAAACCAAGTTCAGTGCAAATGAAACAATTCAATGCAATTCAGGTACTGAAATAAACAGCATTGTTCACCTTATGAAAGAATTTGGGGAGGGGGGGGGGGGGGCAGGGGACTAAATCACTGCCCTAAGGAGGCCATTATGCCCCGCAGGACTTTAAAAACCGGCGTGACAAAGCCCCCCCCCCCCCCCCCGTTGTCCATTTCGCGGGCTGGCACTGGACAGGCTATTCTGATCAGCACACTCCGAACACCATGGTAATCACACACCGCGTGCTAAACGACGAACCCGACAGCGGCTATATTAATAAGCAGCAGCTATGCAATTTAAGTTAGTATGCAGGTGACCTCTATGAATCGCTGCCCCCTGCCTTTGTCTGAATAATGACGGCCGGAAGTTGGTGCTTGAGTGTTTGAGTTGCCGTGCGCATGCACCCCATACTTGGCGGAATTGTCAAAACGCAATTGCGCACACTGCAAATCAAAAAAGGCTCGGACAATGGCACCAGTTCCAGGAATTAGTTAAATTTATTACATCGGTGCCCAATTTAAAGGTGCAGGTGAACACATAATGGCATGAAAAGTTTTTTTTTAAATTGCAGAGACCAGTGTTGACATTATAATAGAGGATTACACGTTTTTGATATAATATTGAACATTTCCACCAGGAAGTATAGAGCCAAATAAGACAATTGTTTGCTGTTCACATTCTGTATACTGGTAGGCTATAGGTATTCCACAATAGCCAATCAGAATAAGCCAATTTCATCAATACTAGGAAGACAAGTGTAACCTCCACCCACCAGCTCAGCCCACACAACCTTATCACCTTTGGGGCAGCAGTGTACTATAATGGGTAAGGAACTGGTCTTGTAACCTGAAGGTCACAGGTTCGATTCCTGGGTAGGACACTGCCGTTGTACCCTTGAGCAAGGTGCTTAACCTGCATTGCTATCCAGCTGTATAAATGGATGCAATGTAAAAGGCTATGTAAAAATTAAGTGTAAGTCGCTCTGGATAAGAGTGTCTGCTAAATCCCCGGAATGTAATGAAACCATGGAGGTCCCTATTGCACAGCTCCCATTGCCAGTTGGCACCCTGTGAGCTTGCACAGTATACTGTATGTGGAAGATACGTCATTCACAAGATGGCCTCTGCCAATGCAGAGGGAGGGTAAGTATGCGAAGGCTATAATAACAGTCAAACTTTAAATTAGATGACATTTTAGACCCTGGCGAAAGCCCACACCCGGAAATGTCCAGAGCACAATTTAGAATCACAAATAAAGGTACAGTAAAGGGGCTCTGTTACGATCAGCCCCTGGCCAGTCGCAACATAAACGCACAATTCAAAATCTTTAATTAAAGAACACTACAAAATGCACAGTGTAGGAAATGCTCCCAGACTGCAGGTTGTCCTCTGAATGGAGAGAGCGAGTATCAGCCAGAGGGCCCCTTAAGTAGGACCCCTTCCAGGTGACACCCATTTCCTATTAGGAAGATAATCAAAGAAAGGTTGCAACACCACATTCTGCCACTAGGGCACAAGGTCAGGGAACCATAACAGGCTCAAATTAAAGTCAGAGATTACCAGTGCATTATAGATATAGAGTGATAATATTTTTAAGGTTTAAGGTCCTACATAGTATGCCTTTATTCACAATGGAGAAAAAGTAAACTTTCTTGCAGTTCTATCAGAAAAGCCTTCAGTAAAATGATTACTCAGTTCATGACAGTCCAAGATGGTGGTTGTTATAGTGATAGAAACGATAGAAACAATTAGAGAGACCGAGATGACAAAGCTTCCTACGTGTGAGAAAGCTCTGTCTTCACGTACTCTCCTCAGGCGTTGTAGTGAATTTCTCATGCCAACACATCACCGTCTTGGTTAATGGCCCACAAAAATCTTCGACTGTAAAGACTGTGTTCGCCAACAAAGAGCTGTCATCGTGTAGAGATGGGTCTAAGCTCAGGAATCACCCAAGCAGACAGTCGCTGTAACGTATTCAAGTTGCTGCTGCTGAAACGTCGAGATAATGTGCAAGAAGTTTAGTCACCAACACCTAGTCTATCATGACCACAGAATCTGTCCCTGTCTTTAGTGTCGTGATGAGTGTGGCACAGTGGGTAAGGAACTGGGCTTATAACCGAAAGGTCGCAGGTTCGATTCCCGGGTAGGGCACTGCCGTTGTACCCTTGAGCAAGGTACTTAACCGAAATTGCTTCAGTATATATCCAGCTGTATAAAATGGATACAATGTAAAATGCTATGTAAAAGTTGTGTAAGTCGCTCTGGATAAGAGCGTCTGCTAAATGCCTGTAATGTAATGCAATGTAATGATGATGTGGAGCTTTGCGTGGGACTTTTCAATGCTGAACTGCTTACATCACCAAACTAGAGTTTTTAAAGGGGAACAGGAACAGATATGGGTGATCAAAATTACCCTTAAGCAAGCTTTTCAATTCTGGAAGAGCTATGGCCATAATTACTGGGCAATAATTAGGTAATAAAGGAGATGGGTAATGTTATATTGAAAACTTGTAATCCTCCATTATAAAGTCAATACTGGTGATGTTGTGGATGTCTCATGAAGATTCGTTACCTCAGGCAAATTTGGAGCAGTAGTACTAACGGGTGTTCATTTTAGACCTTAAATACACGAAGAGTCAAGGCTTTAATAACCGCCACGTCGGAATCTTTCCTGGTAACATTTTAGAATAGGGCGAATTAATTAACTGAATAATTATAATATGAATGCAATATAATAATAGGTGAATGTTTGACTAATATATTTACATAATTAACTGGCATAATAATAATGGCTAGCCAACCCTTCACCCCTAAAATGTGGGCAAAGGAAGAAAACAACAATACCTACTCATTAACTGGTACATTAATAAAGCATTAAAGAAGCCAAAACGGTGTTTCTTTATTACTATCATTATATAGAATATTATAGAGCCTTAGCTAATGCATACCAATAATTATCACAATAATTAATCCTTTGTAAATGGATTAGCATTAATGAAATTTTAAGCAACTAAATAATCTTTAATTAATGCATCCATCCACAATGTCAGGATAATTACTGCTTAATAATGAATAAGTCATTAACTTATTAATGATCAAAACTGTAAGCTTCAGCCAGAAAGATATGTAAACAGGAGACAGGAGAGATTTTAATGCGCATTTCACATCAGAAAAGATATGAAATTTTGATGTCTTCGCTCAGCCTTCACGCAATTGTAACCAAAAATTTAGGAATAAAAGATGCACAAAATAACATGGCAAACAATGGCACCCCTGCCGTCATGAAAGCAGGTGGGATGAATCACAAATCAGCGATGACTTCGCTGCTCAATTAAGATGTTGCAAACCAGGTGAAAAAGACAGCACCTAGCTCTTGTGATTGTCACCAGGTGGAAACACAGGTAAAAAAACAAAACAAAAGAAAAACCAGCAGACGAAGCATGAACTGAAAAGAATACTTTGTTACCAGAAAAGTTCAAAGAGGATATTCACTTGACAGACAGGCTAACACGCCGAGCGACGGATTGAAATATCAGAGATTAAATATTAAAATATTAGAGATATTGAGATATTAAAGCGGACCTGGAATAGCACCAGGGAGCGGCGTGCGTGTCCCCGTCTGCGCCGCCGAGGACATCGGCCAGATTGGCGTGCCCTTGCCCCCCCCCGCCGGCTTTTCGAACGACTGTGGCCAACCGTCACAAGCCTGATTCTGCTCGGTTTTTCTTCAGCGAGGGGGAAAATGTCGCGGCGTGAACAGAGCAGAGACACGCTGATTTCCCCGTGGCCGAGCCGAGCGCTGACTGGACTAAGACAACTGCATTATATCATTGCTGGTTCCTCCCCCCCCCCCCCAAAAAAAAAAAACCCACCGAAAAACAATAACTGTTCTTGACACTCACCCAGAATCTAGCCTTCACAGCAATACCAGCCATTAAAAGTCTGCCATCACTGTCAAAATTGACATTTTGTTCCTGACTTTATTTTTTGCGAATACTTTTTAAAAAATAAATTGTCCGCTAACCTGAGAACAATATTTGGCGTGTATTTTCACACTGGTTTACAGGTTCTGGATTCCACACTTTCTCTGCTAGTTACATTACAGGGCCGCATATATTAACGGAAAGGTTGTCTTTCATTCTGTGAATGGTCTCCCTGCTAGTCTCATCTACTCCCACTCCCTGACACCCCCTCAAAATCTGGCCTCCACGCAAAAACAAGGTCTTAATTACCATCATCAATATTTACCATTGGAAAAGGCTAAGACTGTTAATTTCACGGCAGGCAGGAAGTTTATAATGCATATTTAATCAGCTCTCGTTTAACACTTTGCTCTAAATATGTGTACTTAGCACCCTCCTGCCACTTATAAAATCGGGAGAGAAAATTCTACAAAGTTGTAATCACACTTCCGACTTAAACATCTGCAGTAAAAATAATGGGAGGTTTAATCTGGCGGTAATCTTGGAAGGTTGCTCATGTTTTAGCCCGGGGCTGTCCGAAAAAAGGGGCAGTGTTGGCGTAGAGTTTTTGTTGTGCCCAGAACCATCATACCTGATTTAATTAACAAATCGTGTCGTTCAATCAAGACCTGGTTAAACAGAATCAGGTGCATTAAAAAAAAACAACAACACGCACACTGGCCCTTCTCCGCTAAGATTGGGCAACTCTGTTTTAGTCATTTCTGAGAAAATCTTTTAGTCAGCCGAAATATATTTGATTGTTATTGATTTATTTTGCAATCTCAATGTTGCTAAAGGTATAAGATGTCGACCTGTTATAATGCAAATTGTGCCAGAGGGGTTATTGAACTGTTTAAATAGCGCTGCGCCTTTTTAGCATTGTGCTGGGAATAAATTATCCCAAAATTAGAAAGTTAATTTCCTGCAAACACGTTGGTATGTATGTGCTTTTATTAATATTCAAAGACCTTTGTCACGTTTATTGTGTGCTGACTGTATTCTCATATTCTAACACTGTATTAACTGCATGCTGTGTTAATTACCTGATGCCTGCTCACAACACTTAAGGACAAAAAACAAACAACAAAAAAAAGAATAAAATAATCATGAAAATAAACGTTATACATCAGATGACTGTTATACATCTTTGTCTTTAACAAACTGAAAGTTCTCTGCATCGAGCTTAGATCGTTGTTCCATTAATTGTTTCTATTACCAAACTTTATTATTCGATTTACTGGTGCACATAAACAAAACAATAATATTTTATTTCCTATCCCCTTGCAAGTAAAATATACGGAAGAGATTCAGAGAAGCTAAAGCTAAACCAAGTTGCCTAGTTACAAATTAAAACAGAATAAACTGTGGGTTTCCATTTCAGGAACTGGGAACCTACTACCCAATGAAAGCCAGCTACTCTGGAATCTATACACAAATAAATAATAATGATTCCCTTTATATGGCAGGAAAGCCTTTCCACATATATATCAAAGTATATACCTTCATTTTTAACAAATATAATTACATATCTAGTGTAATTTTGTCCAACTAAACCTACCTTTTAAAATATTTTTTTTTTAAATGAAAATGAAATAAACCCATTAGCCTAAATCTGTACAGTTGAACCTATAAGATCATCAAACGACCATTTTCACAAAATCTATAAACTACATCAATGGGAGGAAATATCACAGCCATATACAGCATGTGAAAGTGCTTAACAATGTGAACAGAAGCTGGTAAATTGAATATCTTGTAGGATATAGCACACAGATGCTCTGGGCATCCAGGGATGCATTTTTTTAGCACTCTGATTGCGCCATTTGGTGTTTGTTTGATGGTATATTTGTTATTAACACAGACACTTCACCTAATTTCACCTTTAATCTTTTGCTAAATCGCAATACATCTGTGATTTGGGCATGGACTGTCGAATTTACCTATTTATTTCTGTGCCCTGCTTTCATCACAGCCGAGAATGCACAGCAATGTTTGTTTTTTGCATACTTTGGAAGCACACAGCACTTTGGTCTCCCAATTCAGTTGCTTCTTTTACCTCAGAAATCCACAACACTCTCATAATAAAGGGTCCCAAAATGTGTATCTGTATCTCTGTATGTCTGTAGAGGAACCCCACCAATTTCCAGGGTTCTCTGTCAGAATGGATCATAGATGGTTCCATAAAGAACTGAAATGGGTTCCCACTATGGAGACAAGCCAAACCCTTTTTTTCTGTGAGCATAGCTTCAGCTGCACAGTCAATATGTCCACACACTAAATTTCTTATACAGATGGTACCAAACCCTGGCATGGGTTTCACTTTAGGGGAAACGTGCAGCTGGGCCAGCTAGTGTGGCACATTCAAACTTCAAAGTCTTACAAGCATACTGGCTAGTCCTGAGACCAACTGATATGAAAATATGTAGGGGCTGACATGTCTCCCTGCCTCCCCCCGCCCCCACAAACCCACGCGTATGGTACTCTCAGATTCAGGCCCCAGACCATCCAGAGGACTCACTTGGCAGTGAGACAGGATTAATCCCGTAGACTGAGACTGTCTCTGCTTGGGGGGGGGGGGGGCACTTAAACACATTTTCCACCTCCCCCAGCAGGAATGCTGGTCACAGTCAGCCCTGGATTTGATGCCGTACAGTTTGACGCGTCACGCGTCTGAATCCCTTGAGTCACACGACAACCACAGATGTATGATGTAAGCGGCTTCTAACATGAAGAATGAAAACAGCCTGATTTTTTGTATTTAAAAAAAAATTTTTTTTTGGGGGAGGGGGGCGTCACGCACCCTTTACTCTGAGCTGAAATCACAGCCTTAGCCGTTTCCCCCCCCATCAGACACAGATGACATTATTCTTTGCTAATGGACTTTTCAGTTTGTATACTCGCGCCATGGGTTTGTTGGTTTAACAAATTAGCGACGACCTGAACTAATTAACCACTCATGCTAATAGGGTCGAAGTCATTACTTGCTCTTGCAGACTGTGGCTTTGCTGCATCATTCCTCCATCAATGGGCAAACAAGCAGATCCCTGGAATTTGTGCCGCAGTTTCAGTGCTTCACCTCAGAACTGCACCTTGGGTAGAAAAGTCCAGAGCTCCCCCTGAGTCTGACGCAATGTAAATCTAACAGTGATGTTATTCAGGGGAAGTTAGTGTCGGAGTGAATGCGAATGATTCCCGTTTCTGTGTCTTGGAGATGCAATGCGCAATAACCTTGAGAACGGTATGATTTGAGCAGGGCTGCCCAACCTCCTGTCCCTGGAGATCTACCGTCTTGTAGGTTTTCATTTCAAAACCTAATTTGGCTCACTCGATTCTACTAATTAGCAGCTCAGTGAGATCTCTAGTACACAGAAAGAGTTCCATGACCGGGGTCAGTGATTCATAACAGGTAGCGCTAGCATCTCCTGAGTGCTGCTCGGAATTCATGTCACGGTGGTGTGTCGATTCATAGCGGTGTCGTCATAGTGATTATTGCAACGGTGTCAGAATAACGCTGACCCGTTCCTCGCAGCAGAACATTAAGATGCACGGAACAGCAACCGGGTGCATTGCATCGGCATGGGAGACGGGTTCCACGTTTGAGATTTCAGGCAGTGTGAGGTACGAGATACTTGACAATCAAATCATGAAGGAGTGTCAATGAGTTGAACTCAATTAAGAGTGGAGGCTTTAGGAGACATCTTAATTATTTGCTAAATATATACAGGAGTCTCTGTTTGTATTCCGCAGCGTGATTGCCTAGTCACGATCTTTCTTTCATAATCACGACCCCGCAGAGATACACCTGTTGGCTTTGATTAAAGATAGAGGCGCACAAGTCTCTCTCTCTCTCACTCTGTGTGTGTGTGTGTGATAGTGTCTGTATTTGTATGCAAAGGTGTTCCGTTTCTCAGAGAGATTAAGCAATCAAAGCCCGGTAATATTTATATATGGCTTTATAAATATGAATGTGAAATATTAAATATAAATGTGGTCCAACCTGGAATTGAACCTATCCAATTCTGTGTGATTACTTTCTGTTTAATACCTCTGGGAAAGGACGTCCAGATAACTTCAAACTGCCTGTCTAAATATAGTCCTTGAGCTTCTGTTTCACACCTGTCATTACAGAGAGAATATTGTGTGATGGGTCTCCCGGTGACCTGCCATTTCTTCAGGGAATTACACCAGCGAAGCAGTGTTTTTATTTAATGATCACTAGGACCATTCCGGCTAAACACCCATCTTCCCACATCGTTTTTTCCAGTGTATATAGCAGGGCTGAGCAATTCACATTGACATCAGTTTTGGATTATACACAGACCACCACTATACTGGGGGTGGGGGTGGGGTCGCTAGGGGGGTCCAGGAGGGTGTAAAAAAAATAGCAGGGGCACCCATGGTGGTGCATGTCCATCTCAGGACCCCTTTACAAAAGCAAAAAAAAAAAAACTAACTAAAAAACACCATAATTCAAAGTAATCAACATTAACAATTCCTTTTATTTTGAAGTCAAAGTAAAGAACATTTTTTTCTAATGTGCAAATATGTTAAATAAATCCAATAAATTCAACAGAAACATCTTGATTGTACGGCACTGACCATCTATTCATCTTTTAAATGAAAACCGATCAGTGGTGCCTGGTGACTTTGTCTCGCATTTATTTCTTCTTCTTCACCAGCCTGCTTGTGTCAGTATGAAAGCGTGTCACTTTACACGGGGGCCACCCGTGAGCGGCTGATTCCATCTGAATTTCAGAACGCGCTGGAGCACCCGAGGGGAGGCGACACGCTTCACCTGTCATTTCCACCACCGCCGCGAATTCCCCGCCGTCATCAGGGACCGGGGATTTGAAATGTAGACGCGCCACGCGGGGGGGGGGGCATCTCGGGTTCCTGGACGCTAACGGAGACCATCGAGTCAATCGCAGGAGCACCGATGTCCTCTTATCGGTTCGTCGAAGTGCGCGGCCGTGATTGAAAATTGACAGCCTGGCTCAAATCGAGCCGCCGCGCGCGACTGTGCGCGTACGCCATTCCATTTCTCGAAACCGACACGTTCGCGGTTTCATTTAAACACTTTTTTCCCCCCGAGAATCCCAGCATGAGAATGAATTTACACTGCTCGGCTTGCCACTGTAAATTACAGAAGGAAGGACTGCAGAGACATTTAAATTGAAGTACTAATGATACATACTAATGATTAATATACATTTTCCATTATCGTCCTCTGTGGAAAGTAATTTTCACCTACTTAATCCAGGGGATCCAAGGCATAACTCAGAAAAGATTATATTCAGAACAATTTCCATCATTTCCAGAGTACCATTTCTGTGTGAAAATGCCATTTTACCTTTATTCTGTAGTTTCACCTTCCACTCTTGGAACCTGTTGACCAGGAACCTGTCAGCGGCAACTGTTTGCTGCTATAAAAACACATTTTGCAGCCGAACTTTGATCTTCTTTTAACGATCTTGCACAATAAGGCTGAACGAGTTTCCAGCTCTATTCATTCTGCCAGAATGCCCTCGTCTGAAATTTGGTTGTAAAATCTTTCTTTGCTAAAAAGGCCTCTCAAGATCCATTTGACCAAATCCACTCATGCTCCATTGGGCCCTGCCCTACCTTCACTGTAAAGTCAAGAAGTCTTTTATCTCAAGATTTGCTGTCTGTGACCTCAACAAGTCTTATCTTTATAACAGAAGGTTACTTTCTGAAGATGAGGCTCTTTTGGGAGTTATGGAACTATAGTGCATAGAAATTTTTGAATATGTGGCACAAGAACATTATTTGTTAACCCATTTAGCTAAAGGCCAAAACTGTATCAAACGTCCTATTCAAGAGGGACACGGCCGGCTTTAAAATATCTCTGGGGAGAGGGAAAAGGCTGGAATTAAGTGAGGAGACTTGCATTGGAAAGACTCGCTCATGCTCAACAAAATGACTGAATTGGTTCAGGGCATCCACCAGTATATATCACGCTTTAAAGACTCATATGGAGATTGAATAATGTGCAGAGGGAGATAAAGTTCAATTCATCACTCATGCATGAGGTGGTGGTGGGTGGTGGGAATAAAAGGGTGGGGATGGGGGGGGTGCAGCGATGTCACAGGTCTGAAATAGCATTTTCTCGCTCTGAAATATGCACAGGTGCTCAACCGTAAGGTTAGGAATGCCACATTAAATTTGAGATTTTTGGTAAAGGTGCCCTTTAATAGCGTCAGCCGGGCAAACCTCGAGACGTGATGTTTCATTTAAAAGGATTAGGGCAAATCTGCCAAAGACTCCCAGGTTTCCAAAAATCCATGGAGCACGGCACTGTATATTTTTAAAAAAAGGCAATCACAGCTTCAGCTATTACAGCCTGTGTGGTCACTTCTAGCAGATTAGAAATAGGTTAATAGAGACTGTCGAGTCCCTGTCACGGAGCCATCACCTGCAATCCCAGTTTACCTGGAAAGTAAGATTGATCACAGGCTTGCAATTCAATTGTGAGGCATCCTGATTATATATGGGTAGAACAAAAAAAATCAAGAAAAAGATACTGCATACTGGCATTTTTTTTCTTCAATCTGTAAAGTTGGGATGGAATTGTAAAAATGAGCTGCTTGATAAATGATGTTTGTTCTAAATGGCTGTTCTGGTTGCAAGGTTCATCGAACATGTAATAGGAATCCTGGTATAATCTAGTAATTTGCACTGCTGGCTCAGAAATACAGATTGATATTTTTGACATAGTGATATAAGGCTACAACCTCAAGTGGTTTCAAGCCCATTATATTTTAGAAAGAGTCAAAGTCAGGTTACGGAGTGATGCTGCTGAAATGAGATGATTTGTTGTGATGTTCTGGTGCATTTGGGGTCCTTTGTGGTCCTTTGGCGTTTGGGGGGGGGGGGGGGTGTTTTTATTACAGTTTTGTTTTGGGCTTTCCTTCTTGCAGTGTATTTTTTTCCTCTTAATATCTTATTTGTATGTTACCCTATCCTCCCTGCTGTGATAGAAAAATTAAAAGAATTTGGTCACAAAAACAACATCTGCTGGTATCTAACAACATACCAGTTACCAAGGAAACACAAAATGTGGCCATTTTTTCTCAGTGATGGGTATATCTTTAAAAAGTTGAGTTGACGGAATTTAAAAACAGCCAAAATGCTGATCGACTTTTAAATGCCACAAGCCAGTGCAAAATAAGTAATATGTTGGCAGCTCATCTGACAATAAAGCCTTAGATAAAGAAAAAATAAATATAATATAATAATATAATGCAGTGTGTGGGTGAGCCAGCCAAATGGTTCGCTTGAACCCTGTTGCTCATTTTGTTATGACTGTGTTCTGTCTGCGGATGACGTGGCATCGAAACAAACGCGGAGATGAGTGACCGTGTCAAATGTTTGCTTCGACACTTGCGAACGCCCCTCGCTGGCATCCGATCGAGACAATATGGGCAAACAGAAACCCCGCTCGCCCTGTCTTTCGCTGGTGTCAGGGTCACTAAATGTTGGGCTCCCTGCATGTATCACCTCCAACGTGTGAAACATGGCTGCTTTCAAATACTCTGCTCAAAGAATCAAAGAAAGCCAAGCTAGGTAAAGTACGATTACCGATATGACATACTGTACTGCACAGCAAGTAAGCATGATGTGCATTATAAAGACATGCTGTATATAAGGAATACTTTACATGTCCTTCATCTCCGTGTGTAATAAGGCATCGCAGAGTCATCTCAACACCTGCTCAAATTCGCCTTGATTTTTTTTTTTTTTACAGAGAAAAAGATGTCACATTTTTGCATGCGTGGAACGACTTCCTGTTTAATTCATCACGGGTCACAGCAATGCTCCCAAATCATTGTTTGCTGTTTAATGGGTGTTGCAAGTCACTGATATTCTCCACCAAGAACGTTGAGTGAGGGCGAGTTTGCAAATAAACTAGGTGTGACAGATGCTAATGTAGTTTTGAGCCGTTAAACATCATTTGTCACTGTACAAAGTTGTTATATCTCTTTGTGCTAATGATGAATCAGCATGGCACTGTTTGCAAGTGTGTTATCAATCTTTTGGGGATGAGCGTTTGAAATTTCCCTAAAGTGATTAATGGCCGATACTGTTCTGTATCTCATCAGCTTCGTAAAATGTTGGTTTATTCCCCCCTCCCAGTCTTCAAATGTGCGGAGTGAATTATTTGCTCTGCACACCTGCTTAAATTTCAAATTTATTTTTCTTTGTAGTTGTGTCCGATCACATGCACTTGCAATTGATGCCTAACGCAAGTCTTTTTTCTTAGTCTGTAGAAGATTCGAATGGCGTCATACTGATCTATGAAATTCAAAATGTATTTTTTAATGTGGAGTGTACTGGCATGTGCATGACAGTTAATTATTTTCCTCATAAATTTCAGCATATGGCAGTGAATTCATTTTTCGGAGAGGAGTCAAATCAATTTGATTTGTATAGCGATTTTTACAGAGAACTGTCACAAAATGAATTTTTTTTTTTTTTAGAGTAAGAGAAGGAAATTGGGGAAAAACCAGGCCTGAACCCCCAAAAAGAAAGTAAGAGAGGTACTCCAAAAAATGTCCCCAGTGGGAAGAAAAAAAAACACTCAAACTGTGGCAAGAAAAAACTCCCCGATGGGAAGAACTCTTGTGAAGAGCCTGGCTGTAGAGGGGGAGCCCATCCTCCACTGACCGGCCTGGTATAAAGTAGCAGTAGATTGGTTGTAACAGAAATGTAATACGGGATCTCTCACAGCAACCAATCAAATGGGCTGCGCATGAACAGTTACATAACATTACGGGCATTTTAGCAGACACTCTTATCCAGAGCGACGTACACAACTTTCTACATTCGCGTGACATCCATTTATTCAGCTAGACATATACTGAAGCAATGCAGGTTAGGTACCTTGCTCAAGGGCGGCACAACAGTGTCCGACCTGGGAATCGAACCTGCAACCTCTAGGTTACAAGTCAAGCGCCTTACCCATTATACTACACTGACGGCTCTGTGGAGGTATACATTACACCGCTCTGTGAGGCCCATCCCACCTATAGAGGCGTCCGCGGCAGATTCTTGTTCCTGTTTGTTGGTTTTTCCTTTTTATTTTTCGGGGCCTGCTAAGCCGTCCCGTTTCTGCCGCCGCCCCACTCCCCGTGACTCCTTTGCCCGGTATCGACCAGGTCCCTCCCGCAGGCCCCGGTGGAAGAGTTGGGGGGGGGGGGGAGGGGTGAACACAAAAGCCGGTGGTAATCAATACGGCATGTAACCGTGGCAATAACCGGCTAAAAGGCGTGGGGGATGAGAAAGCCGGAAAAAAAACCCCAAAATAAAAAACACGGACGTTTCTTCGGAGTTCAGGAGGATGCAGCCTCCGAGGGGCTCGGTAAAACCGAACCAGGTGAGCGGGCTGTTGGAGCAGCTCTCAGTCGGCTCCCGGGCTGAGAGTAAACACAAATATTAACCGAGCTCGTCGGGTGTGCTGGCCGGTGTTTGCCGTGCGCTGTCAATCAATTCACTTGGACTCGGACAAGCTCACGCTGGCCCTTTGATGTGCGAGTCACGGGTTCCGAGGGCGCTGATATTGCCGAACCTCGTGAACGGCACCACGGCTACCCGGGTATTCTAGAATTCAGAGCTGTTTTTTTTTCTTTTTTTTTCGTGGATTTGTGTGACGTGCGGTGGCAATGCACATTGAAAGGCCACCGGTAGATCTTCCATCAGGCATGAACAGGAGTCTCTCTGTTTTGTAGAAAGATAATTATACTTTTTATTCTCTATCCTATTTGATGGTTTTATTGCTAATATAGCATAGCCTCAATTTCTCTATGCAGTGATATGGATCCACCATGGTTTTTGTGCAGAAATACAGTAAGATAAATATTAGCTACCATTTGACCACATATAGCATTGGCATTATTAAAGTGCAATATGTGCAGCATACTGAGACTAACACAATTTTCATAAGGTATCATATAATCAGCATATTGAGATATATAAGCTATTTTCATATTTCTACTGCCTTTGCATCAATAGATTTTTTTCATGTCCTGTTGTATTTTTATTTTTTTCATGTTTTTCGGTTTGAGGGTAATACCCAATATTTCCAGGGATCTATTTAGAAATCTTTATCCCTTGGGGCCACTGCACTACTTGGTGTCTGGTCCCCAAGCAATAAATAAAACCATTATATGATTACATTCATATACAATTTATTGTGTTACTGTGTTATTAACAGGGTATAAATAAATAAATAAATACCATGGCAATATCAGGAGCCCCAGTGCTCAAAGCAATTTAGGTCTAATCATCAACCAAGTTAGAATGCACAGTGCACAGGCAGATAAAGTTTGGAAAAAAAAAATATTGAAAGAGAGAGTGAGAAAAAAACCAAACAAAAAAAAAAAACTTTTCAGCATCTGTTCTCCGGTGATTTCATTCTCCACTTACTTTTGTCAGTTTCAGAGCTGAGGAATTGCGATGTCTGGATCGGTCCCTAATTATCCGTACAGACACATAGACCAGAGACCAATGTAAAAATAACAAACACCACTAAAGCCGCCATTTCCCAATATAGCCTCCTGTTAAGCTGAACAGTAGCAGACAGCTCTTGAAAGCCATGAGTTAAATAGCACGGGTCAACGTTCTGTTCAGACACTGTCTATCACCAAGCAACGTTCAATAAAAAAATGCATTGAATTAAAACGTGAGGAAAAATGTCTTGAGGGGTTTATATTATTGTTTTCCTCAAATGGCTATTTGTTTCAATGCATCTTTTCCACTTCAGTTAGAGAATGTTCTCATCCCCTATTTCTATGTGATCGGTGCGTGGACATTGTTGGGTAACACAATCACAGAAGACAGATTATGTCCTGAGTACATACGTGTATCAGGAAAAACCGACAACACATAATTCTTGTGAAATGCACTGTTAGAGTACCATAGATGCTTTGGGATGTACAGATTTATACAGCAGTTGATGGTTTATGTTGATAAAAGGACACTGCCACACTTTTCTCAAGAACATTTCTCAAGAAATGAGGTACATTTCCATAATTCTGTTTGACAGTATTGACCAGCTTAATATATTATAGGGGACCAGCTAACGATGTTAAGCTAACAGTTGTGAGCTGAACACGTCCATGTCCATTGAACCTGTGGAAGCACGAAGCTCAGCGAGACGCATTTCGCCGCCTTTCGTGCGGCGATTAGCATGTAGCAGCGCGACAAGATCAAAAGCCCAAATCTCACACCGCCGAGGGTAAGAAACACAGCCCCTTAAGTAAAGAGCTCCTCAGAAGGAGTGAGGAAGACGCGGAGCTTCTGGAGACTTCTGCTACAACCCCTGCCTTTGATCCTCGCCTTTGTGAGCGCACGCGTTACTTTTGTGGAGCCTTTTAACTTTTAAGTGTTTGTTATCCTCTTGGTCAAAGTTCCACCGCCCACTGCAGTGTCCTCCTGAGACCCAGCAGAGAAACAGCAAAAAAAAAAAATTAAAATAAAAAACACATCTGTTACACAATACAAGTGTGTTTGAATGACAAAAACATGCTGCAGTGAAAAATTTTTTTTTTCTAAAATATCGTTTAGTTTACTTGTATTGAATGTCCCTCGTAGTGTACAGTAGGTTTCAGTATAGTGGAATATATGACTCTTTAGATTAAGCACCAGAGACTCACGTCCCCTACAGGGGACATAAATCGAATTGCTGGGTATTGCTTAGGAGGATTTGGGTCAATTGAGTGAGTCAGGGCAGAGGGTTTATGTTTATTTTGGGGGGTGGTTTGGGGAGTGCAGAGTGTAGCCTAGCGATAAGGCCAAAATGATAACTGGCCAGCCGACTGTGGCCCGGGGTCTGCCAGTGATCATTACGGCTATAGAGACATTCTCCTGTTATTTCCTAGGGCTCTGAAAGTCCTTGTCGATAAGGCTTTGTCTTGGGGAGGGATTTAGGCCCGACAAACGCTGGAGAGGATAAATGGCTGCTCACGCCTGGCCGCAGCTGTGCGTTGCCGTGGCCGGTCGTTGCTACGGCGATGCTCGCCCCGTCCTCCTCTCATCCAGCATGCGGAGCGAAGCCCCTTTTCAACTTCGCCGTGGAAACGGAGCCTCCTTCTCAGAGGCGACAGACGATGAACGCACTCTTGCCGTTATACAGAGTCGCTCCGCGCAGCGTCAGCACAGGGTGCTGAGGATGAGCTACTTAGTGGCAGTCGAGCGAGTTGTGCCCGCAAACTGTGTTACGGACACAACAACTTGACTCAATTATTTTGCTCAATCCTGACACAGAATCTTGAATGCTTGGGGGATGCTTCAAAAGGATGATGCATCTGGCTTATCTGATCCAATCACAGAAGCTTTTATTAACACTGCGGGCAAAAAATAAATAAATAAATATATAAATGTCAACCGAGGGAAGCAAGGAATACTCCATAACAGTTTGGCAGTTGGCTTGGTACTTCTGGGTGATGACCAGGGGAGTCGTGCTGTCGCGATGTGACGGGGGGGTGGGGGGTGGGGTTGGGGGATAAACCAGTCGAACGCGTTGACCCCGCCGCGGCTGTGATCGTCCGCTGGAGTGGAGTTCAGGCGAGGAAATCCGCGCTCCTCCGAGGCCCTAATGGATTTGTCAGTCGCCGGGAACGACGCCATTGCGATGTCACAAATGTCAAGATGCGCTTTGGGGCGTGTGTGTGTGTGTGTGTGGGGGGGGGGGGGGGGGGGGGGGGTTCTAATAGCGCGGGAACCCGGGTTGCCTCGGTGATGAGAACGTGGATCACCGGTGCCTGTTGGGAACGCCGGCTGCTGCCTGCCCGCCCCAATCCCCCCCCCCCCCCCCCCCCCGCGCGCAGCAGCCCCTCGCCCCCCCTGAGTGTAATGGGTTATTTGATCTGCGGGCTTGATTAAAACCAAGCCCGCTTCAGCAGGGGGGACCGCCCGCTCCACTGCCCCGGCGCCCCCCGGCTGGCTACGGTGCAGCGCGGCTGGGCCCAGCAGGCCTGCGGTGGCAGCAGGTGCCCGCAGGGCAGGCGGAGACAAGCCGGCTGAAGGGAACCGCGGGCATTAGAGAGAGAGATCGCGGGCGAGACAAGCGCGCGGCGCATCACCGCCATCGATTCCTGTTGTTCTACAATGCGCGTGTGTCCCCGAGACACTGCCGGAACGGCGGTCAGCGAGGGAGGGACGAGCCGGGAGAACAGGAATAGATAAACGACAAAAGAAAAGAGAAGTGAAGGAAAATGCATTAAAAGGCGGTCTGAGCCATGTAAAAATAGTTTTTTTTTCTTTTCTTCACTTTTCAAACTGAATTTGTATCAGGCAAATAATTTGGACAATTTTCAGACTGGCAACTTGACAGGGTGTTTTGAGTCTCAACATTTAATGAGAATTTCTAGCTAAAAAGAAGATGTGGTATGTGTTACTGTTTTACCTCTTTTTATTGCCTATGCAGCCACCTGCACGCATGTTTCCCACTGAAACATATTAACCTCTTAAGGCACAAGCCAAATTTTGCCAATCCTTGCCCATTTAGGGGGTACCCTATTTAAAGCTTTATAACTCCAGATGTAAACACCACAGAGACTTGAAAAATGGCTTAAATGAAGGAAGACATTTGTACAATTTACAATACTAACGCAGATTAGTTTATATTCATAATTTTGAAAGAAATAAACTGCCACAAATGCAATTGTTTTGACAAAAAATCAAAAATTAATTTGCACTTTTTAAGTTTGCAGTGAAATACTGAGAGATATGAGATATACAGGAGGTTAAACTACACCTGTGCTGGATCAAAAACTTCTTGACCACAAGTTCATAAAATCTAAGGGTGGATATGTAGAACTACTATAGATGTATGAAGCAAAAACTAAGCAGTGTACCCAGCGTCTCCAAATCTATCCAAAATGTCTAAATTATGCATTGTTGTAAATCACAACATATTCACATATTTCAATACAAATCAATTGTTTTGACTCAAGAAAATCACTATTGCATAATTTTCAAATGGGAATTACAAGCTTTCAGTCAGTACAGTGGTCTAAAATAGCTAGGTGTCCAGAAACATATCCAAAATCTCTCCAAAATTGAATAAAATGCTTTTTGTCCATTATAAAGCATATAAATGAGCCCCTTATGAAGGTTTAAGATGAAACATTGCTATCAGATTTAAAAAATAATGCAAAAATATTGTCACACAATGCAGTACAGTACCTAAATGTGTAATAATTAACTCGTGTGTATTTCTATACTCTGTACTCTCGTATGTTTTCTTGTATGAGGGTAGGACAACATGAAAACAATTTTCGACCGCCCACCACGTTTTGGCAATGGTCCAACTCTGACGTCATCACTGTGGCATGCTTCACAAAAATTATTACACTACCATCTAACGCTATCATTTACAGTGTGAAATATTCACATTATATAACACCACTAACCTATTTAAAGATACTTAATTTCAAAAATAACGTATATAACCGAAATATTTTGAGCAGTAATACGAGCATAGCAATGATGAAATCTCCTCTATGTTCAGTAGATAGAGACAGAGACAGTATCAATGACGCTGTCCTATTGGCTTCTGTTTTGCTCCAGAAAACGATGTTAGCTAGGTCTATCAGCAAACATATGGCTTAGCTATGTCCAGAAGTCCTCAATAATAATAGTATTTTCCAAGAAATTACGAAATATCGTTGACCACCTTTCGTTAGCTGCAACGTATTTTTATGCTAACATAGAGTGAATGCGCAAGTGAATGCGATGCTAAGAATATTTTCTGTTACGCTGACCTATAAAACGCTATTCCAAAAGCAGAATTAGACATGTTATACATCGTTAGAAAGCTCATACTCTCACCTACTGAATAAATGAATTGTCAATCAAGCCAGACTGTACTAAAAAGGGCGACGACGCCGTAAACAACAGGTGTGGTATTACGCACAGCTATTTTGGAAGATACCCAGGCGTCACAGATGCGCCTATATTTCCCAAACTGATTGTCCAAGACAATATATGACCACGCAGTCTCAAAAGGGACATCTCTACACGTAAAACCAACAGTAAGGATTTATATTTATTTAATATTTAGTCCCAGATATTGACTGTAGAATGACATGGTATCATTTTTAAAAACTTTTTCTCGTTTATGTCGTTGTTCAGTGAGCAGCGTTTTCACTGCTGTATAGGCATATCTTAGGGCTGTTGTCGGGTTTATCTTGTTGCTATGACGGAATATGATTTTTTAGTGGTGAAAGAATATTTTTATGAATGCCAAGATAGACAATATTGTCCATTATGTCAAGGGTGGGGGGTGTTTTTTAGATGAGACTGCAGGGAGGGGGTGCGTGTTAAATGAACGACCAGAGCGACAATGGTGGGGCTGCGAAACTCCGTCTTCGGCATAGTTGTCGTGTATCGTCTACTAATGAAACTAAAACAACGCGTTTCTGTTTTTAACTCACACTTTGGTTGCAGTAGCACCGAATGTTTGAGTTTAGTAATGTAGGCACGCCGGCGTGCCGACCACTAGGGGGTGTGCACTAAGAGGTTAAAGAAAAATGTACCATAGCACTATGAGCCCATTGTATAACATTTATATTGCAATGTGACATTGGTGATACATACACTTTCTGTGGTTTTCACAGGAACAGGTGTAAGGGACACAGATGGCTCGTGGGAACCAAACCGACAAAAGAAATATTTTGTGCCGTGGTTAGCAAACTAATTTTAAAAAGAGTAGCAGCTCGGTGTGTGGATAGCATGCAGTTACAGTAGCAGCACAGTTTATAATGATGCAGTTGGCAGCAGCAGAGAAGAAGCGTGATGTCTGGATAGCATGCAGTTAGCATCACGTTTTATAATGTTGCAGTGTAGCAGCAGAGTAGCAGCGGGGGTGTGTGGATAGCATGCAGATCACAGCGCAGTTTACAATGTTGAAGCACAGTAGAAGATTAGCAGTGCAGTGTATGGATAGCATGCAGTCAGCGTCACGGCTTATAATGTTGCAGTGTAGCAGAAGAGTACGTAGCAGTGCGGTGTGAGGATAGCGTGCAGTTAGCATCACGTTTTATAATGTTGCAGTGTAGCAGCAGAGTAGCAGCGTGGTGTGTGGATAGCATGCAGATCACAGCGCAGTTTACAATGTTGAAGCACAGTAGAAGATTAGCAGTGCAGTGTATGGATAGCGTGCAGTTAGCGTCACGGCTTATAATGTTGCAGTGTAGCAGAAGAGTAGGTAGCAGTGCGGTGTGAGGATAGCATGCAGTTAGCATCACGTTTTATAATGTTGCAGTGTAGCAGCAGAGTAGGTAGCAGTGCGGTGTGAGGATAGCGTGCAGTTAGCGTCACGGCTTATAATGTTGCGGTGTAGCAGAAGAGTAGGTAGCAGTGCGGTGTGAGGATAGCGTGCAGTTGCACTGGCTGGAGGGCAGGTGCGGGTTCTAGGGTGATGGGTCTGACTCCCAGGTGGATGGCCACAGAGGCCCCGAACACCCGCCACTGTAGAAACCCAGCTGTGTGAATAATTATTAATTAATAATTACAGGTAGGTGTGGGGAGTTGACTTGGATGGCGATGTCTTCCAAATAGGATTGTCTAACTTCCAAATGGCGTTCGGAAAAAAGACTGAGCAGCAAAGTGCTAACAAAAAACAAAAAAAAAAAATATTATTTTTAAAATGTTGTTTATTACCCAAATACACACAAACACACAACTCTTCTCTGCGATCATGTCCACAGAATCCCAGGCCTCTCACTCTGCAGCTCCATTAATACTTCACCCTATCACCGTACTTTAAATGATCACCGGGTTCGTGCTAAATCAACAAGATAAAGCTGCGGTGGACACCAGACAACTGACTGAGAGGAAGATTTAAGAGCACAGTAATAAATTGCTGGCACAGTAATGCTTGGCAATATTTAGCTGCAGTATAAAATTGGGCGTTGCCGTGGTAATGTGCCCTTGTGTTTAGCCCTTTGTCAAATAAAGCCGACATACAGAACCAGAGAGTAGGGAATTATGGGTAAGAAAATGTGAAAAAAAATTTTAAAGGCACTCTCTTTGTGTGCTAAAGTAAATAATGTAATTAAATAATTACATTTCTAGATTAGCTTGATGCTCATTTGGCTTTGGCTTATCCTTGCCTGTGTTACTGTGACACACATTTCATGGATCATTCCACGATATTCTTATACTTATGATGCACATATAAATTGTCCTCCTACCCTTACCTTTTCTGATTAGGTTACCCAATGTCACACAAGCCCTTTCAGGTCAGACAATTAAACCCTAGGAGGGAATTGCCCCCAAATTCAACCTTGGACATGTTCAATAAGGTTGAAATGCTCCTGATTGACCAGCAGGGGTCAGTGGTGAGTGACAAGCTGTATCCCAGCTGGCTGGGCCGCACCCTTCCCTTCTCGGGCGACACTAGAGCCAGTCTTGCCTCACTCTGCGGGTTTGGGCTTGTTACCAGACTGTGGGACCCGTCCGCACACCAGAACCGTACCATGACAGGATGAGTCATCCAGGTGCCCAATCACTGGTGATGTTCATCTGTATGTCCATCGCATCAATATAAGACCTTCCATCAACCCAGAATGCTGCAAACAGCCAGCAATTCATTTTTTCTTCCACTTTTGAACAAAATACAATATCCTGCCCAGCTGTCCAGAGTTACATAATTCACTCTGAGCAACCTTACCATTGACAGCTCCCATATAATGGTCAAGGTAAGAAAAAAAAAACAAAACGAAACAGTATTTCTGGTCTTCAGGCATGAACTCTGGCAGTGGCCCATACTTGATTGCAACTTTTGTATTTCTCTAGCTCCAGTGGTACTTTGCTCAAACCCCAAACTGTTTTAAATGAATAAAATCCGCTGCCCAGCTCTTCAAAATGCTTTTTAGAGGATTGCGGACATTCAAAATATCTCAAGCTTTATTAAATCTGAGCGCCATCATAAATGCTTTGAAGGGATGTTACAAAAGCAGCCCCAAACCTTCCCAAGCTTTCTCGAAGGTGAATTTACCTTGTGTTCTGAACACAACGCTCCCGTTTAAATTCTGGGGAGAATCTTCCAGAAGCTTTCACGCACGACCCTGCTACACCTTGGTTTGTGTATACAAGTTTTAAACCCATGGTGAGCATTACTCTTTTCTTTTCATACTGAACTTTTTGCCCTGAGGCGAGACTTTCAGCCAAGGATGAAATACCCCTACCCCGTTCCCTGGCTGGTGCGCTTCGACCCTGGGCGAAACTTTGGCCATGGTTGAGCAAACAGTCTGAACACGCTTCCCTGTTCACCCTGGGATTACTCAGAGCTTAAAGTACCAGCGTGAAATCCGTATATGCTCAAAACAATATTCTGCTTTTATTGGCTTTTACTTTTTTTTTTTTTTTTTTACACCACCAGTTTCTAAATCTACATTAACATTCCAGGCAGAAAGCTTTAAAAAAATTATGTCTCACAAATTAAATTTCAGTTATTCATAATTTGAGAATAAGCAGGTTAATTGATTATTAGATAATTAGCTTTTGATTCACACCACTTATTCTCCACGCACACAGCCTCCAAGTGAACTGCAAAGAAGCTTTCATACCCAAAAAGGCAATTAAATTCAAATTTCTGCTGCCTCTGCATCGTATTCTTCAGTAAATATTCATGAACGCGCGATGGTTTCTTAAAGAATGTGGTGAGGAATTTTATACATCCGCTAAATGTTTTTTATTTATTTTTTATTACAAAACGGGAAAAAAGTACCTTTGGAGCATGTCACAGATTTGCCACAGGTATCGATGGGAATTACGTCTGCTGCAGGATGAAAAAACAAATACACTTTGGGCGAGGGCTTTGGCGAAGACGCTGCTCTCATAAATATTAATGTTCTGCACAAAGTGCTGTGGCCATGTTAGGGGATCAAACCGAGCATCCGAGCGGCTTTGTTGTGGATAAAAAAAGTAGGCCCTGTGACCTGTGATGCATCTGAACTTCACAGGTCACACGTACACATGCATAATTAACATTTTAATCCCTGTGGTTCCTGGCGGGTTCTTGTGAAAACACCATGAATATTGCAGTGACCGAACGCAGTCTGACCGTGTGTGCTCCTCTGCGTGACCTTGGAAATGATTTTAAGGATGAGCTGAACTTGGAAGAGTCAAGGGTATTGTCGTAAGCTGTGTTTAAGATCCCCTGGACTCCCCTGTCTCTGCTGTTGCTTGTCCCAAATTGAAAATATAAAAAGACGCCTAAAAACCTGGATGTCTTCTCTGGTCCCGGTTGAACATGTCACAATGCCTATCTCTTTCAAGACAGTAAAAAAAAAGTATCCCAGAACAGATTCCGTTTTAAATATTTTATATATTATAAATGTATGCCAAGGTGTATTCTGTGGTACTGCCTGGCATATATTTGATTCATTTATATTAACACAGCCATCTTCAAATGCCAATGTGCACACGTACACACACATGCACACACACACACATGCGCACGCACACACACATATACACACAAACGTGCACATACACACAGATGCACGCTCACACACACCCACAGGACCGCACACAAACACACACAAATTTAATCTCTCATCTACTTCACAGGGACTGCTATACAGTGCGCTCTAAGCCTTAACTACCTGCAATACCCCCCCCCCCCCCCCCAACCACCCCCACCCCCCCGCCCCCCCCGCCCTGTCTCTGACATCATATTTTTTTATATCGACCAAAGAAACCCCCTGGAGAAAGCAGTCTAAAAACAACAGATCTTATTTATGGTGAAAAGTCCTCATTATGTTGGCTGTCTGTCCTGTGTGTGCGGTAAGAGCCGCAGGCCTCAGTGCTTTCATCATCACAGGGCAGAGGTAGGCTGCACTCAAATGCCAATGTGCACACGTACACACGCATGCACACACACGGACACACGCACACACACACACACACACACACACACCCACACACACACACACACACACACACACGCACACACACACACACACACACACACATACACACATGCACACACACACAGACACACGCACACACACACACACACACAGACACACACACACACACGCACACACACGCACACACACACACACACACACACACACGCACACACACACAGCTACGGGCAACGTGAGCCTTCTGAAGACGCTGTTATGCGCACGCATGCGAATCACGACTCAGAGGTGTAACTTGACGAGAGCCCTCGCAGGGAGCATTCACCATAAAGAGGTGGGAAACCAGAGAATGTCTAGCCTTCAGTACATCATGCTGAATATCGTACCGGTTCAGACAGATAATTCCAAAGTGCTAATGGTACTTCCTCCGTTGCGGAAAAGAAATACAGCTCTGTTGGCACCTGATCTTGTACAGATGGGTTTGAGCGTGACAACCGGCTGCAATGCACAGACACATAACTTTTAATATTTGCCCAAGACGGCGATATGTTGTTCTTTTGGCGGTCTCCGCGTTTATCTTCCTTTTGTTTTTTTTTAAACACTGTTTCCTCACCGTTCATTTTAAAGCCCATCGCTCAAGTCTAATCTCCCCCATGTGATTGTCTTGTATTTGTCAACGTTTCCCTCCCTCACGCGCTAGGCGGACACCTCTGCTGCTCCACGTGCCCCTTCTCCGGAATCCTGCCCGTTCGCCGTTGCCATGGCAGCGGTGTTCTGCTGGTCTGGTCTTTATCAGGACGCTATTGTCGGGCCCTCAGTTGGAGAGCCAGTCACAGACAGGCCAAGGGCCTTGCACACTGTCGGCTCAGCGGACGTGTGGGGGGAGAGAATCAGCCCCCCCTGTGGGAGTTCTCCATTGCTCCATCGGCATCTGATGTGTAAACTTTTAGGACAGACCAGCGCTGGCCATCCTCACTGTGGCTGTTTGTGATTTAGGCTTAGCATAGCTCTCCTTGCTACTGTTTTATGGGCTTGTAAGTCACTCTGAATAACAGCATTGACAACATTCCCAAATGTAAATGTGAAGGATATCCAAAGGCCTCTCTGCTCTTCTGGAAAAGTGAAGGTACAATAATACAATAGGTACAATAACACTGACAAACTTCATATTCATTGAGGAATTTGCAGCATATAGTCTTATTTGTCTTATTGTTAGCCATTTGAATATAAACCAATATCAACCATTTTTACCCCCCTCCCCTTTTTTTTTTGGAAGTTCAGTTTTTGCCCTTTACACAAGTCTTCACCCCCCCCCCCCAAGCTGCCCCCCGCAGGACTAGCGCCCCTCACCCCATCCGCTCCTCGTGTGACTCTAAAGACCTCCCTCTAGTGTCCTCATAAAGACACTCTCAGTACTACACCCCACCCAGTTCCCCCCCCCCCCCACACCCCCCCCTCCATTAATACCCCCTGCACTCTTATGTACTCTATTCTATGTACTGTGCTGCTGCCATATTGCAAGTTTCTCTGAATAAAAGCATCTGCTAAATGCCACTAATGCAATATAATATGATGATTGGATAAATGTCACGCTCTCAGTGTGGAACTGGAGCTGTGCCACCAAAACATGAGGAATTGATGCAAGAGAGAGAGAGAGAGAGAGAGAGAGAGAGAGAGAGAGAGAGAGAAAACTGCACTAAGGAAGAATGATAAAATGCCTGCTGTCAGGGAAACGCTTAACAGTGTATAAACAATAAACACAGCAAATTTACCTAATCATTAATTACCAATGACAAACATGCATGCGGCGCAGACACCTGGAAGTCACGTGACACTCCCCAGATTATTGCTTCCCGACCCAGTAACCGCTAACGCTGCGCTGTGTGGTTTCGGATCCACTCGTCTGCAAAGAAAACTGTTCCACCGAACCGTTATTCTGGTCCGGTTCGTAACCCTGTCTCACCAGAGCGCTTCTTCTTAAAGGTGTGGAACTCGGACACCAAATGAAGCTGCCTAGCAACAATAGGGCACCGGGATAACAGGTGTTTGCTACAGGTCTGCTGCACCGGATAATTGACTCTGATTGGCTGGAGAAGCCATTGTCAGCAGGGGCCAAGCAGCCGTACACACAGGGACTGGGAAAAATAACAGGACTGACAGGAACTCTATTACAGACCGCAGGAGTATGTAATTTGGCAACACTATATTCAAGGTTTTATACGACCTGGCACCTCTTTATGAGCGTATCTGTTGCTACACCTGTACATGCTGTTTTATTTGATGTGTGGAATGCGAATTATTTGTGAACCTGTTGGTAATACTTTATTACCTCTAAATAACGACAAAAGCCTACACCATGCTATGACCAAATGAAAAACTGACGTGAAGTTAAAAGCACATGATAAGAATGATGAAACTAATGGCACTAAATTACATGTCACCTTACATGAAAACCATTCGCTATAATTTGGTTGCAATATTCTGGGGCACATGGCAGCATTATACAAAGCATTATGAGACACTACTTAAGATATTATGAAGGAGTATTATGAAGATGACTTTTTTTATCTACTGGATAGCAGGGGATTGAGGTCCTGGGTGTTAGGCGGTAAATCCTCACGGTAGAAATCGAGGTTCTTAGCACCAGAAGATCTTGGGAGGAATCCTATAGCTTCTTTATAACAGACCGGAGGATCAGAGGGCAGCTTGGAGAATTATCCTTCTGCTGGTAATCTTTCACTCTTAATATTTTAATATCAGCTACAGCTGGGCAGATTAACAATCAGCCTTAGCTGTGCACGCCGATACTGGGCTGATTGGCAATCAGCCACAGCTGTGAATGCCTGGAGGTGAGAGCCAATGTTCTTTTTTTTTATTATTGTTAAGGCCCTGGACGATTCTCAGGCTTCAGGCAACAATAGGAACTGCTGACTATGGAAATGTGCGACAGTACATTGGGTCTGACAAACCAAGTCTCGTAAACCAAGTGCTGCGACAGAGACTCCTTTGGGTTAAACAGAAAAAAACCACGTCTCGATTCCACGGTGTGCTCGGAGTATTTTCAAAATGTAGGCTTTTTTTTTTGTACCCAGATGTTCTGTGCGGTATCTCGTTTTCAGCAGCCTTTGGAAGCTGAAACAGCCTAAATTGGATTTAACAACTAGCATCGCTTTTTCCCTAGAAAACGGCATCACCTTTCCTTAATTGTACCTTTCGGTTAAAGTGTCGACAAAATGCAATTTTAACACATATTGGGCGATGATTCAAAGCTGGCATACACTGGCATTTCTGGGTAAAATGTCACACGCGCAAGAAAGCAGCACACGTACGCCGAAACGAACGCGCAACAATAAGCTGAGCTCAACACATTAACTTAAGCGTGGATATCAACATTCTGCAAAAAAACCTGCTGGGACTGAAATTCACTTTGTATTCTCTTACCTTTCCCATCCAATTAGCGCCATTCAGCTGGCAGGCTGGAGCTGAGCACCAGCCGACAGACGAGAACGCGGAGGACGCACGTGCTCGGCTGCGTTCTCCTCTTCGCCGGCAGAGGAACGAGGACTCGCGACTTTAGGATTAAGATTTTGTCATTTCTTTTTATTTTTTTTTATTAATTAGTTCATCCAACCCATGGCATCAGTGACGACATTGACGCATGGCACATACAAGTTCAGATGAACAAAGACAAGAAATATGAAATGACAAGTACAAAGAAAGACAACCAAGTCAGGACCAAAATGTACAGGAAAAATGTACTCTAAGGAGAGATGAGGGGGTGGGGATGGGTGGGGGGGGCATGCTGAACTGCAGTATTTGAATCTACTCATTTTTGAATCTGTTATATTTACTCTTTTATGTTTGACCTTACAGACTCATAACTCTTAACAATCCCTGCCTTCCACACACCATCCTTGCCCCTCTCTTGATTGGTCCACAGCCTTGTGTCA
Organism: Anguilla pacifica; assembly: GCA_039654925.1. Lineage (NCBI taxonomy): Eukaryota > Metazoa > Chordata > Actinopteri > Anguilliformes > Anguillidae > Anguilla > Anguilla pacifica. The sequence continues at coordinate 6,121,440 of CM077284.1, forward strand.
GAGCTGTCCAATCCCTGCCTTCCACATACCATCCTTTCCCCTCTCCCGATTGGTCCACAGCCTTGTGTCAGAGCTGTCCAATCCCTGCCTTCCACATACCATCCTTGCCCCTCTCCCGATTGGTCCACAGCCTTGTGTCAGAGCTGTCCAAACCCTGCCTTCCACATACCATCCTTGCCCCTCTCCCGATTGGTCTACAGCATTGTATCAGCACTGTCCAATCCCTGCCTTCCACACATCCATCCTTGCCCCTCTCTCTGATTGGTCCACAGCATTGTATTGGCGTGGTTCAATTATTATAAATAGCAGTGCAGTGCAAGAAAGGCCTCTTTTGTTATTTTGGGCAACGCCAGCTGATAACCCTGGGCTCAGTTTGCCCAGGCACAACGAGGAGCTAAGTTTGTTTTGTGTGATTATCCACCATAAATGAAAGAGAAAGAATGCCTTGGCATTAGCACCATTGTTTGAGAATGTGGCAGCGATATCTGGTATCTCGCCTCTGGCCCTAATTGTTGAACACAGCAGACAAAATATCTCTGCAAATGAGAGGAGGCCAAAGCCAGCTCAGACAACAGGGCCAAGGGAGATAAAAAAATTATTTAAATCAGATGTGCATGTAAAATATCAGCCGGCTCAACTGTTCTCTCAGACACCAGAGTGTGAATCTGGCTTCAGTTGCAATGGCTTCTAATCATCATTTTCAATGGGGTGTCAGGCAGAAATTTGTAATGCGACGGGTTGGAGGAGGGGGGGGGGGGGGGCGCATTAAAGAAACGGTGAAGAGTATAACAATAATATTTCCAGTGAATTAGATTTGCATTATTCAATAGTAAAATAAGAGAAAGAAAAGAGGAGAGAGAATGATAATGAGAAAACTCATCACCCAGAGGACATAATGAGCACTGTAATTAAGTCATTTTGTATCTTTACTTTAGAAAAATTGATTAAAATACAAGAACAAAGGGTTAATTCATTACAGTTATTGATATTGCAGAGACACAAATGATTTGTTTGCCCATAGACTATCGTCTTGAACGCGTCCGCGTTCGTGAGCATCTTCGCATAGTAAAAGAGCGTTTTTTATAGAACACTATCTGTCATGCAAAGGGAGTGCAGTCTTGCGAACAAATTGAAGACCTCGTGTTTCCCTCGTGTCTAGAGTTGTTTACTTTTTTCGTCGAGGTTTGTACTACCAAGGGACATTTTAGAGGGTAGAAGGAATGACACGTGACAGAAGTGTTGCAACATGTTGTAACCATCCACTGTCTCTTACAATCAAGGAAGCAGTTTATTACCTATCTATTACCTATCTAAGAGAGAATAATAATTTAAATAATAAATAATAAATAATAATAAATTTAAATTAATAAAAATGATAAAATAAACTGCCCGGTTATGTTAAATAATGTATATGGGTATATATGTAACCACTGGTGTTTATGAGGATGAATGGAGGCTTATGGAGGTTTAAAACATGGTCACCCTGCACCCTGCATTCGGACATAGTCCTGCACTGTGATTGGCTGCCCAGGCATTCTCCTGAACGAGCATGCCCATTGCCAGAGGGACGAGCATAGTCCTGTGCTGTGATTGGCTGCCCGGGCGTTCTCCTGAACGAGCATGCTCACTGCCTGAGGGAAGAGCATAATCTTGCACTGTGATTGGCTGCCCAGGTGTTCTCCTGAATGAGCATTCTCACTGCCTGAGGGAAGAGCATAATCTTGTGCTGTGATTGGCTGCCCGGGCATTCTCCTGAACGAGCATGCTCATTGCCTGAGGGAAGGGCATAATCTTGCGCTGTGATTGGCTGCCCGGGCATTCTCCTGAATGAGCATGCTCATTGCCTGAGGGAAGAGCATAATCTTGCGCTGTGATTGGCTGCCCGGGCATTCTCCTGAATGAGCATGCTCATTGCCTGAGGGAAGAGCATAATCTTGCGCTGTGATTGGCTGCCCGGGCATTCTCCTGAGCGAGCATGCTCATTGCCTGAGGGAGGAGTGTAGTCCTGTGCAGTGATCCCAGCGAGCTGCTTAACCGGGGTGTCTTGACTCCCCGTCAGCAAAACCCTGTTTAATTCACTCTATGCCAAATAGCCCAGATCCCAGGCTCTGGGGGTGACATTTACACAGAGCTACCTCGTTACCCCATGCGGGCACTCGCAGAGAAGTACCGCAGCGATAAAAACACTAGCACTGGACGCAAAAAAGACGCAGGCTACACGGTAATTATATCTGACCGTCCGTACACGCGTATCTGCTTCCTTCCATACCAATGGTAACAAAGAATGACCAAATTTGTTTTAGGAGGGAAAATTATCCTAATCATTGAGCCAAAAAAAATAAGGACCTTATTTACATTATATTATAAAACCCTGGGCAGGAACTGGCCTTGCCAAGCCTGGAGATTAAGCACGGCCGTAAAAAAAAAATAATGACTTTAGAGCAGCTTAATGATGATGGTGGAGAGTTGGACACTAAATTCCATCCATTCGCAGCCCTCCGCGCTACGAGTCCGCAGCGTTTTATCGTTTTATCGAAGCAGATGAAAGCAGATGAAACTGCTCAGACACAGTGCCCCCTTCCCTGCTCAGACACAGTGCCCCCTTCCCTGCTCAGACACAGTGCCCCCTTCCCTGCTCAGACACAGTGCCCCCTTCCCTGCTCAGACACAGTGCCCCCTTCCCTGCTCAGACACAGTGCCCCCTTCCCTGCTCAGACACAGTGCCCCCTTCCCTGCTCAGACACAGTGCCCCCCTCCCTGCTCAGACACAGTGCCCCCTTCCCTGTTCAGACACAGTGCCCCCTTCCCTGCTCAGACACAGTGCCCCCTTCCCTGCTCAGACACAGTGCCCCCTTCCCTGCTCAGACACAGTGCCCCCTTCCCTGCTCAGACACAGTGCCCCCTTCCCTGCTCAGACACAGTGCCCCCTTCCCTGCTCAGACACAGTGCCCCCTTCCCCGCTCAGACACAGATACAGTCAGTCCATCTTTCAAAAGCTCTCCTGCATTTGGTGTGCACGTGTTATGTGTGTGTTCTTCCCAGTCCACTGCTGCTGTGGGTAGGGGGGGTCACCTGTATTTTCTCTATCAGGTGGCTACGGGGGGATGGAGGTGGGGGGGCCCACAGACTCAGTAACGGGGGGGGGGGGGGCGGACTATTGCCAACAGTTATATTAGCCAATGATGATGTGCTATTTTAGGCGGGAAAAATAGGGTTGGTGCGTGGGTGGCCTATCAAATTCCAGACGTGGCCAGTGTCCAATTGGACAAACCCCTGGCAGTCAGCTTGACAGACTGATGACTCACAGCTGTTTACCAATAGTTAATATTAAATCAGCAGAATGTTACCATTACAAAATATTGAGTGCCGGACAATGGGAAAAATGAACGTCATTATGGAAATCAAATATTTGTGTCCAGATGATGTTTTCTAAATAGTTATGCCACTGATATTGCAGACTGCGCTGGTCCACGTCCATGTGCGTTTGTCTGTGTGTGTGTGTGCGTGTGTGTGTGTGCGTGCACGCGTGTGAAAGTGAGTCACACTTTAACGACCATACTCTTACGGCAGTTTCATAAGCCGTCAATAACACGCGGACGTGAAGTACAGGGGAATAAACTGTGCACCGCAATCCTAATCGACGAAGTGCAAAGATCACTTCGCCGGTCTCCGCTATCCTCCTTTCAGGACATGTACATGTACTATCGATTTGATTTGATTAGGGTTTTGTTTTTTTTTGTTTTTTTTTTGGTAAAAGATTACACGCATCATCGGATGAAAGTTCTGCCCGGAGGACGGTCCGTAAGAGCATTAGCAACACTTATTTCCAGCGCGGTCGATATCGACCGCGAAGGCTGAAAGCCGACCGCTGCGCCCGTTCCCATCTCTGAACGGCGCGTATCCAGGGCGAAGTGATTCCATCCTGGGTCCTGGCGCACCTCAGTGACCAGCCCCCTTTCTCCTTTATGCAAATGTGAAACTGTGACAACAAAGGCTGATTGGTTGAAAGGCGATGGGGGATCCGCAGCGGAATGGAGACGGTAAGAACGGTTTCAGTTTTCATCCGGGCATTGTTTTGGCCATGTTCACCGGTAGGTGTCTCGATCAAAGGCGACCAGACGGACTCCATCGTGTTTAGCCGGGGGGGCTGTGTGGAGACCTGTCGGGGGGCAGGTGCTCAATGTGACGAAAGGGCAAGCCGACCTATAAAAACTGCTTTAAAACACCCAAGTTACTGTGCAGAATATTATATTACCAAGTAGAAGTAATGACAATTAATGGCAGCTACAAATATATAGGTATTATTACTTTTTAAAATCAAATCAAATGGGCGCATTGGGCAAAGGGGAACTTGGGGAAAACACCTAGGGGCTCAGACGCAGAACCCCCCCCCCCAGTACTGACCCCTAATCTGTGTTTTCTGTAATTCTATAAAATTCTAGAAAGAGAGAGAGAGAGATTCCACCCCAGGGGACCAAAAGGACTGTCATCCATGAGGCCAACTTAAATCAATTTAAGTCAAATGGCATTCTCTGATATTACCCTTGGGTTGTATTATGAAATTCATAAAGTGCCATTGGTAAAAAAGATGAGGAGAGAGGAGGTGGTGAAGAAAGTGGCTTGTGAAGTGACTTCTTCATGGAAACAATGTGGAAACCATCAAGTCATCTTTTTCCTGGATTCAATAGATACTGACACATTATATTATAAACCTTGAAACCAGCAAAGTCATTTCAAATAGACAGAAACGTTTACAGAAAAAACTGTAACTTGTACTATACAGTACAAAAGCCTACAAAACACTTACATGAGTCACATCACCAATCATGAACAGTCATGACAGCATATTACAGCTTATTCTAATGTCATTAAAGTGTTGTATTGTGCATTGGTTATATTAAATCTATTATTTTGATTCTATTTTGAAAAATTGTGGACATTATGACATTGATCATAATCTATCATATACTCTTATGCTTGGTTTTGGCAGGTTATGTACACAGTAAAATGCAACCGGTTTCAGCTATTTAAAAAAATGATACATAACTACTCAAACTGCTCTTGTGCCCATGAAAGCCTTTATCTTTTTCCCCCCCAAAAAAAGGATCCTTTGACATATTCAGTATTGCTTGATCATATCAGGTACATTTTATCACTGAGGCAGTACATATCTTCCTTTGCTTCTTCACACAAGAACAGCTCAATGTCAGTGATTCAATTTAATAAGCCCCCTTGACTCCTCTCACCCTTTCAAAAAGCTCGGGGGCTTCAGAGACGTGAAGTCAGCCAGACGAGCTCCCTCCCAGTCCCTGTAATTAAAAAAACTGACAACAGAGGAAGTCTGTAGCCACTAAACATTCTTCTAAGAGCCTTTTACACAAATCAGCTCGATTAGGAGCTTCTTTGGATGCCGTGCCAGATTTTTTAATGCTTTTTTTTTTTTTTTTTTTTTGCTTATTATAGCTTTTAATGACTTTTTTGTTACCCTGTCGCTGGAAGAAAGGAAAGAGAGGCTGTGAAGAATAAAGAGAGGGAAGTAACGTCTTGTGTTGAGACTCACACCCTCGGCATTGTCCTTAATGAGCACGCTCAGTACCTGACAGAGAGAAAAGGTGCGTTCGATGAGGCCGACCCTGGTGAACTTAACCAATTTGTCCGACTCTGTTATCAAGCACCTCCAGGTCACTCGGTCACAAGTTTTTAAAAAAAAATATTTTTGCTATTCTAATTTAATTTAACCTCGGATTTATCCAGGTAAGTCTCTACCGAGAACTCACTTTGTAGGCAGGGCCTGTGGAATTAACGTGGGCAGACATTCAAACGGGCCCAGCTCCACGGTTGGGCCAGGTTGGGCCAGGCCCAACCAATCACAAGCTTGGCCCACCCTGGCGATTTGCATATTAACTACAGCGTCTCTCTCTATAATTTTGTTTCAAATTCCCATACAATTCAGTAATGCAAATGTACAAAACAGTCGACCTAGTAATGCTATCGATAACGTTAGCGGCGGGGCTAAAGATGCTGGTCAACCTTGCAGCATTGGCGCTGCTAATGTCGCCGATGACTTAAACCGAAACACGGCAAGTCGACCACTTTTAAAGTCATACCCCCGCCGACTAATTAGTGGTAGGGAGAGATGCTTTCAAGCCGCTTGGTATCAGTCCAGACCCTGGCTTGAATACTCCATCAAGAATGATGCATGCTTTTGTTCTCCCTGTCGTGTTTTTAGTAGTCCCGCAGCTAATGACAAGGATTACGTGTTTGTCTCTACTGGATTCACAAACTGGAAAATGGCACTCGAACGTGATAGTGGTCCACAAAAGCATGCATCAAGTCAGGGTCATTTGCAAGCTACTTCTGCATAGGTGGAATTTCGCAGAAGGCAGGAGAAGGGTGAAATTGTTGCGTCCTTATTAGGTCCCCAACAAATCAAGAAGAATCGTTGCCAGGTGGGAAATATTAAACTATCGTAGCCTACCGGAGGCTTAAAATTATCGTATTTTAAAGAAAATTATCGTACATGGCCAAAAAAGAGAAATCACAGGTGTAAATAACAACCTTGTTTAACATGACTACTCACATACTTCAGCCAATGAGTGCAATACCAACGGTCACAAAGGGGAGAAAGACATTTGCCCACCACATACGCTGCGTGGAAACAGGCAACTTCCTGGGCCCTACTCAAATGAATGAGACTAACACGAAAAAGCCTGGTCTACGGATAATGTCAAATAGCCTACAATTAATTCGCAATCGCTCAAATATGTAATCGTTATAATTGAGAGTTGTAATGTTACAATTCATGGTATGCTGTATGTGAAAAGGCAAACCGGATCCTGACTCAGCAGCCAGGGAATTTAGTAAATTTAATCAATTCAGGCAGTTTTTTGTGACATGGCGAAATTATCATAGCCTGCATTTGGGAACTTTTTGGCATTATTGATCATACAGAGGTTAAAATTATGGTACAAATATGATAATTATCGATCGTTACTATGTGAAAAGTATTGGTGAGGTGGTCGATTCCTGACGGTAAATGAACTTCCAATGAGAGGCGATCTTGAAACTGTTACTGATGATGACGATGGTCTTGCTGCTGGGCTATTCGTTAAACTATTCCAGAACACATTGACTAAACTAGTCCAGGTTTTGAAACTTTTCATCACAAGCTGTTGTCCATTTAATAAAACTTGACATCATGAAAAACAAATTCACTGTATGTAAGTTCATCTTAAAATTAGTTTAGGATGTGATAGCCATGGTTATTACATATTTGGATATATCCTCTTCACTTAAAAAAAAAAAAAAACGTTAGTTGATAGTATTGCTTAATGGTATTTTGCCACCCCAAAATGCCACTCGGCCCACCCTGACTCGGAAAGCTGGAGCCGGGCCTGATTGAAGCCATTGGTACCATTGAAAACATCAGAAAACCCATTTAAAATTGATGGAAAACAAAATAAATATCATGAATACAATAATATAAATACAAAATAATATGTAAGAGGTCATTTAAAAAACAAAAATGTTCTCCTTAAAAAAACATGCATTGATTAGACATTATGTATGCTAGTAGATAAATTAAATGGTTCATTCAAAATCATTAACAAACCCATGTCCTAACCTTTCTTCAAGCTAAACACAACTGTAAACTTGCCTCAAGCCTCAGACTTACGGTTTTCCAAACCCTAACCCTAGCTGAACCCTAGTTTGAGCCCTAAACCCTAATTGAAGCCATTGGAACCTTCGAAAACATCAGAAAACCCATTTAAAATTGATGGGAAATGAGGAAAATATCACAAATACAATAATACAAATGCAAAATAATATGTTTGAGGTCAATTAAAAAACAAAAATATTTCCCCTAAAAAATATGCATTTATTACACATTTTGTATGGTCATAGGTACACATGCTACTAGAGCAATTTTTTGGTTCATTCAAAATCATTAACAAACCCATGTCCTAACCTTTCTTCAAGGTGCTAAAGACAGCTGTGAACTTGCCTCAACCCTCAGACGTACCGTTTTCCTAACCCTAACCCTAACCCTAACCCTAGCTGAACCCTAGTTTGAGCCCTAAACTCTAATTCAAGCCATTGGTACCATTGAAAACATTAGAAAACCCATTTAAAATTGATGGAAAACAAGGTAAATATCATGAATACTATAATACAAATGCAAAATAATATGTTTGAGGTCATTTAAAAAACAAAAATGTTTTCCATAAAAGAAATGCATTTATTAGACATTTTGTACGGTCTATACATGCTACTAGAGAAATTTTTTGGTTCATTCAAAATCATTAACAAACCCATGTCCTAACCTTTCTTCAAGCTGCTAAACACAGCCGTGAACTTGCCTCAACCCTCAGACCTACCGTTTTCCTAACCCTAACCCTAACCCTAACCCTAGCGGAACCCTAGTTTGAGCCCTAAACTCTAATTCAAGCCATTGGTACCATTGAAAACATTAGAAAACCCATTTAAAATTGATGGAAAACAAGGGAAATATCATGAATACTATAATACAAATGCAAAATAATATGTTTGAGGTCATTTAAAAAACAAAAATGTTTTCCCTAAAAGAAATGCATTTATTAGACATTTTGTACGGTCTATACATGCTACTAGAGAAATTTTTTGGTTCATTCAAAATCATTAACAAACCCATGTCCTAACCTTTCTTCAAGCTGCTAAACACAGCCGTGAACTTGCCTCAACCCTCAGACTTACCGTTTTCCTAACCCTAACCCTAGCTGAACCCTAGTTTGAGACCTAAACCCTAATTGAAGCCATTGGTACCTAGGAAAACATCAGAAAACCCATTTAAAATTGATGGAAAACAAGGTAAATATCATGAATACTATAATACAAATGCAAAATAATACGTTTGAGGTCATTTAAAAAACAAAAATGTTTTCCCTAAAAGAAATGCATTTATTAGACATTTTGTACGGTCTATACATGCTACTAGAGAAATTTTTTGGTTCATTCAAAATCATTAACAAACCCATGTCCTAACCTTTCTTCAAGCTGCTAAACACAACCGTAAACTTGCCTCAACCCTCAGACCTACCGGTTTCCTAACCCTAACCCTAACCTTAGCTGAACCCTAGTTTGAGCCCTAAACCCTAATTGAAGCCATTGGTACCTTTGAGAACATCAACAAACCCATTTAAAATGGATGGAAAACAAGGTAAATATCATGAATAAAATGATACAAATGAAAAATAATATGTTTGAGGTCAATTAAAAAACAAAAATGTTTCCCATAAAAAATATGCATTTATTAGACATTTTGTATGGTCATAGGTACACATGCTACTAGAGAAATTTTTTGGTTCATTCAAAATCATTAACAAACCCATGTCCTAACCTTTCTTCAAGCTGCTAAACACAGCCGTGAACTTGCCTCAACCCTCAGACTTACCGTTTGCCTAACCCTAACCCTAGCTGAACACTAGTTTGAGACCTAAACCCTAATTGAAGCCATTGGGACCATTGAAAACATCAGAAAACTCATTTATAATTGATGGAAAACAAGGGAAATATCATGAATACAATAATACAAATGCAAAATAATATGTTTGAGGTCATTTAAAAAACAAAAATGTTTTCCCTAAAAAAAATGCATTTATTAGACATTTTGTATGGTCATAGGTACACATGCTACTAGAGAATTTTTTTGGTTCATTCAAAATCATTAACAAACCCATGTCCTAACCTTTCTTCAAGCTGCTAAACACAGCCGTGAACTTGCCTCAACCCTCAGACTTACCGTTTTCCTAACCCTAACCCTAACCCTAATCCTAGCTTAACCCTAGTTTGAGCCCTAAACTCTAATTCAAGCCATTGGTACCATTGAAAACATTAGAAAACCCATTTAAAATTGATGGAAAACAAGGTAAATATCATGAATACTATAATACAAATGTAAAATAATGTTTGAGGTCATTTAAAAAACAAAAATGTTTTCCCTAAAAGAAATGCATTTATTAGACATTTTGTACGGTCTATACATGCTACTAGAGAAATTTTTTGGTTCATTCAAAATCATTAACAAACCCATGTCCTAACCTTTCTTCAAGCTGCTAAACACAGCCGTGAACTTGCCTCAACCCTCAGACTTACCGTTTTCCTAGCCCTAACCCTAGCTGAACCCTAGTTTGAGACCTAAACCCTAATTGAAGCCATTGGTACCAAGGAAAACATCAGAAAACCCATTTAAAATTGATGGAAAACAAGGTAAATATCATGAATACTATAATACAAATGCAAAATAATACGTTTGAGGTCATTTAAAAAACAAAAATGTTTTCCCTAATAGAAATGCATTTATTAGACATATTGTACAGTCTATACATGCTACTAGAGAAATTGTTTGGTTCATTCAAAATCATTAACAAACCCATGTCCTAACCTTTCTTCAAGCTGCTAAACACAACCGTAAACTTGCCTCAACCCTCAGACCTACCGTTTTCCTAACCCTAACCCTAACCCTAACCTTAGCTGAACCCTAGTTTGAGCCCTAAACCCTACTTGAAGCCATTGGTACCTTTGAGAACATCAACAAACCCATTTAAAATGGATGGAAAACAAGGTAAATATCATGAATACAATGATACAAATGCAAAATAATATGTTTGAGGTCAATTAAAAAACAAAAATGTTTCCCATAAAAAATATGCATTTATTAGACATTTTGTATGGTCATAGGTACACATGCTACTAGAGAAATTTTTTGGTTCATTCAAAATCATTAACAAACCCATGTCCTAACCTTTCTTCAAGCTGCTAAACACAGCCGTGAACTTGCCTCAACCCTCAGACTTACCGTTTTCCCAACCCTAACCCTAGCTGAACACTAGTTTGAGCCCTAAACCCTAATTGAAGCCATTGGGACCATTGAAAACATCAGAAAACCCATTTATAATTGATGGAAAACAAGGGAAATATCATGAATACAATAATACAAATGCAAAATAATATGTTTGAGGTCATTTAAAAAACAAAAATGTTTTCCCTAAAAGAAATGCATTTATTAGACATTTTGTACGGTCATAGGTACACATGCTACTAGAGAAATTTTTTGGTTCATTCAAAATCATTAACAAACCCATGTCCTAACCTTTCTTCAAGCTGCTAAACACAGCCGTGAACTTGCCTCAACCCTCAGACTTACCGTTTTCCTAACCCTAACCCTAACCCTAACCCTAGCTGAACCCTAGTTTGAGCCCTAAACTCTAATTCAAGCCATTGGTACCATTGAAAACATTAGAAAACCCATTTAAAATTGATGGAAAACAAGGTAAATATCATGAATACTATAATACAAATGCAAAATAATATGTTTGAGGTCATTTAAAAAACAAAAATGTTTTCCCTAAAAGAAATGCATTTATTGGCCATTTTGTACAGTCTATACATGCTACTTGAGAAATTTTTTGGTTCATTCAAAATCATTAACAAACCCATGTCCTAACCTTTCTTCAAGCAGCTAAACACAGCCGTGAACTTGCCTCAGCCCTCAGACTTACCGTTTTCCTAACCCTAACCCTAACCCTAACCCTAGCTGAACCCTAGTTTGAGCCCTAAACTCTAATTCAAGCCATTGGTACCATTGAAAACATTAGAAAACCCATTTAAAATTGATGGAAAACAAGGTAAATATCATGAATACTATAATACAAATGCAAAATAATATGTTTGAGGTCATTTAAAAAACAAAAATGTTTTCCCTAAAAGAAATGCATTTATTAGACATTTTGTACGGTCTATACATGCTACTAGAGAAATTTTTTGGTTCATTCAAAATCATTAACAAACCCATGTCCTAACCTTTCTTCAAGCTGCTAAACACAGCCGTGAACTTGCCTCAACCCTCAGACTTACCGTTTTCCTAGCCCTAACCCTAGCTGAACCCTAGTTTGAGACCTAAACCCTAATTGAAGCCATTGGTACCAAGGAAAACATCAGAAAACCCATTTAAAATTGATGGAAAACAAGGTAAATATCATGAATACTATAATACAAATGCAAAATAATACGTTTGAGGTCATTTAAAAAACAAAAATGTTTTCCCTAAAAGAAATGCATTTATTAGACATTTTGTACAGTCTATACATGCTACTAGAGAAATTTTTTGGTTCATTCAAAATCATTAACAAACCCATGTCCTAACCTTTCTTCAAGCTGCTAAACACAACCGTAAACTTGCCTCAACCCTCAGACCTACCGTTTTCCTAACCCTAACCCTAACCCTAACCTTAGCTGAACCCTAGTTTGAGCCCTAAACCCTAATTGAAGCCATTGGTACCTTTGAGAACATCAACAAACCCATTTAAAATGGATGGAAAACAAGGTAAATATCATGAATACAATGATACAAATGCAAAATAATATGTTTGAGGTCAATTAAAAAACAAAAATGTTTCCCATAAAAAATATGCATTTATTAGACATTTTGTATGGTCATAGGTACACATGCTACTAGAGAAATTTTTTGGTTCATTCAAAATCATTAACAAACCCATGTCCTAACCTTTCTTCAAGCTGCTAAACACAGCCGTGAACTTGCCTCAACCCTCAGACATACCGTTTTCCCAACCCTAACCCTAGCTGAACACTAGTTTGAGCCCTAAACCCTAATTGAAGCCATTGGGACCATTGAAAACATCAGAAAACCCATTTATAATTGATGGAAAACAAGGGAAATATCATGAATACAATAATACAAATGCAAAATAATATGTTTGAGGTCATTTAAAAAACAAAAATGTTTTCCCTAAAAAAAATGCATTTATTAGACATTTTGTATGGTCATAGGTACACATGCTACTAGAGAAATTTTTTGGTTCATTCAAAATCATTAACAAACCCATGTCCTAACCTTTCTTCAAGCTGCTAAACACAGCCGTGAACTTGCCTCAACCCTCAGACTTACCGTTTTCCTAACCCTAACCCTAACCCTAACCCTAGCTGAACCCTAGTTTGAGCCCTAAACTCTAATTCAAGCCATTGGTACCATTGAAAACATTAGAAAACCCATTTAAAATTGATGGAAAACAAGGTAAATATCATGAATACTATAATACAAATGCAAAATAATATGTTTGAGGTCATTTAAAAAACAAAAATGTTTTCCCTAAAAGAAATGCATTTATTGGCCATTTTGTACGGTCTATACATGCTACTAGAGAAATTTTTTGGTTCATTCAAAATCATTAACAAACCCATGTCCTAACCTTTCTTCAAGCTGCTAAACACAGCCGTGAACTTGCCTCAACCCTCAGACTTACCGTTTTCCTAACCCTAACCCTAACCCTAACCCTAGCTGAACCCTAGTTTGAGCCCTAAACTCTAATTCAAGCCATTGGTACCATTGAAAACATTAGAAAACCCATTTAAAATTGATGGAAAACAAGGTAAATATCATGAATACTATAATACAAATGCAAAATAATATGTTTGAGGTCATTTAAAAAACAAAAATGTTTTCCCTAAAAGAAATGCATTTATTAGACATTTTTTACGGTCTATACATGCTACTAGAGAAATTTTTTGGTTCATTCAAAATCATTAACAAACCCATGTCCTAACCTTTCTTCAAGCTGCTAAACACAACCGTAAACTTGCCTCAACCCTCAGACTTACCGTTTTCCTAGCCCTAACCCTAGCTGAACCCTAGTTTGAGACCTAAACCCTAATTGAAGCCATTGGTACCAAGGAAAACATCAGAAAACCCATTTAGAATGGATGGAAAACAAGGTAAATATCATGAATACAATGATACAAATGCAAAATAATATGTTTGAGGTCAATTAAAAAACAAAAATGTTTCCTATAAAAAATATGCATTTATTAGACATTTTGTATGGTCATAGGTACACATGCTACTAGAGAAATTTTTTGGTTCATTCAAAATCATTAACAAACCCATGTCCTAACCTTTCTTCAAGCTGCTAAACACAGCCGTGAACTTGCCTCAACCCTCAGACTTACCGTTTTCCCAACCCTAACCCTAGCTGAACACTAGTTTGAGCCCTAAACCCTAATTGAAGCCATTGGGACCATTGAAAAAATCAGAAAACCCATTTATAATTGATGGAAAACAAGGGAAATATCATGAATACAATAATACAAATGCAAAATAATATGTTTGAGGTCATTTAAAAAACAAAAATGTTTTCCCTAAAAAAAATGCATTTATTAGACATTTTGTATGGTCATAGGTACACATGCTACTAGAGAAATTTTTTGGTTCATTCAAAATCATTAACAAACCCATGTCCTAACCTTTCTTCAAGCTGCTAAACACAGCCGTGAACTTGCCTCAACCCTCAGACTTACCGTTTTCCTAACCCTAACCCTAACCCTAACCCTAGCTGAACCCTAGTTTGAGCCCTAAACTCTAATTCAAGCCATTGGTACCATTGAAAACATTAGAAAACCCATTTAAAATTGATGGAAAACAAGGTAAATATCATGAATACTATAATACAAATGCAAAATAATATGTTTGAGGTCATTTAAAAAACAAAAATGTTTTCCCTAAAAGAAATGCATTTATTGGCCATTTTGTACGGTCTATACATGCTACTAGAGAAATTTTTTGGTTCATTCAAAATCATTAACAAACCCATGTCCTAACCTTTCTTCAAGCTGCTAAACACAGCCGTGAACTTGCCTCAACCCTCAGACTTACCGTTTTCCTAACCCTAACCCTAACCCTAACCCTAGCTGAACCCTAGTTTGAGCCCTAAACTCTAATTCAAGCCATTGGTACCATTGAAAACATTAGAAAACCCATTTAAAATTGATGGAAAACAAGGTAAATATCATGAATACTATAATACAAATGCAAAATAATATGTTTGAGGTCATTTAAAAAACAAAAATGTTTTCCCTAAAAGAAATGCATTTATTAGACATTTTGTACGGTCTATACATGCTACTAGAGAAATTTTTTGGTTCATTCAAAATCATTAACAAACCCATGTCCTAACCTTTCTTCAAGCTGCTAAACACAGCCGTGAACTTGCCTCAACCCTCAGACTTACCGTTTTCCTAGCCCTAACCCTAGCTGAACCCTAGTTTGAGACCTAAACCCTAATTGAAGCCATTGGTACCAAGGAAAACATCAGAAAACCCATTTAAAATTGATGGAAAACAAGGTAAATATCATGAATACTATAATACAAATGCAAAATAATACGTTTGAGGTCATTTAAAAAACAAAAATGTTTTCCCTAAAAGAAATGCATTTATTAGACATTTTGTACAGTCTATACATGCTACTAGAGAAATTTTTTGGTTCATTCAAAATCATTAACAAACCCATGTCCTAACCTTTCTTCAAGCTGCTAAACACAACCGTAAACTTGCCTCAACCCTCAGACCTACCGTTTTCCTAACCCTAACCCTAACCCTAACCTTAGCTGAACCCTAGTTTGAGCCCTAAACCCTAATTGAAGCCATTGGTACCTTTGAGAACATCAACAAACCCATTTAAAATGGATGGAAAACAAGGTAAATATCATGAATACAATGATACAAATGCAAAATAATATGTTTGAGGTCAATTAAAAAACAAAAATGTTTCCCATAAAAAATATGCATTTATTAGACATTTTGTATGGTCATAGGTACACATGCTACTAGAGAAATTTTTTGGTTCATTCAAAATCATTAACAAACCCATGTCCTAACCTTTCTTCAAGCTGCTAAACACAGCCGTGAACTTGCCTCAACCCTCAGACTTACCGTTTTCCCAACCCTAACCCTAGCTGAACACTAGTTTGAGCCCTAAACCCTAATTGAAGCCATTGGGACCATTGAAAACATCAGAAAACCCATTTATAATTGATGGAAAACAAGGGAAATATCATGAATACAATAATACAAATGCAAAATAATATGTTTGAGGTCATTTAAAAAACAAAAATGTTTTCCCTAAAAAAAATGCATTTATTAGACATTTTGTATGGTCATAGGTACACATGCTACTAGAGAAATTTTTTGGTTCATTCAAAATCATTAACAAACCCATGTCCTAACCTTTCTTCAAGCTGCTAAACACAGCCGTGAACTTGCCTCAACCCTCAGACTTACCGTTTTCCTAACCCTAACCCTAACCCTAAACCTAGCTGAACCCTAGTTTGAGCCCTAAACTCTAATTCAAGCCATTGGTACCATTGAAAACATTAGAAAACCCATTTAAAATTGATGGAAAACAAGGTAAATATCATGAATACTATAATACAAATGCAAAATAATATGTTTGAGGTCATTTAAAAAACAAAAATGTTTTCCCTAAAAGAAATGCATTTATTGGCCATTTTGTACGGTCTATACATGCTACTAGAGAAATTTTTTGGTTCATTCAAAATCATTAACAAACCCATGTCCTAACCTTTCTTCAAGCTGCTAAACACAGCCGTGAACTTGCCTCAACCCTCAGACTTACCGTTTTCCTAACCCTAACCCTAACCCTAACCCTAGCTGAACCCTAGTTTGAGCCCTAAACTCTAATTCAAGCCATTGGTACCATTGAAAACATTAGAAAACCCATTTAAAATTGATGGAAAACAAGGTAAATATCATGAATACTATAATACAAATGCAAAATAATATGTTTGAGGTCATTTAAAAAACAAAAATGTTTTCCCTAAAAGAAATGCATTTATTAGACATTTTGTACGGTCTATACATGCTACTAGAGAAATTTTTTGGTTCATTCAAAATCATTAACAAACCCATGTCCTAACCTTTCTTCAAGCTGCTAAACACAGCCGTGAACTTGCCTCAACCCTCAGACTTACCGTTTTCCTAGCCCTAACCCTAGCTGAACCCTAGTTTGAGACCTAAACCCTAATTGAAGCCATTGGTACCAAGGAAAACATCAGAAAACCCATTTAAAATTGATGGAAAACAAGGTAAATATCATGAATACTATAATACAAATGCAAAATAATACGTTTGAGGTCATTTAAAAAACAAAAATGTTTTCCCTAAAAGAAATGCATTTATTAGACATTTTGTACAGTCTATACATGCTACTAGAGAAATTTTTTGGTTCATTCAAAATCATTAACAAACCCATGTCCTAACCTTTCTTCAAGCTGCTAAACACAACCGTAAACTTGCCTCAACCCTCAGACCTACCGTTTTCCTAACCCTAACCCTAACCCTAACCTTAGCTGAACCCTAGTTTGAGCCCTAAACCCTAATTGAAGCCATTGGTACCTTTGAGAACATCAACAAACCCATTTAAAATGGATGGAAAACAAGGTAAATATCATGAATACAATGATACAAATGCAAAATAATATGTTTGAGGTCAATTAAAAAACAAAAATGTTTCCCATAAAAAATATGCATTTATTAGACATTTTGTATGGTCATAGGTACACATGCTACTAGAGAAATTTTTTGGTTCATTCAAAATCATTAACAAACCCATGTCCTAACCTTTCTTCAAGCTGCTAAACACAGCCGTGAACTTGCCTCAACCCTCAGACTTACCGTTTTCCCAACCCTAACCCTAGCTGAACACTAGTTTGAGCCCTAAACCCTAATTGAAGCCATTGGGACCATTGAAAACATCAGAAAACCCATTTATAATTGATGGAAAACAAGGGAAATATCATGAATACAATAATACAAATGCAAAATAATATGTTTGAGGTCATTTAAAAAACAAAAATGTTTTCCCTAAAAAAAATGCATTTATTAGACATTTTGTATGGTCATAGGTACACATGCTACTAGAGAAATTTTTTGGTTCATTCAAAATCATTAACAAACCCATGTCCTAACCTTTCTTCAAGCTGCTAAACACAGCCGTGAACTTGCCTCAACCCTCAGACTTACCGTTTTCCTAACCCTAACCCTAACCCTAATCCTAGCTTAACCCTAGTTTGAGCCCTAAACTCTAATTCAAGCCATTGGTACCATTGAAAACATTAGAAAACCCATTTAAAATTGATGGAAAACAAGGTAAATATCATGAATACTATAATACAAATGTAAAATAATGTTTGAGGTCATTTAAAAAACAAAAATGTTTTCCCTAAAAGAAATGCATTTATTAGACATTTTGTACGGTCTATACATGCTACTAGAGAAATTTTTTGGTTCATTCAAAATCATTAACAAACCCATGTCCTAACCTTTCTTCAAGCTGCTAAACACAGCCGTGAACTTGCCTCAACCCTCAGACTTACCGTTTTCCTAGCCCTAACCCTAGCTGAACCCTAGTTTGAGACCTAAACCCTAATTGAAGCCATTGGTACCAAGGAAAACATCAGAAAACCCATTTAAAATTGATGGAAAACAAGGTAAATATCATGAATACTATAATACAAATGCAAAATAATACGTTTGAGGTCATTTAAAAAACAAAAATGTTTTCCCTAATAGAAATGCATTTATTAGACATATTGTACAGTCTATACATGCTACTAGAGAAATTGTTTGGTTCATTCAAAATCATTAACAAACCCATGTCCTAACCTTTCTTCAAGCTGCTAAACACAACCGTAAACTTGCCTCAACCCTCAGACCTACCGTTTTCCTAACCCTAACCCTAACCCTAACCTTAGCTGAACCCTAGTTTGAGCCCTAAACCCTACTTGAAGCCATTGGTACCTTTGAGAACATCAACAAACCCATTTATAATGGATGGAAAACAAGGTAAATATCATGAATACAATGATACAAATGCAAAATAATATGTTTGAGGTCAATTAAAAAACAAAAATGTTTCCCATAAAAAATATGCATTTATTAGACATTTTGTATGGTCATAGGTACACATGCTACTAGAGAAATTTTTTGGTTCATTCAAAATCATTAACAAACCCATGTCCTAACCTTTCTTCAAGCTGCTAAACACAGCCGTGAACTTGCCTCAACCCTCAGACTTACCGTTTTCCCAACCCTAACCCTAGCTGAACACTAGTTTGAGCCCTAAACCCTAATTGAAGCCATTGGGACCATTGAAAACATCAGAAAACCCATTTATAATTGATGGAAAACAAGGGAAATATCATGAATACAATAATACAAATGCAAAATAATATGTTTGAGGTCATTTAAAAAACAAAAATGTTTTCCCTAAAAAAAATGCATTTATTAGACATTTTGTATGGTCATAGGTACACATGCTACTAGAGAAATTTTTTGGTTCATTCAAAATCATTAACAAACCCATGTCCTAACCTTTCTTCAAGCTGCTAAACACAGCCGTGAACTTGCCTCAACCCTCAGACTTACCGTTTTCCTAACCCTAACCCTAACCCTAATCCTAGCTGAACCCTAGTTTGAGCCCTAAACTCTAATTCAAGCCATTGGTACCATTGAAAACATTAGAAAACCCATTTAAAATTGATGGAAAACAAGGTAAATATCATGAATACTATAATACAAATGCAAAATAATGTTTGAGGTCATTTAAAAAACAAAAATGTTTTCCCTAAAAGAAATGCATTTATTAGACATTTTGTACGGTCTATACATGCTACTAGAGAAATTTTTTGGTTCATTCAAAATCATTAACAAACCCATGTCCTAACCTTTCTTCAAGCTGCTAAACACAGCCGTGAACTTGCCTCAACCCTCAGACTTACCGTTTTCCTAACCCTAACCCTAACCCTAACCCTAGCTGAACCCTAGTTTGAGCCCTAAACTCTAATTCAAGCCATTGGTACCATTGAAAACATTAGAAAACCCATTTAAAATTGATGGAAAACTAGGTAAATATCATGAATACTATAATACAAATGCAAAATAATATGTTTGAGGTCATTTAAAAAACAAAAATGTTTTCCCTAAAAGAAATGCATTTATTGGCCATTTTGTACAGTCTATACATGCTACTTGAGAAATTTTTTGGTTCATTCAAAATCATTAACAAACCCATGTCCTAACCTTTCTTCAAGCAGCTAAACACAGCCGTGAACTTGCCTCAGCCCTCAGACTTACCGTTTTCCTAACCCTAACCCTAACCCTAACCCTAGCTGAACCCTAGTTTGAGCCCTAAACTCTAATTCAAGCCATTGGTACCATTGAAAACATTAGAAAACCCATTTAAAATTGATGGAAAACAAGGTAAATATCATGAATACTATAATACAAATGCAAAATAATATGTTTGAGGTCATTTAAAAAACAAAAATGTTTTCCCTAAAAGAAATGCATTTATTAGACATTTTGTACGGTCTATACATGCTACTAGAGAAATTTTTTGGTTCATTCAAAATCATTAACAAACCCATGTCCTAACCTTTCTTCAAGCTGCTAAACACAGCCGTGAACTTGCCTCAACCCTCAGACTTACCGTTTTCCTAGCCCTAACCCTAGCTGAACCCTAGTTTGAGACCTAAACCCTAATTGAAGCCATTGGTACCAAGGAAAACATCAGAAAACCCATTTAAAATTGATGGAAAACAAGGTAAATATCATGAATACTATAATACAAATGCAAAATAATACGTTTGAGGTCATTTAAAAAACAAAAATGTTTTCCCTAAAAGAAATGCATTTATTAGACATTTTGTACAGTCTATACATGCTACTAGAGAAATTTTTTGGTTCATTCAAAATCATTAACAAACCCATGTCCTAACCTTTCTTCAAGCTGCTAAACACAACCGTAAACTTGCCTCAACCCTCAGACCTACCGTTTTCCTAACCCTAACCCTAACCCTAACCTTAGCTGAACCCTAGTTTGAGCCCTAAACCCTAATTGAAGCCATTGGTACCTTTGAGAACATCAACAAACCCATTTAAAATGGATGGAAAACAAGGTAAATATCATGAATACAATGATACAAATGCAAAATAATATGTTTGAGGTCAATTAAAAAACAAAAATGTTTCCCATAAAAAATATGCATTTATTAGACATTTTGTATGGTCATAGGTACACATGCTACTAGAGAAATTTTTTGGTTCATTCAAAATCATTAACAAACCCATGTCCTAACCTTTCTTCAAGCTGCTAAACACAGCCGTGAACTTGCCTCAACCCTCAGACATACCGTTTTCCCAACCCTAACCCTAGCTGAACACTAGTTTGAGCCCTAAACCCTAATTGAAGCCATTGGGACCATTGAAAACATCAGAAAACCCATTTATAATTGATGGAAAACAAGGGAAATATCATGAATACAATAATACAAATGCAAAATAATATGTTTGAGGTCATTTAAAAAACAAAAATGTTTTCCCTAAAAAAAATGCATTTATTAGACATTTTGTATGGTCATAGGTACACATGCTACTAGAGAAATTTTTTGGTTCATTCAAAATCATTAACAAACCCATGTCCTAACCTTTCTTCAAGCTGCTAAACACAGCCGTGAACTTGCCTCAACCCTCAGACTTACCGTTTTCCTAACCCTAACCCTAACCCTAACCCTAGCTGAACCCTAGTTTGAGCCCTAAACTCTAATTCAAGCCATTGGTACCATTGAAAACATTAGAAAACCCATTTAAAATTGATGGGAAACAAGGTAAATATCATGAATCCTATAATACAAATGCAAAATAATATGTTTGAGGTCATTTAAAAAACAAAAATGTTTTCCCTAAAAGAAATGCATTTATTGGCCATTTTGTACGGTCTATACATGCTACTAGAGAAATTTTTTGGTTCATTCAAAATCATTAACAAACCCATGTCCTAACCTTTCTTCAAGCTGCTAAACACAGCCGTGAACTTGCCTCAACCCTCAGACTTACCGTTTTCCTAACCCTAACCCTAACCCTAACCCTAGCTGAACCCTAGTTTGAGCCCTAAACTCTAATTCAAGCCATTGGTACCATTGAAAACATTAGAAAACCCATTTAAAATTGATGGAAAACAAGGTAAATATCATGAATACTATAATACAAATGCAAAATAATATGTTTGAGGTCATTTAAAAAACAAAAATGTTTTCCCTAAAAGAAATGCATTTATTAGACATTTTGTACGGTCTATACATGCTACTAGAGAAATTTTTTGGTTCATTCAAAATCATTAACAAACCCATGTCCTAACCTTTCTTCAAGCTGCTAAACACAACCGTAAACTTGCCTCAACCCTCAGACTTACCGTTTTCCTAGCCCTAACCCTAGCTGAACCCTAGTTTGAGACCTAAACCCTAATTGAAGCCATTGGTACCAAGGAAAACATCAGAAAACCCATTTAAAATGGATGGAAAACAAGGTAAATATCATGAATACAATGATACAAATGCAAAATAATATGTTTGAGGTCAATTAAAAAACAAAAATGTTTCCTATAAAAAATATGCATTTATTAGACATTTTGTATGGTCATAGGTACACATGCTACTAGAGAAATTTTTTGGTTCATTCAAAATCATTAACAAACCCATGTCCTAACCTTTCTTCAAGCTGCTAAACACAGCCGTGAACTTGCCTCAACCCTCAGACTTACCGTTTTCCCAACCCTAACCCTAGCTGAACACTAGTTTGAGCCCTAAACCCTAATTGAAGCCATTGGGACCATTGAAAAAATCAGAAAACCCATTTATAATTGATGGAAAACAAGGGAAATATCATGAATACAATAATACAAATGCAAAATAATATGTTTGAGGTCATTTAAAAAACAAAAATGTTTTCCCTAAAAAAAATGCATTTATTAGACATTTTGTATGGTCATAGGTACACATGCTACTAGAGAAATTTTTTGGTTCATTCAAAATCATTAACAAACCCATGTCCTAACCTTTCTTCAAGCTGCTAAACACAGCCGTGAACTTGCCTCAACCCTCAGACTTACCGTTTTCCTAACCCTAACCCTAACCCTAACCCTAGCTGAACCCTAGTTTGAGCCCTAAACTCTAATTCAAGCCATTGGTACCATTGAAAACATTAGAAAACCCATTTAAAATTGATGGAAAACAAGGTAAATATCATGAATACTATAATACAAATGCAAAATAATATGTTTGAGGTCATTTAAAAAACAAAAATGTTTTCCCTAAAAGAAATGCATTTATTGGCCATTTTGTACGGTCTATACATGCTACTAGAGAAATTTTTTGGTTCATTCAAAATCATTAACAAACCCATGTCCTAACCTTTCTTCAAGCTGCTAAACACAGCCGTGAACTTGCCTCAACCCTCAGACTTACCGTTTTCCTAACCCTAACCCTAACCCTAACCCTAGCTGAACCCTAGTTTGAGCCCTAAACTCTAATTCAAGCCATTGGTACCATTGAAAACATTAGAAAACCCATTTAAAATTGATGGAAAACAAGGTAAATATCATGAATACTATAATACAAATGCAAAATAATATGTTTGAGGTCATTTAAAAAACAAAAATGTTTTCCCTAAAAGAAATGCATTTATTAGACATTTTGTACGGTCTATACATGCTACTAGAGAAATTTTTTGGTTCATTCAAAATCATTAACAAACCCATGTCCTAACCTTTCTTCAAGCTGCTAAACACAGCCGTGAACTTGCCTCAACCCTCAGACTTACCGTTTTCCTAGCCCTAACCCTAGCTGAACCCTAGTTTGAGACCTAAACCCTAATTGAAGCCATTGGTACCAAGGAAAACATCAGAAAACCCATTTAAAATTGATGGAAAACAAGGTAAATATCATGAATACTATAATACAAATGCAAAATAATACGTTTGAGGTCATTTAAAAAACAAAAATGTTTTCCCTAAAAGAAATGCATTTATTAGACATTTTGTACAGTCTATACATGCTACTAGAGAAATTTTTTGGTTCATTCAAAATCATTAACAAACCCATGTCCTAACCTTTCTTCAAGCTGCTAAACACAACCGTAAACTTGCCTCAACCCTCAGACCTACCGTTTTCCTAACCCTAACCCTAACCCTAACCTTAGCTGAACCCTAGTTTGAGCCCTAAACCCTAATTGAAGCCATTGGTACCTTTGAGAACATCAACAAACCCATTTAAAATGGATGGAAAACAAGGTAAATATCATGAATACAATGATACAAATGCAAAATAATATGTTTGAGGTCAATTAAAAAACAAAAATGTTTCCCATAAAAAATATGCATTTATTAGACATTTTGTATGGTCATAGGTACACATGCTACTAGAGAAATTTTTTGGTTCATTCAAAATCATTAACAAACCCATGTCCTAACCTTTCTTCAAGCTGCTAAACACAGCCGTGAACTTGCCTCAACCCTCAGACTTACCGTTTTCCCAACCCTAACCCTAGCTGAACACTAGTTTGAGCCCTAAACCCTAATTGAAGCCATTGGGACCATTGAAAACATCAGAAAACCCATTTATAATTGATGGAAAACAAGGGAAATATCATGAATACAATAATACAAATGCAAAATAATATGTTTGAGGTCATTTAAAAAACAAAAATGTTTTCCCTAAAAAAAATGCATTTATTAGACATTTTGTATGGTCATAGGTACACATGCTACTAGAGAAATTTTTTGGTTCATTCAAAATCATTAACAAACCCATGTCCTAACCTTTCTTCAAGCTGCTAAACACAGCCGTGAACTTGCCTCAACCCTCAGACTTACCGTTTTCCTAACCCTAACCCTAACCCTAACCCTAGCTGAACCCTAGTTTGAGCCCTAAACTCTAATTCAAGCCATTGGTACCATTGAAAACATTAGAAAACCCATTTAAAATTGATGGAAAACAAGGTAAATATCATGAATACTATAATACAAATGCAAAATAATATGTTTGAGGTCATTTAAAAAACAAAAATGTTTTCCCTAAAAGAAATGCATTTATTGGCCATTTTGTACGGTCTATACATGCTACTAGAGAAATTTTTTGGTTCATTCAAAATCATTAACAAACCCATGTCCTAACCTTTCTTCAAGCTGCTAAACACAGCCGTGAACTTGCCTCAACCCTCAGACTTACCGTTTTCCTAACCCTAACCCTAACCCTAACCCTAGCTGAACCCTAGTTTGAGCCCTAAACTCTAATTCAAGCCATTGGTACCATTGAAAACATTAGAAAACCCATTTAAAATTGATGGAAAACAAGGTAAATATCATGAATACTATAATACAAATGCAAAATAATATGTTTGAGGTCATTTAAAAAACAAAAATGTTTTCCCTAAAAGAAATGCATTTATTAGACATTTTGTACGGTCTATACATGCTACTAGAGAAATTTTTTGGTTCATTCAAAATCATTAACAAACCCATGTCCTAACCTTTCTTCAAGCTGCTAAACACAGCCGTGAACTTGCCTCAACCCTCAGACTTACCGTTTTCCTAGCCCTAACCCTAGCTGAACCCTAGTTTGAGACCTAAACCCTAATTGAAGCCATTGGTACCAAGGAAAACATCAGAAAACCCATTTAAAATTGATGGAAAACAAGGTAAATATCATGAATACTATAATACAAATGCAAAATAATACGTTTGAGGTCATTTAAAAAACAAAAATGTTTTCCCTAAAAGAAATGCATTTATTAGACATTTTGTACAGTCTATACATGCTACTAGAGAAATTTTTTGGTTCATTCAAAATCATTAACAAACCCATGTCCTAACCTTTCTTCAAGCTGCTAAACACAACCGTAAACTTGCCTCAACCCTCAGACCTACCGTTTTCCTAACCCTAACCCTAACCCTAACCTTAGCTGAACCCTAGTTTGAGCCCTAAACCCTAATTGAAGCCATTGGTACCTTTGAGAACATCAACAAACCCATTTAAAATGGATGGAAAACAAGGTAAATATCATGAATACAATGATACAAATGCAAAATAATATGTTTGAGGTCAATTAAAAAACAAAAATGTTTCCCATAAAAAATATGCATTTATTAGACATTTTGTATGGTCATAGGTACACATGCTACTAGAGAAATTTTTTGGTTCATTCAAAATCATTAACAAACCCATGTCCTAACCTTTCTTCAAGCTGCTAAACACAGCCGTGAACTTGCCTCAACCCTCAGACTTACCGTTTTCCCAACCCTAACCCTAGCTGAACACTAGTTTGAGCCCTAAACCCTAATTGAAGCCATTGGGACCATTGAAAACATCAGAAAACCCATTTATAATTGATGGAAAACAAGGGAAATATCATGAATACAATAATACAAATGCAAAATAATATGTTTGAGGTCATTTAAAAAACAAAAATGTTTTCCCTAAAAAAAATGCATTTATTAGACATTTTGTATGGTCATAGGTACACATGCTACTAGAGAAATTTTTTGGTTCATTCAAAATCATTAACAAACCCATGTCCTAACCTTTCTTCAAGCTGCTAAACACAGCCGTGAACTTGCCTCAACCCTCAGACTTACCGTTTTCCTAACCCTAACCCTAACCCTAACCCTAGCTGAACCCTAGTTTGAGCCCTAAACTCTAATTCAAGCCATTGGTACCATTGAAAACATTAGAAAACCCATTTAAAATTGATGGGAAACAAGGGAAATATCATTAATACTATAATACAAATGCAAAATAATATGTTTGAGGTCATTTAAAAAACAAAAATGTTTTCCCTAAAAGAAATGCATTTATTGGCCATTTTGTACGGTCTATACATGCTACTAGAGAAATTTTTTGGTTCATTCAAAATCATTATCAAACCCATGTCCTAACCTTTCTTCAAGCTGCTAAACACAGCCGTGAACTTGCCTCAACCCTCAGACTTACCGTTTTCCTAACCCTAACCCTAACCCTAACCCTAGCTGAACCCTAGTTTGAGCCCTAAACTCTAATTCAAGCCATTGGTACCATTGAAAACATTAGAAAACCCATTTAAAATTGATGGAAAACAAGGTAAATATCATGAATACTATAATACAAATGCAAAATAATACGTTTGAGGTCATTTAAAAAACAAAAATGTTTTCCCTAAAAGAAATGCATTTATTAGACATTTTGTACGGTCTATACATGCTACTAGAGAAATTTTTTGGTTCATTCAAAATCATTAACAAACCCATGTCCTAACCTTTCTTCAAGCTGCTAAACACAGCCGTGAACTTGCCTCAACCCTCAGACTTACCGTTTTCCTAGCCCTAACCCTAACCCTAACCTTAGCTGAACCCTAGTTTGAGCCCTAAACCCTAATTGAAGCCATTGGTACCTTTGAGAACATCAACAAACCCATTTAAAATGGATGGAAAACAAGGTAAATATCATGAATACAATGATACAAATGCAAAATAATATGTTTGAGGTCAATTAAAAAACAAAAATGTTTCCCATAAAAAATATGCATTTATTAGACATTTTGTATGGTCATAGGTACACATGCTACTAGAGAAATTTTTTGGTTCATTCAAAATCATTAACAAACCCATGTCCTAACCTTTCTTCAAGCTGCTAAACACAGCCGTGAACTTGCCTCAACCCTCAGACTTACCGTTTTCCCAACCCTAACCCTAGCTGAACACTAGTTTGAGCCCTAAACCCTAATTGAAGCCATTGGGACCATTGAAAACATCAGAAAACCCATTTATAATTGATGGAAAACAAGGGAAATATCATGAATACAATAATACAAATGCAAAATAATATGTTTGAGGTCATTTAAAAAACAAAAATGTTTTCCCTAAAAAAAATGCATTTATTAGACATTTTGTATGGTCATAGGTACACATGCTACTAGAGAAATTTTTTGGTTCATTCAAAATCATTAACAAACCCATGTCCTAACCTTTCTTCAAGCTGCTAAACACAGCCGTGAACTTGCCTCAACCCTCAGACTTACCGTTTTCCTAACCCTAACCCTAACCCTAACCCTAGCTGAACCCTAGTTTGAGCCCTAAACTCTAATTCAAGCCATTGGTACCATTGAAAACATTAGAAAACCCATTTAAAATTGATGGGAAACAAGGGAAATATCATGAATACTATAATACAAATGCAAAATAATATGTTTGAGGTCATTTAAAAAACAAAAATGTTTTCCCTAAAAGAAATGCATTTATTGGCCATTTTGTACGGTCTATACATGCTACTAGAGAAATTTTTTGGTTCATTCAAAATCATTATCAAACCCATGTCCTAACCTTTCTTCAAGCTGCTAAACACAGCCGTGAACTTGCCTCAACCCTCAGACTTACCGTTTTCCTAACCCTAACCCTAACCCTAACCCTAGCTGAACCCTAGTTTGAGCCCTAAACTCTAATTCAAGCCATTGGTACCATTGAAAACATTAGAAAACCCATTTAAAATTGATGGAAAACAAGGTAAATATCATGAATACTATAATACAAATGCAAAATAATACGTTTGAGGTCATTTAAAAAACAAAAATGTTTTCCCTAAAAGAAATGCATTTATTAGACATTTTGTACGGTCTATACATGCTACTAGAGAAATTTTTTGGTTCATTCAAAATCATTAACAAACCCATGTCCTAACCTTTCTTCAAGCTGCTAAACACAGCCGTGAACTTGCCTCAACCCTCAGACTTACCGTTTTCCTAGCCCTAACCCTAGCTGAACCCTAGTTTGAGACCTAAACCCTAATTGAAGCCATTGGTACCAAGGAAAACATCAGAAAACCCATTTAAAATTGATGGAAAACAAGGTAAATATCATGAATACTATAATACAAATGCAAAATAATACGTTTGAGGTCATTTAAAAAACAAAAATGTTTTCCCTAAAAGAAATGCATTTATTAGACATTTTGTACAGTCTATACATGCTACTAGAGAAATTTTTTGGTTCATTCAAAATCATTAACAAACCCATGTCCTAACCTTTCTTCAAGCTGCTAAACACAACCGTAAACTTGCCTCAACCCTCAGACCTACCGTTTTCCTAACCCTAACCCTAACCCTAACCTTAGCTGAACCCTAGTTTGAGCCCTAAACCCTAATTGAAGCCATTGGTACCTTTGAGAACATCAACAAACCCATTTAAAATGGATGGAAAACAAGGTAAATATCATGAATACAATGATACAAATGCAAAATAATATGTTTGAGGTCAATTAAAAAACAAAAATGTTTCCCATAAAAAATATGCATTTATTAGACATTTTGTATGGTCATAGGTACACATGCTACTAGAGAAATTTTTTGGTTCATTCAAAATCATTAACAAACCCATGTCCTAACCTTTCTTCAAGCTGCTAAACACAGCCGTGAACTTGCCTCAACCCTCAGACTTACCGTTTTCCCAACCCTAACCCTAGCTGAACACTAGTTTGAGCCCTAAACCCTAATTGAAGCCATTGGGACCATTGAAAACATCAGAAAACCCATTTATAATTGATGGAAAACAAGGGAAATATCATGAATACAATAATACAAATGCAAAATAATATGTTTGAGGTCATTTAAAAAACAAAAATGTTTTCCCTAAAAAAAATGCATTTATTAGACATTTTGTATGGTCATAGGTACACATGCTACTAGAGAAATTTTTTGGTTCATTCAAAATCATTAACAAACCCATGTCCTAACCTTTCTTCAAGCTGCTAAACACAGCCGTGAACTTGCCTCAACCCTCAGACTTACCGTTTTCCTAACCCTAACCCTAACCCTAACCCTAGCTGAACCCTAGTTTGAGCCCTAAACTCTAATTCAAGCCATTGGTACCATTGAAAACATTAGAAAACCCATTTAAAATTGATGGGAAACAAGGGAAATATCATGAATACTATAATACAAATGCAAAATAATATGTTTGAGGTCATTTAAAAAACAAAAATGTTTTCCCTAAAAGAAATGCATTTATTGGCCATTTTGTACGGTCTATACATGCTACTAGAGAAATTTTTTGGTTCATTCAAAATCATTAACAAACCAATGTCCTAACCTTTCTTCAAGCTGCTAAACACAGCCGTGAACTTGCCTCAACCCTCAGACTTACCGTTTTCCTAACCCTAACCCTAACCCTAACCCTAGCTGAACCCTAGTTTGAGCCCTAAACTCTAATTCAAGCCATTGGTACCATTGAAAACATTAGAAAACCCATTTAAAATTGATGGAAAAGAAGGTAAATATCATGAATACTATAATTCAAATGCAAAATAATATGTTTGAGGTCATTTAAAAAACAAAAATGTTTTCCATAAAAGAATTGCATTTATTAGACATTTTGTACGGTCTATACAAGCTACTAGAGAAATTTTTTGGTTCATTCAAAATCATTAACAAACCCATGTCCTAACCTTTCTTCAAGCTGCTAAACACAGCCGTGAACTTGCCTCAACCCTCAGACTTACCGTTTTCCTAACCCTAACCCTAGCTGAACCCTAGTTTGAGACCTAAACCCTAATTGAAGCCATTGGTACCTAGGAAAACATCAGAAAACCCATTTAAAATTGATGGAAAACAAGGTAAATATCATGAATACTATAATACAAATGCAAAATAATACGTTTGAGGTCATTTAAAAAACAAAAATGTTTTCCCTAAAAGAAATGCATTTATTAGACATTTTGTACAGTTTATACATGCTACTAGAGAAATTTTTTGTTCATTCAAAATCATTAACAAACCCATGTCCTAACCTTTCTTCAAGCTGCTAAACACAACCGTAAACTTGCCTCAACCCTCAGACCTACCGTTTTCCTAACCCTAACCCTAACCCTAACCTTAGCTGAACCCTAGTTTGAGCCCTAAACCCTAATTGAAGCCATTGGTACCTTTGAGAACATCAACAAACCCATTTAAAATGGATGGAAAACAAGGTAAATATCATGAATACAATGATACAAATGCAAAATAATATGTTTGAGGTCAATTAAAAAACAAAAATGTTTCCCATAAAAAATATGCATTTATTAGACATTTTGTATGGTCATAGATACACATGCTACTAGAGAAATTTTTTGGTTCATTCAAAATCATTAACAAACCCATGTCCTAACCTTTCTTCAAGCTGCTAAACACAACCGTAAACTTGCCTCAACCCTCAGACCTACCGTTTTCCTAACCCTAACCCTAACCTTAGCTGAACCCTAGTTTGAGCCCTAAACCCTAATTGAAGCCATTGGTACCTTTGAGAACATCAACAAACCCATTTAAAATGGATGGAAAACAAGGTAAATATCATGAATACAATGATACAAATGCAAAATAATATGTTTGAGGTCAATTAAAAAACAAAAATGTTTCCCATAAAAAATTTGCATTTATTAGGCATTTTGTATGGTCATAGGTGCACATGCTACTAGAGAAATTTTTTGGTTCATTCAAAATCATTAACAAACCCATGTCCTAACCTTTCTTCAAGCTGCTAAACACAGCCGTGAACTTGCCTCAACCCTCAGACTTACCGTTTTCCTAACCCTAACCCTAGCTGAACCCTAGTTTGAGCCCTAAACTCTAATTCAAGCCATTGGTACCATTGAAAACATTAGAAAACCCATTTAAAATTGATGGAAAACAAGGTAAATATCATGAATACTATAATACAAATGCAAAATAATATGTTTGAGGTCATTTAAAAAACAAAAATGTTTTCCCTAAAAGAAATGCATTTATTAGACATTTTGTACGGTCTATACATGCTACTAGAGAAATTTTTTGGTTCATTCAAAATCATTAACAAACCCATGTCCTAACCTTTCTTCAAGCTGCTAAACACAGCCGTGAACTTGCCTCAACCCTCAGACTTACCGTTTTCCTAACCCTAACCCTAGCTGAACCCTAGTTTGAGACCTAAACCCTAATTGAAGCCATCGGTACCTAGGAAAACATCAGAAAACCCATCTAAAATTAATGGAAAACAAGGTAAATATCATGAATACTATAATACAAATGCAAAATAATACGTTTGAGGTCATTTAAAAAACAAAAATGTTTTCCCTAAAAGAAATGCATTTATTAGACATTTTGTACGGTCTATACATGCTACTAGAGAAATTTTTTGGTTCATTCAAAATCATTAACAAACCCATGTCCTAACCTTTCTTCAAGCTGCTAAACACAGCCGTGAACTTGCCTCAACCCTCAGACCTACCGTTTTCCTAACCCTAACCCTAACCCTAACCTTAGCTGAACCCTAGTTTGAGCCCTAAACCCTAATTGAAGCCATTGGTACCTTTGAGAACATCAACAAACCCATTTAAAATGGATGGAAAACAAGGTAAATATCATGAATACAATGATACAAATGCAAAATAATATGTTTGAGGTCAATTAAAAAACAAAAATGTTTCCCATAAAAAATATGCATTTATTAGACATTTTGTATGGTCATAGGTACACATGCTACTAGAGAAATTTTTTGGTTCATTCAAAATCATTAACAAACCCATGTCCTAACCTTTCTTCAAGCTGCTAAACACAGCCGTGAACTTGCCTCAACCCTCAGACTTACCGTTTTCCCAACCCTAACCCTAGCTGAACACTAGTTTGAGCCCTAAACCCTAATTGAAGCCATTGGGACCATTGAAAACATCAGAAAACCCATTTATAATTGATGGAAAACAAGGGAAATATCATGAATACAATAATACAAATGCAAAATAATATGTTTGAGGTCATTTAAAAAACAAAAATGTTTTCCCTAAAAAAAATGCATTTATTAGACATTTTGTATGGTCATAGGTACACATGCTACTAGAGAAATTTTTTGGTTCATTCAAAATCATTAACAAACCCATGTCCTAACCTTTCTTCAAGCTGCTAAACACAGCCGTGAACTTGCCTCAACCCTCAGACTTACCGTTTTCCTAACCCTAACCCTAACCCTAACCCTAGCTGAACCCTAGTTTGAGCCCTAAACTCTAATTCAAGCCATTGGTACCATTGAAAACATTAGAAAACCCATTTAAAATTGATGGAAAACAAGGTAAATATCATGAATACTATAATACAAATGCAAAATAATATGTTTGAGGTCATTTAAAAAACAAAAATGTTTTCCCTAAAAGAAATGCATTTATTAGACATTTTGTACGGTCTATACATGCTACTAGAGAAATTTTTTGGTTCATTCAAAATCATTAACAAACCCATGTCCTAATCTTTCTTCAAGCTGCTAAACACAGCCGTGAACTTGCCTCAACCCTCAGACTTACCGTTTTCCTAACCCTAACCCTAGCTGAACCCTAGTTTGAGACCTAAACCCTAATTGAAGCCATCGGTACCTAGGAAAACATCAGAAAACCCATTTAAAATTGATGGGAAACAAGGTAAATATCATGAATACTATAATCCAAATGCAAAATAATACGTTTGAGGTCATTTAAAAAACAAAAATGTTTTCCCTAAAAGAAATGCATTTATTAGACATTTTGTACAGTCTATACATGCTACTAGAGAAATTTTTTGGTTCATTCAAAATCATTAACAAACCCATGTCCTAACCTTTCTTCAAGCTGCTAAACACAACCGTAAACTTGCCTCAACCCTCAGACCTACCATTTTCCTAACCCTAACCCTAACCCTAACCTTAGCTGAACCCTAGTTTGAGCCCTAAACCCTAATTGAAGCCATTGGTACCTTTGAGAACATCAACAAACCCATTTAAAATGGATGGAAAACAAGGTAAATATCATGAATACAATGATACAAATGCAAAATAATATGTTTGAGGTCAATTAAAAAACAAAAATGTTTCCCATAAAAAATATGCATTTATTAGACATTTTGTATGGTCATAGGTACACATGCTACTAGAGAAATTTTTTGGTTCATTCAAAATCATTAACAAACCCATGTCCTAACCTTTCTTGGAGCTGCTAAACACAACCGTAAACTTGCCTCAACCCTCAGACTTATCGTTTTCCCAACCCTAACCCTAGCTGAACACTAGTTTGAGCCCTAAACCCTAATTGAAGCCATTGGGACCATTGAAAACATCAGAAAACCCATTTATAATTGATGGAAAACAAGGGAAATATCATGAATACAATAATACAAATGCAAAATAATATGTTTGAGGTCATTTAAAAAACAAAAATGTTTTCCCTAAAAAAAATGCATTTATTAGACATTTTGTGTGGTGATAGGTACACATGCTACTAGAGAAATTTTTTGGTTCATTCAAAATCATGAACAAACCCATGTCCTAACCTTTCTTCAAGCTGCTAAACACAACCGTAAACTTGCCTCAACCCTCAGACTTACCGTTTTCCTAACCCTAACCCTAGCTGAACACTAGTTTGAGCCCTAAACCCTAATTGAAGCCATTGGGACCATTGAAAACATCAGAAAACCCATTTATAATTGATGGAAAACAAGGGAAATATCATGAATACAATAATACAAATGCAAAATAATATGTTTGAGGTCATTTAAAAAACAAAAATGTTTTCCCTAAAAAAAATGCATTTATTAGACATTTTGTGTGGTCATAGGTACACATGCTACTAGAGAAATTTTTTGGTTCATTCAAAATCATGAACAAACCCATGTCCTAACCTTTCTTCAAGCTGCTAAACACAACCGTAAACTTGCCTCAACCCTCAGACTTACCGTTCTCCTAACCCTAACCCTAGCTGAACCCTAGTTTGAGCCCTAAACCCTAATTGAAGCCATTTCTGCTTGAAGTGGGATATTCAGTGGGTGGACTCAGATCCAAGTTCCCTTCCCTCACTTCCATGGGGGGAATCCCCAAAATGGGAGGACGAAATATGGCTGCCATACCAATTGGCATTCATTTCCAATTTATGAAAGGGGACGGAGAAAATACATTCCCTTGCTCCAACATCAACACCAATTTGTGAGTACCAGGATTATCTGATTGAGAATTCCCACACAAGACCCATCCTTTGCATTGTCAATAACACCTTTACTAACCTTTATTCATGATGAATAACCTTCAGCAATGTATTTGTATGCGTATGATGTTTTTGTAACAATTATGTGGTAAAAAATCTACTTATTCCTTGATTTTTTATTTTTTTATTGGATTTGTAATGCTTTTGCACTGTATCTAAACCTATGTACACTATGTAGTGTATTTAAACTGTAACCATAGAATAATTTGAATTCTCTGCAGTAATTCTGCAGTAATTCGGGAGTAAACAAAGGTAATCTCCATGGTGATTTGCCTGCTGTCAGCTGTAATGCACTACAGTGTCGTAAGCCTTGTATCCCTGACCTGAACCTCAGTTGAACCTTTGCATTTATTCGGCATTAAACAAGCCAAGGATGTGTCACCTATGCACCCTCTGTAAACTGAATAATGGATGAGCAGACACCTTTAACAGTGTGCCAATATAAAGAAAAACGTGTTTCACAGGTACGTCAAGGTCTACCAGTTAATGTAGTGGACAGACAGACAGGCACACACACACACAGACACACAGACACACACAAGCACGCATTCACGCATGCATGCACACTCACACACATACAAACACAATAACATCCTCGCTAGGTCATGTTGGATTGAGCTAATCGGAGATTTTTCTGATGTTTAGACAAGATGGGATCCTGGATAGTTAGTTCCTCTGTAGAAAGCCGCAACCAGCCTTGGTGGCTCCAGCTAGCTGGCTGACAGTCATACATCATCCATTGCAAGCATAGATAACACAGGCCAATGGGCTGTGGTGGAGAGCCTTATCTGTGAAATAAGGTTGAAAGAAGTCTCTCGCCCCACGGGTTACATTTCTGAAACTCATGTATATTCAACAAAAGCACACAGAGCTACTATCCGTAACTTTCAACACTGAATGATGGAAAACATTGCCAGGGCTCGTCATTAATATTCAGATGCGTGAAAGTTCAAAATACTGTCTTTGAACATAATGACAACTGCTTTTCTGTAGATGTGTGAATTATAAGCTGTTGCCTTACTTTTATGTATATTTCACTGTTATCACTTTCCCAACCTACAACCCCTCACTAACTGTCATGTGAGAAATAGAGCGCAAAATATTGAAATAGATAAAATAAATGCGCCAAAACATTAGGCTCATTTACTGTGTATAAATGTGAGAAATACATTTTCAATGATACAGTAACTGCCCTGCTTAAGGACAAACACACACACACACACACACACACAGGCACACACACAACAACAGGTCCATTCAGTTTATGTTTTAGTAGATAAAATTAGCTAAAATGCGAGTTCACACTATCTGAACTTTTCCTTGGGGAGAAAATCTCTTGTTATGCGGAGTGGTGCCGTGGACAAGGGCCAACACTCTGTGAAATGCTAATCCTTGGAGAGCCAGATCTGTGTGCTGATGAGTACATTAAGTTTTAAGCGGCAAGCTGACGATTTAATGCGCTTATATGCTTCCAAACTGGATTTGTTACCTGCGCTCTCGGTGAATGAAAACGGGCGTACTTCGCCGCGTGCTATTTTGCCGTTGGTGCGCGACACACGGACTTGGCTCTTTTTTTTTTCTTTCTCTTTTTTTTCACCGGCTTAACCCTGACGGGTGGAACCGAGAGCTCGTCGGCCGGGGACGTTGAAAAGTTCATCCCACACGCCGTCGAACATAAAACATCGCGATTGGCCCCCGGGCCCACCCGCGCAAAAAAAACCAGACGAATCCATCCTGGCTGACGGATTCTATCACGTCAGGTGGCGAGGAACGGGGTGGGGGGTGGGGGGGCGGCGGGGGGGTAGGGGGGGGGGGGGGGCGGCGCTGAGTGAATTGTCACCGCGGAGCAGCTTCAAAGACACGGTCACTTTCTGCATGAAAATGCCTTTTTATCTTTGGCTCAGATCGGAGTCAGAGCTCAGCACAGCCAGCGTTACTCTTTCAACACCACCTCCACTGTCTGCATGAACTCTGCTTCGATACTGATCTATTCACTGTTTCTTAGACATAATAACAACAACAATAATAATAATAATAATAATAATAATAACAATAATAATAATAATGGCAACCCTACAAAAAAAACCTGATTGTAACAGTGAGCAAGATAAAGCAAACAACTTTGATATAGAAATGAATGCATGCTTTTAATTTGTGTTTTTCAGTGCAAAGACAAAAGCAAACCAAAAAAACCAACCACAAAAAAACACAACATTTAAATATAAATATATATATATATATATATATAGATATATATATATATATATATTCCTGACCCTTTCAACTGTAAATGAAAACATTCCAGTAGTAATTAAAACATGTTCGGCATTTGCATTTCATATGATTCTTGTTGCAAGGCACTGCATAATGATAAAATCATTCTGAACACAATACAGATGTTAGGATACAATTTGAGTGCACGGCGTGTTTGTTAGCAGTATTAGCTATTCTGTTTAAGTTCCTGTACGGTGAACTGTTGCACTTGTTTTGAACAATGAGTCATTTACTTTTCCCACTTCTGAGCGGCCAGAGATCTCCACAGGTCCTGCGAGACGCGAGGACTGTTTGTTGCCATTAGCTTTATTTGTAACACAGAAGGATCTGAGTTTGCCGCTAATAGGACTCTGGGGAAGTTTGAGAGAGGAACCAGGCTGCCTCTCATCCCAGTGTCGGGTCCACCCTTCCTTCCCTCCTGCTTCACAATGAAGATTTCATATTTTAAATCACAAATTAATTTCAGAAGGACTCCGGCTCTGAATGAGAGGGGATGATCTGGTGGTAATTTAAATCTAGCTCATGTTAGCGTTCACCTTCAACGGTTTTTGAAGTGCGGTTCCATTGTTCATTTTTCAACTGCCAACAAAATGGAGGACTTTTCTTTTTTTCCATCTTGCGAAATATCCATACAGGCATATTACCACACGGGGAAGTTAATGGATCGTGATGACTTTTACCCCACCATTCTTTCTAATCTTCTTCCATGAATAACCTTCAGAACATTTCACGATTAAAAACGGAAACTGCAGACATAATCCAGCCCCGCAGTGGCTTGCACTAAATCTGAAATACAGTAAGTATATATACACAACAGAACCTAAATGATACAAAAAATGTGTGTGACCTTGAAAGTGGAGTCAGGATAAACGAATTAATTAAATCACTTAATTTAAATCATGTATAGCAACGGTTACTTGGTATTTTGAACCTATAAATGATTATGTACATTATTTACCAATACTCAATTAGGGGGATTATTCATTGCATTTACTTTAGCTTCCTGAAAGATTCAGATAATAGTAGCCGATCTACACTGTAGCTGCAAACAGCTAGCAAAGATAAACAAATAAAAGAAAAACAATTCTACCCACCATGTGTCTTTAAGAACAAAAACGTTATTGACCGCATGCTAACGTTATAAAGAATGGAGCTTGACTTGTGACAGTTTCAGAGAGTATGAATTTGTATTGACCAAGGAAAGTGCTAGAAGGATATGCTGCAGGATGCAGTGTGAGTGCAGAGCAAGACGGGGGATGGCTCCAGCGATGTCATAACAGACATTACTACATCACTGAGGATAACAGAGGAGAGCCGTGGTCTGTGAACGCTCGGGCAGCTACTGAATACCCAGCTCAATATAAAGCGCTTCTGGCTCTGATAAATGCATCTGTCAGTGTGTCAAGAGAAAGCATTAACATGCATGAGTAGATACCTTTATTCTTTTGTTTCAGCATGCCATCTTGTAGAAGACTCATCCCCAGCTCACTGATTTGAGATGGACCCAATATGCTGTTATAGAGAGGTGTATTTCCTGTGTTTTTTTTTGTTTTTTTTTTCGGTCAGTGAAAACAGTGACTCCTTTCTGGTTAATACTCACACTTCGTTGCTTCTGCTACTTCAGGGCTCAAACACTGTTTGGGTGACAGGTAAGTTCTTAACTGAGGTTTCTATCATTGAAGTTCTACTGAATATCCAATCCAATACACCAATGCCATATGAATTTCGTGATAAATCTTATTAATAGCCCCGTGTGCATTTATTTAATTTGTTTGTTTACTGTTGCATATATTTACAACCGCATGAATAAATGAATAAACTGAATTTTAAGCTGAATTGTCCAGTTGAGCGACCCGGTTCAGGGTTTAACTTTGATTAACAATTTAAAGCAAGAATATATATTTTCTGCTTCACAAGCACATTGCTGCGAATTCACCAAACCAAATGGAGTTGTGTGAAGGAAAAGTGGTAACGTTTGCATTCACTCGTGAATTAAAGCCTAGGACAAATTTTGATTGAATACAGTCCTGTGTGTTTCATTTCTAATCCAAAGATCGTCTTAACCCAAAAGTGTAGTCAAAAAAAACTGCAGCAACTGACCAGGCAGTAGGCTACTGTAGTCACCAACCTCTGGCTGCAAAAGATGCCGCAGTTGCTAGAACATGCCTGTTGCCATTTTTCGGGTGAAAGTTATAGTAATGGAACAGACCTGAATCTAGCTGTCGGAATCCTTATCTGTCTTCACAATATAAGAGGCCAAAAAAATAAAAATAAGTAAAGAAAGATACCCACAGGAGGCGGAAAGAATGGCACAATCTGTCAAATTAAATTGTTTACTATAAATGACATAACCCTGGTGAAAATGCCAGGCCACACAAAGCTGAAGGTCAGCCAGCATTTCAGTTTGAGCAGCCATCCTGTGGGTGCTCTGCGCACTGTCCAGAGACAATGCAGACGCCTAACGATTTAAACAAACACAATTTTTAAAAATGATATTAAAATGACAATGGGTAAAACAACAACGACAACAACACTAATACGAATAATAATAATAATAATAGTAGTAATAATAATAATAATAATGGCTATGAACTTGAGGAGTGTGATGATTATTTCAGTTATATTTGTTAATTTATAGTCATTTTCATTTAGTGCTATTTAAAA
This sequence comes from Anguilla pacifica, assembly GCA_039654925.1. Lineage (NCBI taxonomy): Eukaryota > Metazoa > Chordata > Actinopteri > Anguilliformes > Anguillidae > Anguilla > Anguilla pacifica. The sequence continues at coordinate 6,161,093 of CM077284.1, forward strand.
TGCGAAATCATCTTCAATGTTGCACAAATTTGTCAATTTAGATTTAGGTAATAATTTCACAGTAGGGTTCCACTGTATTTTTAATACCGTGCCAGTGTCCCTGTGTGCAGTATCTCTTTACTGAGATGCAAATCAGGCAAAGGGAAGGTGCGGATAGCTCGTGTTTGTCCTCTTTGATGATTAATGCCAAAGGTAATGGAAACTCTTCCCGGTTTACACTTTTATGCATCGCTAAGCAACCGACTCAAGCTTTTATGTGCCTACCCTAAAGTCTTTCGCTTTCATCCAAATGCAGTGATCGACACCAAGGCGCACATTTTTAGAGCCAAACTCCAAATTCCCTTGTTTCACAAATGCCCATTTAGATTAGCAATCAGCACCATTCTACACCGCTTATGGGGAACTGTGAAATATTTACGGGAAGTGCAGGAAATATTTATTTCGCTTTCCCGAAATCATTGTAAATGGGGTTCAACGTGTCATTTCCATTTTCCATGGGCAGGCTTGCACAGTGCTTGATGGACGCGGTTCGGTGAATGGTGTGATGCCGCTGCCGGTTCCGCTGTATTTGTATAGGACGTACTCCATCTTTGTTTGATGCAAATGGAAGCATCGAACATCGCTGGCTCTGGCTCACAAGACTTGGCTCAATCTTTCAAATGAGGTGTTTTGCAGATAAAATGGGCTTACTCACTTGTTTATATTGATCCCATTGAGGGACCTGCCTACACTATTTGCTTAGCGCTGCCCATTAAACGGAGAGCTTAGGGGTTTGGCGCATCACGAAGCGTCCTCGCCGGATTCAGTGAGAACGCAGAATAAGTGGTCCTTCTCCAGCAGCTCCCTGATGGAAGGGGTGGGAGAAGGACCACTTATGAGTAGATTTTTTGGAGTGTTTTTTTTTTTTTAATTCAAAGTCAGTGTTCTAGAACTCCATTGCTTTCAACCCCCAGTAGTGATTGTTACATCAGCATTAGAATGTTCTTTCGTGAACATTCTAATCACATATTTGTGATTTTACACCTTAAAAGGTCAAAGGGCTACTACTGGCTCAAGGAGGAATGGCAGTCCACTGATTTCCTTTTGTAGTCTTTCTGCCGGGAGGGGAAGGTACGTGCTTTTCTTTGTTCACCTTACAACTTGGAATCCCTTAAACAAGTGAGATTGAAGCGGCTAATTACTAATCATCTTACAAATGTGCATGCAAGCATTTCTGGTTTAATCCCCAAGGCGAACAAACTGGCCAGGTAATAGGTGCAATTGCTATGCTGTATTCAGAATGTAAAATTATCTACCCATTTATCAAAGCTAGTTGGGTAAAGCAGATAATTACGCAGCCACTAGTTATTAAATAAGTAACAGGAAAATAGAACACTTGTTTCCTGGACAGCTAATTCCACAACAGAACCCAGTAATTTGCCAAATCTACCCTTAATTGTATAAATTGGTCAGGCTTAAGTGGTCACAGTTAACATGCACTGTAATCGTTGCCTACTGCGGACCGTGTTTAATTAGACAATGAAACAGTCACGACAGCTCAGTCCGGTCCGTAACCTTAGATACAAATTTCCATCTGCGTCGGTTCCTCCGTTGCTACGGTAACGCGGTTTCTTCTGTCCAGTCCTTCACGCCGGCCGCCATCCGTTCTCCTCAGGACCCCTGGAAAGGCTTTCCAAACCCCCTGTTACAGGAAATGTGGTTTTTACTGGTGCGTTGAAGTGGTTCTCAGGCTCACCGAGCCATGTTATAGGCATGAAATGTCGTTTTTAGCATACACAACGTGAATGACAGGGGACACATTAGCAGGATTTCACATTACATCACAGACAGGTAGGCCGCTGTAGCAGGAGTAGACAGGCAACAATTTTCCTGCTCTTAGTAGCTATCATGACTAAATACATTTTTAAGTCAACAAGCAATAATGAATGGAAATTGAGCCTGGACAAATTTATTACGCAATTAATGAGCTGAAAGATTATCGGGCGCTACAACACGCAGTAGTGTGGTATTACAGCAGATAGCAAGAGGGAAGCACTTTAGTCACAGAACATTCACGGAGTACGCTTTCAAAGCCAGCCAAGTAATTTGAAGTGTTTGATCATAATCGAGGCCTAATCAACATGATGGCTATTTTGGATGATTTATTTGCTTCATGTTCTAAAGCGCCTAAAGTAGATAATTAGCTACCTGGGGAAAGAAAAAAAAGAACAAGACCAAAAAAAAACAAAAAAAAAAAAACTACATGGGCATTGGAAAAATACGAGACAACAAGAATTTGTCAAAAATGAGAAATCTTAAATTAATAAGACATAACCATCCTTACATTTTCTCTATGATTTTTGCAAGGACAGAAAATTGTTTGCTACTTAGCAACCACTGTGGGCCCAGGGCTCTCAGCTCCATCTAAATGGAGGATTTCATTAGATCTCAGCCAACGGGGTGACACTTGATTCTGATTGGTCAACAACTGCAGCTGTGCATAGTATTTAGTACTACTTTACTTTTTACTATTTTACTATTTGGTATGCAAGTGCGCAGTGTGAAAATGTATGCATAGTTCCTGAATGCTTTCTTAGCAGATGTGATAACTCACATTGACCACCATCAGTATATAATATTGAAATGCTCGATTATTGACATTTTGTTCACATGACCGCGTTATTAATAATGCCAGTCATAAGGAGTCCTATGAAACGTTCCATAATTCACGTTAATGAATATATCTGGACGTATCAGACTAATCAATGCTAATAGCCTCACATACTGTAACTAATGGGCAGTTGCAATTAAAGATTCCTTCCAGCCACTAAATAAACTCACAGCACTAATGAATGGTGGATGTCTTGGGGTGTTGGTGATCACTGCTGTGAAAATTCCCCACCGTCAATACGTGGAGATTCTCATCTCTCATCTCATCTGGCATCCATTACGTTTTGAGCCAAAAGTGAAATGCAGCACTCACTAGGAGTGGAGAAACTAATGAATCCACTCCAGCAGGAGTGAATCCCGGTTGACAATGCAGTTGGAAGGATCAGTATGTGAGGAGAAATTCCCTCCAAAAAAACAACAAAAAAAACCAAAACAAAACAAAACAAAAAAAAATGTCACGATGGTTTCACAAACCACCCCCTTCTCACCTCTCCCAAACTGCTTAGCAAAGCAGCAAATGTCTCTAGGACACTGGACAGCCCGCCCCCCCCGCCCCGCCCCCACCTGACCCCCCCTGCCCCCCCATCCGGTGCTAGTTGTCCCCCTGCCCTCCAACCCCCCCTGCCCCCCCCTCCCCCGGGGGGGGTTTAAAAACTGCATTGTAGTCAAAGAGCACGGAAAGCATTCCCGTGTAGTTAGCATGGTCCCGTGAAGGGAAGAGTCTGGGTGCCAGATGGAGGTGTCACTTTACGCCCCATCAGCTTTTATCCGAGCGCCCGTGACCTCCTTCTGACACAAAAGACCTCATTCTGAGGGGAATAGGTGTCAGAGAGGCCAGCTTTTACAGATAAAACATTTCTCCTGCTGCGAGTCACTGTCTCACATGCTGCCGACGCTGATTATGGGTCCTCACATGCAATAAAATGTCCAGTGTTAATTGAACCCTAAGATTTCAATCGCTTATCTTCAAAAGCGAGCAGACACACACACACGCACACACGCACACACGCACACATGCACGCACACACATACAGGTACTTATAGGCACACATTTACATACTGAAATGTAGTGAAGGGCACACTACTGACGTGACAAATCCTTGTAAAATGCACCTTATGAATAAAATTTGATTTTAATCCGATGACATTTTGAGAGCATTTGAACTTTTCAAATTGAATGAAATAAAAGGAATAAGAACTGAATACGTAGGACTTTGTACAGTGCAGTCAAGACTACGATGGATTGGAGAAAGTTAATTTGTGCAATTCAAAGGTGAGAGCCTGGACAGCCACATTCAGGGTTCCATTCCTGTCGATTGCCTGTGTAAGATGGCTGCCAAATCATCGCCATCTTTGACACAGCTCCTCCAAGTCACCTTCAGAACAATGGACGACCCACACACCAACCTCTTTGACATACTTTTCGGAGATTTATAGAAAAAAAAAAAACTCTTATGGGAGGACTCTTAAGCTTCATGTTTTTAAATTGTGCAAAGATTACCTTTTCATTGCCTTTACAAAACCACACTCAATGAGGAATAACTGACCCAAAGACCACATTTTTTTTTTGTACATTTCTTTTAAAAAACCAAACACATGAAGATTACCTGTGTGAAATGAGCACCGATGCCTTTGCATAAAAATGTAGCCTTCAGGTTGAGAATCTCAATTTGTATTTCAAAGGGTTTTTCTTCCTTGCCATGAATACTTATCAGGACACATTTTCTTTATCTGCAAGGTCATAGGTAATTTATTATTATTTTTTCTAAGTATGCTGATATTGATGATAATGCTCGGTCTGATTAACAAATTAAATTCCTTTGACGGTCCTCATATTTCCTTTCGAGGAAGCGAATGAACAGCTTCAACAGAAAATTCAACTATATATCTCAACCAAGATGGCTCGGAGTTAAAAGGCCTTCACATTTTGACATCGAATCAAATTGTCCACAGAATGAGCGAATGCACGAATAAATTAATAAACAGGATTCCGGAATGGATTCTAATTTGAACAATGCCCTTTTTTATGGTGCACGTAACCCAACCACAGTCGTTTGTAGTCTGACTTGCTGAATCTACTGCTTGTGATCATTTTAGGTGTCAAACACAGGACTATAACACAGTAAAGCTGGAAGTACCGTGTTATCAATCTGTCAGCGTATGGGTCACCTTGTTGTGGCTCAAAGGGGATTTGATTATGGAGGAAAATATATTTATGGCTGAAGGCAAGTGACTTGGGTGGTGGGGGAAAATTCATTGTCAGTGCCACTATGGTGGATACTTGGCCATTAAATTGGGGAGTATATATAAACACACACACACACACACACACACGTTTGTATTGCTATACTTGTGAGGACTTCCCATTGAATTACATTCATTCCGTAACCTCTAACCCTAACCATAACCCCAACCACTACATGCCTAACCTTAACTATAACCTTAACCTAATTGTAACCCTAACCCTAAGTCCTAACCCTAAAACAGCCTCTTGACCTTGTGGGGACCAGCAAAATGTCCCCACCTTGCGTAATTTTCCTCATCTTTCTATCCTTGTGGAGACATTTGGTTCTCAGAAAGATAGTAGTACATGCCCACACACACACACACACACACATATATATATGTATGCCCCCTTCCTGACTTCTTCTGCTGATCATTAGACAAATTGTAAAATTGGCCCTCTTAGTTACTCAATTAACCAACTAACCAAATTAAACTGATGATAAGCTTCAGCTGATCGAACACAGCCAGGCTTGATTGCAGTCAGCTCAGTTGAATCTAAACCTCACTCATACTGAACCTTACCATCAGTGTGAAGTAGTCACCAGAGTGAAGTTTCTCCCAGCGACACTATGCCACTATGAAATGAGAAAAAAGTTATTGAAATATACCAGTCTGGAAAGGGTTACAAAGCCATTTCTAAGGCTCTGGGATGCCACTGAACCACGGTGAGAGCCATTATTTCCAAAAGCAGAACATTCAAATCAGTATTGATTCTTCTCAGGAGTGGCTGGCCTGCCAAAATTTCTCCAAGGGTGCAGTGACAACTCATCCAGGAAGTCACAAAATATCCCACAAGAACATACAAAGAACTGTAGGCCTCTCTAGCCTCAGCTAAGATCAGTGTTCATGACTCCATATTAAGAAAGAGACAGGGAAAAAATTGGATTTAAAAAAAAAAAAAAAAAACTGCACCTGGATGATCTCCAAGCCTTTTGGGATAATGTTCTATGGGCAGATATCTTAAATAAATGGACATTTTCTGAGACTTGATGGCAGATATTATATCAGTATAATTTTAGCTTATCAACGTTCTTTCTCTTTTGACATTGTAAGGTGCTTGAATTCTTACATTTAAGTCACATAAAACCATTTTTAAATGACAAGCTGACATTGAACATTGTGGCTGTACAAATGTTAATGACAGGGCTTGCAACATGGGGTTGCAAACACTGAAAAAGTTAATTTGGAGGTACAGGATGGTTCACAATTCACTCAAACAAATAAGTGAATCGTGAACTACTTATTATTTCAATACTTATTATTATCCTGCTCATTTTTTATGGTGCAGAGCGGTTTATGCACATTCCTCCAATTGCTCTGTACAGGTAGTGGATGAAAGTTGTGGACCATTTCTTTTTTGAGATTTATGGATTATAGCACACTAAATGCACTAAATCATTCCACTCACAGAATACTTTCAGAAGTTTTGATGGTTGGAGTGTTGACTGGTTTTATGTATCCTTCATTTATTTATTTATTTATTTATTTATTTATTTATTTATTTATGTATAGACCGGAGAGGACTGTCTCTCGTGGGTCTGGTCTGTTCTGCTTGCTCCTTGAGCTTTTCGTCTGATGGTGCGTCTCATTGTGAGTTTTTCTCAGTGCTTCCTGCGGTGTGTTCCGGCATTTTTAACCTGTTTTCCGACCTATCGGCTGTCTCTGGCAGGACGTCTCTATCCGGGTGATTCAGATCCTCAGAATGGAAGATTCTAGAAGAAAAAAAAATATTCGGTTCATGCGCTTGTTTCGTCCTTTTCTCTGACCTGAGATCGGTTCCACATTGCTGAAGCTCCACTTCCTAATTTATATCATTTTATTGCTTTTTTCCAAATCTGTTACAACATAAAACCAAACAAAAAATTCACGCACCTATATATTAACCTATGAACCAGTGAGGTGGGTGGGTGGGGGTGGGGGGGGGGGGGGCTGGGTAACCATGGGTAATGAAGTTCTTGGTATGAAAGGTGCTTCATGTCTGTCTACTGACCCCCCCCCCCCCCCCATTATCTCAAAGTTAATATTTAAATGTTTACTGTGCACATAGGAATATTTACATTTTTCTGCATTATGTTTTCCCCTGAGAAGTGAGATAAGGTAGACTGGAAGTAAAACACTTGCAAAAGCAAATGCCTCGATTCCACCAGTGCATAGTTTATAAAGGTCATTTTGATGACCACTGACCTCACTAAACTGTGTTTGCAAATAAAAACACAAAACAAAATACATAATAAAATTAAACTACCCATCCATCCATCCACCCACCTGCTTATTCCTGGTCAGGGTCACAGGTCACATTGGGTGGCTGAGAGCATATCCCAGCATGCATTGGGTGAGAGCCTATTTAATGACCCACAACGTTGCATCTCACAGTGCTTATCGCAAAAATAAATCTGGCGTGTGTGCAGTCTAATAGCCTATACATCTCCATGTGAGAAGGGACTGGAAAAATTCTCTCACGTCTGAAAGAATAAATGTGTTGGGCCTGCAGGACAGCAGCACGTCCGAAAACAAAAAGTTAGTTTGCACCCTCTGAAGTTTACAATGCACATAAGAACACTTTCAGGACAGTTTCAAGTTTTATAAATCTCAATTTGTCCATTGATTTTCACGTAAGATCAAATCTAGTGAATTTAGGATTGAATCCACGCATGATAACATTTTATCAATGCATAATAATGTTTTATATATGTAAGGCCCCAGGTCCGTACGCATTAAACAGTGACTTACACAAAAGCCAATGTGTTTAATTCTTTGGCACATCAATTCACAGTGGAAAATCACTATACCACACCTCCAGGGTATATATTGTACATCTTGCTTGGGAATTGAACCCACAGACCCTCTTAGCTTGAGTTCTCAATGCCCATGTACACAGGTGTATGTTTCAATTGTTATCCAAGCATATTTGTCAATGCAAAGCATAGCCTCCATAAAAGAAAACATAGCCTCCCCGAGCAATGCGCTGTTTTGTTCTGAACTTCGGCGTCCTGAGAGTAGTGGGCGTCGGCAAATGAACAATGTTACAGTAAACCTAAGCACCTGCCGGCGGTGGGCAATATTCTCCATGTGGAAATCCCAATTCATCACGCTCAAGGTCAGTCCTGAGAGAGCAATCCAAGTGTCTCGTTATGAACACGGTGAATCATTTCTCGCAAACGGCTTCTTTTGACAAGCGCGTGGCCGGACGCAGCGGCCGAACGGGATGTTGCACAGATACACGTTTGGCCTTGACTCTGCTTATTAATGAGCATCTGAATTAGCTCGATTATATGCAGGCTAACATAAAGGCCTTTATGCTTGAAAACTTGGCTGGTGCAATGCATTAACCTACTTCCATGTATATATTAGCATTTAGCATATGCTTTTATCCAGTGACTGACACAGTTTAAGTTTTTTTTTTTTTTTTTTTACATACAAGCTGTTTACGCAGCTGGATATTTACTGAAGCAATTCAGGCTAAGTACGGTACTTTGCTCAGGGGTACAATGGCAGTGTCCCCACTTGGGAATCAAACCTGCAACCTTATTGCGAGCCCAACCCCCCAACCGTTTCACTACATTTTGTCAATTATTGATGATTTCTATACGACTGTTTACTTGAAATCTAAGCATGTAGTGTATCCCCTTGATGGCTTGAGAAATCTTGGCTTAGAGGGCTGAATGGAAGAGGAGATGTATTAGTATCTGCTTGGCTCAGCTTTATAAGTCCTTAAAGTCTGTGGTGAAAGACATCTTTCGTACAGTAGTCAGCAGATTAACCCGAATAGCCTTTCTTCCTTCTTTTAAATCAGTAATTTCAGTAGCATTCTTGTTTGTCTCACTGTAACTTAAATAATCGAGGCAATTTTTTTTCCTTCTACTTGTGTGACATTTTGTATTTGATTTCTTTGAACCTTTTTGAGAAAAAAAGAGTCATGCTTGCTTTAATTTGTAATCCATATACTGTATAGTATGTATAAAGTCTGTTGAAGCTTTACATTACAGGCTGTCTTTAGGTGACCAAGGATGGCACTGAGTTTTGGACATGCCCTATCATACTTTTATGCTGAATCATGTTAGTTCTGGCTATTCTAGTTATCTGTTAGCCTTAAAAGTTGAATTATTATTATCTGTCTTGTGCGATTCCTTGACACCAAAATGTGTACACCTTGAAACAGCTGGAATTAGACACACCGCACCTGTGTAGAATTTTCCTCATTCTGGTGGTGCGTTTGCTGTCGTGACACCTGTTTGTTTTTATGCTGTTGACCGGAAACTTTGGCCTGGATTCAATCGACATTTGACGTAACTGCTGTTCATTCTGATACTGAAAAAAAGACACTCGCATTCAATTATGAGTCAAAGTTGAAGACAAATATTGACTTTATCCTACTGGCTGAGCTCCAATGTGCTACTTACTTTGTCCTTAGCAACACAACAATTTACTTTTATATCCCCTTTCCTCTCAACTTACAAAAAGATCTAGCACGGAGTCACCTATCTTCGATCACCAGGAGTATTGGGTAATATAAACGCAAGCAAAGCCATTACTTTTTTCCTCCAAGTTAGTGGTTGTTGTTTTAATCCTGTTATGCACATATTTTTAATGTTATACATCTTAAATTCTTAGTGTATTAGGCTTAATTACACAGCAAAGAACTAGTTGTGTAAATGCCTTATTCATGATGCAAGATTGTCTTTAAAGCAAATATTTGTGCTGTTTTATATATTCTGTGGTCACTGGCTGGTTAATGACATCAATAAAACCACAAGTGGCCTAGGGTCTCCCACCCAGCCTGTGGGGAGCCTGTTACTTTTTAAAGCCATGTAATGCAGTTCTTAAAACCAGCGCAACACCATAAAATGTCCTGTGTTAGTTCAACTCTAACAGTGTTAATTCAACTCTTAACAGATAACATTTGGTCTGGAACTCAATGGAATGTGGGACCAAATGTTATCTATTATAGGTAAGTGTTTAAATAACATGGGACATGTTACTGTGTAGCTATCTCACTGATCTTTCTAGAAGCTCCTCCTTTTAAATGGTTTGAAAGTAAACAAAAGCACTTCTTCATGCGTCTTTTAGGAAAGTAATAATTAATTTGACTTAAGCACTGGACTGGAACAAACTGCATAAAAAGTGCTGTCCTCCAAAGTTTTACTGGGCTTTGAAATGTGGGTGTTGAGATTGTACATGTGTTCACATATTCTAAACAGTGAAACAAATGACACAACCAAGTCTATAAACATCACCACGTAATTACGATATTACTGTTTTATGTTTTTTCATTTTCAAATTCCTGTCATGTTTCACAGTTCACAAGCTCTGGGTGTATTTTCTTTTCCTTTTAATTGCTCTATTCTTATAACCCCTCTTTCTTTTTCTTCTCCGAGGAATATTGAGCTTTGCACAACCATGCAGAGACGATGTACGAAATGAACCTCTCGTGAGTGAACACAGTTCCAGCAAAAAGAGCCTCTAGGTTTCCCTCCGTCTTGATGAATCTTATGTGGTTTAGACTTTTGCGAGGGACGGTATTTATAAACAATAGCGCAAGAATAGCATGGGAATTCTCACTTGCTGATGCTTTCGGACGGAGGACGGAATATTCTACCAGGTTGTGCTTCGTGTCCTTTTATCTGCTAGCGGCCTGTTTTGAAAGTGACATGACCTTTTCAAAAAAAATTTTTTTTTGGTCCCAGTTATTATGTGAGAGACATTTGCATGAATCAAAAAAAGAAAAAAAGAAAAAAAGAAATCTGTCGCCGGACGCCTGCTGAACCGAAAGGTGTCTTGCCTAATGGGTCCTTCGTCCCCCAGGACAAATCATTGTCCTCTGAGCTGGCCCTGCAGGACAGTAACCTGGCCCCGGGTGCCTGGGCGCCCCCTCATAAAACATTAATACCTGCCCTGGGTGGCGATACCCCCTTGTATTTGCCATTCAGCAAAACCGAGCGTGGACACCCCCACCATCACTTTTCTAATCTGGGACTTTCGGCTTTTCCGTCGACCTTGGTCACACACATTACACATTTGTCTGTCTGTTTGTTTTTTGTTTTTGTTTTTTTTGATAATTATGCTTGTACTCTTGTTGATTGTTTCTTCCCTGTGTTGTGAAGCGTCTTTGAGATTGTGAAAAGCACTATATAAAATAAATGTATTATTATTATTATTATTATTACAGTACTCAAGCCCTCATAGGGTGTGTTGAGTAAAATATCAGCGCTTTGTATTGACTTCTGAATAACTAATGCAACCAACTGTATGTTTTTAAATTCAACGTGAGTACACTGTGGCGAATACTGAAAGAGGAAGATTGTAAAATTGCTTATAATTCACGACAACACTCCTCCCCCCTACCTGTCTTTCTTCCCTGTCTGCTGCACAAAAATGAAATTCTGCATGTTAACTATCAATAATCTGTCCAGCCTGCCTTTGATCAAACCTTCAATGTCACAAATGGCGAGAGATGCAATGCGTGCGGAAACACGTTGCTTAGCCATTTGATGCTGGTTATTAAAAGGCTAATTTACATGTTAATTTTGAACCAAAGAAGCGTTGCCCCCAAACATTAACCCCCCAAGAGCTATACAATGTATTAAAGGCTTCATTATTCATGGAATGCCCCACATATTTTTCAAAAAAAAAAAAAAGGAAGAAAGAAATGCTCCCAGCAATCAAAGCACAGACAGCAATTAGCCATGAAGGCAAAACCAATGCAGTAGTTGCAGAGTAGAGGTATAAGCACTCGCCTACCACTTCAGAGACCCAAGTTCAATCCTCGGCAGCGGTACCTCCAGCTTGGTCAGACGTTCCTACGAACACAATTGGCAGTGTTCGCGGATGGGAAGCTGGTGAGGGTCCTGATTGTTGCATTAGCGACTCCTACTGGTTGGTCGGGGTGCCTTTTCAGCAGGGAGAGGATCTGAGGGAGATAGCATGAACCTCCACATGCGTTACGCTCTCCCAGTGAAACTCCTTGCTGTCAGGTGAAAAGAAGCGGCTGAAGACTCAACATGTATCGGAGGAGGCATGTGGTAGTCTACACCCTCCCCAGACCAACAGAGGATAGCGCATCGACCAGGACTGTGATACACATGGGGAATTGGTATAATGACTAAACTGGGGAGAAAATGGCAACAAAAAAAATCAATGCAGTATTATCCATGATTCCATGAAACACTTTTTTATTTTTGTATTTTAAAAATTTTATTATTATTATTGCTCAAATCAATAGAGCTGTAAGGTTACTAGTACCTGATGGGACCAGCAACATCAACCACTATAATAATAATAATAACAACAACAACAACAACAACAACAAACAGTATGTATTCAGACCATGCAAATGTGAGCCATGCTTTGGGTGGTTGACCCCACTACAGTACATATTGCCATTCACCACCATGTCAGGACCCTCATTAAGTTTAATTGCTTGAGAACCAGAATAGCAGCAATTCAGCTAAGTTGCACCGAATGGGTAAATATGCACTGACTGTGCTAGTACGCTTCTGTTCCTCACAGGTTTACTGTAAGCAGTTATTTTTTTATTTATTAATTTTGTTATTTTCAGTGTTTTTAACGATTATTTTGGAAAATAATGTTGCCATTGTGAGAGAGTCCCCGTCTTCATGAATTTAGATGTTTTAAGGACTTCCAATGATTTCCAGAATTCATACATTAAGTGTCCCAAACATTTCTTATTCCGAATCCGTATCTGTGTGAGTCACTGAAATGCTTTCCACGAACTGTTGATTTTAGACACACACAGGTTCATGTTACATTAAAGGAGAGGTGTACAGCTGCACAGTGTGTGCGTGTGTGTGTGAGAGAGAGAGAGAGAGGGACAGAGAAAGAGATAGAGAGAAAGGGAGAGAGAGACAGAGAGAGAAAGATAAAAAGAGTGGGAGAGATGGACAGATAGAAAAGAAAGAGAGAGAGGTTTGGGTGAAGTGAGGGTGGTGTAACGAGAGAAGAAAGATGCAGAGATAAGGATTGGGGGGGGGGGGGGGGGTCTATGGAAATAACATTTCATACTCCACTGGGGTTTTTGACTCCATTGGCTCAATCAGATATGAGTCTTAGTTCTTTTTTTTTTTTTTACAGTCCTCCCTCGCCTTTGGGGTGTCATGTTCCCTATAAATTGTACAGAATGCAATTAAAAGCCTTTTAGTCACAACAGAGCTTCAGGAGGCAATTAATAAATGACAATTAGATTCTCAGATTTTTCATCAAAATGTGATGAGGAATGTTTTCAATTAAGTCATTTGCTTTAGTGAAATTACTATATTAAACCGAATTTGCGCAAATATAATTTGTCTGACTGAATACTGAATGTACTGTATCAGGGGATAAATTTCCTAAGACCCTGCTCTGTTTGTGTTAGTTTATTGATGCTGTTTTACTCAATTAGACCTAATTAAAGCTTTAAGGCTGTGCTGCAGTTAGCTTTCTAGCTCAAGTATGTGAGTTGGGATGCTAACTTCGAAAAAATCTAGTTGGGTGCGACATCTGCTGCAAATATACTGTATACTCTATTGCTTTCATAAATGAGAAAACTGAAGGTTTAGTTGACCAAAATGTTTAAAAATTAGAATATACATCATTCGCTGTTGCATATTGGAAAACACTGAAATTGGTTCACTCATTGAATTTAATTTCTGACTACAGCTGGCTAGGTAGCTGTTATTGGAATATCCCATGTGTTTTAATGGATAACCAGCCATCAACTTATCTCTGTAGCAAGGTTTGTTTTCGTAAACCTTATCTATAATATTCTCAGCTGTATTTTCATAATCATGCCAGATCATAATTTCAATGAATCCAAGCATACACATGTATATTATTTATAACAGAAAATTATTTTGGCGCACTATTATTTCATGTTACATTAAATTTTAAACAGAAGAGAATTTTATGTGCATTAATATGATTCATGTACCAAGAGCCACTGTAAATGTAAATGCTTGTGAACCACTGAGAAATTGAAATAAGCAAAGTAACAAACCATCCGCATAATAGTTTTCAGAACTATCATGGCTGTTGATCTTATAGTGCTATTAACACCAAAAACTATGTATTTAGTCAGGGTAATATTGTCTTGGATTGCTGTTAATTTAGTTAATTTACTGGTTGAAAGGAAGACATAAGAGAGGCCATTTGTGCTCAAACGTGCTTCTGCCCAAATTACCATCTGATTGCTGCGAGGCAAACATTTTATGTTGAGACATGTTGCATTTAGCCAACAGTAGACAACGAGAGGGGAAAAAAAATCAGAAATTCAGAAAATTAACCAGGTGTGTCAATATCAGTTGTTGGGTTGTTTGGACATCGATATGAAGTAAACACTTTGGAAAAAGGGGTACTATAAAGACAGTAATTTTTATCCTTCAATATCCACAAATAAATGGAAGAAAATGTCAACTATTCCACCTAAATGCAAAAAGTGCTCCACCTTCCCCCCCCCCCTCTTCTATGAACATACTTGTCAGTGAAGCTTGAGCTTGAGCAAAGTTTGAGCTCATTATGGCAGAAAAGAAAGCTTTTCATAGCTGCTTTCTTGGAGGGAGTGGGGGGGGGGGGGAGGTTTATTTTGTCCTCCCCCAGCAGACGTGGGACAAATTCAGCAAAGGAAAGGTCATGCCAGCATGCAGTGCTGCATGCTACAGGGGAAAAAAAGGGGTAACGGTTTTGGAAAATTCCCCCGTGGTGCCTCTTTGCAGATGTCGGCTAGATGGCTGAAGGTACCCTTAAAAAAATCGGAAGGGAACACATCAAAAAAAGCCAGAGTACATCTATTCTGCCATTCGTTAGAGTGATAGATAGACTTATAACATGGAAACATCAAAAAACAAAAACAAAAAAAGTATTTCTTTGATAAGGTCAGTCTCGCCTTCCTCTCTGTTTGGTTGGTGCAGTTTCACAGCACATCAGGACAGGAATAAGTCATTATTACTTTTACTTTATCTTCTTCAGCCTGTTATTTTTAGTGTGATAGCCATGAATAAAAGTCAATTCTGACTACATACCATTTAACTGCAAACAGAAAAAAAAGAAGAATTCGTTGTGTGGGCATTCTTGACTTGACATGCATAATTACAGGAGGCAACTGTTTGATAGTGCACATCTGTGGGAAGTATTAATATGGCTTATTCAGTGTGTATCTCCTTCAAACATGTGGACGGGTATTAAAATGGATTTTCAGTTCTGCTCTTTATTTGCAGGGTGGTGACAGACATCCAGCTCAATGTGTATTCATACGAATATGAATATGAAAATTCATTGGCTGATGCAAAGCAGTTGCTAAGAATTTTCTGGAAAACATGCAAGGGATGCTGCTCAACATATTGATTTGTGTCTTTACAATAGGTTTTGTACCTTCTAAAGTAGGCAGTCATTGTGCTGCCGTTGTACTGAAGGAAGCTTATTTCATGCAAATGATTACATGGGGAAAAAAAAAAAGAATTATTCTGTGCCCTGCTTTCTTTCAGAGCATTGATAGGGAGACATGTGGGAATGGGGGATGAATATTGGCAGGAAGGATTGTCAGGCAAGGAAATTATATTAGAGCTTTTGACTTGAGTGTACTTCATTGCATAACATTACATTGCCTTCACTTTGCACGTGCTCTTGTCCAGAGCTACTGGCTTATGTTCTCCCCATTTATATGTTTATAATAGTAGTAGTGCCAGGTCTGGCTAACAACAGTCCCTGGCTAGCGAGTATCGATATATCCCCTCGGCACAGTTGTCATAGAGGCGCTGTACTCTTGCAATAATGAAAAACGACTGCATATCATTAATATCTGCAATATTTCCATGACAGAACACTGGTGGCTCAAAAGAATGTTTTTGCGCATGAATGTTTCAACCAGCAACCAATTAGGAAATGTTGCCATTGTGAGATTATTTTTTTGTTTATTACCGAGGTAGGTAGGCATGTAGGATTGGATGTTGTACTCTTGTCATTATTCTTACAGCATAGCACATTTAAGCAAAATTTTCTACTAGTTTCATGGGAAATTATAATAGTTATACATAATCATCCACAATAATTATACATTTAGGCAATGTTTCATTTAAATTTTGACGATGTAATTTTGAAAGAAAAGGTTAGTCCAAACTCTTTTTTTTTTTTTTTGAAAAGTGACAGCTTTACTCTACATCTCCTGCACAACAACTCCTGCATTCTTCCCCTGCATGAAGCATCCTCTGCTGAATACATCCTCATCTTCCACTGCGGTTGTAGACCACACCACGACACAAAGAGCTGGGCTCTTTAGGGGAATGAAAACAGGTCCTTTGATTGGCTACGACAGAATCCACCCGTAACACACCCAACTGCTGATATAATTCAGCCGGAAATCCAGCCTATTTTCCGCCTGCGCCGCCTGCTTTCCAGCTCTGCGCTACTCGCCTCTGGTCACAAAAATACCAACATTATCATTAGCCACGCCCAGTGCGCCCTCGCGCCACGCCATTGGCTGTGCCCACGCACCGTGTGACATTGATTCCGGAAAAAATAGAGCCCACAGTGTTTCGTTTCAAGGGCTGTTTTTCCACCATCACTTCTGATACCGAAAGTGCTGAGTGTAACCTTGGCAGGTCACACGTAATTGGCATGATGACACAGAGGGTTTATAAAACAGGGGTTAGTCACAGCCTTGGCCGTTGTTCCTGTTTGCCAACAAATTGCCGGTGCAATCATTAGAGGTTAATAGCGGTGCTTTTTTGCTCTCCAGATCAAAAGGACAGCAGCTGCAAAGCGGTATGACTGATGGTTATGGTTGCTTAGGTCATTAGTCTTTGAGATGCGCACACAGTCAGCCAAGGTGGTGAACACTGTTTGTGTGTGTGTGTGTGTGTGTGTGTCGAGGAGGGGCATGGCAGAGGGCAAGGGGAGTGGGGGATTGGAGGGGGTCATCTGGAGCATCCTGGTCTGAACACCCCCCCCCCCCCCCCCCCCCCCCGTCTCATTTCAATTAAAATAGAGAGATGGTATTGGAGAGAAGGTTGTTAATCCTTTATTTTCTCTCTCTCTCTCTGGCCCCCATCACGAGAAAATCAATATCGCAGGTTAGTAGGTTTCCAGGTCTGGTGTCACCCCTGTGTTTTTACTGCCTCTTCCAGCTCAGCCAAATGCAATATCTGGAGCATCACCTGATTTAAAAAAAACAAAAAAAAAAACTCTATGTTTGCACATCTAAAATTTTATCAATTGCATTGTGGGTATGATATGGCAGAAATTCAGACTTGAGCACTCATAAGTGGGTGAGGAACTAGGAATGTGTGCAGTGGTGGATACAGTTGAAATTGCTGTTTTTGGTTTTTTGACAGGGAAACAAATAGATGCTGTATCTTAGAGGATGCAGCAGCAGTTATACTTGGCATCACTGGATATAAAAGTTATCTCTGTGGTTTCTTATTTATTTATTTTTAAACCTTGCACTCAGAATTTCTTTGTTACAGTTTAATAGGCCCAGAATAAAAGCAGCAGTATTCTTCAGAATAAGCGGCAAGGAAATTATTAGTACTTGTCACCTCACTACCCAAAATATCCAGGTTCTGTATTTTATCTTTGACACTACAGTCTCCTGCATACAATTTTATTTCCCCCAAACAGCGGTATTGTTAAAGACTGAACTCCTAAATCCTAAATAGGGACAGTTCCAAGTGATTCCCCTTTTCTCCCTCAAATGAACATACTGACAAGCAGTTTATGTTTTACAAAGAGAGATGCATTCCTGCTCACTTATGAGCAATTTGCGGAGATGTTTCTTTCAAAAACGTCTGGCCCACAGCGACGAAGCACCTCTGATGGAGAGCACATTTGTAAACATCTAATACCTTTTTTGCAGCAAAGCATTCACTTTATTTACTTATTTATTTTATTTTTTATTTTTTCGGTTTTTGCGGGTGACGCCATTTGAGAAACGCTCCATTACGTAGCTCCTCGGGATTGTCTGGCGGGATCAGCCGTCTTTGACATTTTGCTCTGTCAGTGTCTCCTTCAATTTCTCTTCAGAGTTATGGGGGGGACAGACCATGCTCTTCTCCTTGAAAAGGTTATTCTATTTTTATTGAGTCTGCCCCACTCTGATTCTTTGTGATTCAGCGGAAAAAAAGGAAAATAAAAAAGCCTGTTACTAACTGCTGCTCACCCGCCATTATGCTCTCCTTCGCGGTACCATGCTAAAGGTTAGCCTTAATCGCGCTATACATCGTCCTTTATAGGAAAACGTCCACATTGTCCGATGGAATGACACAAGGCGAGCCACAGTATCTCGTCCGTTCCTTGGTTCGGGAAAACGTACAGTACGGGAGGGGTTTACAATTAAAACTGAATTTTGGAAGAAGAATTATTATAAGAAAAGGACAGGATTCTGTATGGTGGTGCCGGGAGTGGCAAGAAGTTTCCGGGTTTGAATCCCGGCCTAGGCCTTTCTGTGTGGAGATTGCATGTTCTCCCCATGTCTGTGTGGGTTTCCTCCGGGCATTCCGGTTTCCTCCCACTGTCCAAAGATATGCAGGTTAGGCTAATTGGAGACTCTAAATTGCCTGTAGTTATGAGTGTGCGAGTGCATGGTGCGTGAATGGCTAGTGTGCCTGGCAACAGATTGATGGCCTGTCTAGGGTGTATTCCTGCCTCTTGATCAATGCATGCTGGGATAGGCTCCAGCACTCCCTGAAACCCTGCCCAGTATAACCAAGTATAAATGATGGATGGATGGATGAATGGATGTTAACATGTATACTTGATGTGTTTTAGAGGAAGCAAATTATTCTGTTCATTTTCCACTAATAGTAGTACTACTATTATTAGGCAGGGGTACAAGACTAGGAGAATAAACATAAACTAGAGGTCATTTTATGAGTTGAGGCTATGAGGACAAAGATTATAAAGCGAGACACACTACACCTTGTGTGTAATGGACGCCTTGTGTTGAGGTAAATAAGTTTCTCTATCTCACACTGCCGATACAGACATTCTTTGCGTATTTGTAAAATTACATTTATTTTATGGTTGTGTTATAAGTACTAACTAGTACAAAATGACACCAAATGATTTTAATTTACGATTACAGATGAAAATAAATGACATCAAAAGGCATTATGTGGGAAGGCTGGGCGATGTGTTGCGTAGTGGTTTGGGACCAGCACTTGAACCAATTCTAGGATTGCAGGTTTGACTCCCAGGTGGGTCCGTGCTTTTTTTTCCCCACAGCAAGACACATTTAACTTGAATTTCTTCTGAAATAATTTCTGTCTAATATTGTAAAAACAGACAGTATGAAAAGCATATGAGTCATCTAGTCACTGCGGATTACAAGGTGCTGCTAAATGTCTAAAGTATAATGTAAATTATGCAGTGTGTTGTGGCAAAGTTCTGGAAAATGTGTCTTTTTTTTACATCTCATATGACTTGTGACTCAAACTCAGATCTCACAGAACATTGCACCCAACACATTACACCTTAAAAAAGATGAAACGGTTCGACGTATGATTTAAAGTACTCTCAACTAAAAATGGTGAGGTAAAGTGCAGCGGTGTCATGTAATGTTTAATCTCTGGGTGAAATGAGCACATAAAAGTCATTCAGTCGCTTTTCTGTGCTGAAGTGTAGAGGTCATTCAATCTCTTTCCTGAGCTGAAGTAAAGAAGTCATTCAGTCTCTTTCCTATCCTGAAGTGTAGAAGTCATTCAGTCTCTTTCCTATCCTGAAGTGTAGAAGTCATTCAGTCTCTTTCCTGAGCTCAAGTGTAGAAGTCATTCAGTCTCTTTCCTATCCTGAAGTGTAGAAGTCATTCAGTCTCTTTCCTGAGCTGAAGTGTAGAAGTCATTCAGTCTCTTTCCTGAGCTGAAGTGTAGAAGTCATTCAGTCTCTTTCCTGAGCTGAAGTGTAGAAGTCATTCAGTCTCTTTCCTGAGCTGAAGTGTAGAAGTCATTCAGTCCCTTTCCTGAGCTGAAGTGTAGAAGTCATTCAGTCTCTTTCCTGAGCTGAAGTGAAGAAGGCACTCGGTCATTCAGTCTCTCTCCTGTCATGTACCATCTCATATATCAGTATGTATGCTACAGTTCCAATACTGCAATTTACAATGAACTGTAACACAGAACATTAAGCAGAAGAAGAGGCTTGGGGCTTGAGTCCCAGTCACATGATTCCATTATCCTGATGAGAATTGCCTTTCATGAGCAATTAATATGGAATTGATATAAACCATAAATTTCCCTCCCTCTCTGTCTCTTCTGCTTTAATCCCAGCTCAAAGCAAAATGGCCTTATTTTCTTTCTGTCCTTTCCCTCTCTCTTCTTTCTATTTCCAGTTGTCGTGCTGACGTTTATTTCAGTGCCACTTTTTGCAGATGCTCTTATCCAGAGTGGCGTCCAATGCAAACTCAAATGCAAAGACCTGGGATCAAAGTACAGTAATTCCACAGAGGATGCTGCATATAAGTGCGCATGTTTTCTTTTCTTTTTTTTTACTGTTTTAGTTTTACTTTTACTGCTTTTATATGACAATACTGAAACAAGAAGAAAACACACACTGAAGGAAAAACTATCATGTTCTGTGCACACGGACGTACACATGAGCAAGCACGTGGTGTGCGTGTGTATAAGCGTGTTAAAAAAAAAAGAACGGTTATGCGACTGACTTTTTCAACGGAAAGAGGAGCTGTGCGTAAATGGAAGCCCTCGGGGAATAGGAAAAACGTGAAACTAAAAACCTCATTCCTTATCTCCGCAATGTGAAGTGCGATATGCCATGCAGCTCTTACTAGTGATTCTGTTTTTCTCTCGCTTTTTTTTTTCTTCAAATGCTACAAGCAATTAAAAATACTGCCGCTAAAGCATGATTTCTGTTGTAGATTCCATTGAGCACACGCAAATCCCTCGAGTGTCTAATTATGCAGGCCCTCAGATTCTGGTGCTCGCCGCCATGCCGGAATTGTCCCTCCTTCTTTCGAGCGAGTTGGGCAGATTTAATCTCGAAGCCACTGCGCTTGCACAAAAGCCACGCACTCCGCTGCCTCCACAACTCTTCGGAGGATCCCGTTTAACATTCAATTCAATGAATCGATGCCGGAGCTTTCGGTGCAAGTGTCAGCGTTTGCCTGAAATCGCCCAATTGTGTCTGGAATTAGAAAAAACACAAACAATGCTAATTTAAAAAGCTTGAGTGGCCCTATATATGGATGCGCTGCACAGTGCATAAATGTTTGGATAGCGACACAATTTGTGCCATTTCAGCTGTGTTCTCCAACACGCTTGATTTGAAATAAAACAACGGATGTGAGGTTAATGTGCGGACGGTCGGCTTTAATTTGAGGGCATTTACATCCACGTGTAGTGATCCCTTGTAGTAATCACAGCCCTTTTTATACGTAGTCCCCGCCTCTCATATCCAGCTTGTACAGAAGTAGAAGCCAGAGTACAGAATAGTGTTAGCCGATGCTAAGCTGAAATGTTTGCTTTGATACTGTCAGTCCAGTTAACTTATTCCCCCAGAACTTCTGAGACAAACCATTTACACCAGAAATCACGAAAATCAACAGCGAATAACCCAATAAAGATGCATAGAATACATTTCAGAAAAAATGATGAGAAAGAAGCTTGGGAATTCATGTAATCTTTTTAAAAATTGTATTCCCATTAAATTATTTTATAGCTTTAAAGTTGCATTACATATGAAATTGGTTACATGGAAGCAAAAATATAATAATATGTAGATCAAAGACTTCTGCCTCATGGCTTAATTGGGTTTTATTCCCTTCAAATGGGGAATAAACTCAGGCTCCCTGTTCTCGTGTTTCCAGTAAGTACCACTCCCACTGTGCACTGGGCACTTCAGTGAAATAAATCTGCCGTGATCATCGCAGGAAAGGACGAGGCATCATTGTCCCTACTACGGTCAGAACAAAACCTCTCTGATCCGGTCCTGCTCATGGACATCTGCCGCCCCGAAGTTTGTAATCGCGTCCTTTTATTTGGCACACGTGGTTCTGCTAATTAGCAGTTCAACGAGATCTCTAGCCGTCGATTGAGGTGTGCTGTGTTAGGTCTGGAAAGGCCGCCCATGGGATGGTAGCTCTCCAGGAACAAGAGTTGGGCAGCACCGATCCAAAAAAGTCAGCACTTTGACCTGCGTTTTTACTGCCATTCCGTGTATTGTCTCCACACCAGCTATTTCCCTTCAGTGTTCAGCAGCAGGGAGGAAAAAAAAAAAAAAAAGTGACAAAAAAAGGGGCAAATCTCACGTTATTGCAATATAATAAGCGATGCACAAGCTAGTACTCTCGGGATATAATGTGATATGATAAGGATAATGATCCGCCGGTGTGTTGTCATTACATTTTGATTTTGCATTTGCTCAGACAGTGAATTGAGCGAAAGGGCCTCAGAAAATGGTTCCCAGACTTTAGATCAGACACAGCACCGCACGTGAAAGCAAGGTGTAATAGCCATCGTGAAGATTGCGGCAGAAAGTGCTTTCTAAATAACACACACAATGTTCCACTGTGGACAGAAACAGGCATATTTATAACATTCATTTTGCCTTATTTATCCCTATTTCAGATTGATTTCCTGACTTTTCAGGAACACGAGAATACTCCTAGTACAGGACCTACCATTACATAGTATTTTTGTATAATGACACTTACTCTGAGTCATGACATTTAACATTACTTTGTATTTTACTGTATATGATTATTATTATTATTATTATTATTATTATTATTATTATTATTATTATTATTATTATTATTATTATTGTTATGCTTGAATTTATTATGCATAAATTCAGTGGGGAGAAATTAATTTATATTAATCATATTCTTCATATTCACAGCAGACTGGCTAACGTTGATTCTTTCTGCCTCCCCTATGACCCTCTCCTGCTCATGATGAATGTGGATAAGTGCAGCTAATTACATTTTAGCGCATAAACATATTAATTTGAGGAAGACTGGTCACCACCAGTGACAAATGGGGCTTGATAGCCCTGCCATGTACAATTAAATCGGTCATTAATGATCATAAATATTAATAAAATCAAAGTAAGCAGTATAATTGCTGAGGTCTTTATTGTTATCTTGTTCTTGTGACCCTCAAAGTGCTTTTAACATTTTTGTTTTCAAATTATTATAATTTTTTTCTTTTTTTAAAATTCATTTATGACTGATGTATAGCATTTATTTAGAGGGGGGGGGGGGGGCAGATTTAGAGGTGGTGTCTGAAGCTGAAGCACAGGCTTTTAAGGAGCGTAGCGATTTACCCTGTGGTCCCAGTCCCCAGGTGTGTGCTCTAGAGACAGAGAGAGAGAGAGAAAAGAGCCGTTCAGTATTTGCTTTATTTATAAATCCCCCAGGGTTTTCATGTTTAATTCCTCCAGGAAGCCCAACAATGTGAATACCCGCCCCTGAGCTGTCTTCCGGCTCGACAGCTTGTCTTATGGGCTCTTGAGCACTTACACATTCGGCTTCTATTTTTGTTCCCTCTGTTCTCGCGAAAAACTGCATCTGCTTGCACGATGAGCTGTTGGACTGGTGTGTGGTGTGTGAGTGTGTGTGTGTGTGCGTGTGCCGCTTGTGTCAAAAACATTTGATGAAAAGGCAGCCAAATGTCTTGAGTAGCTCCCGCCTGCTCTGGCAGAGGCAGTAAGAGCATGTCGGACATCTTTGAAAAAATTTTGGTTCATTAAAATGTTTTTGATGTTTTCTTGGAAGGAGAGCTCACATGCACTATTGTGGAATGCCTTATGCACAGGCACAGCGAAACCCTTGGATTATACCTATATGCACCAGTGTACACCTCCAACAAAGTTTATTGGTCTGATCTCTTATACAGATCAATATAGCGATGCACACACACACACACACACACACACACCATGCACCCATCCTCTTCTGAACAATTTATAACCCCTTCCCTCCAAAATTAATCAATTCCAAGAATGAATTCTCCCTCAACCTAATATCTGACTGTTTTTTTTTTTTAAAGGAAATATATAAACACAAATCAGAACTGCATTTGGCCTTTTTTGTGCAGAATTCACAGAAAGCTTACTCTTAAATAGATCCACACTTTGGTATTTAACATGTTTTTCTGGGCCGTCGACCATTTTCTTTGTTTAATCTCTGCCGCGCATGAATATTGCATGTCAAGTGGCTCACACCACAAATGACTTGTACTGCTGTGCTATTTTATGTGAGACTGTGAAGATGTCTGTGTATGTCTGTGTGTGTGTGTGTGTGCGAGAGAGAGAGAGAGTGAGAGAGAGAGAGAGAGATAGACATGATAACAATCTTTTTTGGGCCATTTCTTAAATGACAAGTTTAGTTTCTAATTTATGAGGACTGAAACCTCCAAAGAGTTCCTCAAATCATACGTCACATGCTCATAAGCATGGCACAAACAAACATCACACCATCATAAGCATGGCAGAAACAATCATCACAACTTCATAAGCACGGCGCACACAAACATCACACCTTCATGAACATGTCACAACACCTACACGCCTTAGGAAGCACGGTAGAACAAACATCACAACTTCATAAACACAGCAGAAACAACTACTTTATACGCACGGCACACACAAACATCACACCTCCGTAAGCATGGTAGAAACACCTGCACACCTTCATGAGGATGGTAGAAACAAACATCACGGCACAGACAACTGCAAGTATTTATTTCAGGATACAGGGCTGTAAAAAATTAAAACACGTCCTCTACCTGGAAATGTGCAGTATATAATTTCATGCCCGCATCAACACAGCGGGCACAAAGCCATCGAGATGGCAATGAAACTGTAAAGTGATCTATCCTCAAAATCAGGTTTTCTGAAACATAAGAAATTTTTATGTAGTTTTAGAATTCATTTTTTTGAGGAGAAGAGCAGACAGTCTACTCTCGTGTACGTTTTTACTTTAATCAGACCGGATGGAAGCAGCGAGGGTTGCAGATAGAGATGTGATCACAGTCTAGAAAGTGCTGTGACGGGGAATCAAAACTCCATATAATGTCAATTTGAATAACGATTGGTCAAATAAATTATACCCGTACGCTTGCATCATAGACGGCAATTGGGGGGGGGGGGGGGGGGGGGGCAGATGGAAAAAATCTCCCCCCTCTGCCCCCCAGGCCTGTGATCGCAATGTAAATGCTACCCGCCTGTTGGTCCACTAGCCTGGTATCCCAATCACCCCCATACCCCCCTGCCCCCCAGGTAAAAAAAAAAAGTAATCACACTCTGCCCATGGTCCATGGTCCATGGTCATGTGAGAATTTACCAGGAGCCATGGATAAAATGGACAAGCCATGGCGATGCAGGTGTCTGGTTCTACCTGCCGGATGACACCTGTCTCCCGAAGAGGGATGCTTCACTCGCACAAACTGCCCATAATGGCGCGCTAATGTGGCTAGGCTAATTTCTCCCGTGGAGCATAATGCGTCTAACCCAAGCTCTCGAGCATTAAATGAGAATCACATTTATTTCGCCTTCTGCTTTTCCGCGTTGGCCATTATCTCCAGGACTGCAGGACCCCTGACTCTCAAGAATTCAATGAGAAAAATAAATAAATAAATAAATAAATAAATAAATGAATGTTGCAGAGAAAACAACGGAAACAGCTGCCAGCGGTATTTAACTCTCGGTGCTTTTAGTAAATGAGCTCAGAGAAGATCTGGAATGCTGCTTGCAGCAGTTGAGCGTCTTCGGACCCATCTCCGCTTGGCTCTGTACCTGTCTGGAGTTGTTTCTCCATAATAAGGTTTTCTGTATAATGGTGCAGCGCTTTTGAAAAGAGAGTGGAATCGGAGCTAATAATACAAATTATATAGTCATTAGCAAAATCCCGGAAGCTCGGGAAAACCTGGCCAATTCACATCAATAAACAGTAATTAAACAGAGTAAGTTTGCTAGCCAGCTTGGGCCAGTGTCTTTCAATGAAAAAGCCTGGTACAGTGAAATCAGTTAATTCAGATTTCTTGTTGAAATTCAATTCCATATTGATTTAACAGAAACAGATATTGTAATCTGCTAATATGTGTTCCATTAGAAATATAATGACCATGAAATAACACTAAAGCTATGAAGATACTGATTCCTCTAGGACTGTCAGTCACTCAAAAAAGTCCCAATGAGTACTTTGAGATAGAATTATCTTTGGGTCAGAAGGGACTAAATGTGAGCTTGTGAACATTCCAGCTGACTCAGCAGATGACATCCAAAATAGTGATGGTGTGGAAAATGGCCATATGCGCTTAAACTTGACACATCTGGGCTACAATAAAGGACTTATTTGTTCTCTTGTACGTTCAACTGATTCAGTTCAATATTCAAAGTCCATTATTTCTAAAGTTCTCCCCAAGTGATGGCAAGAAGCTGTGATCTGTAGTAGGGAGAAAGTAAATAAACAAAAACAAACAAACAAACAAACAAATAAACAAATCAATAGACATTCATCGCAGCATAGTTGTTACGGTAACCAATAAATGCAGTTTCACAACAGGCTTATACTGGCATGCATAATATTACTGAGCTTTAAAACAAGCGACAGGAGAATTGTCTGAGCAAATGGAAGAACTGATAAGACCCTGCTTTTAAAATCGCCCTCAGATGTTAAAAGAGGGCATAAACAGCCAATTACAAACCCATTCCTTCAACAGCCCAGAGGACCAATCACATAAATTAACAGTGGCGTTTCCTCGCAGGCAAACAGAGTTAATGAATTCATCCATTTATGTACTCGTTGGGGTTTTTTGGGGGGGGGGGGGGGGCAGAGAAGGCTTCCCCCGCATGACCGTTCCCTTCCCAGATTTACACTCCTTTATCAGGACGAAGGGACAGCGGGCATGCCTCATCCCGACAGCCTATTGTACACCAGAGAGTTAAGTCATCAGATCCAGACAGCATCCTGTTCCCCCGTCCCCCCCCGTCCCCCCCCGTGCCCCCCCCTACCCCCACCCCAGGGCGTTGCCGCGGCGGCGGCGTTAGCCTGCAAATCACGCGGGCATTAATCGCCACCCTGTCCGCGCGAGGGCCGTCCTGCCGCCACCACGCGTTCCCCGAAGCCGGTTTCATTTACTCCCTCCTGGGGGTCAAGAGCAGTGCGCTCGAGACCGGCTCCACTGCGGCAGTTTACAAGGAGATCTGCGACGGGGGGGGGGGGGGGGGGGGGGGGGGCGTCTCTAAGTGTCCCGAGCAGACTGAGTGCACTGATGAATTTGGTGGTTCCTGTGCTTTTTCTCTTTTTTTTAATGCTTGGATTAGAAGGAGCAAACTGTGGTCAATTCCCTCTGTCCCCATTGGGTACATGGAGCCATACATTTGAGATGCCTTTTGGCTGGTCTTGTTATTTGCACATCGTCCCTTGGTATCTTCTAATGCATTTTTTTTTTTTACAAATGAGTTTCAATTAGGTTTGGCACTGGACAAGCCATGGAGCTAAATCAACATTTTCTCTTTTCCTCTTTCGTGTTTTCCGATTCGATAGCAACGCCAGGGAATGTGTGGTTAACTCCACTTTTTTTTTTTTTTCAAACACCCTTTCAAACACCCTTAGTTTTACAGCAGGCTGCTCAGAATCTTTGCCTTGGAAGAGGCTCTGCTGTACTGTTTACATTCAGTTTGCTCAACCTGGGCCCTTTTTTCATGAGTTAGCTGGGCAACTGCACTGAGCAAAGGGCTCTGTGCAGGCCAGTCAAGTTCTTTCATACCAAACCCAAAAAAAATCATTTCTTTATGGACTTCCCTTTGTGCACGAGGGCATTCTCGGGCTGAAACAGGAAAGGGCCTTCCCCAAACTGTTGCCACAAAGTTGGAAGCACACATTTCTCTCATTTTATGCTGTAACATTAATGTTTCCTTTCACTGGAACTAAGGGGCCTAGCCCAAACCATGAAAAGTAGCCCCAGACCATTATTCTTCCTCCACCAGACTTTAGAGTTGGCACTTATGCATTTGGGCAGGTAGCGTTCTCCTGGCATTCGCCAAACCCACATTCAACCGTCGGACTGCCAGGTAGTGAAGCGTGATTCATCATTTCAGTGAATGCCCTTCCAGTGCTCCAGAGTCCAGTGGCGGTGTGCTTTACACCACTCCAGCTGACGCTTGGCATTGCACAATGGCAACGGTGGCCCTAGGCTTGTGTACGGCTGCTCGGTCACGGAAACCCATTTCATGAAGCTCCCGACAAACAGTTCTCTGTGCTGACTTTACTTCCAGAGACAGTCGGCAGTGAGTGTTGCGGCCAAGGGCAGACGATTTTTTTTTTTAACGCGCTACGTGCTTCAGCGCTCAGCGCTCCCATTCCGTGAGCCTGTGAGGCCGGTCGCTTTTTCGGCTGAACTGCTGTTCCCCCAGACGTTTTCACTTCACAATAACAGCGCTTACGGATGACCGGGGCAGCTCCAGCCGGGAGGAAATTTGATGAACTGGCTTGTTGGAAAGGTGGCGTCCTACGACCGCGCCGCGCTGAAAGTCACTGAGCTCTTCAGTACGACCCATTCCAGTGTCTGTCTGTGGCGATTGCATGGCTGTACGCTTGACTTTATGCGCCTGTTAGCAGCGGGTGTGACTGAAACAGCCAAGCCCACTAATTAGAAGGGATGTCCACATACTTTTGGCCATGTAGCGTGTGTTTGTGAAGAAAAAAAAAGCAAAAATGCACATTCAATCATGAGTTTAATTTAAGGTGTTAAATACTGAGTGAATTCAGAACACAGTTTATTTTTTTCAACTTGTAAAAGGCATGATAGATGAATGGATTTATTGATTAATGAGTTGAGCTACTGGGCATTCGTATTCTCATTTGTGATAATTGCCCCGTGATGACTCTTCCCATTGGTTGGAGTGCTGACAGATTTTCTCTTGTCGCTAAGCAGTGTGAAAGGATTCTTCTTACGTAGTTGTGCCAGGTATGGTAATCTCATACAACTCAAGCTGGTCATTAATAAGTGAAGAAGGCTCCACTAATAAACATATCAATATATATTTAAAAAAAATATTACCACAGTTCTTTTTTTTTTTTTTGGGGTGGATGGGAGAATTTGCTGACGGTGCCTAAGAACAGATCACTGGCGCTGGCTCTGGCAGGTCAGGGAGAGGTCAGGGCTTTATTAATCTGAAAGAGATACAGAACTCTCCCTCTGCCGCATTAAAACCGCGCCATGCGGGCACGCGCGGCTCGCGATGGCGATGGATCTTCGCCTGACAGCGCAGAAATGGCTGGCGCAGTTTACCGCCCACCATTCACAATGTTATATTTTTCCCATTAAAAACACTCTCCTTTTTGTCATCATTACCGAGGGGTAGACTGAGTTTCACTCATCTACAGTGAGAACACTGTCATCTGACATCCATCACTGAAGACACAGGGCTGTTTGCCACAGAAATTCATCGGCAAATAACAGCACAGGCATCACTACTCAGGGCAGTGCGGCATTAAATGTTTTTGTTTTTATTTTTTCCTAACGGGTTTTGCGGATTATTACTATTTTTTTCCTGGCAACCATGCAGCCAGTAAACAAAGTGTTTATCTGAGGTCTTAGGTGGATTGTGTGAAAATACTATTTGTTTTTACATGTTTGTTTTCACACATTTTTTACTTAAAAACACAATAATGATTATTTTTTTAACACTCTTTTAAGTACATTTCCACTGTTTTGGGGACAATATTAGATACATCATTTATGTGAGCTGCATTCAGTTCCATTCTCACAGGAAGCCTTGTATAAGGACTTCTTTTGTAATGTGAACTTAGCGCATGAATGGATTGAATAACAATGTGAATTAATGTGTTGGCAAAGAAAATACATTTTTGGAGGGAAAAATTCAACTGTTAAAAAAATGTACAAGGCAACTGACATTTGAGGTTGTGAAAGAGTTTAGCGTTGCATAATTTTTATCATCAAAGAGTTGCAGAAAACAAGCCGTGTTGGGACAAACGAAACAGAAAATAAACTGTGTTGAGGCTGATAAACAATCCTACACCTTGTCTCTGGCTGTATCGAATATCGAAATTTCTTCCATTAAGGAAAACAAAAAAAAAAGAAAAGTCCCAGAAAATGAAAACGCTAAAAGCATTCTAATTAATTAATAACAATGGATAACGCAAATGTCAGATGGAACGCATCAAAGCTAACATGCTAGGATGAACGATCGCACATGGAGATCTTACATGGCTGACATAAGAAGATGACATTTAGATTGCACAGCATCAGTTTTATTTATTATGGCAAGTGGCAGAGCAAAACACTATTTCAATGCATCAAAGTAAAAAAGACCTTTAAACCTAATTAGTTTGCCCTTTTGTGGAGGGATTACGCGCGAGGGTTATTATGTAACTAATTCTTTCTTTCTTTGTTGGATTATGAAAAACCTAATCTTCTCAAACTCAATGTGTGGATTGATCTTCTCGAACTTTTTTTTTTTCTTTTCACCCCCTTTTTTTGGTTTTGTTCTCTAAATGACAGCAAACGTATGGTACGTAGTTTTCCACTTGTCCTCCCAATTCAAATGTCTGGCAGAAATGTACAAAATACTACCCGTTCTCTTTTCTTGCTGTAGGCGTTCTTTTGTGAAATATTGTTTAAAGTGCACAATTTAAAAAAAATGGAATTCTTGAACTGGAATAATAAGGACATCCTCATTAAGGAGCGATGAGAAAGTTGATATAAAGTATGGTGCCACTTTCTTGTTATCGTCGCACCTTTTTAATTCAGTGACACATTACAATCAGCCACCGAAGTGGCACACAAAATGATTCAATCTTTTCCAGGGGTTTTAATTCCAAACAACTGTGAATGCAGAATGAGGTAATGTTTGCTGTTTGTTCTGGGTTCAGTACGCTATTGAGGTAAAAGAAATGTGAGTCATTTCCTCTGTAGCTTTTAGAGATGTGAGATGTGTCATTTTGGCACACGTTTTCTACCGTGGGAAAAGACTGTCCTGAAGTTCTCATATCATTTTGTGAAGTTTCCAAGTAGTGATTCACTTCACTTCACTAAAGCAGGTATAACAGGCTGCGTGAATGCACAGCTGTGAAGGTGTGAGCTGAGGTCTCGGGTAAGTTTTATTTTAGATAATCACTTGCATTGTGAAGTCTGCACCTGTGAGCACTTGGTTTAGATGTAAAAAGAAAAACAAAATCAGCTGTTATTCATCCTGAACATGGGCACGACTTGGTGCCACAAGACCTTGAATTGTAATGAGATGCCTTGGAACAGGCTACACTACACAACGACACAAAACCCAGGCAACAGGCGCACCCAATTGAAACCTCAATTTCTTTCCATGGTGAGGAGCTGTGCAAGGATTGCAAAAAAACGCTCAGATATCAAAAACAAAGAAGAAGAATGAAAAGCGGAAGAAGGACGACGAGCAAGGAAGACGCGTCAGCCCGACACTTGCTTTAAATACTTATTTTTTTTCTTTCTAAGTGCTTTTCATGAGGAAAAGCTTTATCTTCTTTACATTCATTAGGAGAATAACTCTACGTACTATAGTACTTTTTTGCTCGATGCTAGCTGTTAGCATTTTATTAACCGAAATTACTGAGCAGACCTTCGCCCGTGGAGCGGGGAGCGCTCACCCCCGTCTCTCAGCTCATTTGCAGCGGCCCTGGGCTCATCCTCACACCTCTTTCTTTTTCATCCAAACGAGCTCCGTTCTGCCGGCGTCTATTTCAGGCCTGCGCGCGGCGCTGAGCTGAGCTGATCACAGGGCCGTTTGAACATGTCAGCCGCCGGACTCCTCTCACCTGGACCCCCGGATAATGATGTTCTCGGTGACGTGGGGGGGCCGACTCGAATCTCCCCGCCTCCCCCCCCCGAGGGGGGTTTGGGAAGTTCTCGGGCCCTCGCCGGATGGTGCCGGGAGAGACACGGGGAGGCCGAGAGGCCGAGTAGAAAGATTCCACCCGGAGAAAAGGCGCTAATGACGATCAAACCCCTCAAACCCGCACCCCCCCCCCCCCCCCCCCCCGCAGAATGTACCTGCCACCTCCATGTCCTCCCCTCCCTCCCCTCTCAACTTCAAATGCTCTATCTGCTTAAGAACACATGTGAAGGGTCAGGGCAATGTTGTACTCGGCATGACTCCATCATTTTAGCTAGCATTTCCTACCTGCTGTTGGAAAAAGTAGAAAAGAGAAGGATGATTTAAAAAAAAAGAGTCACTGCAGCTTTTTAAAAAAAGCAGAAATAACTTTCTGTAGCTATTGGGTACTGCTTGAAGGGGGAAAGAAAAACAATCGTCTTTCAGTATCTTCTGATTCATTAGTAGACCAGTTTTGCTGCATTTTTAAGGGTTGGTCCTCAATTTTAAGGTTTTAGCAAATGTAATGGTTCATTGTTCAAAAAAAAAACAAAAAACTGTTTTAAGCAGTAGAAAATCATTATTATTCTATGGATATGGCGCTGAAGTTTTTTCATTATTGTTCCCAGCTGTTCAAAGTAAAGCTATCAATGCAATTTAGGGTCCACTTCTGTATGGTCTAGAAATCTGAACATTTTATTCTAATGGAGGTAATTATCTTGGGGACTTGTATTGGGTTTGGCTTTTAAGATGATTTTATTTTTTTGTTTTTCTTTCTTTTTGGCAAGTTAACTGTGGTCTGAAAAAAGGGGTGATTATGGTATGAGGATGACTGGAATCATACATTCTATTCCCATGTCTGTGCTAGCGTAGCCTGATACAGACACTCCCAACACTAAGCTGTGTTTGTGTCCAGTCTTTCCATCACCGATGGGCAGACCCAGACCTTTCCAGAGGGCACAAAACCTCTTCCCATTTTTTTTTAATCCAACACAATATCGTAACTCCCCCTTTGTGCGGTGACCTGGGTGTGACACAGAGAAGCTCTACCACGGTGGCGATTATTCCATTCGTCACTGATGTTCTCAATCTCTCTCTGGCTGTTCCGCCAGTGAAAGCTACTTGCTGTACATCAGCACTGACTTCAACAGCGGGAGATGGAGGATTCCGCGGATTTTTTTCATATTGAATTTGCTGTGTGAGGTAAAGAATGGCGTGGGTATTGTGTTAGCATCTTGAGTGTCTTAAGTTGATCTTTACAGTGACGCATAAGAATGTAGGACTACAATACAACACAGTAGCACACATTCATCCATCTTTTCCATTTTCTAAGCCGCTTAGTCCTGGTCAGGGTCGTGGGGTGGCTGGAGACTATCCCAGCATGCATTGGGTGAAAGGCAGAAATAGAACCCTGGACAGGTCACGGATCCATTGTAGGGGCCAAACACACATGCCATTCACGCACACATTCATACCTCAAGGACAGTTTAGACTCTCCTGTTAATCTACACTGCATGTCTTTAGACTGTGGGAGGAAACCAGAGAACCTGTAGAGTATTCAAGTGGACGCGGGAAGAACATCCACAGCAAAAACCCCAGTGTTAATCAGCTCTAATATGGGTCCACTAGAGATCTCATCTATTCAATTGGATTTGACTTTACGCTGAAAGTGTTGCTGTGCCCAGAAAATCCCTGGGCCAGGATTCAAACTCAGTGCCTCCTTGCACTGAGGGGACAGCATCTTGCCACCCAAGTACCATACAGTACAACCTTCTTAATGTTCGACCGAGGCTGGAGAATTGGCTTTGGCTTCAGCTTAGGCCTAATTATTGTTAGGTTCAGATTATGCTTATTGATTATAAATGGGCTACTGTGATTTCTTGGTGATACCGCATTTCTTGTATTTCTGAGAGTGACACTGATGGTCTCCACTACAGCACATCACTCTGGATAAGAGCACCCGCCAAGTGGCTGTAATGTAATGTGATGTAATGTACTGAGGCGATGATATTACCATTCCCTTGTCTGAGCCAGTTGGCCAGGAGTGGCATGTCTTGTACTTGATATCACTGCCCCAAAGCTGCCTGTCTGATTCGTATGTTGCCGAAGGCCAAGCTCTCTGCCAGTAATGTCCCACACGGGAGGTCAAAGGTCAGAGACTGGGTCACCAGCGAGGTGGCCCAGGGGGCCTCTTTCCTGGTTGGGGGGGGCGGCCCTCGCGAATGCCAACGAAATTTCCATCCGGTACATAGTCCTTCAGGATAAATCTCATCGTGCCCTCCTTGCTGAGGTGCACCTGGTCGCAGAGGTGGCGATGCCAGGCGCTGCATCGGGCGAGCCAGGTGCCTGTTTGCCAGCGAGGCGTAGCCTCTGTTTCGCCTGCTGCTTGCTCGTGGCTACGTCCGCCGTGCACGCTCACGGGTCGTTGGTTTCTCCGTGAATCGGGATGCGTTTTAGCGTCGCTCCGACTCCGGTTGTTGGTCCCAGGGGCGCTCTGCGCTGCTGGGAAATGAATCTTCTTTGTCTTTCTTCGGGGTGAAGAGATATTTTCTTTTGGGGGGGGGGGGGGGGGGGGGGGGGGTTCCCATTTCTGTAACACAGGTTTACAATCTTTGTACCAGTTTGCTGGAATAATGAGAGAGAGTTTGGAATTTAGCCCACATTTAAAATGAAAAAATCAAAAACCGACAGTGTGCTCACATACAGTATCCTCTCTGGACTGATTAACATAAGTTTTTTTCTTCTTGTCACTCAGTGATACAGAATAATGAGAGTCATTTATTATTAACACTGGGCGATCTTGCTTTGAATGCATGATTTGTATATATTTATTAGTTTTGAGCGTGTTAAATACTTACTGTATTTGCACTTGCCATTGTGTGTGTATTTTTTGTCCTCTCCCTCAACGTTTGATTCATCCTTTCCTTTCTAAATCGTCCACCGCGTTCCTCCCGTGTGTGAAATCTGCCCGGCAACCAGGCTTAACCCACGTGTTGGTAATGAGCGTGTGGGGAGTTCCCTTCTGAGACGATTTGCACCTGGCCGCCATCGGGAAAGTGATACACACACTTCCCCTGTCGATATAAGCACTGAGAGACTCAGTGGGGATTTGTGAGTGTATGTGTGTGTGTGTGTGTAACAGACCAGCATTGTTTGTACGATTGTCTGGGAGGATCTGGAGCTCTGGTTTCCCTAAGAGCGGGGTTCTGTTCTCCTTTCTGGGGACGCATGAGAAAAAAAAAAAAAAAAACAGGGACCCAGCACAAGGACCCCCCAAAGGCAGAAAGCATTCTCTCGTTGCGTATTATTTTATTCTCCTGCCCGATGTGACTTCCACATGGCTCCTTGTGCTTTTCTCTCACAGATAATTTCTGACATAAAGTGCGGGGGTCTCTGGGGGAGAGCGAGGAATGATTTTATATTTAACCCTCTATGGTGTGTGACATCACAAGTGTGTGATTGGAATGTTCTCAACTGAACATTCTTATGCTGATGCAACAATCGCTACTGGGGATCGAAAGCCACAAAGTTCTAGAACACTGACTAAAAACATTCTTAAAAAATAAAACAAAATAACTACTACTCTTCAAAGAGTCAACAGACTGCCCTATTTGAAGGCTCTGTCCCTGATTCATTTTCAAGCTGCTGGGGGAAGCTTCAGCCAACTGAACACCTTGGGGAAACTTCTAGCGGCCGACAGTGGATGAGGAGATGGCCATTTATTTATTTATCTATTCTGCTTTCTTACTCATCCACAGTTCGTGTACGCAGTCTGACCTCGAAGTCAGTGTTCTATTTTTTAAACCTTATTTTGACGCAGGAAACAAAATATAAAAATGGAAGAGAATGAATTCAATATTTCAGCTATATCTGTGGTAGAAATCCATCTTTGCCCATTACAGTGTGAAAAATAGGCCTGGTCTTCTGCTATTTGGATGACACAGATTTGTAATGCCATTAGTCCGTGGTGGGTTCTCCATATCTCCCGATTGTTCTGATCTAATGGGGCCATCTTGAGACTGCATGTAGTTAATGAGGTCTAGGCCTTTGAGTGTCTGAACCAGCTGGTGAAGTGGACTGTTTTCTGGTTGCAGTGTACTATAACGGTCCGGGACCCGGGCTTGTGATTTAAAGATTGCGGTCCCCGTTTCCTTCTGAAGTGCTGCCATCATTTTTTTTTGAGCAAGATATTCAATCTGAATTTCTTCTATGAAAATAGCTAGCCATAAAAAAGCTGGGGGGGGAGGGGAGGGGCACTTACTTCACTTGGAGGGTTCATTTGTATGCAAAATTCATGTTATTTTATTGATCTCAGTGGGGGTTCATAGGGCTCATGTCAAGCCCTGTGGGATTCCAGGAACCAACCCCTTGCCCCCCCCCCTCCCCCCTCCCTCCCAAAACAAATCAATAGGACAAAGTGGTGTTGGATTAGCCAAAATGAAAAGGAACGGTAGATGAAACAAATTGACAGCAGTACGTTTTTATATCGCTGGTAACAACCCCACCATCTTCATTAACAATTTGTCAGGTATCCAGAAAAGGTTCCTGCCCTAGCCTTTCAGGGTCCCAAAACAGGATTTTATTCTGGGGCCCCCCAACCCAACATCATAATATAATATAATATAATATAAGATTTTAGAAGCCCTTGAAATCCTAAATCTGACCTTGACCTATCAGATTGTACATCAGATGGTGAGCTGATCTTATGAATAACGTTTCCCCCTCGTCTTGAAAGTGTCCGTTCAGTATTCCTGACGCTACTCCACCTAATAGCGAAATTTACATTTGCTTTTCACCTGCTTATGATGAATCGCGGTTATCAGTAAGGGTACGTAATGAAATAAAGAGGTCACAGAGTTTCGCCAAAGTCAAAATGTAATGAGGGCTAATAGGATTTCTATTACTCAATTTGGGTTCTAGTCCAATGATTAAATGAATAATTACAAAGGAAATTGTCAGGGGGCCCTAGTTCTATATTTACATACAAATTGTCCGTATTGTGCTGCAGTCAGGAACATGGGCCGCAGGTGAAATGTATTTTATTGAAATTACAGCAGTCGGATTTAAAGAAGGTTGGAGGTTGCCTACACGTAATTTATATTATCTTCAAGATGAATGAAATGCCAAAACCAATCTGAGACACAATGGCGGACGGTGTCGCAGGAGCAAGATTAATCTACAACTCCGACACTGGGCCACGGGCTCCCGAGAAAGCTTTGAAATCCTGATAACGCGCCTTATTATGTAACTTTCATTAAAGTGAACACAGAGCCCATTTCAGAAAGTTTAGGTCACGGACTCGCACTTTAGGGAAGAGATAAGAAAACCAATCTTGCCATGAATGAATATCGTTCCCATTTGCAATAGCAAAAAGCTAACTTCATAGGCCTTAAATAACAGCTTAGGAAGTTCAAAGAGAGCACGGAACATGTATAATGCATTTCCATGTATTATTTACTTTTGCCCCCATGCTGAGTGTATTTTCTTGACTGAAACAACATGAAATATTCTTTAAGTCGAAAATCCCATTATGAACTATTGCACCATGTGAGATAATGAGAGGTTCAGGCAAAATGAGTGAAGAGGCTTCCTCTAAAGTGAATAAGAAATTTTCAAAATGTCATTACATTTTTGAGAGGGTAGGTTAGCAAACTGGACCGAGCTGAGAAGGAAAAATAAAATCCAAAAAAGCAACACGATATCTATAATGTTTTATTCACAGTTGGACGCTACTGATGGAACCTTGTTAAAATCAGCTGGTGTTCTTGTTCATAAGCCTTCCCCTTATGCTGCAGGTTAACATGCAGAGTCTGGCTCTTTGTCATAAAAAACTTCTTCCTGCTCCTTGTGTGGCCTGGATAACACGCAGAGTCGGAAATTAATTAGAGTCAGTTAGACCATCAGGATCCAGAGAGTGTGTGAGAGAGAGAGGGACATGGAGGGAAAACAATGTGGACAGTGAGCTTTCTCAGTGAGTAAGTATCTTATAATGGACACTGGCTCACAAAGCACACACACACACACACACGCACATGCACACGCACACACACACACACAGACAGACAGACAGACAGACAGACAGACAGAGAGCAAGAGTGAGAGAGCAATCCTCCCCCAAAAAATGAATGTCTCTATATATATACACACGCATGACATCCAACAAAGACATCCTTACATTAAATATGAAACGTGAAATATACTCTCAAAAAAGGATTCTCTGGCTTGTCTCCATTGGGGATCCCATTTTAGTTCTTTATAGAACCCTCTATGGTAGGTGTGAAAAGTGTGATAGCTCCCGGATTGAATGATTTTGTCGATTCTAACCTTTGAACTAGGTACGGTTCCATAATGGAGATACAGAAGAGCCTTTTGGAAGCCTTTCTTCTGAGAGTGCATGATACATAAACATGAAACAGCAAATGATGGTACAAATGTATACGGACACATTATGTTTTGCGAACAAGTGTTACAACACGATTTACGCAGTTTAATATTGCCTTTTTCTTTTGCTGAGATATGAAACAAAAATTATATCATGAAGCCATCTTGTGTGTGTGCAGTTTATATGCTCAGTCTATCAACTTTATTAATGATATCTCACAGCTTAACGCTATGGTTATGTAACATTCGGGAAAACCCAATCCGGGTCTCAGTTATTCATCACATTTTTGTTAAACTTTACACGCAAAAAGCTATAAACCTACCCTCCTACGCACAGCAGAGATAATATATAAATTGTATTTGTTATGAAGCTGTCCCCATGGGCTGGATTAGGGTGAGGTGGGGGCAAGTCTAACAAGAGAATGATATCACGTATAATAATGTGCTCAGAATCAATTTCAGCTCATGAATAGGAAATCCATAAAACTGATATAATGTTGCATAATTCTGCCCTAACTATGTGTCAGATGGAACTGTACCTCACAGACATACCGTAAAGGTGCATAGGGTGGCTTCTCAGGCGTTCATGCATATATGAATCTATCTACCGCAATTCCACTGTCAACTGGAAGAATTCTGAGATAACCAGGTGAACGACTGCATTCTTTTGGGTCTGACAGAATGCAAACTTGTTTACACAAAACCAGTACAACCACAGCTTCCCTCTATCAACGTGAATTACTATGTACAGTACAGAAGTCCATTTCATACATTTAAATTAAATTAAATTTAATTTAATTTTTTCTAGCCCCAGAACAACAACAGATACCATGATTTGGGAAGATTTGTCATACATACTAAAGGCAACCGCCAATTAAATTAAGTGTCATAAATTACTGGAAGTCATTCCCACTCAATATAATACAAAAGTTATGTTTTGTTTTACTTAACAAATTCCTTTATTATGCTGGTTCCTGCAGATAACACAAACCATTAACTTAAGTACTGACTCATTGTGGTAATTAATGATGTCCTGTCACATGTCAAAAGAGAAAGGGTTATGACCCAGCTTCATGGTGAAGCTCATAAAATGTATCACCCAATATGGCCACCTAATCATTCATCTTATATGTAGCTGACATTTTGGGCTGGACCGCAACAGCGGGGCCAGCCCTACAAACGCGAATGTCTGTGACTGAATGAGTGATGAAGTTACACCATTGGTCGGCCGAGGTATGCAGTTACACCATTTCCTTCCCACTGGCAAATTTCCCAGTTTAGAATATTTTCGAGATTTTGAATTGTGTATTTATTAATAATGAATTATGGTGGAAACGCCAGAGATAATGTTTTGTCTGAATTTATATTAGCATGAGAATTCTAATTACTTCACCCATAGTTTTGTTTGCATAATAGGTTCATCAGTTTTGGGATTCATTAATATGCATCATTGTTACCTACTGACAGTCTGCAACAAAAAAAAAAAAAAAATCATAAGAGCCATGAATCATCCTCGACACAAACTGAATAATTATTACTACTTGGCAGAGCAGACAGTAGTCCATTTTATCATCAAAATAAAGCAAAAACTAATTTTTATTTTTGGAGGCTAGCATCTGTTCATTTCATGCTGTAAGCTAATGACTAGTGTTTATGCCACTCTCACTTTGATCATTCACATTTACAAAATGACATGCACAAACCAGTTTGGGCCTGCTAACACTTGTTATCAAGGTTCTTGCAGAAGGACTATATATATATATATATATATATATATATATATAAGGCCTTCACAGAAAATGCATTAATGCAGAACTTTAAGCTGAAGATAACAGCTAAAGAGCACACATGCATTTGGATGGCTCATTTGGATAAGACACCATGTAGGGATGAGCCTCAAGACCTTGGATAAAATCCAAACCATGCCAGTGCCATCTGTGGCCATAAGGCAATGTGCAATTGGCAATTGTGCTGCCCAGGGTATATGTGAGGGTTCAGTCTGTTAGGGGTCCGTGTTTCATTACTCTAGAGCGACCCCCGCTGGTCGATTAGGCACCAGCGAACTGCATGTCAAAGCTGTGCATGAAAGGTCTTCCTCCAACTCTGTTCTGTGCGAGCTTGGCTGTAGTGTGGATTGCCAGAAGACACAGCTGACCAAGACACGTGTTTTTTTGTGGAGAATCGTGGTTTTCCTACTCTTCTGAATCGGTGGTGGGGTTCACGCAGGAAAGCGGCTGATGAAGGCCGGTCGAACATTCCTAATTAGGTTAGGAATTTGATATGTATAGGAACGCTGGCTGCCAAATTTATGAGAGAAAAAAAGAACACATATAACTATCGACATAGACTGTAATAATGTGCTATAGACTGCCAGAATGACGTCTTGATGTCAGGGTGATGTCATTTATTCCATGTACACGGCAGCACAATCTATGATTCTTAACTATATTGCCGATGTGCTAAGTGTTTATGAATGTTTGTGTCACCCCTGTGAAGGTGTTATGAACTTCTTACGAAGCGAAGGCTTTGCATAATTCTTGTACAGGGTTCTTCAAGGAAATCCTTAGCCAGCCCTATTGTTCAATCTTTGAACGCCTTGCCGAACAGTCTCAGAACCAACGCTTATATTCATGCAATATGCGTCTTTAAATTTGACTTACAAATGAATGCCGGTGTTTCATTTCCTCCACCACAAATGCAATTCAGTCACTTTGGGAATTTTCTAATTTAACTAACAAAATTGTGTTTGTAAAAAAAAAAAAAAAACACCATTGTGACTCATGCATTTGTTCTTTTATTTAATTGGGTTGCGGAATGCGGAAATGCTCAGAGATTGTTCGACTCACTTTCACTCAGTCTTTGGGCCCAAGGGTGGATCCAAATGAACCCAAAATAACCAATGTTCACTTCTGACAGAACATTGCCAAGCCAATTGGTTGATGATTTATCAGAATAAAAAATAATAATAATTAAAAAAACGGAAATAAAAACAGCCTTCTAAAACGTGAAGCATGGTGCATTCATGTATACAAATTAAATTCTCGCCATAATATAATCATAACTGACAGCTTAATTGGCTATAGTGGAGTCTTCTGTTTAATTAACAGACAGTACTTGCTGAACTGCAACAAACAGGAAAGCGCAAATCAGTCTCTGGCTTCCACCTTCACTCATGCAGATACCTTGTCTCACATGTGCAGGCCTGCTCCAGCTGTCATCAAACCTCTCTCTCCCTTTCTCTTTCTCACTTTCTCACTCCCTCCTTCTCTCTCTCTCTCTCTCTCTCAAAGTCAATTTAAAATTCATACGTATTGCCAAAGCATGAGTAGAACTAACAGAATGAACATATGAACAGAATATCTTCTCTCTCTTGCTCTCTCTCTCTCTCTCTTTCTCTCTCTCCTCCTTCCCTCTCTCTCCCTGTCTTTTCTTGCAGCATATTTTCACTGTTGTGTTTGCTTAGGCTTTTTGTCTGTTTTGGAATTTGCATCCTTCCCCGCTTTGAAGAGCACTTCTCCTAACGTTTGTACTTTCCCCTTTCGAAGCATGATCGTTCTTGTGGGGCACGACTGGTGTGGGCACAAACCAGGGTCAAGGGCATAGATCAAGTGGACTAATTCTGCATCGAGGTGAAGGGGTCTAAGTCATCCGGTGCCCAATTACACAAGGAAAGAAAAGAGCAAGAGGAGAAATAGTTAATTCGCATGACAAACAAGTGCCTATGGCCATTATGTTGTGGCCCGGCCTTGGCTCTGTCATTAATCCCGACCTGGAAAGTTGGCGATTCATGAACCTAGGCCCAAAACATGCCCTGATGTAAGTACGCGAACGCTGACGCCTCGAGTTACGAACAGTCGATTTCATGCATCGTTGCGTTCTAAAATGTGTCACCTGAAATTCTTTAAGGGCTCTAAGCTTGGTGTGACTGTGATATTTCACTTTGGCATAAAAAAACATGACAATAACATTAGTCCACCCTTTGTAATTGCATCTGCACGGGTAATTACATCTATGTGGTATCAGCTCCCAGTCACTCCCATTCATTGTTGAGACCTTCGCCAAAATTAATAGCTCTAAAGCTCAGCACTCAAAAATGAATGGGAGTGAATGGGAGCAAATGCCCACGTAGATGCTATTACAAGAAGTGGGACTAATCAATTCCTAATCGCACTTAGCACATCAATTACTCGTGTTACGCCAAAGTGAAATGTCATTTTGACGTGGCCTTTTGAATCCTGTGCTGAAAAAAAAAAATATTTAATGTTGGTAATATCATCCAATTCATAGTTTTTAAAAATATTTTCAATGAGATATTTTTTTTCCCTCCAATTTTCATGCATTACTGTAAATGTGTATATAACACGTGTGTGTGTGTTTGTGTGTGTGTGTGTGAGAGTATGGGGTAGCCAGGGGTGGGGATATGGGCATCTGTGGTGGGTGGTGGGGTAGCACACCATCTGAAATTTTGTCGAGGGCACCAAGTAGGCTAGTACTGCCCCTGTGTACCCTGATATCCTGGAATACTGGCATTTGTTTGCCACTTGCTTCTGGTTGGTTCTCCTGATTTCCTTGAAAAAACAAAAACAAAAAAAAAACCCCCCCAAAAAAAACCCTGTGTTCCAGGCACAGACAACGAGTGATATACAAAGTATTCTACAGTGTTAGAGCTTTAACTTGTTTACACACAGCTCATGCATTTGGAAATGCCACACAGTCACACACCTCTACAAAACCGCGTGTCACCTTAGTGTCTGGCTTCTCTTGGCACTTAAAATCCTGCTGTGACACACTGCTATGAATCTTTAGCACGTTGCCAGCAGCCGCGCACGTCTTTCATTGTGCCCCTGGCACGAGAGACTTTTTATTTTTCTACCTTCACTGGAATCCAGCAGCAAGCAGGCAGCAGAGAAAAAAACACCTTTACGTATTTGCACGATGACTTCAATGGCTTTGTCTCTGATCCGTTGCCATGGGACTACACTGGTACAAGGAGAGGTGCCAGCACTCATGTGACAACGCTTGTGACATGGCATTTGTGAATCTGATTTTTTGCACTCCTACGTTTGGAAAAACCCGCAAGGTTTCCAGTGGTATTGTATTGTGTATTCTGTGAATTTCACTGCGTCTGAGTTTATAGATTACCGCACTTTATTGCACACTGAATGTAGCCATTGTGCTGGAAATCCCTAAGGGATCCACCATTTTGTAAAAATATGCACAAATGAATCTCCACATCTATCCAAGCATGCCTTGTGAATAATTAACTGGAGAAAATAATAAAAAAAACAGATAACATCCACCATAAATGTGTGTGGCTTTGCTGTAAACATTATGCTAGA
This sequence comes from Anguilla pacifica, assembly GCA_039654925.1. Lineage (NCBI taxonomy): Eukaryota > Metazoa > Chordata > Actinopteri > Anguilliformes > Anguillidae > Anguilla > Anguilla pacifica. The sequence continues at coordinate 6,204,550 of CM077284.1, forward strand.
CTATATCTGCCAAATGTCTAAATGCATTATAAGCGCTACACGTCAAATAGGCTATTTAACACACTTAAAATCACTTCATTTCCAGTGTTACTGCAAAAAAGAAAACTCTCTGTCAGGGTATGGCAGTTTTAGTGTTCCTTATTATTACACTCCTGTCTGTATCGCATTTCCAAACAACTGTTTATGTCTTAGGCATTCAAATGCAGTCCTGGGGACCCTCTGTGTATGTAGGTTTTTGGTCCAACCGCAATTGCATTCCCTGCATAAAAATCCCAGGGTTTATGTTGTCACGTACCGTCACGTGTTTCTCCTGTCTATGCAGTGCTCATGAAGGTTCTTATGAAGTAGATGTATCTGGTGTCACTGGGTGATTAGGCTAAAGTGGGGATTAGATTAGATCAGGGCTGCCCAACCCTGTTCCTGGATACCTATAGGTTTTCATTTCAAACCTTATTTGGCAATCCTGAATCTCCTAATTAGCAGCCCAAGGAGGTCTCTAGCTCTTGAATGAGCTGTACTTTTATTAGGGTTGGAATGAAAACCTTTCACATAGTGTCTCTACAGGATCGGGTATTTTTTAGGTTGGATTTAATGTGAGACTGACATTTTGTGAAGATTTATCAGCGGCGTGAGTTAAATTGCCAGGTCCATAGGTTGGGAATATTTTGTATACATGGCAAGAGAAAAGTATGATGTAGGCACTTGTGTGAATAGTAAAGCACTTTGGGGGACAGAGGGAAGCTGTGGTACTGGTTTGGTGTAAACAAGTTTGCATTCTGTCAGACCTAAAAGAATGCAGTCGATCACCTGGTTATCTTTGAATTCTTCCGAGCTGATGGCAGAATTGCGGCAGATAGATTCATATATACATGAATGCCAGAGAAGCCACCTTATGCACTTTTAGGTCTGTGAGATATAGGAAATGGAAAAAAAAAAGAATGATTTTTTTAGAGAGGCTTGCCTGCTGTTCCTCCCATGGTGCAGTTGGTAAAAAAGAAACGAAAAAAAGAAGAAAATGTATATATATCTTATTTTACTTTTCTCTAAGGACTACCTGAAGTCAGCGGTAATGTTTTTTTTTTTTTTTTTTGCACAAATAAAGATAAGTTGAATGCTTTATTCACCCAACAGATGCCATTGTTTGTATTTTGTCAGGCTCTGTCAACTGGGGAATTAGGAAGAACATGCAATCAAATTGAAATAAAAAAAGCCCTTGAAGTTTGTCAGTTGGCCTCTTTAAAAGTGACAGGGTATTCCCCTGGGGGTTGAATTCAAATTTCAAGAAAATGGCACTTCTAAATCTCATATAACGCTTGTCAGGAAGTTGTCTGTTACCCTAGCCGACCGTCTAACTCATTTCCATACAAAAACTGTGCATTAAATTATTACAGTTAGTATTATTTTGTTCATTTGCATATTTTTCACTGATACAATATAAGCTGTGCAGTTGGCCAGACCAGGAGCCGCCAGCCGTCTGAAATGCATGCGTTCCTGGCTGAACCAGCAGCAGAGGTCAGATGATCTGCCCAAATCCCCCGAAGAGGAGTAATCTCTTCTCAGTCTAATCTCCTCTTCGACATCACGCACGGGACACCTCAACATGATAAGGAAGCAGGGCACGAGCGCTGGCTGACAAAGAATCTTAAGGGGTTTTCCTGTGCCTGCGAGGGGTTTGGAAAGGGCAGGAGAGGTTGCCGTGGGTACCGTGGGATTGCTAAACAGCGGGGTGGAATGCCTCTGTGGTTTGTGATGACGCACGTTACCCCACTTTCCTCCATGCAAACACTCACCTGGAGTCTTGGGAGCGAACAGTTCCATCTCCTTAGCCTAGATGTGTGTACATTTGTGATGTCATAGCGCTTTGTGATGTCACAATGATTCTGTTTATGATTATGTTGAAGATGCTTCCTAAGCAACTAAAATGGGAACACGACAATGGGAGGGCTCCAGAACCATGATGAAGGATAATGGTTTTGTGATGTACAGGACACACAATAAATAAAAAAATTCAAGCAGCAGGAAACAGACCTGATGGATGATGAGCCTCAGGGCTAAACACTCAAAAGGTACCCAAGACACTCAGCCGTGTCCCCAGTGAGCCAACAATCTGACAGGTATGGCTTTGAGCAAGGATCGCTGTGCTCACGAAGGGATTATACACAGAAATAACCACAACAAAGGGGCATTTGGCAAAAAACAAAGTGGCTGTGTCAGTATGTCAGCCACCTGAGATAATCACAAATGTTTGGCCCGTTAAAACTAGCATATTCCAGCTCATTTCATGCCGGCCATATTTGAACGCTAAATGGCATGTTGTGACAGATAATACTAGGGTCAGTATGTAGTCTTGTGAGACAAAAGTCCAGTCCTGGAGTTGTTTTGGCTTGAGCTCAACGGGCAAACTACAGTAGAACAAATTAGTTGGGGCCGGGTTTGTATTTTTAAAGAAAATTGCAGACTAGATTTTAAAACAATTGAGCTTTATCCATAATGAATTAATTTATACATCCTTACAAGCAACGGCATGTTGATGCCACTGTTCCTGAGAACTCTTGAACTTAGAACTCTAGAATTTTTTTGTAAAGGAGCAAACGTACATAAATGCATAAGCATGCATTATTTTCTGTTTCTATTTTATGTATTTATTCATTTATTTACAATGTTCTCCACTTCTGTACATCACTACTATATTTGACGTATAGTGTTCTACATACAGCATAGTAAGTGAAAGCACAAGTCCATCTGACTGATTGAAAATCCTCAGATGTGAACATGGGATATATGTATTTTTTTAGGCTACATACTGTAGTGTATTTCTGGCATAATGTGGCTTTAAAAGGGTAAACCGTCCTTCAGTAGATGTAAAAAAAAAAAGTCTTAAGTAAGAACAATTAATGTCTAATTAAGAACAATTAGCAGCACATTACAATACAGCACTTGTGTTACAAGGGCTGGAGCAGAACCCAGCATCGCACTGGGGTTGAGAAACAGTGCACTACACTTTACATTACAATCACTAGGCACAGTTACCCAGAGTGACATGCAGAAGTGGAGAACATTGTTGTAAAGCAAAAAAAAAAAAAAAAAAGTAATTTAAATAAAAATAGGACCAAAAAAACACATGTATTATTTATGCACATTTGCTCCTTTACAGAAAATGCTAAAGATCGAAAGTTCAAGAGTTCTCAGAAAGTAGCATCGGAATGAACGCCATTTCTTTACTTGTAAACATCTAAAAATGAATTAATTATGGATAAAGCTTGATTTTTAAAAAAATTTATTTATTTTTAGCTAGCAATTTCCTTTAAAAATGCAATAGCTGTTCCATCACAAGTGTTATTGCTTCATGTTAAAGGCTCGCACAGTTCAGGGTTAACAGCAATTCACTGCCGCTCGGTAAGAGATTTCATTACGATAACGCAAATGGCAAACTGATTGAACAATCACTTTACAACAAGGAATTATTAGGCTGAACCTGCATTTAAGGGGCAATTTCATGTCCTAATTAGGAACACGAAAACCCGGTCATTCTTTAACAAGAGTACACTCTCTCAAAAAAAAAAAAAAAAAGAAGTCATTGTGGGTCCACCTGCCAGGTTGATTGGCGTAAGCAGCAAATTAACCTTGCAATTACTGTACCTCAACCTTTGTGTTATTTAAAAGGAACATAAGGCGCAGTTTAAAGGCTTGATTAAATCAAGGACAGCGAGAGATCACATGGGGGGTGTAACGGAAGATCAGGCCTTTGACTCGAATGCCTGTCGCTCAGTCACTTTCCAGGTGCAGATGGGGGGATAATTAGATTTCTGTTTTAAGGTAACATAGTTCAGCTGAAAGAAAGTCACCCTGCGTACAGCCAGTTATTCACAACATTTTCACACTCAACCATTCAGTGACCCCTCGTGCCCTGTGGATGGGAGCATTGTCATCCTGGAAGAGACCACTCCCATCAGGATAGAAATGTTTCATCATAGGATAAATGTGATCACTCAGAACAACTTTGTATTGATTTGCAGTAAGGGGACAAGTGGACCCAAACCATGCCAGGAAAATGCCCCCCCCCCCCCCCCCACAGCATAACAGATGTGTAATAAGTGCAATTGCACTAGTAAATATTTAAGAGTGAATCTTCCAATGCAACACAATAAATTTGTTGAATCTTTGCAATGCTGAAACTCGTTCACCATTGCAAATGTTCAATATTTCCAGAAGCCAGGAAAGGATTCATTTTATTCAGAAGACACACATAATAAGGGAGACTCTGGTGGCATGGGTATCAATCAGCAATTAACACAAAACTTTATTCAGTTGCGGAAGCTTTCCTTTCTTCGAGGCCTAGAGGAGAATAATACTATATTACAGGTTTAATTTTCAATGGCTTTCACGTACTGGGGCTTAACCTCGGTCAACCCTCTCTCCCTGTCCAATAACAATGAGCATGGTACCTGAGATTTTCAGACTCAATTCAAATGTCCACCGAGGAAAGCTCAGATGCGCTGGGCGCTGAGGCATTATGTCTGTGTGACAGTATCATGGCCGTTATTATCCGAGGCTGAATGTGGATGTGGCGGCTGGGGACAAAGACACACTGATTCCGACTGCTTTTCTTAAGAAGACATCCTGATTGAGCAGGGTTTGGGGCCTGGTGAGGGGGGGGGGGGGGAGAGTTCTTTGGCAGGAGACCAGCCCTCAGAGGCTCTGGTTTGGGCTCATTATTTCGGGCTCCCACGGAGATAGAAGGGTACGGACTACCTGCGCTCAGTACTCCGAGTGAGCCAGGTGACCTTTACAACGGACCAATCACACGGAGAACGGATTCTGAGGTACATGAGGTGCAGAGACAATCACGCCGCAAATTTGTCTCTTTACAGCAGGGTACAGGAAACGGGCAGGTCAGGGGCGTAGAACTAAAAACCTGGGCCCAGTGCATACGCAGTCACGGTGGGCCTCTGTTAACTTGTAGAGCAAAGCGCCTTAGTCCAGGGCTTTTGAGTACCCCCCGCCCCCCCCCCCCCCCCCCCCCCCACCGCACCACCCGCCTTGGGGCCCTTTTTAGTTAGTTTCCCTATTCACCCCACTGTGACACTCCTATTCCCCCCACTGTGACACTGTGACACCCCTGGGTCTGGGAGGTTTCACCAGGAAACAGGAATCTTCTAGAGCAGAGACACTCAGACTTGGCCCTCGGGGCCGACAGCACTGCTGGTTTTCATTCCTCCCCCGTAATCAAGGGCCGATTTAAAACCGACGCACCAGGTGAGTGTAATCACCGGCCAATCAGTGACATCATTCAACCGCGGACTATCAGAGGAAGCCGGCTGTACTGACTGACCTTGAGGGCCAGATCTCAATCTCAACCGGTCACATTCAATAGTCAACACGTGGCTCTCGTTTTGAAAATTATAAATATTTTTGAAATAGATTTTTAAAAAAAAAATCATCCCTAAGAACGATCGCGTGTGTTTATTTGCATTTCGGATTAAATGCGCGAGTACTTGCAAAGGTGTCAATGTGCACACAAGATATAAATATGGACAGTATCTGTATAAAGCCCTTCCAAATATGCACGGGCAGGCTTCCTGGGAAAATGTGCCATACAAGTGCAGGTGAATTCTATGCTTCCGGCATGTCACAACAGATCAGTAAAGTAACCATGGCAACCATAAGAAATAATGTGGGTCATATACGTGTTCTTCCCTTGGTTTTTTGTGGGGTGAGGTTGCTGTGTTTTTGGGGGGGGGGGAGGGGTGGGGAGTGGGTTCACTCCTCCGAGAGAAACCGAAAATTGAGGTCTTCGCTTGGACCTGCTGCGAGTGCGTTGGTCATCCGATGGTACTGCTTATCTTCACCTGCATCGCCTAGGTAACAAACAGCTCAAGATGAAAATTCTTTTCTTTTTTTTTTTTTCTTGTGGGGGCAGCTGAAAAGTTTCTCAGAGTTCGAGATCACAGTGCAAAAATGCGAGGACGAACTTTGCTTGAAGTGCGGTTTCCTCCTCCAACACAGGCCTTCAGGCTAACTCAAGGGTTATCTGCGTGTATTAGAAAGAACGAGGGATTCATCATTGTGCCTTTTTATTTATTTTTCCATCCATCCATTATCTATACCCACTTATTCCTGTTCAGGGTTGCGGAGGGTGCTGTAGCCTATCCCAGCATGCACTGGGTGAGAGGCAGGAACACACCCAGGACAAATTGGCAGTCCATTGCAGTTGTATTTGTTTATTTATTTATTTATTATTTTTTTGTAACCACAGTTTCCTATAAGCTACCGTTCTCTCTGTTGAGCTTTGCAGTGCAGCAGGTTATCACTACAGTTCTGTGTGCCTGGCGGAAGCCTCCTCTGTGGTAATGTGCATGGATTTTTCTTTACATGCTATCTATTTATACAGCCAGTTAGGGGATGGCAATACACATCTGTTCAGTGGCTAGTGCTATAAAACTGTCGAGCTAGCCTTGCATGGGATTTGAATGTGACAATGGTTTACATGACAGTACCACCAACAGCGGGAGTTTTGTAGATAAAGGAATCTTCATCTGGAAACCAATTTTTCTATGGTGTATGTACGAAATTTGTACTGAATTTGTATGTTACTCTTACCATGTAGGTAAAGTTTGAAAATTAAACTGTGATCACTGAAGGCAATTATGTATGTATTTTTTAAACGCAATAATCTGCACTAAAAGTGTGGAATGGTGCCGTGTGGGGCCACTATACTTTGAATAATAATTTGCTTCATAAGAAAACAAAAAAAAAAACTATTTCTACCACCCCTACCCCTTACACCCATAAAAAAGTCCCTAAACATCTGGTATGTGCCTATAGTAATAACACAAATAGTATTGGCGCAATGCAGTGCTGTTTTAAACTGTATTGTATTACTGATCAATGAATGGTGAAGCCAGCTTCCATAAGTCATACCTTCCTGTCCAGCTGTGACGTGGTGGGGTGGAAAATCTGGCGAAGCAGCTGTTTGCAAATGGCTTAGTGTGCTCTTCCCTTGACATGTGCACTTCTGCGGCTCTATGACCACGCTGGAAAGCTCTTTACATTACATTACATTACATCACATTACAGGTATTTAGCAGATGCTCTTATCCAGCGCGACTTACACAACTTTTTACATAGCATTTACATTGCATCCATTTACACAGCCAGATATATACTGACGCAATGCATGTTAGGTACAGTACCTTGCTCTAGGGTACAATGGCAGAGTCCTACCTGGGAATCGAATCCTTATCCATTATACTGCACTCCCGTTCTTCTGTAGAAGCCAGATGTGCACCAGTCCCGCCTCTGCGTCATGTGACAAACAGTGGACGGATTGGTCAAAATCATCTGTCAATGCTGAGCGAATCAGAGTCTTTCTGTGCAGGTTTCCCAGAACTCCCTGCCCTGCTCTCCTTTTTTGGTGGGTTTTTTTTAGCTTTCTCTTTTCTTCTCTCTTTAAATAAGGACACTGTACACTCCCGGAAAGGGAACTTTCAAATCATTGGTTGTTACTGTGTATGATTAATCGAACCTTGCGTAGCATTTGATGTGTACACTGTTTGCTGACGTCTTGAAAGATATTCAGGAGGGTGGTGTTAAGTGATACATGGCAGTGTGCCATTGGCGATAAGGAGGTCCTTGCTGGCCTTTGTTCGTGCAGCTGTACACATCACCTGTGCCTGTACATGTGCTCTGTTCCATTTCCTCTAATATTTGTATAACCGCCCTTATTCATCAAAAATGTATGCCCCTGTGAGATTAGCTGCTTTGAAATTCCCCATGAGTATTTTTCAATAAATAAAAAAGGACATAGCTCACATTCCCCCCATTCTAATGTGTAAGTAACTAAATAATTCAGAGGCTGAAAATCATAAAGTCATTTTTTCCCCAGTGTAATTATAGCAACATAATGCCACAATAAAGTACACAATTTATAACTAGACACATTCTGTGTGTTATCTAATTGGTAACTGGTCCAAAGTCACCACATTCTAAGCAGTTTTGCTGGCAATAGCAACAACAACAACAACAACAAAATATTCCATAATGATAATATCTTAGTTGGGAATTGGGCAATAAGGTATACACATCCAGCAAGGTACTTAAATCAAGTTGTTAGTTTTCGTTGCGTGTGCCCAGCTCAATTTAGATTTGACTGACAGATTATTTATAATCATATACATGTTTTTTTTTTATTCCTGTAATGAGGCAAGTAGTTGTTTTTGTCTTTCACCAGTGCACTGCTATCCATTGATAAAGCTGACTTTTTTTCTGAATGACAGCTACTTCTCATTCTGCCAATAATGATTCAAGACATAAAGTCAGGCCCTCTTGCTTAAGGTTCATTGCTCCTTAGACCGGTGCCTGTGCCCGTTATGCAATATACTCTTAATGACTTTGCACAGCATAAAAATTAAGTACAGCCAGGTGTCCGTTAAATGCAAAGTGGTCAGTAGTACTGGGGCAGAGGTGGCATTTAGAAATAGATGCACTAATCATGGAAATGACAGCCAGTAGTGACATGCTCATCCTGTTATAGCCCTCTTCTAGTGCATGGATGGGCCCCACAGTCTGGTACCTCTTAAGGGACTGTTTTGCTTCATTAATAGGCCCAAAAGTCTGGTATCTATTAGGACACTATTATAGTGCATGGATGGGTCCCACAGTCTGGTACCTCTTAAGGGACTGTTTTGCTTCATTAATAGACCCAAAAGTCTGGTATCTATTAGGACACTATTCTAGTGCATGGATGGGTCCCACAGTCTGGTATCTCTTGATGCACTGTGCTAGTTCAGTAATGGGCCCAACAGTCTAATATCTGTTAAGGCACTGTTCCAGTACATGGATGGGCCCAATGGCCTGGTTTCTGTTGTGGCACTGTTCTAGTGCATGGATGGGCCCAGTGGCCTGGTATCTGTGAATGCAATGTTCTAGTGCATGGATGGACCCAGTGGTCTGGTATCTGTGAATGCAATGTTCTAGTGCATGCATGGGCCCACTGGTCTGGTATCTGTGAATCCAATGTTCTAGTGCATGGATGGGCCCAGTGGTCTGGTATCTGTGAATGCAATGTTCTAGTGCATGCATGGGCCCAGTGGTCTGGTGTCTGTGAATGCAATGTTCTAGTGCATGCATGGGTCTGGGTTCCCACAGTCTTGCTTCTAACTGTAGATCGCAGGCAGGTCTTGCAAGCGACAATTGTGTTCGACTGCCATACTTGTTGATCAGGCATCTGCTGCATAGAGATTTCCTCCGACTCGCATCTGTGTGAGACAGACTTGGAGACCATGATGTGATATGGTGTGACTGTGCTCTCCGCATTGAACTGTGGATGTTGCAGAAATGACTGTTAGCACTGTTGCCAATGCTCACAATTAGCCATTCCAAATTGGGTAATATAAATGGTAAATGGCAATATATTTTTGTCTGTGTTGAAATCTGCTTGTTGGAAATCCAGAAACACAATTTCACTTGTTAGATTATAATGGGCCGCAATAGGTAGCGACTGTGACTATTTCTGTTGGGTATCTTAAATACCTGTCGTACATAAGGTCTAACCTTTCCAGAGAGCTCAAATTAACAAGATGGTCTGCTGCTCTAGTGTATATAAGCATTGACCTTGAACATTATATTCTAACCAAAAGGCAATTATATGCATGTCACAACCATGGGCCATCCTGGGGGTGGGGGTTAGCAGTGGACATGGGAGGCCTGGGGGGGCATGGCAATCATGATATCAGCACCCCCTCCACTCCCCCCCCGCAATTTTGCGATCCTGTTCTTAACCACCACCCCACCCACTCCCGACCATGTGTAACTTATGACTAAAACTCCCCCTATGGCCACAGCACCGGGTCTTCCAGCGCAGCTGAATGTAATAATAATAATAACAATAATGACAACAATTCCGATTTGAAAGGTCAGCATTACATAACTGGCACAGAAGTACTTGAAGAAGAAGGCTGTTGATAGATGGAGAAAATGCAGCTTTTTAAAGTGCGACTTCCTGTCCTTTTATGGCCCGCCCTGACTGTTGTTGTTGTGTGGGCTAGCAGCTGCAGCTCAGCTCGAGCGAGCGATCCCGGAATAGAAGTGTGGAGGCCTCTCCGGCAGGAAGTCCTTTGTGTCTCACGCCCGTGGGTGACACGCGTTGAGCAGCAGCAGCAGCGCCGCCGCCGGCAGTTACCGCTGGGCTCGTGCGTGGCACGGAAACCTGTCCCCCCGTCCTGTCCGTCAAGCGGCGGGTGTGCCCACGAGGGACGCGCGGCGAGGGGTTTAGCGTCAGCCGTCCGCGCGGAAGAAAAGGAAAACTGTCACCGCGCGATCAGGCGCCCTCCCCCCCCCCCGGAGGACGAGGGCGAGAGTGTCAGCTCTCAGCGAGACACAACCTGGCACTGGAGCTCAGGTCTGAGGCACGCGCTAAGCTAACACCGCTGCTGACTTCAAATTTATCACTTATTTATTTATTGATTCATCTCTTTCTATATTTTTTTGCCGCTAAATCATAATCTGCTACAGTCACACCGTGCAAGCACAATGCGTTCTACATTTTTTTCCATACAGTTTATATACAAATGAAAGAAAATAGCACTGCAGTACAGTACTACGCTAAATAGTCCAGTTTATTTTCTTATCTGTATCACTATTCATAATGACTTGGACTTCTTTCAGAATTATACATGTCTCACTGCAAATGTTTCTTATTTGACAGAGTAAATACACTGGAGTGTGCTCAGACTCAGCATGTGTTATATTTATGTGTCTGTCCCTCCTCTGCATTTGAGTGTTACTTGCTATTTTAAACTGCTTGCTGCTGTTCTCCCTGGAAACCGGGGAAAAAATGTTATTTTTATTTTTTTTGTATTTTACGTTTAAACAATTTGACATTCAAAAAAGTGAACGTCTTAAATCCTGGAGGCTGAGTTTGTATACTTCCTTCACAGGGTTTGTATACTACACTTCCTACCCATAACTTCTTGAGTAGAGAGGGTGGAGGAAGCTGGTACTGACGACGGAGGGAAGGGTTTCCAACACTTACCTAGATTAGCTGGCATGTGGCTTTCTCCAGGAGACTGGATTCTACATTGTGCATATGTCACAAGTATTGTAACTGCACATACACATAAGTTTCCATGTATTAACCACAACCACCAGGTCCAAACTGTCAAGTGCAGCATCAGACTAGCTTTAGATACTTAGTCATGGCAAGAGTTGGGTACCGGAACCTGGTACCACTATGACACTTGCTGAGGAGGTGTGTCAGAGCAGTGGGTGTGGCCACCGTGTCACATGGAAGGAACAACGATGGAATGATTTGATTGGTCAATAACCATCTCACTCCCTTTTATCGAGGTTAGCCGAAAAGTCAGGACAGGGAAAAGCAAGCTAAGATGCCATTCTTTGAGGGAAGGACAGAAACACAAAATAGCCAGCACAGTAGACCTCTCTGTGGAAAAGGCTCCCTCGGGCACACTGCTCCTCCCATAAGGGCATAGCCGTGGCAACAGGGATCACCTGGGCTGATTACCAATCAACATCAGACGTCCATGTTTGTAAGTGAGGGCATTGCTGTCTATTGCTTCCGAAGGCCTACCAGGCTTTTGTAAAAAAAAAAAAAAAAAAAAAAGAGGCACATTTAAGAGCACTTGTGTGAATAAGGGGAAATGCTTTAAAACAGGAACAAGACTGGACACAGTCGCCTTTCCTCCATAGTTCAGTCTGCTGTGGCTTAAATAGTGTAGCTGGTTACATATTTCAACTCACTGCAATATGATGACCCAACATCAACCTGTAGGAGACATTGTTCGACATCTCCTTTAACCCCCCTAGTTCCCCCTCTGAACCTCTCCTACAACTCCCAGTGCTCACTCTTTGGCCTCCTCTAACCCTCCTAGTGCACACTTTACACCTCCCTACCCCTTCAAGTGCTCACTATGCACCTGCTCTACCCCTCAAAGCACTCATCCTGCACCTCCCCTCTAACTTTCAGTGCTCATCTCCTCTACACCTCCTTCTGCTCACTCTGCACCTCCTCTACCCCTCCCAGTGCTCACTCTGCACCTCCTCTACCCCTCCCAGTGCTCACTCTGCACCTCCTCTTCCCCTCCTTGTGCTCTCTATGCACCTCCCCCATGCCTCCAAGTGTCACAAGAGGCAAATATGATGCTAATCCATATTTATTACATCAGACCAGGAGGTGCTGTGGTGGGTACCTTCTTACCAGAAACTCCATTTTACATCTGCACCACTTCTATTTTAACCTGGTACACTGAGACACTGTTAGTTTCTTTGATAGTAATTTGAAAAGGGAACACCAAACAAATGTCATGAGGATTTAGTCTCATATTCTGTCAAAAGGTATGTTTTTTCATGCATATAAAACTACAGAGGTTCATAATATTATCATCAACACAAATGTGCTCTCTAGTTATTTGTACATTAAACAACAAAATGTCAGACAGAGGAATAATCTCTGTTACTTTTTTTCCTGAGCCTTGTTTAAATGAAATTAAAGACATTAGAGTGCTTGCAGGAGAACAGAATGAATAGCGATGGGGAATACTGGATTCATTTGAAGAATGACGACCATGGTGCCTCGAAACGAAATAGGAATAAGTTATTGTAAACATCAAACGCAGTTATTTGTCTGTTCCTACGCTGGTGCAGGTTTTCCTCCTCCCTTGGCTGGTTTTTACTATCACAAAAAAATATGAAGTAATTTAATTCCGCGCAACACTTTCTTTTGGTATTCCACACACACACTCACATACACACACACACACACACACACACACGCACAGAGCCAGCAAATGTATTCACAATGGGTAAAAGTCAATACTGAATACCAATTACATGCCTAATGACCAGCAGGTGATTCCTTGGAGGATTGTCGAAATGCAAACATGTACGTTGCCAGCACGCCATCTCGAATTGCCTTCCCGCTCGCTAAGCCGTGTGAGACCACACGCCTGCACATTACACACGCGTGTACCTGTCCGTGCGGGTCTCCTGTTTCCAGCGTTACCTGGCTTGTTAAGCTGAAGTGAAAACCCTACTGCATTCTGAGTATCACCACCACTCGCATGGCTCGAACATGAGCCTGCATTATAACGACCAGGGTCACCCACATAATTTCTACATGGAAATCAGCAGTACCTCCTGGTCTGGTATCACCACTGCGGACACCTCCTGGTCTGGTATCACCACTGTGGATATCTCCTGGTCTGGTATCACCACTGTGGATACCTCCTGTTCTGGTCTCACCACTGCGGATACCTCCTGTTCTAGTATCACCACTGCAGATATCTCCTGGTCTGGTATCACCACTGTGGATACCTCCTGTTCTGGTATCACCACTGTGGATATCTCCTGTTCTGGTATCACCACTGTGGATACCTCCTGTTCTAGTATCACCACTGCAGATATCTCCTGGTCTGGTATCACCACTGTGGATACCTCCTGTTCTGGTATCACCACTGCAGATACCTTCTAGTCCAGTATATCACCACTAGAAATTAAATATAGTAGTAGAAACAAAAAAAAGAAATAAAACCCTTTTTTTTGGCTTTCACTTTATATCCCCCATTGTACTGAATTTGTGCTGGGGGATGTTTCACACAAAACATCTAAAAGAGCGCAAGCCCTTGAACAAAAGGAGCTCATTTGCACACAGGAGTCAGTACAACCATTCTCCATTTCACAAAGGGTTAGCAGTTTTCTGACGCTGTGAAGCTGCACCTAGAGACACACCAGGTAAAATTCTCTACAGAGAAATAACTTATAATAATTTTAAGGTCCCTTTTTAACCTCCAGCCTGTCTTTGAAACTTCCAAAACCCTCCGGAGGCCTTGGGTAACTCCAAAGGACTCCAAAAGGAAAGGGGCCCGGAAGGCTACGTACGAACCAACCCCAGCGAAGAAGAATACTAGCCTATCACAATCATTCTCACTGAGAATTCCAATTAAAATTATTCTCGCTAAATTACAGTTTAATTTCTCAGTTTTTCTTGCAGTCTTCACGTTTGAGATATCACTCCAAAAGCACAAGCGGCTTTTTGCTCTCATTTGGTCTGTGAGCAGCCCAGCAGTTTGCAGTGCAGGAGTCCTTTTATCGGTTTGCTTCTTTCAGTTTTACTGGCTTTTAATTAAAATTTAAATTCATTTAAATAATCATTACAGTACATACAATTTGCTTTGCTTCGCTTTTATAGTTAATGCAGATCAATCAGCCTCAGTGAGAATGGTTGTGTTATTTAACACTGCAAGTAAATAACATTAAAATTACCAACCTGATATGCTAAAATAAGGCCTTTGCGGTAATAAATTGCCAGCTGCCATTAACTAGCTTCCTAAGTAATCATTTCTGTGCTATTATAATGATTACACATGAAATAATAAAACTCAGCAAGGGCATGCCTTTATTTTTGCTATTTATAGAACTTTTTACAAGGTTGCAGTAAGGTTGTTTTTGTCATTATTGTTAGTAGTATTGAAATTAAAAATTAATATCAACATGTGAAATTACAGACTATTTTCATGTATAAACAGGGCATTGAAGTACACATGAACCCATGCAGAAATTATTTAATGATATAAAATTATTGTATCAATGTAATTGTATAAAATTATTTTTTAATTTTGCCATCCAACATGCTGCCAATCACAATCAACTCACAGTCACAAAAAAAAGAATCAAAAGAAATGAAAGAAATGAGGTGACAGTCTGAAATCGTAGGCTTACTCTAGCAAAAAAAGCATTTATGGGAGATTTAAGCAGTAATCCACTTTATGCCTCTCATCCCAGATTCTGGGATTTTTAACCGCAAACTGCTTGAATTTTTCTACTAGTCTGTAGTTACACATTGGATGTTCCAGGATTGCAAGCTGAGGTTGGTCCAACGGGATTATAAAGAGAGAGAAACACAAACAGGGTGATGATTATGATGATATTGATGATGATGAAGATGACGACGACAACGACGACGATGATGATAACTATGATGACTACACCGGTTATTAATTAGTTAATTAATCTATTTATGCATTTATTATTTTAACCTCCTTTATTATTAAGAATGTTAAGTATTTCTCTCATTGGTCAATACAAATGTGTGATGCTGAACTAAAAATTGCATGTAAAATGATCGATCAGAATTTTGGGCACAGAATATTTTATTATTTTACTATTACATATAACAAAAAATATATATACATTGTATTTCTGCAGATCGGTACTGTTATTGCTTTTTAAACATTTCAATGCTCAGAAATGCTGAAATCTACTGTACCACATGAAAGCCCTTACCATGAATTAATTATGCAAATAATAATAATTTTTCGTTTTTTTTTTTTTTTTCAGTCAGGTTGACCTCAGCTATTATTTTTCATGAACTTCCGTTTCACACAAAATGACTAAATGTCTATGTGTCAGGAGATTTACTCTGAAGTTCACACAATTTGGCTTTTTACCCTCACCCGGAGACTCAGGATAAAACGTCGTAGAGAGAGGTATGAGATTGGCTTTTATGAATTTTAATTGCCTCCCATAAAACTTGTATTTTAAAATTTTAATTAGTTGAATGACCTTATTTCTCAGTTTTATAATGAAGAAAGTATTAAATAGTTTAACTTTGAGATAACGTACCACACCAACAGTTTTTGGCCAGGTTGCTTTCAACAAAGTGCATGATACATGCGTACTGAGATTTAATTTTATTTGATTTTTTTTTCTAGTTATAAGCTGCATGGTAGTAATGAAAGTTAAGGGAAATTGCGTTTGTGTTTAATCAATGCAATAGCATTTACATAATTTAATCGTTCTTTAAATTAATTTCCTTGTGAGTAATTTAATTTGTTTTAATAAATATAGTATGCAGCGTTTCTTCAAGCCCTAACTGTGCATCGCAGGACTGGGAGAGGAGAAATCAGTGCTGATTTCCTGCCTTAAGAAAAGGAAGAACGGAATTTCAGCTTCGGCTGGTTCCTCACTTTTGCCTCTTTCTCTAGCGATGCTCACGGAGGATTCTGAAAGGTTCCGCCCTTTGAAACGTTATTGGATTTGAAAGGGGATTCACAGGGTGACATGCAGAGGTGGGTAACCCGGCTTCAAAGAGTAAAAAGACTGACCATGTATTTGCTCCATCACCATGCACTAAACCAGCTGATTCTAATTAGCATAACTCTTCAGCATGATAGGAGAACTAATTATTGTAATCAGCTGGTTTAGTTTGTGCTGGTGGAGCAAATACACGGTCAGTCTTTTTACTCTTTGAAGCCGGGTTACCCACCTCTGGTGACATGTCCCCCACCCCTCCCCCCCTCCATCCCGCAGAAAGATTCTTAGAGTAACATTCTGCTAGGTGTGGACACGTGATGAGGTTAAACCACATGTTTAACATATATTCATAAGTGAACGCCCGGCAAATATTTCTGACTATGCTGTTTTTATATTTATTCTTTCTGCTACCTCTTCCTGTGTTTTGATTGATATTTCAGACTTATTGGTAACACTGTTTACCAGTTTCTTTTATTGCGTGTGCCTTGTAGTATTTTACATACTGAAATGCGTACTGATGTGCCTTCCGTTTGACCAAAGAAGGTCCAAGGAAGGCCACCACGTACTGAAAATGAGGGCGCTTTCCATTTTGTAAAGGCATCAGCTAATATGATACATTTGTGAAAGTGGATATTTGATGAAACCCATATTCTAATTTTAAAGTGGCTTTGCAGCAGGTTTGAAGTCGAGGAGCCCTCGGTGAAATGCCAGCTCTGTGTGCGGTAGCGCGCCAGCTTCAGGTAAATCTCATTGGAAAGGCTACTTGTCTCTGCTAGAGAAACGCCGGCTGCATGCTAACGTGCTCAGACGCATTTTAGTCGTACCAAGGGGACCATCGCGAGATTGCATTTCAGCTGCGAAGTTAAGAACCAAACTCTATTAGCGAAATGAATTGAAATTATGCGGGGGGATGTACTACAGGCTCGGGCTCCAGTGCTCACGGCCCTAATCTGTATTCCGCGGCGCGTCAGGGTTTGGCGAGTTTGCGGGGATTCAAGCCGGGCAGGCAATTTTAAAAAAGGCGTTGTGCAGAAATGTCAGCGGCGATTGTTCCTCTTAATTTGGTTGCTATTGGAAATGTTTTTTTTTTGCACCAGACATGTATGTTGAATTATGCTGGGAGCAGGGCAGGCGAGGGGGTCCGGGGGTAAGAAAAGAGCAATGGGGACGTCTGGGCACATCTGAATTGATAGGCCGGCAGTCAGCAGAGTGATTGAATGGCTAGGGAACTGGGCTTGTAACTCCAGAGGTTTCATGTTTGATTCCCAGCTAGGGGAAAGTTGCACTGCCATTGTTCCCTTGAGCAAGCTTTTCTCAAACTTGGATTGCTTCAGTAGAACAAAATTCAACTGTATAGAAGGATGGATTCTAAGAGCAATTGTTTGCTTGGGGAGAGAGAGCGTCTCCTAAATGCATAGAGGTAATGAAAGATGACACATCGGCTCTGCAGTGCACGCGAAATCGAAGCGTCGATGTTTTTCTCACGTTGACTGAGAAAGCCTGAAAATCCAGCAATGCGGCATCGCAAAGGTAAGAGAAAACGGGAGAGATGCAACGATTCAATGATTTTTCCCTTGATGTAAATTGTAACCGTGGCCGTGAGCGTGGAAACTAATGCACTTGTAGCTTCGTTACAGAGCATTTGGGACTGCCCCCTGTGAACTCAGTCAACTGAGTCTGCAGCTACAGCTAATAAAGCATGTGCAATACATACAGAAGCTTTGAGAACATCGAGAGTGGGTGCAGCACAGTATTTATTATCTTTTAATAAACCCCAAAAAGGCCTAAAATGAATGGGATCTTTATTTGTTCAACTGCTTCCGCAGTCCAAATGACACGCAGCAGAGCATTTTCACATCCTAGCGTGAAGTGTACACGCACTGTGATACGAAACACAACTGCAAATGAAGGGCATGAAGTCTCCCATATTACAATTACAACAGTTGAAGCGATGCTTTCACTAAGCATACGCTAAACACTCCGTAGCAATAGCAGGTCAGCACACAGACGGGAACAGCAGCAGGCACGCCGCGGCTCAGATTGAATTATTATGGGATGCCCGTCTCCTGGATGTCACCCCTCAGACTTTTTCTGGTTTTGTCACACTCGTTTTTCTGCTCGCCATCTGTCTGTTCTTCTGCTCCCTCTTTTCCCGACTGTGAAAGAAGGATGAGGTACAGTTTGACGCTCTAAATGGTGCAGTTTCATGGGAACCTTCCATCATCGCAAGTCTCGCCTGTGCTCAGCCTGTGCTGGACCTCAGTTCAATCTCAATTCATCCCAACCTCCCACTCACACACCGAGAGCAAGAGTCACCTTTTGCCGATACAGTTCAGTTCAGCAATCGTCTAAATGACTCGCCAAATTGTGCTAATGGAGACAAAAGGTACACAGCGAAATGTCCAGTGTTAATTCATAACTGAGTGCATACGAGTCCGATGTGGGCCATAGGTACCCTATGAGTGTTGATTTAAGGTCGTTCATTTTATTGTGTATTACTGTATCTTTTCTTTGTAATTGTGAGTCAGACTTTAATGAAATGCATGTTCACTGTGAGAGACACAGCATGGCTGGAGTCCTTGTTTTTCTTCTTACATTTCCAATAGCAATAGAGCGACAGTGCTGCACCAAGCCAAGCTAATAACTATTACCCGACAAATAACCTTTTGCATAATCGAACCATAACAATTTTTTTGATATATAGTACCAGAGCCAGTTTTTTTTTTATTTATTTTTTTATTTTTTTAAAGATGTCCCTCACTATTATTCATCAAAGTTAGAAGCATATTATTGCATTTCTTTCATGACCAGTCGTGTTATCAAATCAAACAAGTCCTGGGCTTTGATCCAAAAAAGAACTGTCTGTTCCTGGCTCTTGTCCAGTAATTGATAAGTCAGAATCCACTGAGGCACAGTGGATGGTAACTGATGATTAATTTTTGATAACTAACAGGAAATAAACATGTACACACACCTAATAACAACAACAAGGAACAACAACAACAACAATAATAATTCCAGAAACAGGTCTTTAACCGTGGAGGTCTGTGAAAAAGGGAACAGGCTGGGGTTCCAGAAACAGTACGTTAAATGTGGAGGTCTGTGAAAGACAGAGCAGGCTTGGGTTCCAGAAACAGAGCTCTAACCATGGAGGTCTGTGAAAGACAGAGCAGGCTTGGGTTCCAGAAACAGAGCTCTAACCATGGAGGTCTGTGAAAGACAGAGCAGGCTTGGGTTCCAGAAACAGAGCTCTAACCGTGGAGGTCTGTGAAAGACAGAGCAGGCTTGGGTTCCAGAGACAGAGTTCTAACTGTGGAGGTCTGTGAAAGATGGGACAGTGCAGGGGGGCCCAGAACAGGGCTTTAACTGTGGAGGTCTGTGAAAGGGGAGACATGCTGGGGTCCCTGAAACTGTCAGTGCTTTAACTATCAGTTGAACAGCTTTGGAGATAACAGGCCAACCCTCAGGACCCTTGATGTTACATGCTATCTGTGGACTGGAGTCACAGAAGCACAACGTTAGTGCTTCAGCTTGATGATGGATGAGTCACTGTAGGCCCTCCAGATGTCTTTAGCTTGTTTCTTTCCTCTTTTTTTACCAAGTTAAATCTGGCAGCTAGCTAGCTAGCCATGATTATTTCTCCCATTCCATCTGAAGTCCACATAGCAAGTTGATACACAGGCATCTTACTAGTTACATCTAAAAAAAAAAGAAAAAAATTCTCAAAAGATTAATTTATGTTGGGCTTAACTATGCCTCAAGGGTAATAGTCACAAAGATCTGTGGTAATTAATGGGTTCAAAATTCCATAAGTCATGGTGAGTGTTAATATTGTGTGTTTGTGTGTGTGTGTGTATGAGAGAGAGAGTGAGAGAGAGAGAGAGAGAGAGACCATGTGTGTGTGTGCACGTGTGTCTCTGTTCATGACATGAGAAAGGTTTACTTAAAGATTTACCGCTTTGATTAGCTTGGCAATGTAACTTACTATAACACCACTGAATGAAAACAAAGGTCAGGCTTTTACTGGTCACACATTCTATTAAGTAAGAAATTTACTGCTGTAATTATACTGAAGCTCAATAAGATACTACTCTGTTATGGCAAGCAGATAATATGTCATGGATATACAACTACATATGTAATTACACAGACCATAAACTCTACCTTGACATTAATTACCCTGCAATAATATTTAAATGATAAAAAAAGAAGCCGCACATTATACACAGGATACTAGCTGCCGAGTTATTACGCCAGTAAATTGCCAATTTGAAACAACATAAAACGGCGTCTTGGTATCTGCCATGTTCTGTTTTGGGCGCCAGGGCTCCTGTTGTGAGAGTCGGCCTGAAGAGACGAGAGGAAGAGACGGGAGGAAGTGCGGTCCGCACGGTAATCGGTCTGACAGGAAGCCTCTGGGGAGCGAGTTAAGAGGTTGCTCCCAGCGTGTCGGCGAGGCTTCTCTCCGGCGATACATTACCCACCGCTGTTAATGCATTTTATCATCTGGAGAAATGGCCCCTCATTTACTGGATATTACCTGCGTAATAAGATGTCAGAGAAGAGGGGGGGAAATCAAGTGTCCATCGTGAGACGAGAAGCTGAGGAGGGAGAGAAAGCGTGAAATTTTCTCTCTCTCTCTCTCTCTCTCTCTTTTTCCCGGACCACATTGTTTTGTGAGAAAGCGAGGCCGCGATAGGCTTTTTATTTTCTTTATTTAACCTTATCGTGCAAGTGGAGCTGGGAGAGGCTAATGCTAATCTCACCGCAGTCGGTGGAAACTGTGGAAATGTTGGTGAGTTGCGTTCAACAGGAACTGAATATTTTGTGAAGATCATGCTGCTGCTTACTTCAGTTACATACATTATGTTTTCAGCTCTTATTATTTTAATGTGTTTTCAGGTAATTACAACATTTTGAAACATTATGAAACATTTTATTTTCTTCAGAGGGCAAGTGGCTGTCCACAAAATAGATTCTGCTATTTGTTTTCGTTTTTTTCCTATTGCAAAGGGAACCCTTCGCCCATTCCTAATTGGTCGAACCTTGAGAAGCGTTGTTTAGCGAGCGCCACAGAACAGGCACCATCGAGAAGAAAAAAAAGTCTCATGTCAACATTCCTCGTTTCCGAGGCTGACGATCCTCCTGTGTGCGTGAATAATGCTTTGCTCTGTTTTTGCCTTGTCTTTCCTGTCCAGCAGAGTGAGAGAGAGCGCATACATGATAAAACCACTAGTAAAAGCAATATCATCAATGCTATTTCAGCCGAATTCATTAGCAGGTATAATTTGCTTATCTAAGATAGGTATCTCTGGGCTAGCTAGCTAAACATCACCAGCCGACACTGCGACTCCACGTGGATGGCAAGCTACATTTAATCAATTTTGTCATAATAATACTGAACAGGATAGGACATGGGCAGGGAGGTCGAAAAGGAGTTTGGAGTAAAACAGCTACCTCATTTCGGTCTGAGGCTGGCAGTCATATATAAATAAATGAACACATGATGGACTCATGTCAAATGTGACCCTGTCAATAACCTCCATTCCTCTCATCTCATTCCTGACACATGCATAGGGTAGAACATCATCAGCAGTGTGGTGGCCCTCACCAGCTTTTGGGATCAAAGTGTCGTGTGTGTGTGTGTGTGTGTGTGTGTGTGTGTGTGAAGAGCTGGTATTATGGTATTATGTACGAATATGTGCACGAGGGGTCCCCTTTTTTAGTTTGAGTCTCCTACCTTCCAAAAGTTCTGATGCTCATCATTGGGTTGCAGAATGGCACCTTATGCCAGCTGTTGGTAAATGTTAACCTCAATGTAGGCCTATGACAATACTTATGATGCATTATGTTCCGCTTATAAAGGTGTAATGAGTACTACATAGTACCCATTTAAAGTAAAGCTTACTGATATTACTTGGAGCAAAGCTTGTAACAGAATATTATAAGTGGCATATGCTTGTGAGTGTGCGTGTTCTATTACCACAGTATCATGTGCCTGATGTAATTGCTCATGGTCATAATCGCAAAAGGCATTAAATGCCTGTCTAATTTGAACCAATCACATTTTAGCAAGGGACACAAACGCCTTTCTGATTGGTACATGTATATCAGTGAACAGAATCATATGGCGCTACTCCCCATGAAGGGGACCGTGAAGTCTCACTCTTCCTTCACAAGCTGTATTGATGTGTCTGTCAAGTTGAAATTGAATTTTTATATTTTATTGGCCGGAGTCCAGTTTAAGAGAAAAGCCCGGCCAAGTTCAATGATTCAGAGACCCCCATCTCTGTAAGCTGGCCTGAACGGAATTATTTCTAAAAAAAAAAAGGGGGGGGGGAAATATTGAGTTAGAGGAACTACAAAGAATCAGAATGTGTTTGAACTAGTGAAGTAGTCTGAGGTTTCAAACGATGTCATCATTCAACCTCTAAATGCATACATCATTATGTGGCAGACAGAGGCTATTTAAGCACTTTCCCAAACTGTTCATAACAGGCAATTCAGCATTTCTGGAAAGTAGTTCTACAGCACTTGTTAATGACAATGCATTCATGGAGGTGTACATGCATAATACATTATCTGGGCTTTCCACAGGTGAATCCAGCCTTTGCCTCATTTATGTCAGAAGGGATCAAACTAACCCAACCTGGCAGTGTTTTTGGTCTTCTGGCCCACATGAGAATGTCAGTTTATTATTGAAACCAACCATTTTGTTTACTTCTTGAACGAATGTGGAATGGCATATTTTAACTGAAAATGTCCAAATAGCAGTTGTGTACATCTTGGATCAGCGTATCAACTCCTGATGGGAGTGATTGGCCAAAATCGGGCCCTTGTGTCCGGTTTTAATGAAATAAGTATATATTAATTTGCCCTGGAGAATGGGTCTTCAGTTTGAGTTTAATTCTTCTTTTTTGTGTGGAAATGCCTTTAGTGTTTCTTGGTGGTAAATAAAATAAAACAAAATAAATAACACTCACCAAAATAGCTAAGTACATAGTGAACTCTCCGCTTCACATCCACAAGCTCAAATAAAAACCATCCATTACCTCTCTGAACATCACAGTTTGCTGAGGCCTTATTTTACAGCATATTGCTTTCTTATCTACTCATATGATCTGGTTTAAATAATTATTCCATCTATGAATAATAATCCCCCTGTTGACTGTTGTATGAACAACAAAAAAAATTTTCATATAAGTGCAACAATATCCATGAGCAAGTCAATTTACAACAGCTTAATGGTTCAAGGGGGAACAATGTTCCCTGTTCCCAGAATCCATTTCTGTGACCACTTGTTGGGGGGATGTCCGAACTGAATGTGGGCAGCACAGAAGCTGACTGATTTTTTTTGGCTACAGGGATTCCAGGCACATACGCAGTCTAATCGATTCTGAGTAGATTAGGAGGCCTAATGTTTCAGGGTAATTAAAACCTGTGTTAAATTAAAAGAGCAGGGCAGGATTAGAAGCACGGTGTATTTTTTAATAATTCCATTGGGCCATCTTAACTTTTTAATTTGAAGTGAAATTTATTTATTTATTTATTTAACTTATTTATTAATTTATCTGTTTGTTTGTTTGTACCAGTGCACGATTTATCATATCCGTTCTCACAGAGAAGCCAACATGGAGATTAACGGAGCGTGTAGAAAATAAACAAGGCAGCGGGGGAGCTCAACGAAAGAAGGTTCCGGAAAGTCTCCACGATCCCTCGCCCTCTCACAGGCGTTGACCGTGCAGAGAGGCATGCGACTGCCTGATTGGCTGATAGACTGGGCAGCTGAGTTCCCTGCATTCCTTGTAAGCTGTAGGTAAGAAAATGGCAGTTAAAAACACTACAAATCAACCTGCTTGGACACTCACATGCAAGGGGCACCGCCAGGGATTTTGGGACCTCACACTGGGTCCCACCACCCCAGAAAATTTGATGTTCTAATACTGTTTGAGGGCTTCTGTCGGTCAGGGCCCTTGGAATGGAATCATCCAAAATTGCACACCACCCCCGCCCCTACTTTACAGGGGCCCTGGTTCACATGTGCCTTACAAATTGAGGTACAACTACATTCAGATGATAAATTGCGCTAGCAGAGTGGCTAATTAGGTTTTAATTACCAAACCACCGCTTGCAGTTGCTGTGTAACGCCTTTGCAGAGGAACAAAATGAAAACGATTGCATCTCAAGTCTGTGAGCAAACAGTGGCAGTTGCCGTAGCGACGTGAGGGAGGCTACTGAAGTTGTTGGTTGTGACTGTTATCTTATGGTCATGGCTGATGCCTGGGTACGACACCAATCAAGATGTGCTTTTATTTCCAGTGAAGCCATCCTTACAGACATAATATTTCAAATGACTCCCTCCATATATACATATACATATATTCCCACATATATAGCTTGTGAAATATACAAAATATAAATGCCCATGAGCACGACTATAACATGTAAGTTTTAATATTCAGAAACAAAAATGCAATTACCTCCTTCAAGTAAATATTCATGTAAATTGTCATACACAGTTAAACAAGTTCCAAAGATTTTTTTATGTGTCAGTCTTTTATGTTCTAGCCTGATTTATTTATTCATGTTTTTAAATACTGTATATATTCAATATAATGTGACTATACACATATGGGCAAACTTGAGTTACAGTTTATTAATCACTGGCAGTGTTATTAATGGTTTTTGGTATGTGCACTGTGTTGAAATAACTGCTGACAGTGGGGTTGCTGTGAAGTTATTTATATGTGTGCTCCCGACCTCCAATCACGGGTGGCTGTGCCTGTATTCCTTGGGGTGAAAAGACTGCCATTTGCATCAAGGAAAATCCATTAGTATGGTTTTGCTGACTGCAATATGTTTTCCAGGATTGAGTCAATAAGCGGCGCAATCAGAAAAATATTTCTGAAAATGGCAGCGAAGCATGTTCCCCTTCGGCACTTAGACCGAGAAATGAGGCATCACAACGTCAATACCTTCCTGCAAGTGCCATAGGAGTAATAATTATGTATTCATTATGAGAAGCGCTACAGTAATGGCATGAACATTGGGGTTGTGTGATAAAATTGTCAGGACAGTGCATACAGTGTTTTGTGCAAACTGCTTTATACACACACAAGGGAGCTGACCTTAGTTCTGTAGAACTGAACTCTAATTAAAAAGGCTTTTCCACAGGATATGGTTTGACATCACAGTTTGACTAAGTACATCCTTGCATACAGCCGAACTGCCATGCTATGTGTAGAACCTCGTTGCACAGATTGCTCCTTACTGCAGAATATACTGGGATACCATAAGTGGGAATAGGTCTGCCTGTGGTCGGGAGGCTGGTATAAGTGGCTTGAACAATTGACCACATCTGCTTAATGAATTTTCACAGACTTATCCGCATGGTTCACGTGGTTCTGAGATGGGAAGTAGAGGACGAAAGGATAAGACAAGAGAGGAAAGTTTCAGTTTTTTTCCCCACAGATCTTTCCTGTGGGTGTCCTCAGTCAGACAATCAGAAGATTGCAGGACGGAGTGTAGCACAGTGGGTAAGGAACTGGACTTGTAACCGAAAGGTCGCAGGTTCGATTCCCAGGTAGGACACTGCCGTTGTACCCTTGAGCAAGGTACTTAACCGAAATTGCTTCAGTATATATCCAGCTGTATAAATGGATACAATGTAAAATGCTATGTAAAAAAGTTGTGCAAGTCGGTCTGGATAAGAGCGTCTGCTAAATGCCTGTAATGTAATGTAATGTAATGAAGAGGAATTTAACATTCCTTCAGTCATGGAAGAGTGTCCAGTACCATAAGCGGTATACCCACTGTGGTTTACAGTGTGCTGCCACAAAAAGATAAACACTTTTTAAAAATCTTTTATCCAGTATCGTGTTTTTGTATACCATAAAAATGCTACCATTGACTGAAGCTTGTCTATTTCATGCAGTGAAAGGTTTTTCAGATAATGCACCTTTTGGAACTTTCCGTCTAGTCCACTATGATTTTCTGAAAAAAACATTTCATTGCAAATCCATAGAAGTGGTGGCTTTGTGTCAAATCTGACCTTTCACATCAGCCTCAATAAAGGAGTTTGTTATATGCCTTTGAAATTTGGGAAACCTGGTGGAGCCAAAACCCTATTATATGAATTTTGACAGCTTGTACATTGTTGAAACTGGAAAGTGTATTTTTCAATACTTCATCAAAACTAAGATATTTTGAATATACAGATTGGTGGGTTCACTCTAGAGTTCTAGCAATGTCCTTTACACAAGAAAAGGAGACGTGTTTGAAATAGAGATTTTTTTTTTTGTTTAAATGAGATTTTTTGTGTGAATGGCAACACATACACAGATGAACACACTCCTACGCACTCACCCACATTGTGAGATGGTTACTTATAGAGACCACGCTTTGTTTGTAGAGAGAGAGTGCAATTTAATCATGTGAATAGATTCACTAGCAAAGCATCATGAACAATAGTAATACAACCAGGCTTCAGGATAAGTACAGGGACAAAAAGAATGCAATAGTGGTCACAGTCATCTGATTTTTATTTTTTGGCAGTAATGAATGTCAAAACTCACATCTCCTGTTCGATTGTTCATAACTTAGAACCTATTCATATTTTTACATACAAGCTATTTATAAAACATACAACCTAGTATATATATTACTCACATCTACCCAATGATATTTCATGTCATATCAATGCTGTACTTAAGCTAAATGCTATAGAGCTCATGTAACATTGTTGTAAACAAGGCATAACACAGTCATAAGCAGTTATAACAGTGCATTACAAGTTATGGATGTCATTGTTTTGGCATAAGGTATACTGCGAGTACTTTTTTTTATTTGTATGTTCTGTTTTGTTTCTTGAGAGATACAATACAACAATAAAGGGAATTCAGGGCATGATCCTTAAAAAGGACTGCAGTACTCACTGATGCAGACTTGCTCTTAGCACTTGGCATTGCTCTCTTAGCATTGCATTTAATTTCTCAGGACGGAGATGCCGATCATAATTACAATTCTTACAGTGGAATCTCCCTGACGCGTGCGACGTCACACGTACACAGTGGGAAGTGTCGTTGACAGTGTTTTTATTTTTGGCCTACCCGCCTCTCCTATTCGAACGGTTACCTGAAGTGAGAACTATTTTACTGAGAATCGCACTGCTATAAGAAAAAAAAACCAAAAAAAAAACCAACCTGTTTGGCTCTTTCCTCTCAACCACCTACCGCTGAACATTTCTGTGGTGTGGGGATGGCTGGTTTAAGCAGCCACACCTGCCCTGGGTCAAGTTAATTAGACCTGGCCAATTGGATAATTGGGTAAGAATTGGAGAATTGGCCAGGCTAATTGGGCCCAGGAACAGGAGTGGCTGCACCTGTGCGTAGTGAGGTAATCACTGCGCACAGGTTAAATCTGCCATCCCCACCCACATGAGGAGAGCCTCTCTGTCATGACAGTGTTTTAGATCTGCTCCTTTGGCTGCAATATCTTGCCAAACCCTCGTAAATAAACGTGGACTTTTTGAACATCTTCTCCCTGTGTCTCTGTGCTGGAGGGGCCCTTGGAAAGCCACTTCGGTGGCCTGTGGCAGGCGTGTTTGCCACAGTGGCGCCCAACGTGGGGCTTCTCCAGTACAAGGAAGAGGCACAGGAGGGCCAGCCAGGAAGCACACTGGAGGAGGGGCAGCTGAGGTATCCCCGACAGGGCTTCGGGCGGATCCTCCAGGCCAAAGACAGGGAGCGGGAGATGACCACGGAGGGGAAGGAAGCGATCCTCAGCTGGGACGCTGAGGAGCTGGACCTGGCCGGGAAGGCAGGTCAGCTACGGGCGGTGCACGAGCGGTGGTCGCGCCGTGAGCTGGACTTGGCCGGGAAGGCGGGTCAGCTACGGGCGGCGCACGAGCGGTGGCCGCGCCGTTTTGCTTCCTTTGTCCGTTTGGTTGTTTTAGCTTGTTGTTTTGGCCTGGTTGGTTTGCCTGGAGCCCAGGAGGGGGTAAGCCTGCAGCTGCCTGCCAGCAGAGCAGACTGGCGGCCTCCACAGCTACGAGGGTTCCTGGTCTCCCGCGCCGCAAGGAAGCAAGCCCACCAGCCCAGCCACCCCACCACAGCCCCTGGAACAGCCCAAGCCTGGTGACGCCCCCACCAGCCAGCAGAGCAGCCCAGGAATTCCTGCGCTCCGGGAGGGAGGAGGAAGAGAGGCTGCCTTGTCGTCCGGGGGAGGGTCACAGCATGTACTGGACTGTTCCGGGGCCACCCACCCTGACACTTTTGTGGAGTGTTTTTTTTATTATTTTATTTTTTTTGTTTGTCTTTTGCTTTGTTGGGAGTGCGGGGGTGGTAGGGGAGGGTGGTAGGGGGGGGTAGGCTTCGGCCAGGGATTCTCCCTGGCCTCAGTTTGGCGTTGGGGGTATGTGGTGTGGGGATGGCTGGTTTAAGCAGCCACACCTGCCCTGGGTCAAGTTAATTAGACCTGGCCAATTGGATAATTGGGTAAGAATTGGAGAATTGGCCAGGCTAATTGGGCCCAGGAACAGGAGTGGCTGCACCTGTGCGTAGTGAGGTAATCACTGCGCACAGGTTAAATCTGCCATCCCCACCCACATGAGGAGAGCCTCTCTGTCATGACAGTGTTTTAGATCTGCTCCTTTGGCTGCAATATCTTGCCAAACCCTCGTAAATAAACGTGGACTTTTTGAACATCTTCTCCCTGTGTCTCTGTGCTGGAGGGGCCCTTGGAAAGCCACTTCGGTGGCCTGTGGCAGGCGTGTTTGCCACAATTTCTTACAAGTGTGAGAAGGAACCAAAGGCCGTTCTTAGGAAACAACACACTTGTGAAAAATGCATAATTCATCAAATGAATTTCATCATGCCTCCCAAAGATTCTGAATTCTGTATTACACTGCAGGGCATAACCATTGGTAGCTTGAATGTGTTGAAGGAGAAGAGGTGGTTAAGAGACTGTTGTATGTGTTTGTGCGTGCACACGCACACGCACGCACCCTAAGCTATTTAGAGTATGCCTTTTTGTATATATTCCATTACCATGTATACGAGAAGACCTGTTGGATGTATATCTTTTTAAAGACCTACAATTATTGTGCAGTGCAGTTATAAATCAAATTCACTTATTTCAGAGTTTGATGGATAGCGTATGGAGAGCAACGTGCAGTTTGGTTAGGGAACGTCCCGCTCATACTGTGCAAGAGTGAAACATTATAAACTCTCTGAGAGCACACATGACGGGTTTTAATGCTTGCGACGCCATGAGCAGAAACTTCTCCCGGACACGTGGCAGAACAAGTAATCTCCACGGGGCAGGACTGCGGTCACACTCGTTGCTTTCGATTTGTAACCATCCAATAACTGTCAAGCCAACCCTGAAGACACAATGTTAATGCCCCTGGTTTTCTCCTCACTTTGAGTGTTAGTGAGTTCTTTTCTTTTTTTTTTGTGTGAGTTTTTGTATTTGTTTGTCTCAAGCGATCTGTGAAGGATGCCCTTAATTTTGTCTGGTATCTCGTATTATCTCCTCCTGTCCTTTGTGGTTACTGTTTCTATTTTTTACCCAGCCAGTTCTCCTAATGAAACTACCCGGCAGAACTAATGAAAACATGAGCTGAATTAATCAACCCCTGGCAGCCCAGCCTATGCTTTATGTTGTGGCTAATTACTTGCGACAACTTTTTCAATGCAGATGTCCGATGCCTGGATGCTCATCCGGTGCTGTTAAGCTCCAAACAACACCTTGTGGGGACACCTAAACTGAATTAAACTATACCCTGTCTGCAGGTTAAGGATTAACATCCATTCACACCAAAATCAATGTTTGCTTATAAGTAGTCAGAGTACAGAGACTTGTGTAGTGGTTTGTTTCTACCACCCCCCCCCCCCCCCCCCCACACACACACACACTGGCCACCTGTTGCTTGCTATTCAGGTAAGAAATGTGAAAGTATCAACACTGGTTACATTCACAGGAAACAAAGAAGCAAGCAAACTGTAATTCATATTTTGCTTTACTTTGCAAAGTACTACGGTAGAGCGCACACACACACACACACACACACACACAAAAACAAAATAAATAAATAAATAAAAATCGAGTGTTCTTCCTTCTAGACCTTTTCTGTATCTACCAGCTCGGTGGGAAAAAAGCCAAAGACTGTTCTCTTCGAGGGAAAGGTCAGTACCATGGAATGCTCTATGGGAGAAAGATTCTTGAACTGTTAGACTAAGGCAACTATCATCGATGAAAAAGGACCCAGGAAAAGCTGGAAATAGTTGTTTGAGAAGAAAAGCCTTAGGCAAAACGCAATGTACCAACGGCAATGGATCCATACCATCTGCCTAAAGGCATACTATGCAGGATTTTCACCTTGAAAATAAATAAATAAAAAATAGTATTATTGTATCTATGATGCACCGGCAATCTCTGTCGTTCAGCACTTTTGCCATGTTTGTGCATCTTTACCCGTATTAGTTATTCTCAAATGTGTTTGGAATATTTTCTGTGTAGGGAGGGTGGGTGTGGCTACAGAGCCTGTGGTTTGGGATCAGTGTCCTGTTTCAGGAAGTAGGCTTACTGAGTTAGCTGGATAAGTGCACTGAGTAAAATGCAGAAACAAATCTGCAACATGGACTGAGGAGAAAAAGACCTGTCCTGGGTTTTAATCAGCGCAGTTATCCAGCTAACTAGGGAATCCTGCTTTGTGAAACGCCCCCCTGACTTCTGCGGGGTCTTTTTTTTCTAGCTGAACTAGCTGCTGCAGGGGCGGAGGCAAAGAAGCCCAGACCCAGCCAAGCAGAAAGACAAGCCTTCAGGACTCGTTCAAGAACTAGAGTTAACCTTGGATTAGCTTTTCCCTGGTGGCGTCAGCCGAAGTTTGCCAAGGGGATGAGAAGCAATGCGGCGTTGGCGTGTTTTTTTGTTGAACCTTAAAATAACATTACCACTGGCTATCCAGCTAGCTACGGTAGGTAGCTAGATGTCCGAGGTCAGGCACTCAGGGTGGGTGGACGAGGTTGAAGGCGGTGGAGGAGGCTTCTCCACAAGACCACAGAAAAGCTAAAAAAAATCCTGCTTATTATGCTTTAAAGGAACAGTTCCCTTGTACTCTGTATTTTAAGTAGAGCCACTTTGAAATGTTTTTACAGTGCAGACAGTTTGTGTGTGTGACGGAGGATATATTGAACATCGACTGAAATTTCTAATAACCTGCTGGATCTACCAGGACTGTTATAGGGGCATTAGGACAGTTGCGATGTAAAGCAAGGTAATACACTTCAAGCTACTCTTAAGCAGCTTGTGTTAAAACATGCACTAAAACTGGAAATTGTGCTCTGTCCCTTTAAGAAAACACTCGCGTTTACCCTGTAAAGAGAGGTCCAAAATGCCTTTGGTCACAAAATTCATAATTATTCATGTAATTATGGAAATGTGTGACTTTTATATACGAGATAAACTATTTACTGAAGCTTGCATTAAAATGAAAATAATAAAAATAACGCATAATTTCTTTCCATGACCAGAGAAGAAAACCAGGGTGTTATATGAAAATGTTCATTTATATCAAGTAAATTATTGCAGCAAGCCCATTTGCGTGCATGATTCATCTAAATGGAATTATAATTTGCCGCTTTTTGCATTTAGTTGGGCTGTTTTTTTCTTCTTATGTTTTTTTAAACCCCAACAATGAATGAGGTTGAAGTCTAGGTGAGTTCTGATTAGCTTTCTTCCTCCCTCAGAGTAGTTGTCTTAGGTCATTTCTTTTCATAGCAACTCAATTTCAGCATATTTTATTTAAAAAAAATAAAAAATCTAATGCACATTTGAAAATAGACCTTAAGCACAGGTTACATGATTAAACTGAAGATCCCACCTCATTGAAATACCATCTAAGTTGTCTTTTTTATGGCTGGTGGTGGTGATGTGGATGATGGTGGGGGTGAGGTGGGGGGGGGGGTACTGAATGGAGGGTAAGGAATTCATTCTGTATTTTGGAGACATTTGCCTGTTGAGGAATCCTTTAATTGCAGTCTCATTGTAAGGTTTTAGCGCACGTCCCAGGGGCAGTTTTTCCTCCACCCCCCCCTTCACCAGTGTAGCCGTCATCGGCACAGACTCCAGCACAGGCACGTTTTGTTTTTGCGTGGTCAGGGGGAGGCGGTTGGTTGGTTGGGGGGGGGGGGGGGGTCCGTCCCCCCAGACTCGACGGGTTTAATTGGCCCGGTCCGGCGCGGCCCTTCATTTCTGGAGAGAAATGAAGGGCCGCGCGGTTCATCGCCACCTCAATTAAGGGGGGCAGTGCCACGGGCGGGCGGGCGGGCGGGCGGGTGGGGGGCGCCGGGGGACCCCGCAGCTCGATTGGTCCCCGCGCAGGGCCAATCGCAGCTCCATCTCCCGGGCCCCTCAGCTCCTTCTTTCATCATAAGCCGGCGCCGCCTCAGGCTCGTTAGCATAGACCGTTAGCGCCGCTCATTCAAAACCCCCTAATTTCAGGCTTCCGTTAGCAAACGGTTCACGGCGCAGCGTAAGGGCCGTGCCAAAGTCACCGTTTAGGGGCCTCGGCCCCTTTTTAGAACCAAGACGAAGCCGCGTTTAGACAGGTCTGTCTACACGGTGAGCCGGGGGACATAGCACCGTGGAAAGCTTTCTAAAATTCAATAAAATGAATGAGTTAAATGAGTAAACAGCATAGATGCTACTCTGTGTATTTTGTACTTTGTGCATTTTGTAAATGGAATTTATGACTTGGCACGAGGGTGACAAAAGGAAGCAATTTTGCTAAACCATTAAAATTCCAATCATTCAGGACAAAATTAAAAGGCAAATGCAGTTGATTATACATTATATGCCTGTGATCTGTTGTTAAGACACACACACATATTCACACTCATGCACACACACACGCACACACACACACACACACAAACACACAATGTAAATCAACACTTATAGCAGAATCAATTTTCATTAATTTTATTATGCCCCTCATAAATTTCCTTTAACAATGCCTGTTCGGGGATGCCCAGAACGGCTGCACGCTAACCTTGCTGATTCGCTGATATGATACTTTATCTGCTGATATGTGAGTTGGATCTTCTCCAAGTTATCCTTCTGGGAAATGTTACCTCAGGAAGTGGAAATAAATTGATTGGGTCAGGTCTGATGGGAGCGTGTTGCAGGGATTTCGTGTTCCCCTCCGGAGGGGGAGCGCACGGCATTGCAAAGACGATTTTCCGAGGAAGAAAGGGTTTAATATCCCGCTGCCCGGGATAGTCCGGACCGCCAGATTTGTATGGGCGGCGTCGAATGAAATACGCTATCTTTAATTGGGTTGTCTCTGGGTCCTCAGCTTATGTCCTTATTCACTCACATTCATTTCATTCAATCTTGCCAATTTAATGCCACTTTGACACAATGATACTTTCCAGCAATGGCCAAAGCAGGACCCAAAAAGGAAAAGAAATGCATTGCATATTCAGCCATTACACAGCGTGATTAATATTATTCCTTAACTAACAGTGTGAGCTCAGTGATTGCCTTCATGTCATCCCATGTCATTTCAGGACATTTTTTTTTTACAGTAACGAATATGAAATGGTGCACACGCAGTTTTGTATATTTGTAACATACACGCAAAACTGTAAGTATTTACACACCCACTTGCATTCTCCAGACAGTGAAGGTCACACATAATGCGCCAGTGCAGGGTAAATGGGCCTGAAAGTCCATGGTGGAGAGAGTCTTTTCATTGGCCTCGATGAACAAATCAACTGAGCATTTTACGCCCAAACCACATTACTCCCTTTTCTATTCTGACCATCAATCGCTAATAGTTTTCACCTTGCTAAAAAATGCTTACAGTGAAGGAAGAGCTAGTATTGTGCATCTTGTGGTCTCTCCTCCAGGAGCAGCTGTAATTATTCATGTTTTCCACATATGTGACTAATGCAGTGTCTGGGCTCACTGAAAAAACTTGTTGTTAATGAACTTTGTGAGCAGCTCAGTGACAAGTGTCTTTCGAAATATCTCAGTCTATTAGAAAAAAACAGATGTACACACACACATGCGTGAATACACACACATGCATGCACACATGTATACAAACACACACGGACTCGCACACACGCGCACACACACATACCACGACAGTATTATTACTGTATCATTACCAGCCAGGATACGAGCAGTGTTAGGTTGCTCCAGACTATGAGAATTTCAGGAGCTGAAAAGTTCCTGTTCCCCCCTCTCAGGTTTTCAATTCTGCCGTGTCAAATTGTTAACAGAAAGGTTCATTCCACACCTGCTGTGTTTCATCCATTGAAGATTACCACACCCTACACTCGAGCCACACAGGCTTATCATAACACAGTCTGCTAAGTCTGAGACATAATTCCAGCTATCTCAGCGTGGAGGTATACCTGATGTCTGATTCATGATGTCCTGGGCTTGCAGGTAAAGTGTGGCTTAAAGTACATTGTAGCTAACGATACAGCCTAATTCGGCAGAATGTCAGTGAGGTGAGAGTGTGGAATGCGGACACCTGACATCTGAAACCAAGGAATTATGTGTTACCTGCGATGGCCTCTCCAGGCTGGACTGTATCCATGGAGGGTGCTTGCATGTGTGTGTGTTCGGTCAGCTCAATCACACCCAATAGCCACAAACATACATGATGTAATTTGCTGCTATGATTAGGCCTGAGCCGGCCGTGTCATAGCTGGAGTCAGATCCATATCTGGGAGCCAGACTCTCTGCTGTGTGTTGCCACAAAGTGATAAAGCTTTATTTAAGAGTATTGCAAACCAGGTGAAAAGTGCCTTTTTATACGCTTGGGGTTACGGGTTAAATCATTTTTTGTGCTGTAATTGATTTCTCCAGAATATAATAGCAGGTGTCCTTGGACTAAAGGACAAATTCTTGTTGTTGGGTCAACAAGTGACTTACAATATATACGAGTGAAGCTTACAATGGAGCACTTCACAGTAGAAAATAATGGCTGTGGTTGGTTTTTGAAATAACACCAGAAATGCCCAAGATAATATGCAGATCAAAAATGGGTGCCAAGTTCAAAAATTAGAAAAGAATCCTATGATGTACCGACATTACTAATGCAACTGTAATTACAGGTAATTTTCCTTACGACTTATCCTTCATAAAATGATTTGAGAGGCGATATTCATTATTATATTTCTTATTATTAAATTACTGTTGAGAGATTTTTTTGTGGATTTGTTTCAGCATATTGTCCTCCACAATAAATGGTATAATTAAGTTGGCAGGCTTTCTATAACTGACTGAAATATCACCACAGGTCCAAAAAGGTATTTAGAGAGCTCTTGCCCTCCGAGCCTTTATATTCAATTATACCTTCAAGTTTCACATTCATATTAAAAAGAGTTATATACTTTCAATAGAAACTGATTCCCTTTTATTTAAGCCTCTTATTGTTGAAGGAAGCCATTTAAATACTGTGGTAGAGCTTGGTCTGGTAATGGAAGTTAGGGTCAATCTGAGGCCATGCCCACTGGTTAAGCAGCCACATCCAGTAGCGATGTGTTACTTATCAGCCTATGGTTTAAAAAAAGGTGTGCTTTTCACAGTAGGCATCCGAGACTGGAAACTGGATGGAGAAAGAGAGAGAGAGAGAGTGTGTGTGTGTCTGTGTGTGAGTGAGAGAGAGAGAGAGAGAGAGAGAGAGAGGGAGAGAGACAAAGAGAGAGAGAGGCCAAGACTGCGTGAGTCAGAGGCTGTGGTTTGTTTTTACTTTATTATTTTAGTTCATTATCTGTATTTTTCCACTTCACCAATACCTGTTTTTGGGAGCATGAAACTGTGCTCAATGTCATCACTGACTGCAGAACATTGTACCAAGCTTTTCTCTTCAACATTTGGGACGGAGAAGCAAGGTAGTGTGTCCCCCCGGCGAGACATCCGGAAGAATCTTCAGGACGGGTGTGAATAAAATGGCTGAGTTTGTGCTGAGACAGTGTGTCTAACGTTTCTGAACACCCATAAATAGCCCTACAGCAGTAGGGTGTACGACTGGCAACTGTGGAATTGTCAGTTCTAGCCCCTGTTGGGCATATAGGGATGCTGACTTGTATCTGGAGAGATGAAGTTGGGTTCCTATCCACTAAGAATGAACTTTGCCATTGGACTCTTGAGCAAGACCCTTAACCCAATCCTGGAGTAGTAGGCCAGCAACTCCACAGTTGCCAGTTGAACTCCCTACCACTAAGCTACCCTGCCCCTTATGCAATTCACCCAGAAAATCGCCCAGTCCAAACTACTCTCTCTGGCCTTTCTCCCAGCGCATCCTTGAAAAAGAAAAACA
Organism: Anguilla pacifica; assembly: GCA_039654925.1. Taxonomy (NCBI): domain Eukaryota; kingdom Metazoa; phylum Chordata; class Actinopteri; order Anguilliformes; family Anguillidae; genus Anguilla; species Anguilla pacifica. The sequence goes on from CM077284.1 coordinate 6,240,941, forward strand.
AGTTCTCAATGGACCTTCCTTTGAAGGTTAAATAAAGAGTTAAATGTTTATACAACTCAGTGAACCAAAGTTACAAACAATTTACATTATATATTATTAGCACTACGTCAACATGCTGCTTCTTCAGACAATGCACAACCCTAATCCAGCAATATTAGATTCATCAACATGTATATATATCAGAGGTTTGGCTCTGCCAACTCTCCCCTACAGAGGAACATAATTACACTTTTCAGGCAAGAGAGACAGGGATTTCGGAGGCAGACGGCAATATCGGATTTGATTCAAAACCTGCCACTTTTGTTTTATAGCGATTGAGCAGGCCCCTTTTGTAGCCAAACTATAGTGATCTAAATGGAAATTGTACATAGTGTTTTTTTTTTTTTGACTAATGAGACATGCAATACCGCTGCATTCTAAGCCACTGTTTGGCATTCAGCAGACTCCTATTGATCAGACTGGGACAGGATGTGGTTCTCTCTGACGAGGCAGAGACAGGCTGGCAGCGTAAAACTGCCACCTCTCCTGTGGGTATGCCAGACCAAGCCGGCCCTGGCACGACCCGGGGTTCGACACCAGACCAGTGATCGGTGCCTCGACGGTCCCCCCCCCCTTTAGCTAAACCTGTTCCTTTGCTCAGCGGCTCTGCCGCAATGCAAATTCATTGACGAATGGCGGCTAAAACTACGAGTCGCATCAGAATGCATTCCCTCATGTTCCATTAAGTATAATAATTATAACAAATGCAGTCTGAGCTAAGGTGGCTCCTCTGCTGTTGTCCTGCATGGAGAACATAATTAATTCATGGTGAAAGGCCTACAACAGAAGACAAATGACTCCGCAGTATTTCTCCCACCATTCGGGCTAATCACTCCCGAATAATTCAGTTAACGAAAGCAGCCACAGCAGTGGAATTACCTGAGAGGAAAAAAGAACCTGCATTGACTGTGCAGATATGAACTATGTTGTTTGTATTGTATGTGTATTGTGATAAATTCTGGAAATAAATTCAGTAAATCAATTTATGATTAGCACAACTAGGAAGTCATGCATTACAGCAGGTGTATGCAGCAGTTACACAGTATGCATATGTACGATAGCTCCATTCATTTAAAGAGATTCTGATATAGATTTTTCTGATATTGGTTTCAGATTTCTAAAGATAGGAAGCCATAACCAGGCCCCCAGTGGAATTTGTATTTGTATTTATATATACCTGTCAGTCATGTAACAAATAAAACCACACAACCACATCAATTGAAATTCTCAGAAGAATTAATTTGTGATGGTTGACACAAAAGAACTTGCATAGCCACAGATGATGTCACTAACTCATGCCAGAAACAGGATGATTGGAAAGACAAACACATTGCTTGGACTCCACATTATTTAGTTTAACCCAGTTTTTAAAAAACCGACCTGGTTGCCAATCATGGCCAACTATTATGTGCAACCAATTTTTTAGTGTGATTGTTTTAAGGAGTAAAAATGTATATGGCTTTTTTATATGCCTTTAAGAACTCCTAAAACAGTTGTACAATAGCCTAAAAATAATGTGAGCAAGTGCTTCTTAGAACATGGACTTCATGGCATATTGCTTGTATTTCCTTCCAGTACATACTGCATACATCTCCAGTAGAAAAAAGTGGTAACGGGAGGCTAGAGGTCGCTCACTGTGCGGTCCCCATGCATGACTCTAGTGCTTTATCTTACTGTCAGGACATACCAAGGGTCAGAAGCCTCTTTAGACGTCTACGGTATGAGAAGCTTGAGTCTGCTATGTTTCTGAATATATTCTATTTTCTTCCTCTTCTGAAAGCTTCAATGCCATTCCACAAAGGTGTATTCACTATTAATTACATATTAATGAATAACAATAACAAACTATACAGAACATTAATATAATTAGACCAATAAAGACCTTCTGTAGATGGTAAACTGTTCGACCAATGAAAGTGCCCACCGTCAGTGGTGGAACTGGCCAATGAGAGGACCGCCAAAGAGGTGAGTGGCAGCTGCTCTGGTCAGTGGGAGTGTTCCTGTGAACTGCACTGGCGCTGTCCATGGTGCTGGCCTTTCCAGGCGCCCAGAGTGCTGAACAAAGATTGCCCTCCATCCTCACTCCTGGGCAGCCCAACTAAATATCACAGACCCTCATAAAGGGTTTCCTTTTGGTTGGATAAGATATCTATGCAGAGGGGTGCTTTTCAGGCTATCTAGAGAATCAGACTAGGATTCAATCAATGTTTGCCTTTAACAAACAAGTACATAATAATGATTTATTTCGTGTTTTTTTTGTTGTTGTTTGTTTTTGTTCACAAATATATTTTCATCATATCCTGATGAACTAAAGCAAGGATTAACATGACAAGAAGAATGGGATATCATGTGTATATTTGCATCACGTTCTACAGGCATTGAGGACCTGTCTAATGACCTTCCCTTTGATTCATTGGGTGCTTAATTGGGATTAGCATAACATACAGTGCGGTAAAGAGAGGCATCCTTCATGATGAACACATTGCATTAAATGAAGGATAAATAAACATGTTGGAATACAGCCCAGCAAATGATCCAAATCATTTTAAAGACCCTCTGTGGACACTTTTCACCCTCTTTAAAGTGCTCATTAAGTCGCACTTTTCTGAAACGTGTAAAGCAGCGTACTGAAATTTCCTGTCCATGCACAGAATGCCATTATGGAACAAAAAGCATCTGACACAGCATTTCCATTCGATATGGCTGTCCATTTCAAGCTCAAGCTCTGCTTGGCAACCCAGCATCTATCTTAAATATTCAATGAACATTGGTCTCCAATACTAAATCCTCCTATAATGGAAATTATAAGGGTTCTATTGATTAAATAAATAAATAAATAATGGAATGACACACACACATAATATATGCTGTTCACTATATTTTATATATTTTCTATTTACAATCAATTTATTCACCTTGATTTTGGTCACACATGATCTTAGTTCTAGTTTCATGTTAATAGACAAATAGACAAGTAATGAAGCTGGACCAGTAATGATTCACCTAAAAAGGAACAGGATGAAAATGACAACCAATGATGTCACATTGAATAATGGTAGTTTCTGGAGAAGAGAATTTGAGTAATAGATGATTGCGCATATAAATCAAACAGATGGCATACCCACTTAAAATGGTTGCCAAAAGCAAGCAAAGTTAGAGTACAGTACACAAATGGCCTATATGTGCTAATAATAATATACACTGGATGCATCATTTTCACTGGGGACATGATGCAATTGTGCACAATCAACACCCTTTGGATGCATAGCCGGGGGAAGTAGACACTGTGGTTGCTTTAACCAATAAAGGCATATGCTCAGAAAGCATTCTCCTTTTTCAAGTATGAACCACTGTGGTCGCAGAAAAGGCACACTTTAGAAGGCAAAAAAATGTTTTTTCAAAATTCTAAGTCTGACTTCTAGAACTCCATTGCTTTCAATTACCGGAAGTGATTGGTGAATCGGCATTAGAATGTTCAGTTAAGAACACTCTGATTGGATATTTGTGATCTCACACCTTAAAGGATTAAGACCAGAAGCTTGGCAGGAGACCGCTGAGTCCTGTCATGAGATTTAGAACAGTACTTTTTTTCTTTCTTTTTAACATTGACACAGTTCAGTGCTGTCTGAAGAGAACGGCGGAGGAAGGAAGGGCTGCTGTTGGGTTCTTTATTATGACCACTTTTAAACATCATGGAGTTAATAACATAATAGTGTACGTGTGTTTGTGCATGTGCGCGTGTGTGTGTGTGTGTGTGTGTGTGTGTACACGTATATGTGTGCGTGTGTGTGTGTGTGCGTGTGTACACGACGTATATGTGTGTGTGTATTTGTTGGTGTGTGTGTTGGTGTGTGTGCATGTGTGCGTGTGCACGTGTGTGTGTGCGTCTTGTCCAGATCAGGCTGTCAGATCGATCTTAGAAGTGTTTCGGCACAGATGCTGGTTCATATATGACAGGACATATTCCTGCAGAGAGTGACAGGCCCAAGGGTGCAGATTCATCCCACTCCATCAGCCTCCATCACAGCATCCATCACCAGCCTCCATCACAGCACCCATCATCAGCCTCCATCACAGCACCCATCACCAGCCTCCATCACAGCACCCATCATCAGCCTCCATCACAGCATCCTTCATCAGCCTCCATCACAGCACCCATCACCAGCCTCCATCACAGCACCCATCATCAGCCTCCATCACAGCACCCATCACCAGCCTCCATCACCTCACCCATCACCAGCCTCCATCACAGCATCCTTCATCAGCCTCTATCACAGCACCCATCATCAGCCTCCATCACAGCACCCATCATCAGCCTCCATCACAGCACCTGTCATCAGCCGCCATCACAGCACCCATCATCAGCCTCCATCACAGCACCCATCAATTTCATTCCCTAACAAACCACTAAATCCCTGACCTAACAAAACACTTCCAAGGTGATTCCACTTAACGCATAACTCACATTGCTCACTTATTAATTTGGGGGGAAAGAAAGAGCATCTAAAATTTTTTTGAAGGGCCTGATTACTTTTCAATTTCTACAAAATACCATCAAACATACTGGTGACAATTTGTTTCTTCTGTGGAAATCATTTTGACACCTTTGACAATAAAATATTTGCCTCCCACTGTTTATCCGTTCTTCTGCCCATGCTAGCTTCATTATGTGAATGAAATATATAATAGCATAATTTAATTATGCCACCTGAAGACAGCTGTGACTTCAGAACAAGTGTGCAGATAGCTGCCCGTATCCCCCAAACTATTCATATCCAGACCTTGTTTGATGTATAATTCATTTTTTTCTTCTTCTCCTTCTCATTCCCGTACCACAGGATTTTTAATATGATTTGACAAGTTCTTCCTGGTGCAGAAATTGTTTTGTTCCAGATGAAGGCTGACCTCACATGACTGAGTGGAAGCCCGCTGCTGGCTCGCTTGTCCGGACCTCGCCGTTGACTTCAGATGAGCGAAGCCGGCTGTTCTGGGGGAGATACCGGGAGACGGCAGGTCAATCCCTCATCCCCTTTCACACAAAATGGCGGAGAAAAAAGGAAGCATTACTCACATGGAGAAACAAATGCAAACAATGTTTGCCCATAAATAATGTCAGGTTCACGTTTTATTCATTCCATTCCAGTAACTTTGCACATCTCAGATCCTATAGTGCATCAATCAACTTTTTTAATAACAAATTTTTAATTTAATTACTGAAGTATCACCCTGATTACGGGAGAACATTGTGTAAAACTGTTTTGAACTACATTCGCTGTAAAAAAAAAAAAATGGTTCTTCCACCTTTATTTTTTACACTGACCCAGTAATAAGATACAAATATATTTTTAAGGCCAACAGCGCAATATAAGTTAATACAATTTATTTATGGTTGCTGTAGCAACATAAAAGGCTTGCCACCGGAGCTTAGAATTCTTAAATCACGGAACCTTGAACCTTGAAAGTTGAAACTTAAAAGTGCTTCTGGACAAAGTTACTTAAAGTTTTTCAGTGGGGAGAACCAAAAAAATAAATAAAAATAAAATGGTGGATTATGGTGGGACATTTATTTATTGGTATTCATCTTCAAGAAGATGGATAAATTGTTCACATGTGTACAGAAAAAAAAAACAATATTGTTGTAGCAATGTTTTCAGAGGTGTATAGACTTTATTTTTATTTTTTGCTGTTTACTTTTCTTCTGTTCCTGTGGATTTTTCTTCAATCTTCCAGAATCCAAACCCTGTGGTTGGTGCGGACCAACCTCAGAGCTCAGGTGTTTGAAAGATTGAAAGTTGAGCTCAAATGATATAATCTTCCGTGTTTTCAATAGAGCAAATATTCCGTAATTCCTCTGCGCAGTATAAACTAGTCCACTGCACAAACTTCTTGAAAGTTCTCTGTCCTTTTTCCTTCCCACCCACTGTGCTGAAAAAAGTTTTTCAATCTGAGCTTCAGTTGCACTGTCACCTTCACAGAGCTAGTCTGCTGTCAGCTTCACAGAGCTAGTTTGCGGTTGCCTTCTCAGAGCTACTCCACTGTTGCCTTCACAGAGCTAGTCCACTGTGCTTTCACAGAGCTAGTGCGCTGTGCCTTCACAGAGCTAGTCCACTGTGCTTTCACAGAGCTAGTGTGCTGTGCTTTCACAGAGCTAGTCCACTGTGCTTTCACAGAGCTAGTGTGCTGTGCCTTCACAGAGCTAGTCCACTGTGCTTTCACAGAGCTAGTGTGCTGTGCCTTCACAGAGCTAGTCCACTGTGCTTTCACAGAGCTAGTGCGCTGTGCCTTCACAGAGCTAGTCCACTGTGCTTTCACAGAGCTAGTCCACTGAGCTTTCACAGAGCTAGTGCGCTGTGCCTTCACAGAGCTAGTCCACTGTGCTTTCACAGAGCTAGTCCACTGGGCTTTCACAGAGCTAGTGCGCTGTGCTTTCACAGAGCTAGTCCACTGTGCTTTAACAGAGCTAGTGCGCTGTGCCTTCACAGAGCTAGTCCACTGTTGCCTTCACAGAGCTAGTGTGCTGTGCCTTCACAGAGCTAGTCCATACAAAAATGATGAGCCGAGAGGCCAAAAGCCCAAATTCATCTGACCAAACAATAATTTATTCTGATTATGTCCTTTCTAGAATGATGTATAATTTAAAAAAATGAAATACAACGATGAATTTGTTCAATTTATTTAGCCTTTGCCATAAAAAAGACATACTTTAATGTTGTTGTTTGCTCTGTATTTTAAAGAAGGTATCAGTTCAGGCACCGGTCTTGTTTTAAAAGTATCATTTTGGCATCGGTATCAGCAAAAATCTATACGATACCCATCCCCGCTGACATTACAAACGACCAGAGCCTCCCGAAGTCGAGCTGTCATAGCCCCCCATTGAGACGGATGATGCAGCCATCTCAGACGGCACCGGGGCAGCCTGATCTATCTCTGCTTTGATCAGACCGGCTGAAATAAGCTGGGGTGTACCCACGTCGCCAAGCATTTGACCAAACTAAGAACCCAATGGGGCCTTGCATTAAACTACGAAAGAAACAGCTAATCATAAAATCTATTTCAAGGCGGAAACAGCGATGTAATGTCTGCTAAATATGCTTACATTCTCAGACGCAAAGATAAGAAGTCTTTTTTTAATATAGATATAAAAATGACTTAGAAACAGTTGAATAAATACGAAAAAGAAACATTATTTTCGGTGTACTCATTTCACAGTGAAGCACATTGACTAGACCATTTTTAGCATAACTTTACATTAAGCAGTTTGTTCTTCTATGTACTGGGTTGAAAATAAATGTAGGCTGTCTGCTGCACATCATTCTAGATTGTAGAATATATATATATATATATATAGCTGCACAATCCCTGCATTTTTAAACGGGTTTATGAATAACAAAGCAGATTAATTACAATGTTTACTACAAAGTATAAAAATGCAAAGTGTAAATATGCTAAATTTACAGCTTCGTCATGGGATGTCTTAGCAGGGAATGTCAATGTTTACTTGGTGCAACGACACATTGCATTTTCCCCACACAGATCCATACGTACACAGATCCATTCTTCCATCAAACGAACACATATGACTTATCTATTTACTTTACCAAAATGCGTGCTCCTTCGCGATTCGGAAACTAGCAGACAGGGAATTGTCAAACCCCAAAGATTGAACAGCACAATGCAATATCAGAGGAGGTCAAACCGACTTGTTTGTTCTGGAGAAGCCCCTCAGAGGATCCCGGAGGCCTTTTCCTGCACTAAAAAAAAAAAAACAAAAAAAAAAAACCTGGCAGCGTGGTATTTGCTTTGCGCTGTCCGGCCACGACGGCTACAACGGAGTGTAGCACAGTGGGTAAGGAACTGGGCTTGTAACCGAAAGGTCGCTGGTTCGATTCCCGGGTAAGGACACTGCCGTTGTACCCTTGAGCAAGGTACTTAACCTGCATTGCTTCAGTATATATCCAGCTGCATAAATGGATACAATGTATGTAAAAAAAAAAAAAAAAGTTGTGTAAGTCGCTCTGGATAAGAGCGTCTGCTAAATGCCTGTAATGTAATGTAACGCTGGCATTTTCATCATCTTACTTACGTATGTCTTACTTCTGTCATCAGAGAACCAACGAGGAAAAGAAGGAACTACATGGTGTCTTTCTTCTTAAATGTGCCTAATAGGCACAGCAGGTTTAATTAATTGGACAGGAGCGGAGATATATTGGCTGGATATTTACATCAGATTGAAAGCTGCTGATTTATATTATACTGTAACTTAATCGCACACAACATGAAGAAGAGTGGTTCTGTTGAAAACAGATGGCTTTACTGATTAAACGTGGCAATGGCCGGGGATAGTGTCTAGAGAAAGCGATGCAGGTGAAAATGTTTCTCGCTGTAGAACAAACAAGCGGGTAAACAAACGAGAAGATCAATCCTCGGTTCACAGTAAAGATCCCCACAGTCCTAATTCAGGCAAGACACCTGCGCTCACGTTTAGCCTCCATTGTTTTAGTGTCTTTCTCCTGATTTCTCTCAACACTGAAACAACCATCTTCTTCACCTGCTTTCAGCCTGCAGTGGAACAGCAGAGCTGCACAGTCACCGCATAGCAGGCCTGCCCTGCTTACGTAGCTGAAGCAGCTGGAGCAGACATAGCGCCTGCCGTGTGTTTCCTCCACCAATGAACACAGACAGCTGGTTTCACTCATTAGTTATTTCGCCTGGCTGCAAAAATTGTGCTAATTGTGGTTGGGAAAATATACTGGGATGGACTTTTACTTTGTACACCTGGATTTTCCTCTTCTCACAATGAGAGGGATGGGGGGGGGGGGGGACACCTTGACTCGTAGTCCCTTAAGTCACATAAGCCAGTCTTATGTCCTGATGCAATTGGTATGCATGGTAAAAAGCTGAAAATATTATCATAATAGCAGTGCATCATCATGGAAATTACCACGTCCTTGCATCGCCGTGTCCTTTCACTTCTTATAACAAATATTAAATCGCTCTTGACTTGTGCAACTTATTGTCAAATAATAAAAATTACAGAGAGGAAAGAAAATGATATAGCCATCACTTCCCGAAAAGAAAAAAAAATCTTTTGTTTTTTTTCCCCTAGAGTAAGCTATTATCCTCTGTCAAGGGTTTTCCAGTCATGACAAAGTAAGTATTATATTTATGGGAGATGACGCAAATCACAGTAAATCCATGCGCATTGTGTCTCGGTCATGCGGGTATTAAATGGTCTAGTGTACCGGGATGCATTTTATTGAAGGATATTAAAGGACATCAAAACAGGACGTGCTCACACCTTGAAATGAATACCTGTAAGGGGGATTGTGGTCTTGCAGTAACCTTGCCTTAATGACGGGTAATGCAGTAACCTTACTGTACCATAATGACGGGTAATGCAGTAACCTTGCCTTAATGACAGGTAATGCAGTGACCTTACTGTACCATAATGACAGGTAATGCAGTAACCTTGCCTTAATGACGGGCAATGCAGTAACCTTACTGTACCTTAATGACAGGTAATGCAGTAACCTTACCTTAATGACAGGTAATGCAGTAACCTTACCTTTATGACAGGTAATGCAGTAACCTTACTGTACCTTAATGGCAGGTAATGCAGTAGCCTTACTGTACCTTAATGGCAGGTAATGCAGTAGCCTTACTGTACCTTAATGACAGGTAATGCAGTAATCTTGCTTTAATGACAGGTAATGCAGTAACCTTGCCTTAATGACAGGTAATGCAGTGACCTTACTGTACCTTAATGACAGGTAATGCAGTAATCTTGCTTTAATGACAGGTAATGCAGTAACCTTACTGTACCTTAATGACAGGTAGTGCAGTAACCTTACTGTACCTTAATGGCAGGTAATGCAGTAGCCTTACTGTACCTTAATGACAGGTAATGCAGTAATCTTGCTTTAATGACTGGTAATGCAGTAACCTTGCTTTAATGATGGGAAATGGGTAAACAGCAAAGGTAAAAATGGTTCAAACCACATATGATGAACCACTGAACAGCAAGTAATGCAGCGAGTGTATTGAGTGTGTGGCAGAGGGAGTGTGTGAGTTAACACTCATTCACGTTTAAACACAAATTTTAGCCAAAATTGGCACCAGGCACACAGACACATCCTGGGGTAAGCCTGCGCCATAAACGCTTTACCTTTGTAAACACTTCCGGTCTCATTTTTCCCTCCAAACACCTGCAGTGGAAATTCGGCTTTGTTGCCAGCCATTAATGACCCTTTATTGAATTGCGGACATTTCTCCATCAACCCAGACCCTCAAAGCCATCTGTGGTATTTCAGCATTACCCAACAACCCCCCCCCCCCCCCACCTTCCCCCCTCACCCTCACCTCACAAAAACACGCACAAAAACACTGCATGTCATTGTCAGTTTAAATGCTTTATCCATCCCCTTATTGCTGGGGCCTCACCAGAACCCTAACTTCCAGAAGTCCTCCTCAGTGTGCGATGCCATGCATGCGTTATTTATCTCTGGACTGATCTTGTGAAGCCTTTTTTTATATGACTTCCCCAGTAAAACACAAGCTGGCTTTGCCTCTGGCTGAACACAGTAAAATGTCTGTTGTGTTAATTCAGCTTCTCACAGAGTGCATTTGGTCACACTCCCACCAAATATACTGGGACCAAATGTACTCTGTTAAGAGTTGAATTAACACTGGGCATTTTACTGTGTACTTAGACCATGCCACCAACCCTTCTCACATCAGTGACACTTTCATATCACAGAATTACTAAATTTATAATCCGTAAGGATTAAAGGGATTGCTACTGAATGTGAAAAAAGTGACTGTTTTGTCTTTTTTTGTTGGTCAAGCCATAATGTGATCTTGGCCCTTGAGATTTGGGCCATAAAGTAATATATCAAATGAGTAAAAAATAAACTTGAGGGTAAAATGATTCAATAAGTATAAATGGTTTCACATATTTTTTATACATGGTTCACACTCAGTAGCACATACTTTGGTAGTATTTATTCTACATGTAACACACATTACAGCTGGTGTTGTGATGTCCGGCATTATTTGCAACATTAAATATCCAATTAAAAAAAGAAAAAAAGAAAGTGTTTCTTTACCATAGCTGGCTAGGTCACACTGGAAAGCACCATGCTCCGAGCCACTTATATAAGCCGTCTATAAAAAGGTTTAATAGCGGAGAAAAAAAAACAGCCCACGCTGGACTGATTCACCTGTAAGGGGTGTTGGAGCGCTCTGCGGGGAAGCAGAGAAACACTAACCCAATAACACACGCGCAGTCCTTGTCGTATTAGAAACACGGGCTCATACACACAGGTACTTTCGTTTTTCACAGAACAACCAGTGCCATACTTACCTGTCCATTTTGTCCTCTCAAAGGGTGAGTGGATTTCTGGGTGAGCCAGGACTGCGCAGGCAGATTCGCACTAATAAACCTCTTTGTAACCATCTTGTCTCGCATTTATCCGGCAGTCTTCCCTCCCGTCACTTCCTTGTTCACTAACCTGTGAAGCCGCCCTTGAACATTTGTCTAATCCTTTGCATTATTCGGCCAGTGCAAAAGATCAGCTGTACGACATATATTTTCAATCAATAATATACATAGGATTGTCAATTGTCTCGCTATCATTTAAGAAAATGCTGATATATTTATTACTGGAACACAGCAATATCAATATTCAGCATATTTACATCACAACCCAACGCCCCCCCCCCCCCCCCCCCGCACACACACACACACACACACACACACACACAAGCACATATGCACACACACTCACACCAATCACAGTCTTCTCTAAACGTTAACATAACATAACATAATGACGAGAATGATGAGCCCAACAATGCCCACCAAGTTATATAACCTTATAAAAGAAATGCATTCCCTTCAATGTTGATCTACCTATAATGTCTAGTACTTTGAATGATGCTTTACAACATGAATAATAGAGGACTCATTGATTTTTGTGGAGAGAAAATGTAGCATTTATGCAGCGTGCAATGATGGCACTGTCTACTGTCTGCTAATCTATTGGTATTTTGCACTGCTGATAGAATCCTCTCAACATTCTGGTCGATTGGCTTCATTCTGAAGAGTCACAGTTTACTGTTTAATGGCCAATGACAGTTTTTACAAGCTTAACACACATACTGTCTGAAAGCAGAATCAGATTCGTCTGTCCATTATCCATCACTGAAATTTGTATACACGTTACTGTAGGTAAGCACGCACACTGTTCTCTGTGCAAAGAAACATATAGATCATTGATTGATCGATTGATTGATTGATTTACTGATTTATTGATCAGGATAGGCGTCTAAAATCTGTTCGTATTATTTATCCCTTGAATGTAAATCATTGGCTACAGGTGAAGTGATTGAAATTATTGGCTGATTATCTAAAATATGGGTGGTCCCTCTGTCCAGAGGTATCAGTCTTATGGCATCAGTGGCTTTGATTTACATTCATTATGAGTATACATCTTTTTAAAAAAATATATATTCATCCTTGTTCTTATTGCGTGCAATACAAATGGGTATTGACATTCACATTCAGACCAAGGACTTTTCATATTTCATATTTCCAGCATGGGAGGGCATTGTGATTCACAGGATACTATTCCCCCCCCCATCTTTCAAGTACTTAGCATCATACAACCCTGTATCCTAAAATGGCTATGATTTTGACAAACTGGAGAAAAAGATCTGAGCAAAGGGATGATGTCTAACGGGCAGGAAATGTTTGCAAAATTGCACGCATTTTTATGCTTTTGAATAATTCCGGCACTATTAGGACGCCATTCACTGGATGAGACAAAAAATAATGGGGATCACTTGAGGAATGCATGTGTTTTGATCACAGCACACAATACGGTAGTCCTTCACAAGATGCTGTAAAGGGGAATTCAGTCCTTAAAGGATAGGTTTGAAGGTTTGCCTGGCGCTGCGTGCACTCGTCCTGTTTTTTTGGTTTTCTTTTCCTAGTGACAGTGTGTGGACGCCCGGGACTGATCCTGCTTTTGGGCAGCACCCAAAATCACTTAGACTCACTCAGAAGACACATTTCATTGGCAGGCTTGTCAGACAGGGAAAAGCCTGTCATTAATTTCAGTTGCAATCAGTTGAGCTGTCCTGTTCCTTCGTATTTGGACAGGTCGACGGCAAGGTTGCACAAAGCAAGTTCTTCTCTTCAGTATTCAGTTTTATCACTTTTATTTAATAGTTTTTTCGGTTTTATTTTTTGCTCCCTTTTGCATGATATTGTTTTTTTATGTGGTGCTGTTTATGATGAATTTGGGGGGGGGGGGGGGGGGGTATTTCCTGTGTTCTTTCTGTCTGTCGCCTCTGCCAAACAGAACCGTTAATCATTACCCTGTACTCTAAAGGAGGGTTCCCCAGCCACAAGCTATGCTGTTCAAAATCAAAGAACTTGTGAGTTAAATATGTCCATTGATTAATTAAGTGCTGAGTTACAATGGAAACCAGCAGACCCAATGGGCCTCCCATTTATCCCCAATGGGCCTCTATGACCAGGGTTGAGGATTCCTGCTATCAAGGTTTGCGGTCAGGCTTGCTGTCGAATAGTCTGGGTCTATGTGAGTGCAGGAGGCTGTCTATGAAGCTGATAGGTGTCTATAGAACAGGAGTCCCGCTGTTTTTCTCTCTCTCTCTCTCTCTCTCTCTATCTCTCTCTCTCCCTCCTCCCCTCAGGTCCGTGGGACCGCGCTCGCGGGCCTTGATCTACGCCCCGGAGACGTCTGGAGGACGTACGATGTTCCCGTTCGATAGCGGCGCTCGACAACGTGCCCCCACCTTCAGACAAACCGGGAGGAACGGCCACAATCGCAAACCGCACCCCCCTCAATCCCTGAGGAACAGGCCAGACTTTCTCTCTCTCTCTCTCTCTCTCTCTCTCTCTCTCTCTCTCACTCTTGCCCTCCCTCCCTCTCTATTTCTCTCTCCCTATCTCTCTCTCCCTCCCTCCCTCTCTCTCCCTATCTCTCTCTCCCTCTCTCTCTCTCTCTCTCTATCTCTCTCTCCCTATCTCTCTCTCCCTCTCTCTCCCTCTATCTCTCTCTCCCTATCTCTCTCTCCCTCTCCTCTCCTCAGGCTTGTGATGCGCACAGCTGCAGCTTTCCACAGGCCCTATACAGCCCAGTGCTACGAACATCCTTCATTCTAAAGATACCGCAAAGAGCTCACACAATTAGTATTCATCAGTACAGTGATAGATCACACATAATTATCGCCAGTGATTAAAAAACGAGTCTATCACACTATAGATAATACAGCATCCACATGATGTTCTGATCATTTATGCAGTAGTTTGAAAACAATGAAAATCACATCAACGTGGGTATTTATTAAATATTATTTAAAAAATGTGATAAGGACCGCACTTCTATGAAATATTGTTATATATGATTTCATTCGCAGGAACGTTTCTGGTGAGACGATCTACTTCAGCTTGCATATTATTCAGCAAATGTCATATTCATAAAATATATTATATAAATTTGAAAGTGTAAACATTCATACTGTACATGCAGAACCTGAAAATTTGTTTTGCCATTTGAAGCAGTCTTTCCCAAGGCTATGTCCTTCTGAAAATAAATAAATTAAATTACATAAGCACACTGCAATAAATATAGCAAAATATAAAGTTGCCTCTTGTAAAAGAAGAACAGTAACAACAACAACGAACAATCATGGTGTTGGTAATAAGACAGAGAGAAAACTTTTGGACTTTTGATTTCCAGTTGGACTTTCTAAGTAATCTTGAATGAAGGGACTCACTTGGGGATTTTGCTCTACAGTGGTAGATTCAAGCGTCCGTGTTATTCGTTGACTATGACTGGGAATTTATGATGGCAGAAAACACCATTGCCAGGGTTAAGGGCAAGGTTGCATCAGTTCACCGCTTATTAATTTCTCCCAGCGTCTACCAGATTCAGTTATTCTATTCAGTTCAAATTAGTTTTAAATCGTTCAGTGTTTTTCACAACAAAAAAAAAACCAAAGAAAACAAAAAAAGGAACATTCCAAAGCTCTTTGCCGACATTCCGGGCCTGGAATCCCAGGAGGAAGCCTGAGAGGGTGACAGTGCCAAAGGGAAACACCCCCCCCCCCCCAACCCTAACCCTAACCCCCCCCCCCCCCCCAGGGGGAAACAGGAAGCGGCCTTTGAGGGATTCTGACTCGGGATGGGGGTGCCCATCCTCTCCCAGGAGACACTGCGCTTTTTTGTGTCTTTCCCCAAATTAGCGCTAGCGCCCTCCTTAGGCTAACTGCCAAGTGTGTGTGCTTCAGCTCTAATGGTGCTTGTGTGGGATGGCTTGAGAGGCACTTTTTGGAATGGCAAACTGGGCATAAAACACAGGACTGGAAAGCAAACCACTTTTTTTTTTAAATTTACATACAATAAATAACTGTATGCCTTGATTTGTTATGCACAAAGATCAAAGATATACTGTTAAACAACTCTAACAGAATACATCTGGTCCCTATTAAACTCATATGTCCTCAATTAAAGTTGAATTAACACTGTACATTTTACTGTGTATCTTTTCTGACAGCTCATAATGTATGAATTGTCATGAGAAAAGTTTTCATAATTTTTATATACTGTGTTATTTCTGCAGAATATAATTGCATACTGCTCATGATTTCTAAATGTGTACGGGGAGAATACATCATGCACAGCGAAGACAATATCAGATCACAAGCCCAGTGGGCGTGTCCGTGACATAGGCAGGTGAGAATATGGGCATGGGAGTGTGAAAGACACTTAGCTGAAAGCACATGGAATTTGTGCAGGTAGCAGCTGTCACTGCATTGTGATGTCACAGTCATCCACCGAAACTTTGTCTCCCCTGGCAACGTTGTGACCAATCGTGTGGCACAATTTAGCGCTGTCAGCACGAACGTGGTCCAAACCAGGGCTGCCTAACCCCGTTCCTGGACATCTGCCATTTTGTAGGCTTTCACTCCAACCCTAACAAAGCGCACGTTGTTCAGCAGCTAGATCTGCTAATAAGAGGAATCAGGTGTGCCAGGCTAGGGTTGAAAGGACGACCTACATGATGGTAGATCTCCAGGAAAATGGTTGTGCCCACGCACACATGGGAGCAATGGATTGGGTCCCATCCACGCATTGGAGCTAAGGATTTGGCCCTCAACCAAACATTGGAACAATGGATTTGACCCCATCCACAAGCCATAAAGCCCCTCAGACCTCAGGCCCCTGAGATTTGGATGTTTTCTAGAGTGAAAAACATAAATCCAGGATGGGGAAAAAGTACCCAAGGAAGCCAAACTATCAAATATGTGCATTAAATCTGTGCAGAAGTATTCTTCCGTGTGATATCTGTTATTGCTTTGTGATACAATCATTTTAAAAATGATGAAGTCCTTCAAAGCTCGCTCAATGCTGAGAAAGAAAGGGTTCTACCAACACAAATGCAGTGTCTCAATGATGCAATTGTTTTTTTTTTTTTCCAAGGGTGATGGAACATAAAAGAAAAATTGAGTGTATATGCGACGGCTGAGTGGGAGTCTAGCTCCGTGAAAAACACACCGAATGTGAGGTACACCAGCGAAGACACCTCCCGATGCAAGTCGGCATCACTGTGAAAATGAGATCATATCACAGTTTTATTAAAACGATCGTGGTGCAGCGTGAGGCTTTCGATTCGCATCACGTCTTTGATCTGCCGTTATCTCAACTTATTTTCATCTGGGGTGAAACAAACAGCTTCTCAGCTTTTTTTTTTGGGGGGGGTGGGGGGGGGTGGGGAGTTTCCTGATGCTTCCTTTGGTGTCTTCACAATTATACTGGAGCGTCCGGAGGGACGGCTCTCCTCAAATAAACAATAATGCCATCGTTTGCACGCAAGTCTATTGCTTGTTTTCATCCTTATCGGTTTTCCTGCAGACAGGGATCTCAGCCGGGACCCTTTGAGAGGGGCCCCTTTCACAAGCATCCGCAGTCTTTGAAGCATCCGGGTCCGCTTATCTTCCCCTTCCTTTTATCCAGGCCAGTCATCTGCGGCGTAGCTCAAAGGCTCCCCGAATTAAAATTTGAAAAAAAAAATTGCCAGATTCTGTCCCCCGATTAGCCGAGAACAGGGAAAGAAAAACTCACCCTTCCCCTTAGCCGGTAAATATTTGAACGGGAGATATAAATGAATCCGCACCGCGGGGCGGTGCAGCCAGCGTGCCGTGGCTGTACCGTTGAGCCAGGTCTGACCGAGAGAGGGGTTATGCGGAGAATCAGCCTCGGTAAGAGTAAGAGTGGCGCCTATGTTTTCTGAAACTGGACAGTTGCGGAAACAGTACCGTGTATCCACTGACGCCGGGGCTTATGAGCTGGCAATGAGCCCAGGTTTTGGCTCACAGAAAAAGCTAAAGGTGCCGGTTTCCAGGTGGGGAAAGACGATCAGCTGTGCTGCTATATCACTGCAGATACATAGAATCAGTTCCTTCAGAATGATAGTTGTTCCTGGTAACTCAATGGCCAGAATTCTACTCATCCAAAGGTCCATATTGCTGTTTGTAAGAGTTTGTAAGACTGGGCTATTTACATTTACATTTTGGGTATTTCGCTGATGCTGGTATCCAGAGCGATGTACAATGAGTACAATAGTTTTGTGCGTCGCCGAGATCCCCAGCAGCAATTAATGAGAGGTGCATTGGTATTTTTGAGCACTTATGAAAAGAGCTTATGAAAGAGAAAAATACTTTTAAAAAGTTATAGAAAAATGTATTTTTTTCATGGGACAATAAAAAAAATGTAATGATTCCTTTGCTTTCAAAATTTTATGCAAATGCTCCTGTACCATTCCATGATCTAAAAAATAAAAGATAGACAATTCAACAGTTCTCAATGCTACTTGAATCAAATTCATCTTCGGTTGCAATCTCAGTTCTCACAATTTTGTGAAATCGGGGGTAGATTAAGAAAGGATAGCGAAAAGCCAATTTACTAACTAATTAAATTGGTCACGTTGTACGGTTAGAGCCAATATACAGTTACTGTAGTTGGTGAAATCAAGGGCAAGATATATAATTTTAAAAAATCTATGTCTTTCAAGACAGTAAAAAGATGCTTCATATTTTCAATGAATAGTAATAATTGAGATCATATCATTCCTCTGAATTAAAGCATTTATTAAAGGATTTGTACTGCAATCATAATGTGGCGTTATGTATGAAGTAAGCTAGCGTTTACTAAATGTTGCCAACATTAAGAATCATTGCCAGTCAATTCATGTTAAAATCCCTTGGCTAGCCTGTTGAGAAATCTCTTATTTATGTAAATGAAAGCACTGCATTTTACAAAGGTAGTTAAGGTAATAAGCTAAGATCAGTAAATGTTATTTTGGCTTTATGCTTTTATGGTTTTTATAGTCTGTTGATGCTGCAATATAGCTTAATTAGTGAAGACACAGCTGAAAACACTTTTCAACTGCCATTTTGATTAATGGGCACGTGAAGTACTCCCTTAACTACAAAATAAAAGCTCTACATAATTCCAGAGCCTATAAGATTTTGTATATTGTTTATTAAGTTTTTTTTTTACAATGAAAAACAAACTAAATGCTTTGTTTTTTCAGCAGTCCCTAACTAATTAACTCAAGTTTGATGCACTATAGTACTATAACTTAGTAGTAAGAGAGTGCGATGCCTATAACTTCAAGGTTGTTTGACAAGATTGTGATTCATGTGTTGTGGTTAGAAACCACAACCACAGCCGTAACAATAAGCAATCTTGACAGAGAAGTGTTTTTTATGTCTCACATGCAGAATAAAAATTTCAATCACAATCTCCAAATTGATCCCAGTCTTTTTTTCTGTACAGCAAATATGTTTCTTGCGTAAATGAGCTTTGCAATATGTCCAGTCCAATATACATCCTTTCAGAAGATATACTGATGCAATGCAATGGAATATAAGCTGTTTACTGTGATCATTGTTGAGAGAGAAATGATGGATGAGGCGAAGTTAGGTTTCCATAATGGTTAGGGTACTGGGTGTGCACATTCAAGTTCGTAGATTTGATTCTCTGGTAAAGTACTGATAAACTACTTATTCTGTATTGCTTTGGTAAATATCCAACTGTATAACTAGATAGTATTTAACCCTTTAAGGCGTAAGATCGCAAATGTGCGATTAGAATGTGCTTAACTGAACATTCTACTGCTGATGTAACAATCAGTACTGGTGACTGAAAGCAATGGAGTTCTAGAACACTGACTTATAATGCAAAAAAGAAATAAATAAATAAAAATAAATAAATACATTTTAAATAAACCTTCCAAAAAACCTACTTTCACTTTAAAAGTCAGTCTTATTGTGTCCACAAAAAAAGCCTAAAATGCAATGTATGAAATTAAATAATTTAGTGTGAAATGCATCAGATTTCTTTTGCCCGCTGCTTTCACAGTATTGGCAGACAATATAATATCAAGATTAATTCCAGTGAACCGTTGTGTGGGTTTTGAAAGTGTGAGATTTTAATAAGGGTCTACATCATTTAGTCAGCACTCCGATACCCAGAGCAGGCATCATTCGCCGTTCTAAATTTGGCCCTTATTATCACGGATGTTAATTCAGACTGACAGGAATATAGCCTTTAAATATGTTCCGCCACGTCGGCCCGGGCATATTTCACTGTCGCGAGGGCTGTAATACCGTCACTGTTTCGGATGAGTGATTTCCGGTTTACGCGCTCCCGCAAATTACAGAGTGGATTAAGCACTGCCTACCGGTTCTGAAAGAGAGGAAGACAGACAGGAACGACAAATAGAGGAGTGCCGCTGCCGATGACGGGGAGAAAATGCGAAATAGATTGGCAAGGTGAGCTCCCGCTGATGAAACTCTCAATAACTTCAATCATAAACATATTTTTCCTCGCCTCCTGTAAACAGCAGAAGCGATTATTTCTCCCATGCCTTAGCCTCGCGCTACCGTTGTTTCGGATTTGCCCCCGCTGAAAGTCCCTGGGTTAGAAACGTGTACAGAATTGCGAGGACACTCTACCATCTTCACCCCCACCAAATCGCCCTTGGTTTTGATGTTCCTCGATGTTCGGTTTTACTTTCAACTGGCCACAAAGGCTTGTCCTTAACTTTGACTGGCAATTAAATTGGGTTGAGTGGTACTTTTTAAAACACCAACTATTCATTATTTAAAATTAATTCTCTTTTTTGTCATTTTTTTAAGCACAGGTTTAGTGTGTTCCCCTCGAACTGGGTTAACAAAAAGTTGGGAAAGACTAAAACAGAGGTCAGTACATCCCTCAACAAGTTCAATATGCAAAGCAATGTGTGGCAATATCAATCCCAGAGTTCAGTGCAAACTAACTAAGGGTAGTAATAGGCGTCAGAATCATTACACAACACATTTGTTTTAAATGAAAAATAATGTTCTTATAAATATTCATAATTGACAGTTTCAATTTAATGCGGCCTGAGGGACCTACCACACACAACCCATTTTCATTTCATTTCACTGAGGAGAATCCTAACATCCGAATAAAACAGTCAGTGGAAAATAACTGCACAGAAACTAAATCAGAACCTCAAAGAATACATTAAAAAAACATATTATTTCATACAGTGAGTGTGGAAAACAGATACAGAAAAACCTGGGTGGGTTGTTGCTTGCACTGTGAAAGGAATTTTTCTGAATTAAAGAAGTTCTGCAAAGAAGAGTAGGATAAAATAACTCCACAGCTATGCGAAAGACTGATATCAGATTATAGGAAGCATTTGGTAGCAGTTATAGCTGCTAAAGGTGGTGCAACCAGTTAAGTTTAAGGGGACAATTACTTTTTTTTACATGGGCCATATGTCTGTTTGATAACTTTTTTCATTAAATAAATGAAATGATAATTTTTAAAATGTGTTTTGTGTTTACTCAGGTTCTCTTAGTCAAATATCACATTTTGTCTAAAAATTTGAAACAATTCAGTGCAAAAAATATACAATAATAGAGGAAATCAAGAGGGGGAAAATTGTTTTTGAACAGCCCTGTAGTGCAACAACAAAAGAAAAAGTGGGGGAACAATACCACTCTAAGTTTCAGCATGTTTTTTTTTTTTTTTGAAGCTGTCATCTTGGCAGAACGTTAGACTGAAGGTTACCTTTAAAATAAATTTCAGTGCAGGGCATGTCAGAATGTTTTATACCGGGAAATTGTTAGGCCTTTGGCGCTGCATCTCAAGACTTCCCCGTCTTGGATCACTACTGACAGTCTGAAGACACGAGTTGGCCCTAATTTAATACTGAGAACCGGGGGAATACCCTTTGAAAAAAAATATTTGGTGTAAAAAAATAAAAAGCCTTCCAAAAGTGTCAAAGGTTTTGTGGGTACTGCCGGTCAACATGGTCAGAAAACACAACAGCAATACAATGCAACAGGCAACTTATACTTTCACGAAATGCATGAAAGTGTGCAATTTTCTGTTTTTGTCGCGAGTGCTAATTCTCAGCTGTGGTTGTTCTTTTCTAATACATGATCTACGTCTGTTCAGAGGAGACTGGTAATACATAATACAATATGAAGCATTTAGTTATCAAGATTTATGCAGCGGCCATTCTTCAGTTCATTTCATTATATGACCAATACAGTTTTAATTCAGCAATAAGAAAAGAAGAATATACTGCAAGTGTTACGCTTGAGCACAACAGAATATGATGCACACCTTTTTAAGATAAAAATTTTCCTTAGTTAAAAATACCAAAATAAATAAATAAATACAATTACAGTATTAATGTTACATGATTTCTTACAGCTTGCATAAAGTATCAGGCATGTGAGAATTTATCAAGGGTGAAAAATGTGGTTATTAATTTATTAATAAAACCCTCAAAATGTCTGGTGTTAATTCAGCTCTAACAGTGTTAATTTAACTCTAACAGAAAACACTTGGTCTCACGCTGGTAGAGACCCAGAGAGGGACCAAATGTGATCTCTTTGAGCTGAATTCGCACTGCTACAGACGAATTAACAATGGACATTTTACCGTGCATTAGCCTGTAATATCAAATTTTTTTAATTGATTTTTTTTAAAATGAGAAATGAATATTTGGCAAGCACTGAACACCATCCCCTTACCCTTCTCCCCAATTTGGAATCACAGGTTGTGCCTCTGAAGCTAACAATATGCCCACAGAACCACAGAACCCACAGTACTACAACAGAGCTAGCACTTATCAAAGAGAGCATCATCAATTTCCTTGAATTTGTATTTGGATTTAAAACCCTTAAACTGACACATTCATTTTAAATTATCCTGTCATGAACCTTCATTTGTAACTCCATACATTATTATAATTACACTAAGCAACTTCAATAATGTGCCTTGCTGCTGTATGAGAAATGAGAAAGTTAATTTGACTTAAAATAATTGGGATGAATTGCATTTATGAAACTGGAAGTGCAGGTCATAAATCCCATTGCCCTCATTAAAGAAGTTGTCCCACTACATTTGATAACACTGTCACAAATGCTTATGAGCATCCATTTTCATACACTGCACTTCCATGCATACATATAAACTACAATAGGAAGAATTCATTTTAATCCTAAAGCAAAATGTTTCATTTATTTTGTATAGTGTAGGCTATTTGGCAATATGAGAGCTGTAGTTAGAAGTTAAAAATGAGTATGTAAAAAAGGGAAATTGTTCAAGATTACATGTGTGCATTTGTCTGGCACTTACTGTACTTGCTTCAGTCAGGCTCAAACATTCTACACAACTGATGGATTGAACCTAATTACCGTGTGGAAAAACAGTGATTAAAAAGATATTACTATGTGCTATGCTGTGTTAGCAAGGTAAGTCTTAATGCCTTAATGGAAAACTTATAGCAAATATTTATAACTGCATCACTTGGCAGTTGCGAAGACTCTCTCATCCAGAGCGACTTACAGAAGTGCTCTGAACTTCAATATATTAAGATAGCGTCCATCGTATTAGCAATACAAACGTGTGTGCCATATAACTGTTCAGACACAAGATTAGGTTTTTTTAAGGGACAAGAGCAATTATGACTAGGTCAGTGAGGCTTATGCAAGTTTTAATTTTATACAAGCGCAAGTAAGTCCATTTTTTTCAATCTTACTTCACATTCAAATTTAAGCCATTTAGCAGGCAATCATATCCTATGTGGCATACACAGTGTATGTTCCTCACATGCAGTCCATTTATACTGCTGTATATTTGCTAAAGCAGTTCAGGTTGACGTCTGTGCCCCCTCAGGGAATTGAACCTGCAACCTATTGAGTTGCAAGCGCAATTCACCTAACTACTACACTACACCAAAATATGCAAGTGAAATGTTGCTTTCTTACACTGGTTTGTAAACAATGTCCCTCAACTTTTTTTGTCAGCACAGAAAAATCAATTATTAATTTGCTCTGAACTCAAGATGTGCTGCTGAATATGTGTTAAATGGTCTTCTTTTAATTGACACAAATTCATTTTTTTTACACCTAACAAACTGAGGTCAGTTCTCATGGAGAATGGGTCCTAAGACTCATGCTTCCATGATTAGTAGACCATGAACTGGTCTAATGTCATATTGCATCAATACCACCAAACAAACTCAACTCAAAACTGGCTCAGCAGAATCTCAATATCAAATGAAGTGCCTCTCACTCTCCCCCTCACCTTCTCTTTCTTTCACACACACGCACACACACATACACACACACAATTTCTCATTTTATATATCACTTTATCTCTCTCTTGCTCCCTCTTGACCTTTCTCTTTATCTCTATTATCTTTTTTTTTGCTTGCTCTCACTTTCTCCTCTCTCTGTCTTTTTCTCTTTGCCATCTTTATTTGTTCTCTGTTTTCCTGTTCATGGGAAGTACTCCAGGTGCTTCCCGGCAGCCAGAAAATGGGGGACTCGACTAACTAGAGCTAATTACACCACTTCATTATTCAATCAAACCAGCTTCACTTTCAGCCTTTTTCCTTTCTTTCTTCCTTTTATTTATTTATTTTCTTGCTCTTTTCAAAAAGCTCTTTTATGCAAAAGGCCCCCAAAACATGATGTTTGGCAACCCCTGCCAAGCAATATTAGAGTGTTTATGAATAATAAAAAAACAGAACAAACTACTGCAGTTGATTGCATTGTTTATCTGCCTCAAGATCTCATCAACCTGCTTACTTGTAATCGTCAGATAATCTGCTTTAATGCAGCATCATTCATTTTCTTAACAGGCACTTCTGTTCAAGGGCAACTTTCCAACTGCTGAGGTAATGGACTGTTTTTTTTAAATGTATCTGTATAAATGAGGCTAGAAACACATAGGCAGGCTAACAATAGAGCGTAATCAATACAGATAGTCGCAAACCTTAATGATGACATCGTCGTTCGAGTAGGCCTCTGGTCCCTCACTGTGGGATCTGTGAGACAGCAGCTTCCTCTCAGTCAGGCATGGGTACATTTGAACCCTCCTCTTTCGGCAACCCACAGAGCTCTCTCCCTCCCTCCACCCCCAGCACACACACACACACACACACACACAACCTCTGGCAGTTTTTTGGGATGCGCTCGTTCTGTAAAGAGAGCAGAGACCCAAGATCACACACTGGGGCAGCCAGGAGACGTCCAGCTCCCACCAGCAGCCCACCGTAGACCCTGGAGCTTTCTTCAAAATCAGCAGCCCAAAAGAACATAGCCGAGGGGAGCTGAGGATCAGGTGCTGTGCTGAATGGCCTGTTCTCATGTTATGCTATGCTATGCTATACCATGCTATGTTATGCTATGCTATGTTATCCCATGCTATGTTGTATCATGCTATGCTATACCATGCTATGCTATGTTATGTTATGTTATGCTAATGAAACCACAGGCCCCCTGTACTCAAACATAAAATTGGTTGGATGACTTCTGCTATGACTGATGATTTGGAACAGAAGACCGTTAACGGAATAGAAAAACAGCTTGTGACTTTACAGAGCATGTGCAGCTGCTTTCTGTCTGCAGGGTTGGGGGTGGCTGTAAGGATGAGATGCCATATGAAGCCAGAAGTGATTTAGTAAATATTTAAGTTCATGAGCAATGTTATTTTTGGGTATTTGTGTGTGTGTG
This sequence comes from Anguilla pacifica, assembly GCA_039654925.1. Classification (NCBI taxonomy): domain Eukaryota; kingdom Metazoa; phylum Chordata; class Actinopteri; order Anguilliformes; family Anguillidae; genus Anguilla; species Anguilla pacifica. The sequence continues at coordinate 6,266,099 of CM077284.1, forward strand.
TGTGTGTGTGTGTGTCTGTGTGTGTGTGCGTGCGTGTGTTTTTGTTTTAATCAAGCATGAGATGAGCCAAACTCGTTAACACTGATGAGGTTTAATTAAAATAATAATTGGCTTCCCTGCTCACGTCGTGAAATAGGAGTTGACAACTGGCAACTGATAAGCATTTGGCGGCGCGGCACTGAACAACAAGACAAGGACTTCTCTTTGTTTATTAAAACTCGCAAGATCAAGTGAACAATTACCATCTCAATGAAAATCCAAAGCGTCAACAGGTTTTCTTTTTTTTTTTTTTGATCTGTTATGACAGATTAATATGCAATCAGTGTATTTGTTTAATATGGCAGTTAAGAAAATATATTTTTTTAAAAAAGAAAACGGCATGCAGTACAAGGCTGTATTTGAGCCCTCTATGACAATGTGTCAGCACTGTAATGAGTCTGTGTTATGAAACATAGGAGAGCTATGAGGTATAATAAGGAAGCTTCACAGCTTTGCATGAATTCCAGGGTGTGGCCAATATGGTAGCCATAATGTATTCATAAATTAATTTTAAATAGAATGACACACCCAGAATACTAACAGTAAAACAAATAATCTTGCAGGTTAAAACAAATATTTTCCCAAAAAAATTGATTTTTATTTTTATTTTTTATGACCTCAACGCAGAGAGGAGATGCGCTCTCTCTGCTGAAGATGAAAATGTGTCTGTGAGTGTTGTGAGAGGAGATGCACTCTCTCTGCTGGGGATGAAAATGTGTCTGTGAGTGTTGTGAGAGGAGATGCGCTCTGCTGGGGATGAAAATGTGTCTGTGAGTGTTGTGAGAGGACATGCGCTCTCTCTGCTGAGGATGAAAATGTGTCTGTGAGTGTTGTGAGAGGAGATGCGCTCTCTCTGCTGAGGATGAAAGTGTGTCTGTGAGTGTTGTGAGAGGAGATGCACTCTCTCTGCTGAGGATGAAAATGTGTCTGTGAGTGTTGTGAGAGGAGATGCGCTCTCTCTGCTGAGGATGAAAATGTCTCTGTGAGTGTTGTGAGAGGACATGCGCTCTCTCTGCTGAGGATGAAAATGTGTCTGTGAGTGTCGTGAGAGGACATGCGCTCTCTCTGCTGAAGATGAAAATGTGTCTGTGAGTGTTGTGAGAGGAGATGCGCTCTCTCTGCTGAAGATGAAAATGTGTCTGTGAGTGTTGTGAGAGGAGATGCGCTCTGCTGAGGATGAAAATGTGTCTGTGAGTGTTGTGAGAGGAGATGCGCTCTCTCTGCTGAAGATGAAAATGTGTCTGTGAGTGTTGTGAGAGGAGATGCGCTATCTCTGCTGAGGATGAAAATGTGTCTGTGAGTGTTGTGAGAGGACATGCGCTCTCTCTGCTGAGGATGAAAATGTGTCTGTGAGTGTTGTGAGAGGAGATGCGCTCTCTCTGCTGAAGATGAAAATGTGTCTGTGAGTGTTGTGAGAGGAGATGCGCTCTCTCTGCTGAAGATGAAAATGTGTCTGTGAGTGTTGTGAGAGGAGATGCGCTCTACTGAAGATGAAAATGTGTCTGTGAGTGCTGTGAGAGGAGATGCGCTCTCTCTGCTGAAGATGAAAATGTGTCTGTGAGTGTTGTGAGAGGAGATGCGCTCTACTGAAGATGAAAATGTGTCTGTGAGTGCTGTGAGAGGAGATGCGCTCTCTCTGCTGAGGATGAAAATGTGTCTGTGAGTGTCGTGAGAGGAGATGCGCTCTCTCTGCTGAAGATGAAAATGTGTCTGTGAGTGTTGTGAGAGGAGATGCGCTCTACTGAAGATGAAAATGTGTCTGTGAGTGCTGTGAGAGGAGATGCGCTCTCTCTGCTGAGGATGAAAATGTGTCTGTGAGTGCTGTGAGAGGAGATGCGCTCTCTCTGCTGAGGATGAAAATTTGTGAGTGTTGTGAGAGGACATGCGCTCTCTCTGCTGAGGATGAAAATGTGTCTGTGAGTGTTGTGAGAGGAGATGCGCTCTCTCTGCTGAAGATGAAAATGTGTCTGTGAGTGTTGTGAGAGGAGATGCGCTCTCTCTGCTGAAGATGAAAATGTGTCTGTGAGTGTTGTGAGAGGAGATGCGCTCTACTGAAGATGAAAATGTGTCTGTGAGTGCTGTGAGAGGAGATGCGCTCTCTCTGCTGAAGATGAAAATGTGTCTGTGAGTGTTGTGAGAGGAGATGCGCTCTACTGAAGATGAAAATGTGTCTGTGAGTGCTGTGAGAGGAGATGCGCTCTCTCTGCTGAGGATGAAAATGTGTCTGTGAGTGTCGTGAGAGGAGATGCGCTCTCTCTGCTGAAGATGAAAATGTGTCTGTGAGTGTTGTGAGAGGAGATGCGCTCTACTGAAGATGAAAATGTGTCTGTGAGTGCTGTGAGAGGAGATGCGCTCTCTCTGCTGAGGATGAAAATGTGTCTGTGAGTGCTGTGAGAGGAGATGCGCTCTCTCTGCTGAGGATGAAAATTTGTGAGTGTTGTGAGAGGACATGCGCTCTCTCTGCTGAGGATGAAAATGTGTCTGTGAGTGTTGTGAGAGGAGATGCGCTCTCTCTGCTGAAGATGAAAATGTGTCAGACATCTGCTTTCATCCATCGCTCAATCGGCCCCTTCAGGAAACAAAGCCCGTTCTGCGTTCCTCCAGTTCAGCAACACCTCGAAAAGTTTTACATGCCATCTGGGATTTTCAAGGTGTTCATATTTTCACTGTCTCGCCTTCCTTTCCACACACACACACACACACAGACACACACGGACACACATGGACACACACGGACACATACACACACAGACACACACACACGCACACACGCACACACGTACGCACACACACATACACACACACACACACACAGCCACACACACATACATACACACACTCACACACACGCACACACACGCACACATACACACACACACACAAATGCTCTGTTGTTCCAGCGTCTGGATTATGCCTCCGCCGCGTGCCGCGCATCCGAGTTCGGCTCAGTCGCGCTCATTTGAAATTCAAATGGCTGGCGCCTTCCCCTTCAAACGCGGCGTGGATACAGAAACACTTAATCAACGCTGGGCGGCTGAGCGCCAATCAGAGATAACGGGCCCGTGAATGTGGGTCATCCTCTGCGGTGGGCGTGAGAGCGCCCCCTATCTGCGGTAACGATGCCGACGCCGCAGCCGACGCCGCTGCTGCTGCCGCCGCCGCCTCTCACGTCGAGTCTGGGCCCGCTCGCCGCCCGGGGCCGCCCGTCGGCCCTGCCGGCGGACATGCGGTGCCCACAGGCCTGCCCTCTGTCGGCCCGCCGTCGGCGCTAATGCTACGAAACTTGAACCTGCGATGGTTCTGTGTGGGGACAGTTGCGGCTAGGCAGCTGGGACGAGATACAGCTGTTAAAAGACTGCTAAAATACTGGGGCGAATGGTTCCTGCAGCCGTCTATCTACCGCAGAAACCATTTGCAGAACAATGGTGGACCGAGAGCTGGCACTGGCAAAGTCCGGACTGGTGCTTTCTTCCTGGAGGGGGCGGGGTCTATCAATGGTTTTCTATGCAATTTTGATAGCGCTGAAAGATGCCCCATCTGGAATAAGGCGTAAGGGCTTGCCTGCAGTATCTTTCCCCTGTTCCTGTTTTAAGTCTTTGTCTTTGTTGTCTGAAGTTCTTTATCTCCAGGAGTCAAACATCCTTCGCTCAAGCTTCAGGCATCAATCAAACTTGGCATCGGGTGTCATTTGAATTTTGCGGCAGTTCGGTTTCGTTGAATGTTCTTCCCCGCTCCACCGTCGCAAGAACATTTCGTACTCCTCCTCCAGAATGCAGGGCACTTCTGTTAAATCCTTGTCTGTTTTTAGATCAAAATCAATGTCAAATTATAAAGGCATTTGCATATAAGACAAACTACACCCTAGGGCTCATTCCTGTTTTTTGTTTTTGTTTTGTTTTGTTTTTTTCAAATTCTTTTTTTTTTTTTTTTTTTTAACTTGTCTCCATTGGAAACTTCTGGATTAATCTCTCCCAATGACAAAGATCCTTTCATGCAATTTTTCATGAGTATGCTTCAGAGGCATAGGAAGATTTTAGAAATAAAATTTAAAGTGCATTGGAATCAGTCTTTCCTTAGTTACAGATGCTCAGCTGCATGCATGGATATATAAAAGTGATGTTCTCTATACAGAGATTGAAAGTCCAGGGGTCCAAATGTAAAAATTATGCCAAGTGTTTCTTCTACCCATGAACTCAACCAGCTGATTTAACTAATTAGTTCTGACCGCCAGGCTGAAGAATCGTGCTAATTAGCTGGTTCTATATATTGCTTATGAAACATATCATTTATGAATAAGCATTCATAGCAACCCGTTACCAAAACATGTCATATTCAGCACATATTCATGTATCCATCCACTAATTTGTTCATCCATCCATTTCAGATTATCAACAGTTTTTTTTTTGGTTTGTTGTTGATAATCATATTAGCCAGCAGTGGGCCGCTCCTCATTGCTATACCAGCACTGCAGCCGGAGTCAGTAGCAGCAGAGGTAAAATATATTTTATCATACGTTCATAAATACGTTCCCCCTTAATGGTCCAGTCAGGGATCCTGACGCCGGGAGGTAAGTAGGGCACTAAATTCCGCAACAGTTGAATTCATCATGTGGGAGGAGCAGACAAACGGTGCGGATTAAGGCCCGGTGAAAGCCGAGGATACGGCATCATCCTGCTCATAATTGTTTGATATGTACTATCAGCTATATTTTAGATGACTTTTTTTTCATACAGCTGTTAGGTACAGCTGCAGATTGCATGTGCTCTATAGCCTTGTTTTTTTCAGCAGACCTGAGAGCGCTGGGCTCCATAACGAATACATCAACTGAAAAAACGGTGCGGATTAAGGCCCGGTGAAAGCCGAGGATACGGCACACGGCGGACGGGACGATCAACGCTGCTAAACACCGGCGTACCCGAAAAAATAAAGCAATTAATGCCCGGGGCTCGTGAGGAGGCGCTACAGAGCAGTCCGCTCGACAGCCCGAGAGTTTGGGACTCAAAGAGCTGACGCTGAGATGGCTCGATGCCTTTCTTTCGCGTGAAGCCAAATTGGGCGCCGAGGGTGTCATGGCGAGACGTAGCTCAGCAGGTAAGAGCGGTTGTCTGGCAGTCGGAGGGTTGCCGGTTCGATCCCCCTGCCCTGGGCGTGTCGTCGAAGTGGCCCTGAGCAAGACGCCTGATCCCAACGAGCTGATTGGTACCTCGCATGGCAGCCTTTCACCATTTGGTGCGTGAGTGCGTGTGAATGGGTGAATGAGAGGCATCAATTGCAAAGCACTTTGGATAAAAGCGATAAATAAATGCAGTCTATTTACCATTTATGTGGCCTTTCCGTATTTGAGGGCTGCCAGGTGAAATTCTATGGCCTGAAAAAAAAGAAAAATTATCATATTACTCCTGGGCCTTGGGCAATATCACAAGTTCACAGACCATTGACCCAGCCCCCCCCCCCCGCCCACCCCAGGCCCTGTACCCAGTTGTCCCTCCCCCCTGACGGTGGCTCTGGTCAAGTAAACCCAAACTGTTTTCAGATTTTGTTTATCATCCTGCTCATAATTGTTTGATATGTACTATCAGCTATATTTTAGATGACTTTTTTTTCATACAGCTGTTAGGTACAGCTGCAGATTGCATGTGCTCTATAGCCTTGTTTTTTTGTCACTGTAATCTGATATAGGCATGAGCCAGCGCTGATAAATACAGCCATTTTAAAATTTAAGCCAGAATAATTGATTGGAACTACAACCAGAACTAGATCCCTATTATATTTGATAATACTCCAGCTGGGTGGCTGACATTTATCATTAATTGAAACTTATATAATCGATTATTGCCATGGCAACAGCATATTAAATGCCATACTGAAAGCAGCTCTGAATAGAGATTATATCCATCAATACAATGAAAGTTATCGCAGCAATAACTGGTATACACAATGGATATATTAAATCGACTGTTACATGCTGCAGCCTGCTGTCAAAAAATTTAAATATATCACTTTTTATATTATTTTGACTATTTGACTCCATAAACACATGGTGTGCTGAAGGAAACGATGATATGGAATTAATTAGCTTCCTTTTAAGGTACTGAAAGACCTGGAAGCATAGTGTCAAAATCAGCATGAAGCTCAACGTCCAATTAGAAAAGAAAATAAACCCCATGGAATTACAAATAAAGGAACTACATTTAATTAATGAGGTGACAAACCATATTTTTAATGCATGGAAAAAAGTCAAAAAATGATTTATTTGTTCATTTATGAAACAGTCTCATTAAAGGAAGTTGCCGGATGAGCACCTGAATTGAAACAGATGTCTGCTTTTTATCTCTTCAGTTCTCTGAAAAGATTATTATATAAGTCAAATTATTTATTATACATGGGTAACAGAAATTTGTGCAACCAGAAATTCGCAAGCAACCATGCTTTAGACTGTATCAGCATGTACTGAAGCACTTCCTTTTCCGTATGAAACATTATTATTTTCTATTTTTGCCTCAGCAGTGGAAATATTCATTTGTACAGACAGAAATGATGATGTCCACATGATTACTGAATATCCAATTACTTTTCTCAGGTTGCAAAAAGACCTGAGAATTTGAAAAAAAAAGTTGGATCATCCAGTTTTGACCTACATCAGATTTGACTGTTTTGCTTCCTGATGCATCATCTTTGTGAGTCATTCGAAACACAGACACGGTTTTTAGTGACTGCTATCCTTGTTTTTCCCGAGGATAGTTCGCTGAAAGGTAAGCAGTGTTACAGCCATATGAAAAATGAGAGCTAATAGTGCTATCATTACCCAGATCATCCAATGAAGAACCAGAATGGGAAGTTGCCAGGGCTGAGGTCTCAGATAGCAGATCTAAATGGAACTGTGATACCATCAGCATGATCACACACGATATGAATCAGAGCGCTTTCTGTGAAGAGCATTTCTTCTTGAAAATACAGACCAAAATAATTGAAAACAGAAAAATAGGAAGCATTTTTTTTTCTTCAAGTGGGACGTGTCCCACATCAATTTTTTAAATATTTCAAAGGGTGTCAATTTTTAAAGAGATTCCTATTTTAAAAGTGTCTCCGATCAAACTTCATATGACAATGTTGCGAGAATATTCAGAGGTTTTGTTTCCAAAGTGCTGGTAATCTGGCATATTTGGATTCAAAATTGAGCTGTTGTGTATGAAGTCACATACAGGTTCTGATGCAATTTATAGGCTTGTTCCAAAAATTGTATATAAACAAACAAATAGCTTTGTATTACATGCATAATGCCCACCCATCCCATTCTCTTTAAAAAGAAAAATACAATATATGGTCACCCTATTGTTTAAAGCTGAAGCAGGCCTGTTAAAACACTGTCGAAGTTAGAGTCTTGTTATGAAAATAATATAAATGTAATAAATGGCCCTGATATTCTCCTGTCCGCTCTGGCTATATTTCCCCTGGAGAGTGTGAAGTAGACATAAACTCTACTTCCACTGTACATTGTAACAAATGGGAAGGTGGATTCAAACAGTCATGTTTTTTTGCCGTGTAAATCCATCATCCTGTGTGTTGACTGAGATGAATTAGCCGTTCTGAGGAAATAAAAAAACTCTCTCTCTCTCTCCCCCTCTCTCTCATTCTCTCTCTCCCTCCCTCTTTCACCCCCTCTCTCTCTCCCTCCCTCCCTCTCTCTCTCTCCCTCCCTTCCTCTCTCTCTCTCTCTCTCTCTCTCCCTCTCTCTCTATGATAGCAACCCTGCGCAGGGTGCAATGTGATGCCTGCTTGATTTTAACAGAGCTTGTTAACAGAGCTTGAGTCCTGCCATTAAGAGGGAGCTGACCTCAGGAGCTGACTGCGCTCACGCTGGATGAACAGCTGTCTTCGCGTTGGGCTTTCTCCAGGAGCAGGCCTTGCATTAAGCCTTGGCGTGACTTCCACTGACGGAAACTCTGTCTGAGCGTGTTCAGCGCCCGCAGGTCAATAATTAATTGATGATTTATTGAGTTATTCCGAACCGGAGGCCCATTATTCACAGATATAACAGTGCATCACAGGATCACGTCTTGTTCAATTCATATACAGCTTTCATAATGGATTGCAGGTGCAAAGGAACATTTTCAATTATCCGGAACATTGTTTCTTTTGAAATTCTATAATTGATGCTGGGGTAGTTAGACAAAACCCCAAGCCTACTTTGAAGTGGACCCACACTGCGGTCTAGGCAGATCCCTCTGAATACAATTACACAGGTAAGTACACATGTTCCTGACGTTTCTATGCATTGTTAAACACGATTCTCCTGTTTCTGAATGTGAATTCGGGCCGGCATGTCAGAAGCAGAGACAATTTTAAAATCATTAGACATTTTCACCAAGCTTTAAGCATGATATGCATGAGCAAATGCAAAAAATAAAATAAAAGCTACACTAATATCACAGAACGTTCTTCCTAAAAAGAGAGAAGACGGTCTTAAATGTCTAAATTTGACTATGTCCCACAGGCTGAACCATTGTTTATTTTGTTTCTTCTTATTTATTTTTCATTTTTTTTATTGAGACCATAGTACCTCCAGATTTGCATAAAACAATTTCACATTCGCTTTTATGTGGAATTATTCCATTTATTTATTTATTTATTTATTTATTAAAATATATGCTATTTGCACTGAAACAGGGATATCAGCAGTCTGCTCCTTTTCACGCTGCAGCCCACAGCTAAGCTCTCACAGAGCGGAGTGAGCAGAATCGACCAGCAAGGGGGCGCAAGAGAGCAATGGAACCATGGACCTCCCAACTGACTGATCCCTTCCATACTGTGGATGACACATTTTGCACATCCCCCTATGGAGCTATCGTCCAGTCAGCACTTGGGAGGATTTGAGACCTTGGTGCTCATCCATGCACCGCAGTGCGGTGCCTTATCCGAACGTGCCACCCAGCAGCCCTTAACTCTGTGGAATGTTGACAGGCTGTCGGTGACAGGCCATCGGATCGATGCGAAATTTTGAAAACTGGTCTGGTCTCACTTGGAAAGTGTACCTGATGCTGCCTGGCCTTTAAGCTGAATCCAATCGAACAGTTTTTTGTGTGGAAAACACCAGTCTTTGAGACGACATACATTTATCAAGGAGGTTTTCTCTGAAATTATTCAGTTTTGGACTTTGTTCAATAGAAATGCTAAGGGACCTGCAGTCTTAAATTCCTTATTTTTCAGTTTAATAGGATATATCTTAGCTTTAGTCTCAGTTTTGTAGTATGTCTGTAAAGGGTTCTAACTCTTGAAAAGTCATTTCCCAGCAGAGTGCTGTGATGTATTGCAGGATACAGAGAGGACAGGGTGTTTATTTCTTGTTAAACTTTAAATCAGACTACCGACTACTGGCACTTCACTGGGAAACTGTGAATTATAAAAGTCTGTGCCATAACACTATAAAAAAAATGGTCTGTGCACTTTCATTTTACATTCATTATAAACATAATTGTACACTATGCTGTTGATTCTAATAACACTCAATGTCCTTCCGAGGATGGTGGTATGTATCTGTGTGTCTGAGAAATTGAAAAACTAAAAATAAAAATGTCCATTATTGTTGTTAAGCTTATATTTTTCATTACACTGTCATTGAATGATTTTGCTCTGTAAAGGTTAAAATCAGCATTTATTCTGTTTTATTAGTACATTTTTCATCTATTTGCTTCCCTTAATTAGCAATTATGTTATTGCTGCTATTCTTGTTCACAGAACTACTCTTATTCTGTGTTTTGTTATGGACATACATGTACTGTTATATACTGTATGTAGGAGAACTTCTCTGAACATATAATGACACATATATTTCTCATTAGTGCAATATATTGCAATGCCTATTATGTTTCTGAGGCAATATCTTAAAAATATCATTTATATCAATATATTTTTAATCCATGGCATTGTATTACACATTACAATTTTGCAGGTACCAGCCATTGTTAGAATTTGTACAGCTAAAATGAGATACCAGCCATTAAAAAAAGTATCTGTTCCCAAATCATAGCATCATCTTGTGAAATATATACACTGGTGGGACTCAGGGACCCTTTTCAAAAATATATATAAAACATTTTTAAAGTGCTTCTGAAACATGCTGTATTCCGTTTCAAGGTTCTCCCTTTTCACACGAAAGTCGCAACCTCTATTGAGGGGACAGCCCGGACACCCTGACCTTGAGACGGTTCCTTTATGTTAATTTGCGTCCCGCCTGACTTCATTTCATTCTGCTCACAGCAATCAGCCGCAGAGTCATGTGCAGTGCAAACATCGCATTACCATAATTGCTTCCTGCTAACTTTTAAAGTTCTGCCACGTAATAGGCTGAGAAACAGGGGGGAAGTGAAAAAGAGAACCAGGTAAAAAAAGGTTCTATCACCGTGCCAATTCATTCTTTACCTTAATTGTTACTGCGGCACTCGTAAAAATTACCTCCACTTTCATTTTTTTCTTTTTTTTTACAGGGGGATAAAGGAAGCGCTTTTTTTCCCCGCTGATTTTATATGCGTGATTTGGGAGAAAAAGGGCCATTTTCTCTTGCCAGCCATCGCCATAGCAATAAACCAACTGTGTCTCCTAATCTTGAGTAACGATATGACCAGGAAAGAAAACTGCAGGAGTAAATATAAGCATGAAGCCAAGAGCTGCCAGGTGGTCCGTATCCCTTTAAGGCTGTTCCTGTGCGAGGATGGGCCCCCTCCGTCTGCCTGCTGTCGAACCTGGGCACTGTTTGAGTCGACCGTGGCTGCAGGGTTGCAGACGTATAGCTGGTGGTAGCGTTAGCCAGAGAGGTGAGGTTTTACCTGGTGAAGATAACGATGCCTCATTGCACGCTAGTCAGTGACGTAGCTAAGATGGACTCCACCTGCAACTGTACCACGGTCACCGCTACCAAAAATAGCAGAGTGATTATGGGAACCTGACCATAAAAAAATTAAAAAGCAATAGCTTGATAAATTGAATGGTTTGATGGCCAACTGTGTCACCGATTCTTGGCATGAACATACGCTTCAGGATTGTTTAACTATGATGTCATTGATATATATTGCATCAGCTGTATACTGTAAGCATGTCTACTGCTTTCAAAGAGGGGATTTCTGGTGGTCGGGGAGATGCAAGGCCATGCAGCTTTTATACGACTAAGAAACACATCATATCGCATGATATCTCACAGAAGCCGTATGACCTTGCTGCTGATTGGCTGTCTTATCAACACCCAATAGACATCAGTAGTGATGTTTTTTTTTTTCCTTCTCAGAAGCATTTCATATGGCCTCTGAAATTTGTTTGTTTACAACCACGTCAGTTATGATTAAAGAGAAAAAAAAAGACAGAAGATGACCGAAATGCCAAATGGTAGCGTTTATAGTTATTATGTTTAAAAAAAAAAAAACATGATTAGATATATTGTGCGGCCCTAGTTTGTGTCGCACCCACCAGAGAAAAAGCGTGTCCTCTTCCCCGTGGTAATTTACCTCTGATTGCTGCTTACCTCACCGCGCGACATGCTGAACACTTCATCTTAGGGAAATGTGACCTTGAGTGCCTGCCTGCCTGTCCCGCGACACACAGTACAGCCGCCATCAGTCACAGCTGCCGTTGAGCCCTACAGGCTGTGATGGACAAGGTCGCGGGCCCAATCAAATTCCGCCCGCGCGGCTTTCAACGTGCTGTCCTCGCCTGCCGCCCTGTCTGGTAGTCATTACTCCGCACTTAAGTGCTCCTCCTCTGCATTAAATCATAATGATGCGTAAGTCATTGTCTCACATTCCTGCACTGATTCATAACCATGTGCCATGTTTCTGTACTGCTGGGAAAACATTGGCCAGAAAAAGAAAATAATAATAATAATAATAATAATAATAATAATAATAATAATAATAATAATAATAATAATAAACTAGGATGTGCTTTAATAAATGCAATGACCTTGCTCGGCACGCATCCGGAGCAGGTGGCTCTTTCAATTCCTTCTGAGTCAGACTGAAAAAGACAGATTGTAGACCTGAATGAAGGAACTCAGCCTGTTTCTATTGAGTTTTTTGTTCGTTTGTTCTTTTTTTTTTGCTTGTTTTTGTTTTCACTCTTTGTCGGGGCTTACGGGCACACAGAGGGATGATCCTGAAACAGTATTAGAGGAAAACAGGCCGTTCTGGCCGGTTCCCAGGCATTACGCCGCTGGGGCAAAGCTGGAAGCCGTGAGGATCAAGCCTTTCCTCGGTTCAACTGAGAGAAGTGAACAGACAACTGCCTGGACTGTACTTCCTGCCACCTGTGACACATCTACAACCTCACCTGCAGCTCAAATAAGGCCCATTGCATCGCACTCCACGTGTGATCAGACTGAGGATGTGGAGTGTTGTGTAGAGCAAGAATGAAATGGATCAAAAGCATAGACGCGCGCGCACACACATGCACACACACACACACACGCACACGCAAACGAACACGCAAAGGCACACGCACATGCACAACACATACACACATGCAGACACACACACATGCACACACACACACACACACACACACAGAGCTGTACTTTTTCATTTTGTTTTCCAACAGCTCAATGCACTGTTCAGCCCGACTCTAATGAGCACTGTACAAAACAGAGATTGATTCACCGAGTGATTGCGCCGTCCACCTCCTAAACAGAGAGCCAGAAAATTCTTGCGGCCGTTTTAATTAATTTGAACAGATTGCCGTGTCAACGCGTGATTGGCCGGCACAGCCTACGCAGACTGTGGCACAGAGTCTGCCAATGTATGTAATCCTGCTGGAGTTGTAACACACCACTATTTGACAGGACAAAGTCGATCAGCAGTGAGGCCTCAGGCTTCAGACTTTAAAAAGTCCCATAAATGGGGTCTGATCACGCGGTCAAAACCAAGCTGAATACCAGGCGCTCTCCTGAATGGACAGCCAAGGTTGGTGCGAGTATTGCAGCAACAGCATGGCCGATCACTTCACAGCGCGCACTAAAATTCTCAGGGTTTATTCAATTCTGCACTGCTGCCTCACAGCAAGAAGGTCCTGGGTTCAAAACTCTTTGCATGTTCTTCCCATGTTCACGCGGGTTTCTTCAGGGTACTCTGGTTTCTACCCACAGTTCAAAGACATGCAGATTAGGCTAATTGGAGACTCTAAATTGCCCCAAGTTATGAGCGTGTAAGTGAATGGTGTGTGTGCCCTACGATGAATTGGCGACCTGTCCAGGGTTTATTCCTGCCTCTCACCCAATGCACGCTGGGATAGCACCCCCTGCACGACCCTGCCCAGGATGAGCGAGTACAGATATTGGATGGATGGATGGATGGACAGAAAAAAGGGAAACTCTTTTTTTTTTTTTTTTTTTTTAATCATTGGCCATTCTCCTCAGGATCTGTGGGCTGGGACATATTGTCACCTTGAAAGATGATGAGACAGGCCCAGACTGGGAGCAGGAACATGTGGCTTATATTTGCTCTACAGCACACGTTTTCCAATGGGACAGCCATCTCTCACAATGGATTCTTTAATTAAAAAGCGATATCTTACCCAGATGAAATGAACCAGCACTCGAAAAGGCAGAAGGGATTTCTACTAGAGTAACTGCAGATGAATCCACACTCGCCGTGGACTCTTTTGCAAAACATATGTTGTTTCATAATGCATTTTTATGGAGAATGTTTTCATAGAGATACTCACTCTATACACCCGAAAGTGCTTGTGAATTGCTGGATGTTCCCACTCTTCATTTTTCAAGTGTCGGTTCTCAAGCTTAATGCTGAAGTGGTAACGATCAGGGCTTGACATGAACTTTTTGGCTCACCAGCCTCTGAGGCTAGTGGTTTTCCACAACTTGGTTTCCAGCCACTCAGCACTTTCGCCAGTCAACTCCCCCACCCTCCACCCAAAAAAAAGTAAACATTTTGATAATTGGACGACAACAGGTCGGGGGGGGGGGGGTCGAAACATTTGTATATCCTTCTTACCTGTAATCGTAAATATTACAATATATTTCCCATCAGTGGTGTCACTAGGGTTGGTGTCTAGTGACGCCACTGATGGGAAATATATTGTAATATTTATGATTACAGGTAAGAAGGATATACAAATGTTTCAACCCCCCCTCGACCTGTTGTTTTTACCTCTTTTGGGGGGGGGGTCCAACTCTTAATTAGGGGGGTGAGGCCCCCCCAATCCCCCCCATAATTCGAACCCTGGTAGCAACCCTTGTGCAAACTCCATATTCCTCTCGCTTGTTCATGAAAATCCTTCCAAGATTGCTTTTAGAAGACCTTAGAACGGTGCTTCCTTTAACAATTTTTTGTCCAGTTCAGCTGCGCTACCCTGACATCCAGATCACTATTCATACTTAACAAGTTTGCAAGGGCCAGGTCATTTGAACCTGTCAGATCATTATGACTGAACATTATGACTTTTCATGTCGGAAAAAAAATCTTATATCTCATTTTTTTCTTGCAAGGCCAAAACGGCCCCACTATAATTATTATCTTTTTTTTGTTAGAATTGCTAACCTTGGACAGTTTTTTGCTCAAATAATTCTATTTTGAAATGGGGTTTCAATGACAGCACAAAGGAGCACATAGCCAGATTCAGCAGGGTCTTAACATGGGCCTGGGTCCAAGGCTTAGCAGTTATTTAAACTTGCAAGGCCTCAGATGTATTGAACATTAGCAAAACAGCTGCTGCTGATGATCGCCTGAGCCTTGGCCTCAATTCAATCAACAGTAGTCCTTACACTTGACTCACAAAGGAACCGAACGCGCGAGCATGTTTCTTAGCAGACAATCTGGGAAGCCCTGAAATTGCCAAGACGAGCTTGACAGATTAATAAAAATTAAAAAAAAAAAAAAGAATACCTGCATGTTTGCAAATCAAAGCACAAAATGGTGTATCTAGGCCCCTGTAACACTTTAAGCGCACTGTTGACATTTTCTGTGTATATAGGACTGAATTCAAAATGAATACAGCGGCCTTCCACACCATTTAAATGATCCTCACCTCCAATTCCATACTTGGCCACGGAAGCAAGCTCGTTGTCTGCTGCCACGGAGATTTTCACAGGGGAGGTGTCATATTGGAACGCGAGGAGGGGGGCTGAGGTGGGGGGGGGGCGGTGGGGGGGGGGGCGGTGGGGGGGGTAAAATAAAGAGATCCACAAGTTCCATCTGCTCAATCGCTCATTAAAACTGTGCATGTGAAAAAGGGAAGCCATCTGTGCATCTTCAAAAAAAAAAAAAAACAGCTCAGGGAGACTCTGAGCAAAGCCTTGACATCAGCCACCTCAAACAGGAAGCAGAGGCTGCCGCACCGAGGAGACATTAATGATCTCGGCTGAACTTCCTCTACAAAAGACGCCCTTCATCCTTGTACAGGATCAGTGATGGAGATTTATAGATACGTCTCCACAAAGGATACCGATAAGTTTAGTTCTCATTAGAACTGAGAGCTTCCTGGTTTTTTTCCCCCTCTTTTTTGTTGTTCTTCTTTTTGTGTTATTTTTATTTGTTTAGGTTTTCACTGACAGCACTTGATCTGACTTGGATATTCAACCTGCCTTTTTATAGCAGCACTGGGGGTTTTATTTTATTTAAATATCCCCTTTCATAGATCTAAAAAAAAGGTGTGATTAACCACTAAAATGGAGCAATCACCTGGGAAGAGCATAGAAACTGCCATTTTGATGTTTCTCACAACGGTAATTACACATCAACTGACTTGTAATTCTTCAGCCAATTGATATGGAGGATGGTTATAATGATGACTTAATAGTTTTTTTTCTCTTCCCCCCCACCCCCCTCCCCCCATAACCAGGGCATCACCTTCTCTTTAAAGAAAACAGGTGGGACCTTGGTTTAATAATTTCTCATTTAAAAGCCATGACCTCCTACTGCCTGCATGCTCTCATCTCACCGCCTCTTGCTTTTGCATCATAACCTTACATCCAAGCCTCCTGCACATATCCAGCGCCAGCACCGTTGTGCATTCTGAAATATGTATGAGAGAGTAATATTTCTCACAATTTTAGCAGAACAAAGGCTTCTTATGATTACAGTGACTTACGCTACGCCGGGATGCGTTCGGCTACCTCCCGGCTTTGTGTACAATGTGTTTCATTAGCCCGCCTTTATATTTCATAAGCCGCATTGCATTATTGATCTCGTCGTTCCCCGATCAAACGGAACAACAGCCGAGGCCAGAGGAAATCGGTGTGCAAATGTACGCGCGACACGAAGTTGATCTCGAGCAGGAGGGAAGAGCTTCACACGTCGCTCCACCGTCGCGGTTAACGTGCACCGCGAAATCGCTCTCGTCTGAAGGCGCTCGCCGACGCTCAGCCGTTGCTATGCGTACCCGTCCGCCGAGGAGGTGGAAACGGATGTGGAAACAGGTGTGCTATGCAGCGCTAGCAAATTAGCGCGGCCTCTTCAGGAACGCTTCCTTCCTTTCATAGTTAATGGTTTATTCATTTCCAGGCTTCGCCCAGCAACAATGCTCTGATCTTCTGGGGTCTGGAGAGGGGTGGGGAGGAGGGGGGGAGGTGCTGAAGGTAAATAGAGGCCTTGAATAATATGAGGTCTTGTGAAATCCAAAGCCATGAGCATCCGTGGTTTTAATTACAATGCTCCGTTACAGTGATGATGTTCTACAATGGCCACTCCTGAAGTGGTGAAAGCTGAGGCTCTGGTGTGTGTGTATGTGTGTGTGTGTGTGTGTGTGTGAGTGTGTGTGTGTGTGTATGTGCGTGTGAGTGTGTGTGTGTGTGTGTGTGTGTGTGTATGTGCGTGTGAGTGTGTGTGTGTATTGGGGGGTGGGGTTTGGTGGGGAGGTTACAACTCAGAGGAGTTTGAAAGCAAATACATTTTAGACTTTTAGGTCTCTGTTACAGTGGGGTCTTCATGTCTTTACTTTTAGACAGACATGTCAGCAGGTATCACGTACAGTACTTAACCAAAAAGAAAAGGCAATGTGTCCATTTTTATGGAAACACATTTTAGGAATGTTCAAGCTTAGACAGTGGGCTAACAGACTTCATCAGAGCCACTGGTGCAGATGATATATAAGCTTGTCGTGGTGTTCATGTCTTTTGAGAACTACTTCTCTGTGTGTTTTCTACTTGTGTCAGCACACAGCCACAACTAAAAAAAAAAAAAAAGAATAGAAAAAGAATTCCTCTAACGTATTGTGCTTTAACCTCAATTTCGGGAGTGTTAGAGGTGTAGAGAGGACCGGAAAACCTTCTGGATTGTGGTTGTTCCCTCCCCAGAATTGGTTCTTTACTGCACAATCAATGTCTTATTCCCCTTTCCCACAGATCTGTGATTCCTCATCCATATTTCCAATTGGATATCAAAAATGACAGATGAATGGAAAGTCACTGCAGTCTCAGAGTCTTCTGGCATCGGACTCCCCGTGATGGAGATTGAGTGTGGAAGTGAAGACCGTCATGGCACCGACAAAAGATTGGGGGATTGGGGGGGGGGGGGGGGGCAGCCAGAACTAAACAAACAGACTCAGCCAAAATCAATGACCTGTGCAACAGTGAACGCAGCCTTTCGTTCTCTTTTGAGCCTAACCACAGGGAATTGTTGAACCGCAAAGACGCCCAATGGCCAACAGGCACTCCTCTGATCATGCAAGCGCTTTGTGTTACTCGTATAAACCTTCCTACCTTCACTCCAGTAAAACGTTAAGTCGGGGTCCCCGCAGGTTTTGATAACTCTCAGCTGGCCTCATCATTTCAGGGTTTGCATTAATCCACTCTACGCTGCCCAGCACTGTTCCTGGAGATCTACCGTCCTGTAGTAGGTTTTCAGTTCAATCCTAATTTGGCACGCCTGATTCTACCAAGTAGCAGCTTGATGAGATCTCTAGATGTTGAATGAGCTGTGCTTTGTTAGGGCTGGAGTTAAAACCCACAGGACCGTAGATCTTCAGGACCAGGGTTGGGCAGCCCTGCTTTAGCTGTTGAATGAGGTGTGCTCTGTTAGGGCTGGAGGTAAAACCCACAGGACCATAGATCTCCAGGACCAGGGTTGGGCAGCCCTGCTCTAGCTGTTGAATGAGCTGTGCTTTGTTAGGATTGGAGTTAAAACCCAGAGGACAGTAAATCTCCAGGACCAGGGTTTGGGCAGCCCTGCTTCTCTGTCGCGATGCCAGCAATCACTTTTCACATGAAGGCTGAGGCATGGACAGATAACACCAACACCTCTCTAATATTTAAAGTCATCGACTGTAATATTGCTGTCGCAAGGAAGGAAAAGCCAAAAATACAAATAATGAGGCATGTGTAAAAACCTGATAAACACCACAAATGTTTCAGCCCTGCTGTCTACAGGAATGGTTCTCAAACTCGGTCCTGGGGGGGCCCTGTGTATGATGGTTTTTCGTTCCAAACACATTTGCAATCCCAGAATTTTAACAAGCTGTTAATTTTTCTTAATTATGCTTTTCGTGTTTTGAGGGATTATTTATCCTCTGAAGCAATATTATGTCAGAAATAGCAATGCATGCCATAATAAATAAAAGTTGCTATATTGCATTTGATTACTGAAAGAGAGCAAAAAAAAAAAATTGTAACTGGTCAAATTAAAGACTGAAGTGAATCAATTGGCTCCTTTCTGGTGACAGTGAGGACACCTGGCCACTAAAACAAAGCATTTGGCAGATAATGAAGTATTCAAAGACAAAGCAAAGTAAATGATAGGGGCGACATAGCTCAGGAGGTAAGAGCAGTTGTCTGGCAGTCGGAGGGAAGTGTCCTTGAGCAAGACACCTAACCCCTAACTGGTGAATGAGAGGCATCAATTGTAAAGCGCTTTGGATAAAAGCGCTATATAAATGCAGTCCATTTACCATTTACCATAAAGAGCCGAACCTGCACTGTGTTAACAAGTTTAAGGAATTTTTTTTGAGATTTTAAATGAGAAAGCGATTGGCTGTAACAATAAAATGTCGAAAAACAGGGTCCCCTGGGACTGAGTTTGAGAACCATCATTCTACAGCATTTACTTTCTTCACATTTCAAAATTTAAAACATAGATTTTCAAAAACATATTTTTTAAAACCAACATCTCCCTCAGGTTGAGCGTCAATCCCTTTTTGGCATATTTATGAAAACATCTAATCAACTAGTGTTAGGTCTCTTCTCCCTTTTCCTGCATTCAATTTAATTTAGTTGATTGGCAACAGTTTTGAGAATCAGGCAGGTACTCTAATTAGACTTAATATGACTGAGTAGGAAACTGATGAGTGTGCACTGTACGATACCTGGGCTAAATAGTTGTTTAAAACACTTTAACCCTGTAGACTCCATTGAGATTCATGTACTGTAGATTACTGACAAGGTTATACTTATGCTCAGCAATATCCAGAAGAAAGTTCTTTTTCATACATGTCTGTGCCTTTTGGTTACTATCGTGGTTTTTTTGAAAACATCATGGACTAAGGGACGTGCATGAACGTTTTCAAATTGTACTCGGCATCTAAAAAGTCAAAGCACTTGTAATTCCCTTGGGTATGATCCAAGGGCTGGTGTGTATCACTACATGGCAAACATGCTTGTAGTCGTAGGCTGGAGAGAGGTAAGACTGGGGGCAACTCTAATAATGGTGCGATTTTCCTGAGTGTACACACTACATTACATTCCAGGCATTTAGCAGACGCTGTTATCTAGAGCGACTTACACAACTTTTTACATAGAATTCACATTGCATCCATTTATACAGCTGGATATATGCTGAAGGATAACTACCTTTCTCAAGGGTACAACGGCAGTGTCCTTTCCGGGAATTGAACCTGCGACCTTTACAAGACCAGCTCCTTACCCATTATACTACACAGCTGCCCCGCATACAGGCGAGGAACAGCATGCGGGAGCTCCTGACAGACAGCACTTAAAAGGAGGAGGACGGGGGGGGGGGGGGGGGGGGGGGGGGCAGCCAGGCTACAACTACTGCATCCGAGCTGCCATCGTTCCAGAAGCTTCCGTCGGCTATTCCGTTTAGCATTTAAATCGTTATTGATTAGTGGTTGTAATTACTACTTAAATAATAAAAAATAAAAAAATAGACAAGAAAGCTATGCTCAAACCGGAACAAAAAAGAAAAAAAATGCTCCTGGGTTTGCAGAAAGAATGTTGTTTGGTTTGTAACGTATTCCTTCCACGTCACTACACGCCGGATGCTATTTCAAAAGGAGTGCGATGTTAAAGTCGGCAACGCTATCTCTGCTACTCCTGAGTGCGTGTAGAAATCATTTTTGCTGAAGGAGGTAATCACAGTTCTGAAGAATTCCTTTGAGCAAAATGCTTTTTCCCCCAAAGGTATGGTGTGTCTTCCTCTAGCGCTGACAGAGCTGGGCTTTGATGACCTTACACCCTGGGTTTTCAACAGAGGTGTACCTCCACCTACCCATGAAAGAAATGCAGGAGGGCCCTAGACAGACTATACTATACTATAGCAGGCTACACTATATTGTACTACAGTACACAATGCAATACTACAGTACACCATACTACACTACACTACACTGTACTATACTACACCACAGTACACTATACTATACTATACTATACTATATTTTAATGACCTTTAATGCCTTTTGATGAGGGTCTTCTGGATGCCTTTGAGCTTTCATGGGGATCCATGTATCAGAAAAAGGTTGAAAAGCCCCCTGCCTTACCCCAGTGTTACTGTCAGTGAGGCACGTTTGCTGTATCGGTCCTACACTGCAGATTATGCGCAGCCATAGAACTTTCATACATGGTTTGACAGCAAGGATTTGCATCAGAGTTAACAAGTGAAACAATGAGCTGTTTAATTTAGTTCTCCTCATTTCAAGTTTTTATTTATTTATTATAGTCCTATATATTTCTCAAGCTACAGCACAGAAATGTATTATTAAAAAAAAAAAAAAAAGATTCCCATGGTCTTCGATCCAAAGTTCTCAGGCTTTCTTATCACGTACCTGCAAGCGCTGTTAGTTCAAATACCTATGACCGACAGTGATTGCTGTCACGGCAGCATTTATTCATGACGCTGACGATGTTTGGGTGAAAAATACTGTATGCAATCTCTCTGGCTGCTTTTACATCGGTGGTCTTATTTAGCGATCGGAGCCGAGAGGAGGACGTGTCGAGAAAGTAGATGGCGTTTGACCTTCATTTCTGGCTTGCGCTTTTTCTCATCTGTAGCGGCATGTCTCCAGCTGAACCCACGGGCGCTTTCGCTCTCCTTCATGACAGGACATTAAAGGGGCCAAAGCAGTTAACGCACACCAGGGCCGGGGATGTAAAAACAGAGCAGTGACACCTCTCCCCAGTGGTCTCGTTTTGCTTGATCCACGTCCCTAGTGCATTTAGATCAGTACGTTTCTGTAGGTTGCGTATCAAACCTCAGGCAACCTTTTGTGTCATTTTGAATCCGCCTTGCACCTAGCCTTGCTGAAATGTGCATTCCAACACTGTACATCAATTACGGCATGGAGGTCTGGAGACAAACTCATATTCGATAAAATAAGTTCATCTTTGGGCTCTTAAAGACAATGGCGATATTTTGTGGACATGCGCCTTTCTCCAAAATCGAGAATCCATGACAATTTTTTTGTTCTTTGTTCTTTTTTCATGTTTTTACAAAGATGCCCTCCGCGTCTCTCACTTCTTATGGACTGTATTGATTCATTCACATGTCCCAGGTCCAGGTACACTCAGTTTTTACTGACTGACTGACCCGTTTGGACACCTCTCGCAGATTTATCGCCACCTTTCGATTGCGTCGCTCCGCGCGCGCGCGCGTACGCAATGGTCGCAAATTCATTCTGCGTCCATCAAGTTCCAGGGCTACGAGCGGGCTGTAAGTCACCCTGGAGCCATGATTAAAGACAGAGGTAAAATTAAATACCCCATAAACTTTAATATTCCACGGGTGATTACGCTTTGATCGCGGTGTTGTTAGCGGAGGTCCATCTCGGGAGAGGCTTCATCAGGTGCCTCCACGTCCTTTCATATCCAAGAGTAATTTTGCAATTAGATACGGCGGGAGCCCATTTCCTTTTTGCTTTATCAGTTTTTGTGTGCGTACCGCTAGAAAAAATATTTCTCCCATTAGCGCTTTCATGTGGCAGTGGGAATGGAGGACAAAGCAGGGCCCTACGTGAACATCGCCTGTGTGTTTATTCGGCTGATACACAAAGGTTTCGCTTTTATCCGCGTGACCCGGAGACACCCTCCATTTTCAAGTGCAGCTGAAAAACATATAAACAGCAGTGTTAAAAAATAATAATAATAAAATAAAAATAAAAATAAGCCAAAGCCAAATCATAGACTTTTCACAATATGTTGAACGTATCATCGCCTTGTAATCAAACAAAGGCTATATATCGCGCTAAAACGCGACACTTGAGAAGTAATAGGATAAATAATGGCCCTGTTATTTCCAACAAAGAGCTTCATATTTGACCTGTGATTTTACTTGGACAAATTGATTCTACTCAGGACAAAAGAGATCATCTTCAAAAAAAAAAACTGATTTTCAAACTGTTTTATAGGGCTGAAGAGCCCAGCACCCCCCACCCCCCAGTATACGATCGCGACTCTACCACTCTACCACCCCCGCCTTCCATTCTGTCTACCCACGATCACAAACCTCACATCACAATCAATGAACCTTATATAGACATATGACAATGTTACTGTCAATCATTCAATCAAAAAATCAATCAAAATGTATTTCTATAGCACACTTCATACACAGAGGCAACCCAGTGTGCTTTACATAAACAAATGCTGCTGGATGACAAAGTCATGCCAAAAAAGGGGAACAAAGATGAGAATAGCTTGGTCAATACAATATGTCAAAGTTTTCAGCATGAAATCCAAGAACATGCTGTATAAATGAGGCTGTAGAAAAAGAAAAAAAAATCTGAAAAAGGGCTCCTGTGGACCCAGACTGGAATACTCTCTGTCTGGACTCCTGTTTTTCGGTCCCGGTGGGACGGTAGCATTGTCTGTCCTCAGTATCGCCTTGTCATTGCGAGCCTGTTTCTCAGCCCATGGCGGTGATCCCAGAGCTTCTTCTCACACTGAATAGTGCCAAAAAAAAAAGAAAAAAAAAGGCAAATGGACTGAAATGGCCAGCTCGGTCCTCCTGAGAAAGGGAGAGGGCTAAAAAAAAACGTGTCTGAGTATTAGGATCACATCAGCAAGCGTGAGCCTAGCACAGTTAGTAATGCCGCTCAGAAAAAAGGGCTTTGTGCCTTGTCCTCATAGGGGAACCCTTCTTAGAACCTTTGAGCTAGATAGGGTTCCTCTGTGGAGATACAGAGGAGCACTGTGGAACTATTTTCTTCTGAGAGTGTAGAATTGCAATATCCCAGGGTATTTATTTATTTATTTATTTTATCACTGTTGTCTTCTGCTTTTTGTTCCTGCAGAGATAATGGGATTGTTTTGAAGTCATGGCTTGCATTTAATCACACTTCAGCCCTAAATGGCTTAACTAATTTAACAATTAAAATGAAATTCAAGTTTTCTCTCTCTGCCTCTCTCTCTCTCTCTCTCTCTCTCTCTCTCTCTCTCTAATACATATTTTTGGCGAGTTCAGAAACATTTTCTTGGCAAACTTGGTGAACTGGAGAAAAAAAAAATGAAGACAAGGTTGCTGCAAGTAAAATTTTAACGACTCGGCTGATCGAATACAAACCTTTGTGTCACACTTTCAGATGATGAATAACATTCCCGTGTTATAAATAGCTAAATCTCTCTCTGTTGTTTTGTGAAATAGAAGTGCGACTCTTGCCGTCCTTTGAACAAATGGAGAGCAAAGCAGAGCAGGAAGTGGAACTGGCGTCAGGGGAAGGCTCATCCCCAGCAGTATTGCTACTCTTGTTGCTCTTCCACCATTTGATTCATGATGACTTATGGTGCACAGACACTCTGAAATTAACCTCCACAGATTTTGGAGGAGAGAGCGTCCTCCTGAATGGGTGAATGTTTTTTTAAAAAGCCAGTCACATCTTGGAAACATCACAGGGGCGCGCTTTAATATTAATGCACAGCGCTATAAATATCCCTGCTCCACGCAGGAAATGGCGTATGATTGATCGAATTTAAACTGCCACTCAAGCCTCATTCAGGTGACTTTCTCGCCACAGGTCCCCGTATCCAGCAAACACCTTCTTCCTCCTTAGCTTTATCTCTGCAATCCTTAACCAATGCTGATGTCCTGTATGTGCGCTGCAATCGTAGTCAACTGAACCCACTGCTGTGTCAATGCTTATTTAACAGGAGTAGGAATTTTAGGAATTCTACTATTCTACTACGTCGGTCACGTGACACATGACAAGAGACAGAACAAGCACGAAACCGCCCAGACCCACGGCACACCTGTACTAACTATATAGCTAGCTAGCTATGGCATGTCCTCACCTCTTTAATGTTATTTGTTGTCCTCCGTGTGTCCATACATCTGTATCGGTGGTTGTAGCTGTGTGTCCTTAGCTCCTACTTATGCGTGCAGGATAGCATCCGTACACACTAACTAGGTTAACTAAAGTAGGCGAAAAATGAACATGTTAGGGTTAGCTAAAGTAACGTTAGGCGATAAAGCTGTGCTTAAAAATTTCGTTCCATACCACCTGCACATACGTCCTACTAAACGTCCTACTAAACGAGGCACCACCTGCGCATGTGTCCCACAAAACGTCCCTCAAAGGTCGTCCATGAGTGAGTGACTGAGTGAGTGACCAAAATTTGCCTGGCCTGCGTGCCGTGGGAAAAACCACCTAATCTGTTGATCACAATGACAGCTGTGAGCAGCGGGTAGATATTTGACAAGTGTGTATGTTTGTGTGTGTGTGTGTTTGTGTGTGTTTGTGTGTGTGTGCGTGCATGCGAGTAGGCGATAAGCGCACACATAATGCAGCATGTCGTCTGTGGGAGTGCATAAAAGGAAGCCATCAACGGTTAAATAACACACACACACCAAAAAAAAAGAAAAGAGAAAAAAACTGAACCAACTCTGCGTGCGCTGCGGTGGGAGTCGCAGAGAATGTAAGATGGCACAGTGGAACATTTGTATCTTCAGTCGGTTGCTCTGACAGGCCTGTGCTTCTCAAAGCCTAGCTGCAGGCCCCTGTGTACGTGGGTGGGAGCTTGACTTCCAGAAAATCACAATGTTGCTGTTATGCAATCTAAAATCTCAGCCCGAGAAACAGCAAACCACTACAAAGAAAAAATGTATATACGATATTTTTTTCCTCTCGAGAAAAGGGTTCCCTGCAATGAAATGGCAGTGCACTGAATACATAGCTGAGGGATAAAGGGATGGACGATCAAAAATGATTTGAGATCCGCTTCATAATCCCTAGAAATTAGCATACACTCCCCCCCCAACCCAATTCCCCATCAATAGTCTCTTGATGACATTTAATCCACTTTTAATTTGCTTTGAATTCATTCTTTCAAATACTCATATACATAGCGTGTCCATTGATTGCTACTTAACAAGATGCTGATCTCTTCTTAAACGGGCAATTAAATAGCGGGTAATTATTTATTGATCCTGGGTAAAGTATGGTCAAAGGCTGCGTGTTTTATGTGGAGCTGTCATGCACAGCCTTGCAATTGCTGGGAAACGGGGAGCTGGAACTAGAAGAGCCGAAGGGCCAATGAATGGGCTCAGATATTGCAGAGAATTTTGGGGAAAAATCACTCATCCCAGAGGTGGAAAAACTGATGATTTTGTTTCCATGTCATGTATCATACACAGAAAAAAATGGTTCTTTGGCTCCTGTCCATAGGAGAACCCATTCTAGTTCTTTATGGAACCCTCTATGGTGGGTGTGAGAAGTGTGAAAAGCTCCCTGTGTGAACTATTCTGCCCGACAAAGAACCCTTGAACCAGATAGGGTTCCTCTATGGAGACACAGATGAGGTTTTTGGAACCCTTTCTTCTGAGAGTGTACAGGGGTGGGGCTGACATCATTTCGTACTGTATTAGCCAGTTATCGCAAGCTCTTGTTCAGAGTGACTTGAAAACACTGCACAGTGGCAGGCCACACAGAAGACTCAAAATGCAGAAATAGCGGTGAGAAGGCTGATCGTAAGATGGAGGAGTACTGCTTCACAGCAGGCTGATGGCCGTGTAACATGGTCTTCCACAGAAGTCCCTTCAGAACGTTGGAGAGCTTCAGTCAAGGAAGTATTGATCGGAATCACATCACGTGCAATGGAATATGCAATCCAAACTGAAATGTCTGTGTTGTCATAATTGCATTATTTCCAAGAATGAATTTTTTTTTTTTTTTTAAATGTCTGCATTATTCAGAACCAACAGATTTATACCTCAGCACCCCCTTTTTAAATGAGCCTGAAGGGCTAGACTAGGCCATTTATTTCAATTCAGATTAGCTTCATTTGGTATAATTTTATGCCGTCATCCTTCAGTGGTTCACAAAAAGGCTACACAGGGAGAGGTGTTTCTAGTTGGTTGGTTCTTTTTTCCATTTAGAGTTTACATTTCTGATTGATCACATTATTTTCAATAGGGAAATAATGAAACAACAAAACTAAAATGTGTCATAAAACACCATTAATTCCCTAAGATGATCCATATAAATGCTACATACTAAATGATAAAACTTCCTGATAATGTTACAGTTACAGGTTGGGATTCAATCAACATCTGTCCTTAACTAAAATTGACTGAATAAAATTTAATTCACCAAACTTACTTTGCAAAGAAAACGTATAGTTCTTGCATTTACTTGCAAGGCAAAGCTGAGAGCAAATGCTGAGTCAAAACAGGCTATGATCTAATACAAATACACAATAATGTACTACACTTGCAATATGAGAAAAAAAGGGGGGGGGGGAAGTTTATCAAGTTGAAACATGAAGTCACGATCATCGTTCAGCTTTGCTAACAGTGTGTGCAGTATCTAATCAGAGGCCAGCCCTGATTGGGTTACCCTAGAATGAACTCGTTTTGAGGTTTTGCCTGCATTGTGTCTCTAGCCTTCAGCAGATTTGAGTGTGGGACTTGGCTGTGCTCTCCTGTTGCCTATGGTGTAAACAGGATTTCTGAAGCAGTTATATAAACCATTGAAGGGGAATCATTGCACCTATATTACAAGCTTAAGAGCACTTTCTCTGGAGAAATCATTTTAGCCCATTTCATCTTTTCACGAGCCATTGCTGTTTTGCAGCCTAATATTGAATGCTTTTTTTTTTGGTTGTGCACTCTACCATAGACACATTTGTAGACAAGCATATTTTTAATTGCATTATATGTTTGTCATCACAATCGCAGAACAGTGAAGTGTGGATGATTTCTTCGACAGCTAGTTTTTACTGGCTGTGATTTACAATTGAAAGAAAAGGTTTTATAATCTTCAAATTATTTTTACAGAGGAAAGGCTGTAAAATGTGGGTACTTGTCTTCTTTTTGTTGTTCTTCTTGTTCTGACACAAACAGGCCATTCTGCCTAACAATGGTCACCATTTTCCTACCACTGAAGGGTACCTCATTCACACATTCACATTCACTCATCTAGCACCACATTAAGCCTGGTCTTGAAAAGCCCCAGAAACTCTGCCTCTTGAGTTAGACCTCTACCCCCCCAGAATTTCTGCCACTACTGCATGAGCTGGCATTCTAACAAACTCGCCGACTACTTTCTGTGAGAAGAAATACTTTGTAAAGTCAGCGTGGAATCGTTATTATTATCAATCGCGACAGGCGCTGGAGCCTGCCCTAGTGGACATTGGGCAGGTCGCCAGTCTATCACAGGGCACACACACCATTCATTCACTCACACACTCATACCTGTGGGCAATTTAGAGTTTCCAATTAGCCTGCCTGCATTGTACTGTGGGAGGAAACCAGAGTACCCGGAGGAAACCCACGCGGACTCAGGGAGAACATGCAAACTCCACATAGAAAGGCCCAGGCTGAGATTTGCTGAGATATCCTTGCAGCTTGTTTATACATAGCATTTCTCTGTAAGCAGAAACATAATAAACAATTCATTTTTTTTTCAACCTACAATAAAATGGCATTTCTACATTTCTGCTCCTTCAGTTATCTCCACTTTATTTGCACTCAACATTTCATAATAGGGATAGCAACTGTCTCACCTCAAAAAAAAAAAAAAACAACAAAATATTTAATGGTCCTGACATCATTATCCATGAAAACGATTTCCATAGCACGGTAGAGTGTACCATAATGTGCTTATGCCCGCAAAAAATAAAAAAAGATTGTGATAAGTTGAATATTACCCATTATAAACAAACACATCCGTAGAAAAGTAGGATTCGTTTACAGTGAAATATGGCGCGGAGAGATAATTTGAGCGTTCACCGCACAAAACAAGCGCAGGACACACAACAAGTGTCCACACCTCACCGCCTAAATTACGGCTTCAATAAGCACGGATACTTCAGGATTATGGATTTACAGCCGCTGCTGTGGGGTTACGGTCGCATTTACTGCGTAAATGTCCCTCTGTGTTCTTCAAGATGGAGTTAACAACCGCAATGTTATTCTCAAATTAAATGAGGGAAAAATATTTATCCATCCAGTAAATATGCACTTGCTGATAAACATAGAAAAAAAAACCAAAAAATGAATAAATTCATTCATTGGTTCAGATTATTTTGCAAATTTGTTTTATATTTTCATTGCTGGATTGTGTTGCTTGCTTGGGAATGTGTTTTAACCAGACCTCTGATAAGCCTGTGCAGTTTTTTTTCCCCTCCTTTTAACACAACCTTTGAAGCAAAGGTCTCCTCTCTGAAAGATCTGTTAAAAATCCACTCAGTGGGCTAGCCCAGCAGTATCGTGGCATTTCAAAAACCCACTTGTGCATTTGTAACAATCAATTCAGAATATCCTGGTATAATAAATTGTCTTTTTTTTAAAAGCGTTAAAATGTAAAATTATATAAGACAGATAAACACATTCATTTTCTGAAGAAAAAAAAACAGGATAATCAATTCTCTTGCAGATGTCTGTCAAAATGGCATCCGATCACTCATACAACTGACCCTCATTGAAAGGTGAGGAGAGACTCAATCTTCAGTCATACTATAATTAATTGTCAAATTATGACTCATGTTAAAATTGATTCCCTTTTAATGTGATTGTTTCCTTTTTCTATATGTAGTGAACTGACTTATTTTTGCCAATGTGGGCATCCTGACAATTATGTAGTCAGGAAAATCTTATTTATAGGCCTATTTTAAAAACATATTAGCACTTTATAAACATTTCATATGCATTTTATTTTACTATTTCTACAATATACACTTAAAAGTAACGTTTTATCTTTGTTCCGGTAAGAATCTTCTCAATTCACTTTGTCTGATTATTCTAAAAAGTTGGAATTATATATATATTTTTAAATTTAAAGGAGAACATTTTATGTTAGAGCACCATTTCCATCCTAACAGCAAAATAAGTCGTAAGTTGCCAGTCTGGTTTTTTTCTGAGAACCATAGCACACAGATCCCAGTTGCTCAGTGTATAACAAATGCTGGATGTTTAGCCTAGCACTGGCACACTGATGACATTTCTGGCTCCCTCAGTAGTGAATGCCTGCTGACTTTCCGTCAATTCTGTTGTGACAGCAGCACCGCGTTTCTGTAAGTGTAGCTTGCATTTTGCGTTACCATGGCTACCGGTTGACGGGAGTTCCATGTCCTGTTTTCTTCATGAAATCCTTTGGCAGAATTGTGCGTTGCCCAAAGATTTTGATGGAATTGTTCGTGAGTCTCGTAAGTCTTACAGACGCACATGGATCGAACAACTGACCCTGCCGCCAACAGCCCAGCCACTGACGCTGAGAATAAAAGATGACTCTTACTACAAATTAAACAAATAAGGACACTTGAAGGACGCGTGGATTTCAGTCACAGAATACTGCCTAATTAAGCCAGATACTTCAGCCTACGTCTCTGGCCAGCATTTCCTTACTGCAGCAGGGCATTGATTAATTCTCACTGTCGATAATTATTGCAAAATAGCCTCTAGAAATACAAACATCCATTGACCCTAAAAAATGATCCGGGAGGAAGCCACCATCGAATTAAATGTTTCTTGGCTGCGGTACAGGGCAGCCTGTATATTTTCATCAGAAATTGAAGTCAAGTACCTCACACGAGGGTACAGCAGCAGCGTCCAACCTGGGAATTGAACCGGCAACCTCTGGGTCACAAGCTCCGTTCCTTACCCACTGTTCCGCACAGCCAAGAAGAGAAACGTGAAACGTAAAGAAACGTGCTAACAAAGTGTAATGTTTATTCATCGCCTTTCCTTTCAGATGATGCATTTGCATCACTGGATGCAGGATGCAGGGCAGGGCAGCATTGAAAGACAGACACAAAATGGGTAGATTATTGAATGCATCTATTCAAGGCTAATTGTGCACAGGGTATCAGATCGCAATTTGATGTGATTAAGGTGGAGGCTGTTGCCAAGGAGAAGTGTGGAAGGCCTCATTTAAAACCCCCCCTCATGCCCCCCCCCATTATAAGCGATACAGATAAACACATGGGATGAGCTGGCCTTGAGCTTTTACAGTACATGCCAGCTATCTAAAGAAAGATTACATAGCCGATTGTTGTATAGGGTGGTTTTGTGTGGCTAAGATACAGTAGCTGTTACCGTCGGTCCTGGTGCTATTTGTGCATGTACATGCCGCAGTCGGCTATGGGTCTAGTCCATATAGTGTAGCGGGATTTATAAAAAAAAAGTTTAATAAATATTTGAACATATATATGAACAAATAAATAAGAATTTTATATTACTTCCTTTGGGCCTCTGACCTGCGTACATTTTAGTTTAGCTTGACAATATTAATATTCAACCGTGTGTTTATTTCCTTCTGACAAGGTATATCCAGTCGAATATTCAGAAAATATAATCTGTACCAGGCACATATTTCATTCAGTCAGTCCCTCAAGTGTGCTCACTGAGCTGATCCGGCAATGGCAACAAAGCATGTTCGGCTAATGAGAGAGTGCATGGAGTGTGTGTTCGCAGTCAAGAAAGAAATAGAGCAACGCTGTCACAAAGGGAAGGTTGTCAGGGTTATACAGGCATTCAGAAGCAGACATAAAGAGATGTTCAAGGTTAATGACTTCATTCGCAGTTCATCGCTACGGTTATCGGATCACTATCGGCTGTTTTCAGGAGAATTCACAAAGCCGCCAGTGTGTATTTCGCAGTCTTTAGATTTTCTTATTTTAAAAAAATATATATATAGTTGTAGAATGAATCTATCAATTATGCTGTTAATTGCAACGGTGTCTCTACATAACAGATTTTTTTTTCAAGTTGTGCTAAATGCTAAATTCCGAGACTAAATTCTGAGGCGTGGACCTTCCTGACCAGGTGTGTGGCAGCTTTCCACAGAGAAGCCTGGAGCCTGCACATTAAAAAAAAAAAAAAACCCCACAGCATTTGCGATTCTGCAGCGCCGAGGTGGCAACGTGAAGTGGCTGCCACCGCTCTCTGCCCGCAGATTCTCAGTTGATACTGTGTGGTGCTGAATGGAATTCCACGGGAGCGTACGGACTCCATTTAGCAAAGGCCCTGTGCTAATTGCCTGCGTCTAAAATTAACCTCAGGAAGCAATCGGCTGCGTGGTCGAGCTGGAGCCCCCATCACTCAATGAGCAAATGCTATTCTGGAGTGGCACTTACCACAAAAACGATGGTCGTGTGGCGGCGGCCGTGTTCGACTGTCCAATTAAAATGGTGACATTTTAAACTTTCGCCATTCAGTGCGTTGTGTACAGACCTGGGTCAAATAGCGATTTGTTTTTGATTCAAATACTTTTCTGTGCTCTGCTGATCTTGCCTGGTGAAATTGAGCCTGCCAATATGAACAGAAGGCGGGCTTTTTGGCACTTTTTTTGAGATCATTTCATTGGTTCCAATACACCAGACGAGATCAGTAAAGCGTAGAAAAGTATTTGAATCCAAAGGAAATACGTATTTGACCCAGTTCTGACTGCGTAGCATAGTGGTTAAGGAACTGGCCTTGTAACCTTAAGGCTGGAGATTTGAATCACACTCAAAGCTGCCATTACAGCTTTGAGCGTACTTAACCTGTATGGCTTCAGTACCACCTGCAAAAATAGATACTGTAATATATTATGTTATGTGCTAATCAAGTTTGAAACTGAAGGGAATATTACATTTTTGTTTTATTCATGTTTCTACAGGGACCCTGTTTTGGTTTTGGGTTAACATTTCAGAATTGAAAACAGGTTCACATATACAGTAACACCACTGAATGCCGGTGACCTGTAGTGAACTGAAAAGAATGAGCACATCCAATTTTAACATTGAGACTCAGAAATCTCTGTGAAACTGTCTTTTTTTTGTTCTTTTCAATCTCTCTTAGATCTCTTAGGATGATGTGTGACTGCCATATTCACCTGAAATGACTCACCATTTTTCTTCAGCAGTAACTAGACCATTATACCTAGTGATACGTACATCACTATAGTTCTTGGGCTCAGCAATATATATATATATATATATATATATATATACACGCACACACACACCCTCACTGGCCACTTTATTGGGTACACCTTGCTAGTACCGAGTTGGTCTTCTGCTGCTGTAGCCCATCTGCTTCAAGGTTCGCCCTGTTGTGCATTCAGAGATGCTCTTCTGCATACCTCGGTTGTATTGAGTGGTTATTGAGATACAGACTGCAAGCAACATGACATTTCGGACGTGGGATTTATGGTCAAATTTCACCTATTGGTATAATTGTGGTTGCAGATGTTACTGGTACTTGATGAAGAGAGCCTGAAATTTAATCATGCAAATATTCTTGCATGCATGTCCTGGTCTTAAGAAATTTTTGTCTCTCTCCAATAGTTTTTGTCTGCAAGGAAATGGAAAAAAAAGGAATTATGACGATGGATACAAACATCGGACAGTATGCACTCCAAACGTAATTAATTAAAAGCTAAACGAATGATGATTATCTTAGCCTCTGTACACACTCGATGCCATTGACTTGTTTACATCCGTGGTGAACAGATTGCAACTGAACCATCTTTTGCCCTCTTGTTAGAATCTTCAGCCATGCATTCAGATCCAGCCAAATAATAATCAGTGCTAATGGGTCTCTACCAGTGCTACAGGAGAACAGGGAAGATATTTTGGGCAATTCAAATGGCACCGTTGTTTGTGGACGGACCAAGTGGCCAAAACTGGGTTGCGTTTTGAAGCTCTCTTCCTTGTCCTGTTCAGAGATATTGCTCACTAGAGCTAGTTCGGTTGGCTATAGTAATAGGTGATTCAGCCACTGGTTTCAGTGTTAGTCAATGGTAGCGATACGGTAAAAATGCTGTCGATAAGAAAATGGAGTTGCAATAGGTGTTTTTTTTCTTTGTCTAATGTCTCCCCATGTGCCGATTTGTAAAGTCATTTTGTTATTTGGACAAGCCTGTAATATTTTTGTGGATGAATCAGGGACAGTTTGCATCACTGCCAAGTCACTGTAGCTCACGCACATTATATTACATCATGTTACATTTATTTAGCAGACGCTTCTATTCAAAGCGACGTACAAAAATATCATGGTCATTGGAACAACTACAAAACGCGGGTTCGATAAGGTACAATACTCATTTTGCACAGCTATGTATAGCCAAGAACACAGTTCAGTTCATGCAGTGAGTGACCGGACTTCACGTCCCTACTGCGCAGTCACTGGCTCCAGTTTGTAAAACATCCGTGAACTGCATGTCCCGGGGCCTTGTAAACGCCAAGCCCATCATGCTGGGTGACGTCACAGTGACTTTGTCCATTATGTTTCCTCCATCTACGGAACCCGAAGATACGAGGACCGTATTGAGAGGGTTCCGTGCTGCTTAGTGACATCACACTGCACTTGCGTTCTACTGAGTCACACTGGCTGCTCCCTTGTCAGCTAGGACTCCTGTCTTTGGAGCGATAAGGGTCCGCGCCATACGGTGTTTAACAGCGCACCGTCTGAAGTCTCGTCACGCTCGTCCTTCCTCGCCGGGTGTGGCTGCCGGTGTGTCATCTGTCAGATCCAAGCGGAGCAATAAATGTAACGTGAGGGGCCGCCGAACTGGGGAGGGGACAGGTGTCAACACCGTGGCGCTCTCTGCATCACAAAAGGATCAATGAGGTGCACGTGCTATTGTTCCATGTCTTTAGGTTTGCAGATAGGAATAAACGGAGTAACTGACATTGCATTGTACGTCAGCTTGAAGGGTGGATCAGGTGGTCTGTAGAATGAAGCTTAGAATGGAATTCCAAGCCCAAAATATTTAGCACGTCCCAAATATTCCCACCTCTTACAAGTTAAAGAAATTAGAAAGAGGCAGCACGCCATAGCACGCGGTCATTTTACGGTGGTTTTATTGAGTAATGCCTTTCAAAAAGACTGATTGACATTTTGTCCTTCCTTGTGATGTTCCTGGGAAATTTTTTTACAGTTAATCTGCTGGAAAACAAAATAAAAAGTACAGACGGTTGTGTGTGTATGTGTGTGTGTTTGTGTGCATGTTTGTGTGTGTGTGTGTGTGTGTCCTCAGTGCCCCAAACACTGCCAGCTGGTTAGTGCTTATAATTTGTACATAATAATTTAATTAATGTGCTGGCTGGAAAATTTAGAGAGAAAAAAATGTCACTACATTGCCTGGGAGTGATCATGCTGTTTTTCACATTATTTTGATTGTTTATTTAAGCCAGTTAAGCAGGTGTAATCCGGTTTACACTGATTAGGCAGGTGAGATGCTGTTTTCCACTGGATACTGTAAACCATACAGCAGTCTTGCCAGGGCAGTGTATCCATGACAAACAAAATGTCCCCACAAGGGAAAAAAAAAGGTGTGTACAATAGTAAATGGTTTAATCTGTATATGCACGGTCTCATTCACTCTAACTAAATGCTTCCCAGTGAATGTTTTTCTAGTGAAAATTTGGTGAAAAGTCAGTGAAATGCCATCTCATCGTTCAGGTGAAAACACCAGCTACATTTGGTTGAAAAATGAGACTAGGATGCTGCCAGGCTGTATCCTATTAAACCTGAGATATGTTGGGGTTAACCTAGTCCGTTTATGTCAAAACATCTCTCAACCTAGATATCCACCCCCCCTCTAGATGTCTAGATTCCAGATAGATTACCATAGAAGACATTTTTAAAAAATCCTTTTACAGTTTTATAATTTGGTCTTTCTTTTCTAAAAATATTTTTGTTAAGTCCTTGTGCATATTGCCTATCATTCATAAGCACATGGATTTAAAGAAAATTGCCAAATTATCCTTGTAATTTGCACTGGGTAAAAGAATGTGCTTAAACAAATATGTTGCTGGCTTTTTGTTTGAACTCAGTTCCTGTGGTCCTCCATTGGACCTCCTCTTGGGGTGAATAAATCCACCCAGCTGTGAGAGCCATATCAATAACCCTTGTTTGTTTGAGCTACAAACAACTCATGGTGTTTTTCTATCTTACATCAGAGGAGACTGAAGGCCAGTCATGTCTAATTCTGATTGCCTTCAAGCGACGACTGAAGACTTACCTCTTCAGGTTGCACCCCTCCCCACCCCTCCCTACCTCCATGTAGTCTGTAATTGGCTATGTAAGCTTAGGTTTGTAGCTAGGTAAGATGTTTATCTTAGTTTACTTTAGTTATTGCACTTGTGCCTACTTAATTATTGCTTGTATTATTTGACTGCTTTGTTGCTGCTTTTGGTTGTGTTGATCAGATTAACCTACAGGGTCCAAGT
The DNA here is from genome assembly GCA_039654925.1 of Anguilla pacifica. Classification (NCBI taxonomy): domain Eukaryota; kingdom Metazoa; phylum Chordata; class Actinopteri; order Anguilliformes; family Anguillidae; genus Anguilla; species Anguilla pacifica. Next base: position 6,301,950 of record CM077284.1, read on the forward strand.
TAAACTACGCAGTCGATCCCTGCACTCAGAACTCTACTTCTCTCTAGGGTTTTCAACACACCTGGTTATAGTTATACACTTTGTTGTACATCGCTCTGGATAAGAGCGTCTGCCAAATGCCTGTAATGTACAAAATGTACAAAAATGCATCCAAGTTTAGAACATTTCTTTGTTTTTTTTTGGTTTGAGTGTATGAATGCTTTGTAGGATAAGACATAATTAGCACTATTTTTTGAACTGAAAGCTGAACCACTACAAATAAATCTGAAGACAATCACTGGTATTGGCATAATTGAACCATTCTTGAAATAAGGACACTTATTTTCAATAGTGGCAAGAGATGTCGAGGCTTGTTGTATTTGAAGTAATGACATTTCACCTGAGAGTCATCGTGTGCTCACTGTTGGAGCCATTATAAATGCATTGTAAGTGTTCACAGTTTTGGCTTGTAATAAGTGTAGCTTGTGTATGTGTGTATGCGTGTATGCGTGTGCATGTGTGTGTGTGTGTGTGCATGCATGCATTTGTGTGTGTGTGTGTGTGTGTGTGTGTGTGTGTGTGTTTCATTCAGGTAAGGCGCAAGACATCAGAGCGTGTGCTGTTTGTGGACAAAGTATATCTCCTTCCTAAACACAATGACATACACTCAGGTCTGAGGACCAGATAAGGTAGGACATCAGCTTCAGGTCAGGCCCTTTGAGGGTATTTAAACCAGGATAGAAGACCAGTGTGAGGAGGGTTACTGCAGAGAAAATTTGTGTTGCTCTTCAGTGATCTTACCACTGGCCAGTGGCCAGTGTGACATGCAATAAACTTTTACCTTACCATCGTAAAAATGTTGTTGTGGTGAGTTCCCACATTGTCCTGACTTTGACTCCACAGAAAGAGGCTTTGGTTCCAAACATAAGTATGGTCCCATATACAAGCAAATGGGTGGTGCACACGTTAAAATCTGGTAGAAAGTTCTGAAGCTCTAAAATAAATAATGAATGAATTATTATTATTATTATTATTATTATTATTATTATTATTATTATTATTATTATTATTATTATTATTATTATTATTATTAATTGTGGTGATAGAGAACAAAAAAAGGAAAATTGTAATCCAGAAAATTACGAAACATACATTTCTATTTTTATAAATTTAATATTTTACACTTATTTTACAGGCCGGAGTGGGTAAGGAACTGGGCTTGTAACCGAAAGGTCACAGGTTCGATTCCCGGGTAAGGACACTGCCGTTGTACCCTTGAGCAAGGTACTTAACCGGAATTGCTTCAGTATATATCCAGCTGTATAAATGGATACAATGCAAAATGCTATGTAAAAGTTGTGTAAGTCGCTCTGGATAAGAGCGTCTGCTAAATGCCTGTAATGTAATCCTCATATACTTTTAGCAATGAACACAAGCTCTAGATTCACATTCAAGGTTATTTCCTTCACTGAGTGGTGTCATGAATTACCCCTGGAGGAAAAAAAAAATGTGCTACATACTGTGCACGCACATACATCCGCAAAGGATGTGCATTTAGCCTCAAATCTGCTTTCCATGAATGCCATTATCAAAACGACTGAAAGCACCATTATTATTATTGTTAGTATTGTTAGTTTATTTATTTCTTTAGTCTTTTTTTTCAGAGAGCAGGCGAGAATCTCAGCGGGTCTTTTCATGATGGGAGGCTGTCCTTGCGACGTGAACAGCATCCCTGGTCTCAAGTGAACCATTGTGTTTAGCGAAAGTGCTTTCAATGTGACAGCCGTGGCCCAATAGATGGAACAACCTTGAACGAAGGTGGCTATGTTTGGCTGGGGAATACCCCATCAACATTCTTGCACATGCATCATAGTAGCATTACATTATGACTCCACTTGTGCGCAAATCAGTAAATTACCTGTCTGCAAACGGTAATACACAATCAAAGCATTCGTACGAATGAATGAAACGTTGCATTTATATAGCACTTTTCCAGATGCTCAAAGTGCTTTACAGTCATGTGGGGGAACTCATATAAACCACTACCAATGAGTAGCGCTCACATGGGCACAGCCTGCACGGCAGCCATTTTGCGCCAGAACGTTCACCACATATCAGATGCGGGAGAGAAACATTTTTATCCAATTAAGTAGGTGGTTATTAGGCGGCGCATTGAGAGATCCAGGTTGGGAATTTACCCAGGACACTGGGGAACCTCCTACATGTTGCAATGAGTGTCATGGGGTCTTTAATTCCCACAGTGAGTTGGGACCTCAGTTCAATGTTTCATCTGAAAGACGGCATCTCCTACAGCACAGTGTCTCCATCACTACACTGGGGTTTATCCTACCATGGGGAAGATTGCCCCCTGCTGGCCCACCATTACCAACAAAGCTTTCATGGAGGTCTTCCATCCAGTTAAAGACAAAGCCCACACTCACTTACATTACATTACATTACAGGCATTTAGCAGACGCTCTTATCCAGAGCGACTTACACAACTTTTACATAGCATAAAAGTTAGCATAGCACTTAGCATCAGCCATTCAGCAAGTACAGAGTGCATGGTGGCATGGCTGCAGACATACCCATTGCATATCATGCGCACTAGTGATTAATCTGATAAAAAACAAAAAACAAAGGTGTTGCACTTATTAAATATCCAACTGTAAAAAAGCATGCCATCAATGGATGATACCGTAATCATAAGTTTCAGTTATCCATATAAAAAACTAATTATGGGCTACGTATTCTACAGTAAGAGACCACAGAAAGACCTGTGCATGGATTTAAGTAATTACAGTAATTGCCCCTTTGACTGGGTCATTTTCAGTGGATTCATTATGACTCTGGACACTCCGATCAATGGAAAAGGAAGGAAGATGAAGACAGGAACCTCTTCCTGTGGCCGAGCATCAGGATCGATCAGAGAGGAACCAACAGAGGCCTCCTCATGAACAAGAACAGCACAGCAAAATAAGTATTAATTCAACTCTAACAGTGTTACAGTAATCTAACAGTGTAGACAGGCATCTGCAATGAATGCACACGCACACACACACACATGTACACACACAAATTTATCCTTTAATGATTTTTTTTTTAAAGGTGTAAATGTGGTTATGAAGGGATATCGATACAGGGCAAATGCTTTCAAGGGAGCGAAAGCTTCACCCAAAGCAGTCTGGCAGCCAAAGTAAACAGAGGTCAACACTTTCACAGAAAAGCAGCCATTTGAAAACACACGGCACAGCAGTCATTGATTTGAGGTTGCTAAAGTCAGCCCCAATATTAAGCCCTTGCAGAAAGGAAATCCAACAGTGACTCAAATGGCAAAATACCATGGAGAATAATCCCCCCAGAAAAAAGAGATAGACATCCCACAAACCACTGCGAGTAAACAGCCTTCCTGACATACCTTTCATCATACTTTTCATAAAGTGCTGGAGTTTCTCCAGTCCTCTTGGACTCAGATGCTTTATTAATATCCTATGATGTAATTTCATATTTAAAAAAAAAATTAAATGGGACTTTCTGAGGAATTGTGGGATTGTAAGCGGTTGGACAAGACAAGTCTTTTGACGGTGGGCCCGGGGGGGGGGGGGGGGTCTTCCTTAATTAATACAAAAGCTTGATTTGATTGAGGACAGTCAGAAAGCAATGCAAAGTGGCATCGTCTGAAGTCCAGGAGATTACAGACAGCCAGACTATTCTGTTGTACATTTTAGTTGTTTGGGAGGCCTCTTTAAGGACCAGTTTTGTTTGACTGCAATAAAACTCACTTGGGTGCATTTGGGATATGATATCTGGGATATGATTCATGCAGTAGCCTGCAGGACAAAGGGAGTATGCTGATTTGATTGCTCTTTTCTTTGAGTATCTCTGCCTTGCTTAGAAGCATGTTTTTATTTGTTTATTTATTTATTTTTGTACTGTAATTTACTTTTGTACGATGATTGTTTGCCCTTGGATGGAATGTGTTTTGCATATGCAGTGCCATATTTTGCCTCTCTGAAGTTTTTATGTTTCTCCCTGTTATTTTGTTGAGGTCCTCCCCGCAATGTTTATTTCCTGTTTCCTGTAATATACAGTGAACACCATAATGTTTGTGACACTTTTTTTCTTGATTTGTCTCTGTACACAGTTTTAGATATGTAATGAAATAACTGACATGCGATAAATAGCATAATCTCACTTTTTAGGGTGTTTTATACACTTTGGTTTCGCCATGTAGAAATGACAGCACTTTTTATTCATAGCCCCCCACCCCCATACATGACTAATCAGAAACACCTGAGAAGCCTTTTGTCCCAAACATTATGATGCCCTGAAATGGGGGGAATATTTACAAAAAGTGCTGAAACTGCACTTCAACGACATGTGAATTTGAGTATATATTACAATGTGTTAAATCAGTCAATGCCTGAGTTCAACATCACTGGCTAAATGATATCAGCAATTAAATTTAAATTTTCACATCTTCACGCATTTTACACATACATACTTGGCCTGTCATATTTACATGAGGGTGTGAACTGGCCCGCAAGTCCCAAAACTACTTCTCAAATGGTACTGTGTTGAGCGATAACCACAGGACTGGCACGTTTTAAACAGCGTCTTCCTCAGAGCATCGTGAACAGGAAGACCGAAAGTGGGCGGAGCCACAGCGCCTGCAGTCGGCCTTGCCTTTGCAAACTGAAGACCTGATCACATCGCTCTGAGGGAAACGCTAGTCAAAGCACGTCCGCATTGTGATTATCCATCGGCACAACAAAGCATTGTTACAATCATTTGAATGACGGGGAGGTGTGAACCACTTCACATCCTCATGTGAATATATCCCCTGGACCAGCATCCCAACTCACTAGTTGAGGGAGGGGCACTAGCGCGGCGAGCAGCTCATTTCTAAACTAATGTACGTATGAGGCCGGATTTTGATAGTAAACTTTTCTTTTTATGCTTGATCTCCCTTTTTTCACCCCAGGTTAGATTGAGGAGCCGCGTTCATCCGAGGTTGTTGCAGAAGCCTCCGCTGTTGATTTGGGGGCTTGCAGACGGGCGGGCAGACCCCTATCTGTACCTCTGAAGCACGTGATGTCCAGCACCCCTTCCCAGCGCGGGCTTGCACGGACGGGAGTAAGAGGAAGACGTCTCAGGAACGGTCCGAAGAACCCGCGAGTCTGCCTTTCGGCATGAAGAGAAGCTGTCTTCTTTTCCAGCGGAAACGCCCCCCCGATCCCTCCCCCCCCCACCCCCGTCCCGTCCCGTCCCTGGGCAACACTCAAACCAATTATGCGTGTCGCCCTGCGTGGCTGCCAGCTACAGTTGGCTACTGACACAGTCCGGGCTTAAGCACCAGGACCGCGGGCACCAAACCTCGCACAGGAACAGTGCCTTAACAGGATGATCCACCTAGTGTCTCTTTTATTTCATTTATTTATTTTATATATGTCACCAGAAAGGGCAGAAATAATCCGAGTAATCTACTGATTTCTGCTCCGAGGCGACTTTTTCTCTCTAAGTTTTGAGGACAGGACTGAGCTCTACTGAGCTCGGAGCAGGTGTTCCAGCCAGGTAAGAGTGAGTGAGAAGGACTGTGGTGGACACCAGCAGACTGGGTTAGTCCCCTGTTCCTTATGCTTTTGGGGTCTGGTACTGTCACACTGCAAATGACAGCAGATTTCTTCAGTTTTTTTTTTCTCTGATTTCTTTGGTTTATACACAAACAGACGCAAGTGCACACAGGCACATGCATGTGCACACAGAGGTACAAAAACCGTACATTAGGCTCACCTCTCACCCATAAAGATAGCACCAGGGACAGGTTTAGGGGTGAAGTCATTTGTGAAACCTTACCAAGGCCAAGTGATGCTGGTGAGAGAGAGAGAGAGAGAGAGAGGGGGAGGGGGGGAGGAAGACAGAGAGAGAAAGGAGGGGGTAGGAGAGAGAGGGAGTGAGGGAGAGAGAGAGAGAGAGATGCTCCTGTGTGCTACATTGCAAATAACAGATGGCCATTGATTAGGAAGCAGGAACTCGTTTGAAATGTTAATATGTGCAACTCTTGGAGAGAACAAAGGTTCAGGACTCCATAAGTGATGTGCACGTTTAGAAGTAGTAGTTCAAGATAAATCTGCTCAGTACAGAGTTCACCTCCTCTTGGATCCATGCCATTGTCTGTGGTACTAAAGTGGCCCAACATCAATACCTTATCCCCCCCCCCCCCTTCCCCCCTCCCCCCTCTCTCCAGGTTCATGGATACTTTGTCAGCCATCCTGGATCTGCCAAAAGGTGTATGCTTGTGCACCAATATTTTGGACTGGATTCAAACAAAAGTGGCCCTTAACTTTAATGCGAAAACAAATCTATGCAAGTGCTAGTTTTTATTATGATTATTTTTTTTACCTTGTGTATGCCAGAAAATATAACTACTGCTTAACTTTTTTCACAAGAAAATGCATTTGAATGTTCAAAATTCAACTCTAGATCACATGATTATGAACTGTTCAATCTCTTCATTAATCAGCTGTGTTAGGCCTATAAATATGGTATACACAAACGAGCGTATGTGATTCCAATGTGGACCTAACGCACACTCAGAATAAAATTCATTTTGTCAGAACACTGAGCTGTTGTTGAGTTGATACATATACAGTAGTCTCGGTCACATTACAATAAAAAGTCCTACTATTGTTCTGTTACGACAGGGTAATAGACTCACAACAGGTCGAGGGGGTTGTAAAAATCCACCAGCCCATGCTGCAATAACAACAGCGCACTATTGCCATGTTAGCCCCATTGTATACAGAAAGTTTCCTCTGACAATTATATGTCAACCAATTATTTACAAACAAACAATCAAATATACAAACAAGAAAGAAATTCATAAATAAAATCAACTCTATCCAAAACAAAAAGTCACTAAAAAAGCCGAGGAAAAGATGTGGTGGTAAATGCATGCTGGGAATAGGCACACATCGTTCGAATTCAAACGTCCATTATGTAGCCTAAAGCTATGTAACATTCAACATCTACTATAGTGTTACATACGTTTATTTTTATTTCAAAGACTGTCGAAATGCTAGTCATCCATTGTTGGTTCCCCTGCTGTATTCTTCAGTCGACACTGGATTTTCATGTTTGTTTGATATTGAGCTTACGTTCTTAGATAATTTCAATTGCTAAACTGTTTAGACTCGTCCTTAGAGGCCCTAATTCAAACTGCACTCTATTGCAGACCGCATACATTCATCTCGTTAAAATAAAATAAGTAAATAAATAAATAAATAAATAAATAAATAAATAAATAAATAAATAAAATGTTGGTGAACTTTCTGTCGCGTAATACAAGATCTACGGTAATGAGAGACAACAACTAAACCGGAATTTGAGTAATTGATGGTATGAAGCAAATAGCAAATCGATGTCCCTGGGTCTATGGGCGTGTGCATGGTGCTGTCGACCTGTTTTCCCAACCCCCCCTCCCGTCCTTGAGACACGACTGTGCTGGTTGTGCCATCTACAGATCTAAGCTTGTTCACTGCAGCTGTCTGATGCCTTCCGCGAAGCCTTTCCTAGTTTCGCTGTCGGCTGTGCTGTGCGTGCGCCGGGCACACGCCGCTTGATTTGTGGCGTAAATAAATAAATATATGTATTCATTTGAATGCACTTACATGGTGCTTATACCACTTTGGGGCGCAATGGGCCGTTCTTCCTTATTAAATTACCGCGGTTCGTCTCGCACCGTTCTGGATTCGTCATAAATATAACATTTTGAAGCACTCGCTTATTTGGATACACTAGGACTAGAAAGCACCGATGGAGGTATAGGCGAAGACGCATTCTGTCTGGATTCTATCGTCTTGCTCGCTAAACGCGTTGGAATTTTTTTGCGCCTGGAGCACACCAGAGAGATCTTTTCCAACTCAACTTGAGAGGAAACTATACAAGTCTTGTGTTGCGAAAGCTACAGCTGCCGCTTTGCTCGCAGTGCGGGTTGCCCCGCCGTTCGCAATTTCCTCAAGGAGCCGGGAAAGGATGCGCGTTGTTGGTTCGTTTTTTGGCATTTTTTTCTCTTTTGGAATTAGAAGACGATGCCCTGGAACGATAATGGAGTAAAAGCGAGCACCGATAATCCTGCAGTTAATTGCAAACAATGGATACACGTCCGATTAATAAGGTAAGGGGAAGGCAACGCTTCATTATGTATATTTCTAAGTGTGATATGATGGTTGAATTTATTCGCATCATTATAACTATTATCCACGAAAAATATTAGTCAGAGCAACGCTCGCATATTTGATCCGCACTTTATAAATAGCCAAGCTACACGGGATACACGCATGTGAATACAATTAAGGTAAGCATGACCGCGATGATATAGGTGTTCAATTTCTCTCCGGTTCAAAAATGTTTGCCTGGACAAATAGACATACGTTTAACCCAGTACCGCGTCTCTCTGATGATTCTGATACTTATTTAAATGCGGTACTACCGTAAATTAGACGCCAAAAGTACACTGTTGAATATTCCATTAACCCTTCAACCTTTGGAAATCCATGCCAGCGTAACAGTTTTTTTTTCTTCAACATTTCAGAACAGTCGTAATCTTGAGACTTATTTACTCACTTGTTCAATTTCGCCGAAAGGGAAATAGGACCGCCTAAGTATGACCTTTTTAAGTATAGAGCTTGCCACTAAACGCCGACCAGAAATGATTTAACGCTCGTGCCAGTCTGATCCATACAGATGCAATACGAACAGGGGCAACATCGAACCAAATGCTGTAACATATGACGTTTAAATATGAACAACGGGACTTGTATGTTATATTCTAATGCTATTCTAGCCGGTTTACGTCTCTTCAGGGAAAGTAAACATTCGTTGTTAGTAACACATTCATTGGTAATTTGTGCCTTTGGAACACACACTTAATGCGTAATCATGCATGCAAGTAGCCACAATAAATGAACGCAAAAACTGGTCGTGAATTGAAACGCCAACTGAATGTAACGTGTTGTCATCCATCGCTTCAAATCAATGTAAAGTGTTTATTCCGTTCATATACCTACTTCGATCAAATAAACTATTCCTAAGACCGCGCGTTGTTCGCTCCTTGGGTACACATGCACCAACATGTAGACACGCCACATAGTTTTTAATTTACTCTAAGAGTAATATTCTGTGATTTGCATCACACCGCAAGCCATGCATCACAGGTTAGGCTAATGCTGAATGCAAGTCGAATACGTGGTGCAGCTGACTGAGGCGAGTTTACATTCGTGTGCATATCGTAGCCGATGTCTGTCCTGTGTAAGCAGGTGATAAAATAAAAGGGAAGATATCAGAATTTGTGTGCACTGTTCTGAATAAACTTCAGGAGTCAAATGGTTTCAGTACTTTTCTGGAAATGTAAAATACTGGATGGCGTTAAACTCTCGTACGAGCTCGTTTTGTATAGACCTGGGTAGGTGGAGAATTATGTGCAGATTTTTTCCTTCTCTGTGCAATAAAACCTCGCTCACCAAATGCATTTTACAATGCAGATATTGTATTCTGATATACGTCACGCGCGAAATACAAGGCAACGCGCTCGCGTTCCAGCATATGCACTATTATTGATTATTTGTCCGTTAAATTTATGTATTTGATTTTTATTTAATGGTATTTCTCCATTGAAAAGCTGTGTGGCATTGACTCAAGGTTAGGCATTATGTTCAACACCACAGTAAGCTCAGTTTAACAGTAAAATGAAGAATTCAGGATATTAAAAAATAGAGAAACAGCTCATGGAAGTGGCTTAATCAGCACACAGACACTGATCATTATATGAACGGTTTTATGTACAAAACATTGTCTGTGCTGTAATGTCAGTCGTTGTTTAATATTTACGAACAACAAACTGTCAAAATCAGGTATTTTCTGTTCTGCCTGAGGTAAAAAACGCTATTACTTGAAAAGTGGTACCATATCGCATTTTTATTATTTAAATAAATGCACCGAGCAAGATAGCTGTGATTCAGATTCACCACCGATGATGTGTACCCACATCCCCATGGTACAGGTTTGTTGTACACCATTAGCTATATAATGGCTGCATAAATAACACATCCTGTGGAGACAGGTAAAAAAAAAAGTTATCCTGGTGAAATCATTAAGGACTCATTGAGCTATTTATTTTACAGTATTTATTCATTTTATTTCATGTGCTTACAAGACACAGGAAATAAAACAAAGCAGTAACAGCCTGTTAAATCCACCCCCCTCTCCCACCCTCCAAGGAATGAATATGCATTTATCAAGTTCTCTAGCTGGGGCTGTGGCTCATTTTGAGTGACTGTTACCAAGGTTACCACATGGGCTACATTGGCTAACTATGAAAGTCCATGTTTACATAACTGCAGTGAAATATAGTTGTTATTAATGGAGGGGGGTAAGATACTAATTATGGCATATACTTAGTCTTATTATGTTAAGGATAATTTTTATAAATGGTGACTACCCTGCAGTTCTTGTGATTATATGACTCAGTAGTATGTATGCATTTATTTATTAATTTATTTTTAATCACACTCATGTCTTTCACAGTGTATACAGACATGTCTGTAACTGATATTGGCTAGATATGGTACATTGTCAACAGATGAAGACAAACAAATGATTGACTGTAGGCGATGATGAAGATTATGATGATGGTGCTCAGGATGATGATGACGATGGTGATGATGATGCATTTTTAGCTTGTTTATGGTTCTTTGTGTCACAAGACACGACAAAGATATGGAAATAAAATCAGTAGAGGGATTTTCTGTTTTTTAAGTTTTTTTGGTAATTGCTGACTGATACCAGGAATCAAATATTGGACTACTTTGGCCTTCTCAAAAGTATATAGGTGACAATTTAAGTTTTTAAAAATGATTTTTTTCTTATTTTTATTTGATAATGATCAACTGATACAGGCTTTGAATCTATGGTTATAGTTTGATCAACACTGGGTCAGTGGCACGATGCAGCACAACACTGGGAAGAAATGGTTGTTAATGGGTCTTTAAGTTGATGTATGTTGTGTGCAAAGCTGGTTATTTCCCATAGACACAGGGCCAATGATTCATCTTAGCAGACGTGTAATAGACATTGGCTTTTCTCCTGCCGGAGAAGGGAGGGAGATTGAGTATAATTCACTGAACCACTGGTGCCGTAACTAATGTCTGGGTGTGTAAATATGAGGATCTATTGAAATGCCTTTCATAAATAACATTAGGTTAAATGGGAAATATGGTATGCATGCTAAAAGCATGTATACAGAAACCTAGCCCGCATGATGGAGGCTGTGTGTGTGTGCTGATATGTAGGCCAGAATCCCTCCAGAGACCTCAGAGACTTCAGTAAGCAGGAAAGGAGAGCCAGTTCCTCTTTTCTTTTTTCTTTTTTTTTGCATTTGGTAAAAGGGTCAATGAGGGAGAGAAATATGTTTCACCGGAGAAGACAAGCACAGGGGTGCTTGAATGGGGTGAGCAGATGTCGGTCGGCCTTGTCAGCTTTGAATGGCATTTTTTATCGCAGGATAATGCACATTTACGATGTGGTGATGCCGAAGATAAACACACGAGGCATGAACCTGTTCTGTCAGGGGCGGGGTCCTGGACAGTACTGGGTCATGAATAACTGTGGGCTTCATGAATAACCGTGGCTGAGGAGAGGCGTCTTTTAAGCGTGATTAATAAAAATGCTGATCACTACGCTTATGAAGCTCCCAACATTTTTTTAGGCATGCACTCTCCAATTATCATATTAAAGGGATGCTCAAATCCAGCCCTGGAGCCTACTGGTACTTCCCGTTTTCATTCTTACCCTCCAATCAGAGACTGATTTAGACCTAGAAATCCAGATGAGTGGGATCTCTGACTAATCAGCGGCATCAATTAATCAACAAACTATCACGTTAAAAAGGAAGCCAGCCATTTTACTGGCCCTCGAGTGCCAGAAGCATGCTTTTGCCTAGGCATTAATGCCACTGCTGTCACGCCTTGTGATGTGTCCACTGGATGAATGTAAGATGGTTTTATTTACTCTGTAATCAATCCTTAAGACTTAAAGGGCTCATGAGTTGGTATTTCAGACAACAGTCTGAAATGTGGCTTCGTTTAAGATCTGCGGCGCTGCCCTTCTCAGAAGTCCAGTCCCCTTAAAGACGGTAGAACTTTCAGTCGAGCAGATCTGAGTACCGCCCGTGGTGTTCATGGTCAGGTGCACGGCAAAGAGCGCGAGCGGCCTGGTGAAACGTGCTATTTTTCAGCGCGTGCGAGCGATCTTCACCCCGTTACTGCTCCCAGGAAACGGGAATAGCTCATGACGTTTCATAATAGCTCACTTTGTTTCAGCACAGGTCATGGGAACCCACTTTATGCTTTCTTGCACTTCAGTTGGTTTAGGAGCTTAGCGGCTATATCCAAATGTGCCATTTTTACCTTGTCTTTTTAGATCTTTTTTTTTTTTTTCTCTGTTTTTGAAAGATGTGTTGGGAGATCGAGCTGGGCGGAAGGCTTCTGAAAGCGGAGGGCGGGGGGGGGGGGGGGGTTGGTCGTGTGCATGACTCTCTCTGAGACATTTGCGGGATCTCTTTAAGACACACACGCTCTAGAAGCACCAGATAATGCAGCTATCTCCCTTAATCCCCACGTCCTCTGTTTAAGAGGTCGCCTCTACCTCAAGGGATTAGTGCATTTCCCCCTAATGAACTTAAAATTAGCCACTTCATCCACTGGTTGCATGCATATGCTAACTGCTTAAATGTACTCAGTTGGTGCGTGAGTTCATAAGAAATTGCAGTGCTTCATGGCGCCTGGCCCAGAGTGAAAAATCAAGCTTTACTTAAAAAATGAAGCCATATCTTTCAATGATATATTTCACGTTATTATCCATCATACAACGCGAATAAGCTTTGAACTGCTTTAAACAGGTAATGGCAGTCTTAATAAAGGGGTTACATAAATATTATGGAGGCAAAATTACACTTGTGACAGAAAAGTTGTGTCAAAATATTATGCCAGATCGATAACAAAATATTGCACAATATGCATAGCAAATCAATGATCTTTCTTGTATTTTAGGCTTGTGTAGTTTATGTCAGTGGTTATTGATAGTCTTTCCACCTAACAGTCAATGATTGTATTTGGCACTAAGTTGCATCTATTATGCAGGGGTGTCCGTGCCCGCATATTCTGACTGCAGCGTGTAGGATTTGTATTATAGGGCTTATTTTTATTGTGTGACATTAGAGCTGATTGCTAGGGGAATGAATGGATGAATGATTGAATGAATTGGTGGATGGATGGATGGATGGATGGATGAATGAATGAATCTTCATAAGACATACTCTGTGAATGCCACATGTAGGGTTTGTATTATAGGGTTTATTTTTTATTGTGTGGCTGTGTTAGAGCTGATTAATGGGTGAATGAATGAATGAATGAATGAATAAATCTTCATAAGCCAGGGAGGGTTCACTCTGTATCTGTAGATACCCTACATCTACAGTAACTTGCCAACCCTTACACAGCCACACCCACAGGAACATCTCTCCTATAATGCATAATGCAGGCAGTTATAAATAGAAACATGTGACTGATTTTGTGTCAGAAACACTTGCATTCTTCTCCGCGAAGGCATGAGCACATTGTTCGAGCCTTTCAGTCCAGCCATCCTGCTGCAGCCCCGTGTCTATATTTATACTTATTTTAACTGCATTTTTTCAACTACATTAAAACAATCCCGCGGTTTTTCGGTTTGTCTGACGTGATGTGTCTGATGCAGTCGCCGGTGCAGTGTGGCCGGTTTCCGGGCAGGTCTGGGGGCCTGACAGGCCTCTAAGAACACCTCAGTGGATTGGCCGGCTAATAATAGTGGCACATATGTCACTGGATGCTTCAGTGGCATGGGCTTAGACCTGGGCCTCTCACGCGTGGTCTCTGACCTGGCGTACAAGGGTGTGTCCCGTGGGGCGTGTCCCGCCTGGTGTCTGACCTGGCGTACGGGGCGTGTCCCAGGGGCGTGGACCGGGCGTGGCCCGCCGTGTCCTCCCTGCTGCTCCGACCCCAGTTCAGGACATGGATGGCGGACTGTGGCGTTCGGTCCGGCGGTGAAGCCGACTGGTCTCGGCAACGGCGGCTGGTGGAGAGAGAACACCACACGCGCCTGGGTTGCGTTAACCAATCAGCCCAGGTGCTTAAAGGTGTGGTGCTGTCCACCTGCCGGCGTTGCCGAGACCAACCCGCTTCACTACAGGACCGATTCTCGCACGGCCCTTACGACTGTCTGGGGAAGTGTTGTTGGACATATGCCTGCACCATTTTTATTTTTTTGTTTTTGTGTTTCTTGTTTTTGACACAGTTCTTGATTCTTGCTGAGAAACCCAACCTCCCACTCTCAAACGCTACATATCTCTGCACATCAAAAGAAACTTGACATTCTCTTTGTCGCATATTAAGCTAGAAACCCCAAAATATCGCATTTTTGATGTACAATACAAAAAAACATTTGAATAACAAGGTTGTCAATCAAAGCACAGTTTGAGCCATCTGCAAAAACCGAGACTCAGTCTGTCAATGAAACGAACAAAGCCATGTAAAAATAGCCCTTTGTAGCCACGCAGCACTCCAATAGGCTCAGTAGATCAAAGAGAACACATTAAAAATAGGGAGTGAATTAAACTCTTGAAATTGTTTTTTTATTCAGCCATCTGTACTTTCATTGAACATTGACCACATGGACATTTCTTGACATCATTATTATTATTATTTTTTTTTTAACAATTTTTTTTTTCCCAGCCTCAAAATATGGACTGTGTGCCAATTATTGCATCTCTGGAGTAAACGCTTATGCCACCAACACCCACACACCAAAAAAAACAAAAAAAAAAACTAAACACTACAGGCTGAGCGTGGGCCCTTCTCCTCCTGCGAGCCGTGAACTGTGGCCACCGCGCGCGGCACCGGTGGAAATCAGAAGAGGTTGCTCCTCTCCGGTGACAACTCTTAGCCGGCGGGCAGCAGGTGCATCATTAGCAGGAACTAGCCTGAGGAATCCGGCCTGTCATGCCTAAGCTGTGGTCCCGGTCCCGGTGGGCGTGAAGGCTGTTATGTCTCCCTCTCTCACACGCTTCTGCTCCTTGGCTGCGTGATGGTGCAGGCCCGGGTTACAGCTTTTGGGGCGCCTCTGATGCCGGATTTCCTGGAACATTTACCTGCACACATCTGCAGTTCTTTTTTTGGACTTGGTTTTCATTGTGTGGCGCGGTGGGCTTGTGCGCGGCAGCAACTCCTCCTGCTCGCGTTGATGGACTCACAATGGAGGGGTGTGCCTCCCCCCCCCCATCGCCCCGCCCATCATTCACCCTCCTCTGTCCACGGCCGTTGTTTGTTCGTTTCTGTAAGCATTTTTTTCCCCTTCTTTTTTTCCCTTTTTTGTGCTTCTGCAGCAGAAAGGCGCTGTCGCGGTGTTTTATTGCCGGCGAAATAAAGTTCTCTCGCCATATACTTTCTCTGTCATAACATTTTATATTGTAATGATGGAAAACCGACGGGAGATATTTCTTAAAATAAATAAGTGAAAATAATGGATTCCATTGGTCAGGACTGCTGAGCCCGGGGTATGTCACCTGAAACCAAAATAAGAGTCCCCTTTCGAACCGTATGGAGGAGCAATATATTGACTTTAATGTTGGCTTAGAACCTGGCCTACTGCTAGCCAAGGGAGCTGTATGAATAGGTCAAAGCTCTGTTGGAAAGTATGTTGGAATAGGAAAGTATTTTTCAATTTGGTAAGTATGTTGGAGTAGGGAGGTATTCTGAAATAGTAAATTGCAATCACTACCGGTAATTGAAAGCACTGTGGTTCTAGAACACTGACTTAGAATGGAAAAAAAAAAAAACATTCCAAAAAACCTACTCTTAAAGGGGTTATGTTAAGAAGGGTTTAAAACATTTGCTTGCTTGTTATCCTGCTTTTCTGAGTGACATGGTGGTGATGTGTATGCATTTTCTAGGTGCTAATTGACCTTGCGTGACAGACTATGGCACCAGGTCTGTACAAAAGGTATTTGTCAGGCATAACTGCACCTGACAAAATCCTCCGTGGGTCAAAATGTCGCTTAAATCATTAATCCGGCTTGGGAGAATTTCATACCGCGCACAGATATATCTCTTCTCCTCCTTTGTTCTCTGGTACCTCATTATTCACAGAAACAATGAGGCGACTTCCCCCTGTCAATCCCTAAGGAAACCAAAAAAAAAACATGGATAAAGATAAAGAATCTAATGTCCCAGCATTCTCTGCTTGTTGAGGGAAACAGTGGCTCTGTGCCCAGACTACGTAATTGCGTCCTTTAAATGCTTCACCTCGAATGCGAATACGGAATGTTTTGTAAACAGTTGTTTGTGGACTGTGAGGCTTAGCTCAGTCTCAGTTTTCAAGGAATGTTGGGAACTACCGTCTGTTTACCCTGTTCACGTCAGACGACAAACTTTCAAATCGGAAACCAACTTTGAAAGCGAATGCCTCCATACTGTGGTGCTCTAATCACTGACCTGTCCGGAGATCCTGCTAAGCCAGACTCCCATCGACTCGCCTTTTTTATTATTGACCATAAAGCCGGTGATCTACGGTTTGCTTAACCGCTCTTAAACTTTTCCTTTCCTTTGCCATGGGGCCGTTGCCAAGACAAAGGCGCTGATTGATCACAACTATTTCGTCTTAGACACATATACAGTCTTGGTTAATGTACCCTCCCGGCTTAATTTGTCCACCTGTGATGAGTAATTTATGCTTTTATGTTATTTTTTTCAGTGGAACTTATTTTATTTTATTTTAATATTTTTGGCTGACGACCACTAACTGGTACTTAGTGTGGGTCCATATTAGACCTGTACCACCGCAAATTCTCTTTTATAACTTCTGAACAAGCTCTGCAGAGCATATTGCTGTATCAAGGGCTACTTTTAGTGTTCGTGTGATTTACTTTTTATAGTGCATTTACTGTATGTAGGAGTTATCCCTTTAATTTAAAAGTAACTGCACTTTGTTTTTCCGTACACGGTAAACTGTTGAGTGTTAATGCATGGTAATCTTGCAGTGTTGACACGAGCACAAATGGGATCAAATGGGTATCGTTTGTAAAATATCTTCTGTAAGAGTTGATTTAGCATTTCGGTGTGGCCCCGTTGTACTCCCGTTTCAGATGGAGGCATTTATTTCTGTGTTTCAATTAGCCTATTTACAGCTTCTGCGTGACCTTTTAAGCAGAGAGGTCACGCGGCACATATTCAAGGTTTTTTTTTGAACACTACTGCAGCAGCCGTTGTGGCTTGCTCCATTATGTGTGCATTGTTGTATTTATTCCCATCTACGGGAGCGCGCTTTGTGTTCGTGTTACAGTGCGAGAAAGGACACTCAGCTTCAGGCAAGCTTGAAATAAACCCATGTGACCTCTTTCATATCACTGCGGGTGTTGGTAATGGTGGGTTATATTTAAAAGAAAAGGGGAAAAAAAAACATTTGTGCTCGTTCTGGATTTGCTTGTGGTGCAAAGGGTATTAGAAATCTAAACCATGTTATTACAGTCATCATCATCCATCCATCCATCCATTATGTGTACCCGCTTATCCTGGGCAGGGTCGCGGGGGGTACTGGAGCCTATCCCAGCGTGCATTGGGGCGAGAGGCTTGAGTACACCCTGGACAGGTTGCCAATCTATCGCAAGGGCACGCACATCGCTCACTCACCATTAGTCATCGTCGTCAGGTGTGTTATTTGTGCTTTTTTCCGGCCACTAGATAAATGCTTATGTGGGGCCCTGTTAACATCAGTAAGCAGTACTGAACAAGTACACAAAGGTATACTGCTTAGTGCATATCTGTGTGTGTGTGTGTGTGTTAGAGAGTGCCGGTCCTTTAATTTTAATTAAATTGCAATTGGCGTGGAGCTACTGGGTAGCTCACTCGACAAGAGAACTGCTCGTGGTACACGAGCGTGCATGACGGGCTTGGATCGAATCTGGCCCACACGCCGGTGCCAGCTGTGGCCGGCAGCCATGCAGAGGCAGCGCACAATCAGCTCTGTGTCGCCCGAGGCATGTACGGATAAGGGAGGGATTCAGCTGGCGGTGATAGCAGTGTCCGTTGCTCTAGTAAGTCCATGTTTGGCGCCCGTTGGCTTTCTCTCTGCGCACGCGTATGATTGGGTCTCCTCCGCCCCGCTCTGCGCAAATGCGGCTGTGGTGTGAAAAGAAGCATCTGGCTGGCTGCATATATGAGCATACATGAGCTTGCCAATTAGACATTCCAAATTTGGTCTGCAATTGGAAAAATTAAAAAAAAAAAAATGTATATATATACAATTGTCACTGTAATGAACCTGTAATACACAACTATTTCATGCCAAATACAGTTTTTTTTCATTTCATAGATAAGTATGAATATTTACACTGCCGGGCTGCCCAAGTTGGCAGGGGTGGCAATAAAGATCTCTCTCTCTCTCTCGACAAGGACATTTGAGCATGAACGGAGCGCTTCCCCACGTGGTCTCTGATCTCCCCGCTAGCTTCTGTTCTCGGCCTGCCGAGGGTTCTCTCCGAACGCGGCGTCTCCGCGGCGACGGCGGCGCAGCTTGACTCCGCGTCCCCGCCGCTTTCCTTTTACTTTTCCCGCCGCGCTTAAAGAGCGTCGGTGGAATTCGACGCCCCGCGAACCGGTCGGTTTAACATACGGGCGCGGCGTGGCAGAGAAGCGCCTGCAATTTGGCCCAGCCGCTGGCGGCGGCTGAAACCATGACAACACCGATGTCTGGGGGGGGGGTCACATGGGAGACGGTCGCGGCTTTCGCGTGACGCGGTTTCGGTGAGGATGGCTTGCGGAGGGATGATGTGGCCTCTAACGGCGGGACACTGCGTGCTTCGCCGTTCGCTGAGGTCCGTGTCGCGTGTCTGCGGGGGTGGGTGGACACACGCTATCGGACGGCCCACCGATGCTCATTCTCTGTGGCAGTTTGCACGCTTGCGGTTAACAATCGCCTGCCTTCCAGAGAGAACAGTGCAGAGGTTTGGTCCCTACTGAGCCATTAAAGTCACCGTGAACTACACGTGCAACCAATGGTCTATACAGGGATTCAAGTAAAGAAAGAAAGAAAGAAAGAGAGAAAGAGAGAAAGAGAGAAAGAAAGAAAGAAATTAAATTAAGAGAATTGAATGGCTCTGCAGCTAGTTCTCATCAAACTCTTTTTTGACTCGAGCCCTTTTTGGAATTGTGTGCTAGAATTAGCAAGGAAGCGCATTTTGCTTTGAGATGCAGTACAGTGCAATTTTTACTGAGCTGGATGGCAGAGGTAATAAGGGTGAGCCACTGAAGAAAGGCCCTTCTGTTTATGCACATTCCACTGTCTCCGTTTGCTGGTTCAGCAACCACATGCTATTGGCCATGGTGAAAAGCTAGCGAATAATACATTTGATTAATATAACAATCGAATGCAGTGAATAATGCCTGCCTGAGGTAGCTAGGCTAGCAGAGGTCTGAAAGATGCTCTCTTTTGAAGGAGCCTTTTCTTACCGGGCTCAGACTGTGTGGAATGTGATTCATCTTCTCTCTTGTCACTCTCTCGCTCTGTCCTTGACCCCGCTACTGCTTCTGATTCCTCTACCAGGGTGTCATTGAATGACACAATGACATCAGGTGTTTCAGCAGAGGTGTGTGTGTGTGTGTGTGTGTGTGTGTGTCTGTGTGTCTGTGTGCATGTGTTTGTGGGTGGATGTTTGTGTGCATGTGTGTGTGGGTGGATGTGTGTGTGTTTGTGTGCACGTGTGCGTGGGTGAGTAGTATGTGTGTGTGTGTGCATGCATGTGTGTTTGTATGCATGTTTGCATGGGTGGGTGTGTGTTTGTGCATGTGTGGGTGGGTGAGTCAGTTAATCAAAAGTCAGTTGAAGCCTTCGAAGAAACAAGGTATGTGGAATGTTTAGCCAATCAGTGACTTAGTGCTGAATACATCAAAAACCTGGCACTGTGGCCATGCAGAACTGGAGTTTGACACCCCTGCTGTTAAATGGTGTAGAGACCAGTCTTAATGTGAATAAAATGACTTAAGGTGGGAGCACTTGATATCTGCCCTGACAAAAGACACATGGAGTTATTTTTGTCCTGCATTTCACTCACCGTTGACCAGGATTACAAACACACAAAACTACTTCCCCCCTTTCATCTCTTACGGTACATCAGATAAGCCACCCTCTCCCCCTCAACCACCACTTATTTAAAAAAATAAATAATAATAATAATAATAATAAACAAGAAATTCAGAACAATAATAAGGTAAGAAAGCAAGAAAAAAGAAAACAAAAAACATTATCAACTGGTACTACAAACGGTGAGCAGCCAGTGCCGCAGTGACAAAAACCATCACACTCCAAAACAATCAAATTATCACACAGGCAAGTGAGCCTCACAGTACAGTCAGAGACAGCGAGCGTCAGGAGTTTGTGTCGAAAACACAGCGGCGTACGGGCCGGGGAAACGGAAGGCTTCCCGTGTTCCTTCGGAGCGATGCGTATGAAGTCCAGACGCTGCCGGGCGCGTCTGGTCCGTGTAAAAGTTGTAAATCTGCGGGATCTGAAGCTTGTGGAGAGCTGGCCGTGGTTCAGGCACACGAGGAGCTGTCACTTTCCCTGGGCCTCTCTTTTTTTTCAGTTATTTCTTTCTTTTGCTGGTTGTTGTTTGATTTATTCATGAGTCGCCTTCCAGCGAAGGCAGACTATTTGAAATTAAACAATCAATACGGGGTTGAAGTGCAGATTGGCGGCTTTAATTTGATGGTATTTACATCCATATTGGCTGATCCCTGTAGGAATTACAGCCTTTTTCCGGCATAGTACTCACCATTCTGAAATGAAGTTGCCATGCTGATGTGTTTAGGTTTCAAATCCTTTGCATTCATTGAGGTCTGTGACCTATAGACATCACCAGATGCTGGGTATCTTCAGCCAGACCTGTACTACAGCCATCTTCAATTCCTGTCCTCAGCAAGTGAAATGAATGTTAAGTCGAATTCAGGACGTGTGATTGACTTTGGCAGTCAAGAACATTCCACTTTTTGGCCCTGAAAAACTCCTTGGCTGCTGTTTTGGGGTCATTGTCCTGCTGCAAGATGAAGTGCTGTCAAATGAGTTTTGAGGCATTTGATTTGATCTGAGGAGATCGGATGTGCTTCTACACTTCAGAATTCATTCTGCTGCTGCCCCAGCATGAGTGAAAACAAGTGATCCAGTTAGGGGGGGGGGGGGCTAGGATGGTGGTTATAAAAAGGACTATAGTTCCCATACGGATCACCCATTATGGATGTAGATACCCACAGATTAAAGCTGAAAGTCTTCACGTTAACCTCATCTTCATTGTTGTACTTCAGATCCAGTGAGCACATGATGTACCAAGCCGCCCAACAACAAAAATTGTGCCCCTGTCCAAATACTTACGCACTGCACTATATGCCCCAATATGCCTTTTATTTATTTATCTATCTATCGCTTCAGATTACAGCTCTCTGATTAACGGCTTCGACCGCGTCCCCCATTTGAAAGGAGATGAAATAAGATATTGCATCTGTCTTGCTGTGATAAAGCTGTCGGCACTCTCTCTCTCTCTCTCGGTCCCCGAGCGCCCGTGCCTCGCTACCAGTGTGCCTCCCGCCAACAGTCGGCCCGCTACCCCTGTATGGATCGCGCCGCTTAGTTAATTCAATTACAGGGGGCAGAGATCGCTGCAGGGGGCGGATCGCGAGCGGCGTACGTATCGCCATATCGCCCTGTTTCCCCTCCCAGTTCCACGGACGGGGTTTGCAGAACGAGGACCGTGTGGCCGAGGGACCGAGGGACCGAGGACGAGGAGGAGGGAACTGTAATCTCGCTCCTCTTTTCGGTTTCCTCAGTCAATACGCAGCGTAAAAAAAATTAACTTGTCTGATAAAGGACAGGGCCGTTTAAAAATGGTTATGATTCTGAGTGCCCTATTAAGCGAAGAGATAAATAAATGAATAAATAAATAAATAAACAGGAAATAAAAATGGCTCTGTCGGGGCCATTGGCCTTAAAGCTGTCATTTTTGTTGGTTCGCCTTCAGACGGCCCATGACTCAACAGGAACGTGTGGGGGTGGGGGTGGGGGGGGCGTTTTTTTTTGGGGGGTGGGGGGGGGGTTGGGTAGTGAGGTAACGGCAGACTCTCTGTACTGCGTTATATTAGCTTAGTGTCAAGATTACATAAAAATGCCAAACTCATTAAAATTATCCGAGAGAGTCTTTTCACAAGGACACGGCACTGTCAATTAATACAAGGAAGAGAGAGAGAAACAAAAACAAACAACCAGATTGCAACATCTGCACTTAGACACTCCAATTATCTGCCACTGTGTAGGCTTAGTTCACCCATTTCGGTGATTTAACCAGACAGGCGTGTACGCTGAACTGCCAGTGCTGAGCATTTTCGGGGATTTTCTGCACAAAAACCTTGAAAAAAGGCATTTATATTCCAGAACACCTTTTTATGCAAAGTGCAGCTACACAAAATCAAAACATATTTTGCCGCATTTTTGATGGTGGGTTTATCAATTTTGGAAAGCATTTTCATGTTCACCTCAGAGAGAGAAATTCAATTTTGCGATTTGGTACGGTTGGAGAAATGAGTAATAAAGTGTGCAGCCCTGCGTGTGTGTTTTTGAATATGCCGCAGATATGTTCCCTCACCAGTGCAATTGTGAACTAATTAATTTCAGTCTTTCAGATGAGACGTGAGGTCTTTGAGGTTCTGAATCACTGGGGTTATTAAATATGCTTTTATGCATTAAAAAAAATACTTTTATGTATTTAAAAAAAAATAGTTAAGGTTTTTAGCCCTGGTGTTCTGGCCAAATCCAGTTAGGCTGGCAGTCTTACCACCCGGGGTTCTCCTAATTTCCTGCATTCCCCACCTACTTTGGTCATCCTTGTTATTGCTTAAAAGTAAAAAATGAGTTCTTGCGTGACTTTCCATCTGATAAAAGTGTAAAAAACACAAAATGGGTTTCTCGAACTGCAGCTGCTAGACGGTGAACGACCGGAATGTTACTGTTAAAAAAAAAAAGCAAGAGACGGTAATCCCCTGGTTATCGCTGTGAGACGCTGAGACGGGAGTGCCCGGTGTATTCTGGGAAATCCTCGCGGGAATTTGGCGAATCGAAAGGTTTACGAGGTGGGAGAAGCTCGAGAAACTCCCTTCCGGCGACTCTCGAGCGAAATGGCCTGATTGGTCCGTCTGGTTTAATGGCGATCCGGGGCTGACACGCTTTTGCATTCTGCATCGGACTTTTGCCTTCGCCTAGTTTCTGTGCTGCCAGTTGCTTTCCCATGAGTGACGCTACCCTGGGTAAAACACTGCAACTGAAAAAACCTTAACCTTTTAGATGTTGATTATTCAAAACGAAATCTACATATCCACCAGTGT
Source organism: Anguilla pacifica (assembly GCA_039654925.1). Classification (NCBI taxonomy): domain Eukaryota; kingdom Metazoa; phylum Chordata; class Actinopteri; order Anguilliformes; family Anguillidae; genus Anguilla; species Anguilla pacifica. The sequence goes on from CM077284.1 coordinate 6,325,436, forward strand.
TTAGAGCAGAAAATCATCTTTTTTGTGGTCCATATGCTTTGGTTTTACCGGCATCTTAAGAGTAATTTGGATAGGATTGGTGTGCTTTGACCCATACTACTGCAGTGTCTGTCTGTTTGGTAATATGGGCTTTTTGTTTCCTTAAAGCTTTTGTTTTTTCTTATTCTTCTTGAGCTGTTATCTGGGGGATAGGACTTTGACTTGTAAAAAGTAAACTGTACCTCAATGGTAGCGCATGTTTCACTTGAAGACAATCGGGGAAGGCATCTCTGAGATTTTGGTTTTCCAAATTAAGCCCTCTCTTCTCTCAAACTGTGGTTGTGTTTATGCTAATTGGTTATGCATACACGGTGAAACTTACAGTGTTAAATCAACTCTTACAGGGTACATATGGTCCCAGTGAGACTCATATGTACTCTGCTAGTGTTGAATTAACACTGGACATTTTACTGTGTGAATGTACATAACAGTGTAATTTCAAGCCCAGCTCACCCAATCATTTCCCTCTCAGCCTGCATTTATTTTCAAGATCAATAATCAAAGGGAATTTTTGAGAAACCTGCCCTACTTACCATTAAAATGATGCTGCTGATCATCCTGATACTATTCTCTGTGCATCACTTTAAAGGAGAAATCCTATACAATAGTATTGCATTCATATTACAAGCAATGCAGGGAATTTGGGCTGTGGGGGAATTGATGGATGTATTATATTTCAGATAAAACTTTCAAGCACAGAACATATTTATCTTGTATAGTGCATACAGGATTTGCATTCCTGTGCTAGTGTTATCGTAGAGAAGGGAAACATATCCCAAACTGAAAAAAGAATTGGTTCCTTATGTAATTATTTATTCATATGTTTAATGAGGAAGATCAACAATGAATCAAGACGATTTATGAAAGCTTAGCACACCAAAGGCAAATGATGGTTTATATTTGTGATTGCATGCACTAATTTGGCTAAAACTGTTGTGTGTTTGCACAACCTGAAAAAATTGATATTCAGTGTGTGTTGTGGGTCAGTCCTTTTCTGTACACTGGCCACTGCCTAAAGATGAACACCAACTGTCTATCATTAAAATGCACATATCACATGAATAAAATGAGTGTCTGTGAACACTTAGCGCTGGGGAGAGAGAGATGAAGACAGTGAGAGGAAGAATGGGAGAGAGAGAGAGATAGAGATGGAGAGAGTCAGAGAAAGAAAGGAGAGAGATGGAGAGACTGAGAGAGAGATGGAGTGAGGGAGATGGAGAGAGTGAGAGAAAGAGGGAGAGAAAAATAGATAGAGTGAGAAAGATGGAGAGTGAGAAAGAGAGGAGAGAGATAGAGTGAAAGAAAGGGGAGTGAGAGAGGAGAGAGAGATTCAGAGAGAGAGTGAGATGGGAAGAGAGAGAGAGAGATCGAGATGGGAGGGAGAGAGCGAGAGAGATAGAGAGAGAGAGATGAGGAGAGCTGTTTCAGTCAGATAAAGGCTATCATGTCAGCCCTGATGCTCTGTGCCTTTGAAAAAAAAAAAAAAAACAAAGTACTTTGGTGAGCCGCAGATTTATAGCTGCTCTGTTTGGCTTTTGTGTACCTTTCTAAAGATTCATTTTGCAGAGATGGCCAGCCTTCAGTGGGCTCAATGCCTGCCTTCACACACGAGCGTGCGATCCAGCCGGCCAGACAGTCAGGGACACTGAAAGAGATTTATGCATCGCTCTCTTCATTGATCCAAACATTCAAGGGTACTTTCAGAAATTTTATGGATGCAGAACAAAGAGGATCAAGCCTTAATTTCAGCTATGAAACAACCATTATTGATTTCAATGGGAGAAAAAAAAAAAAAAAAAAAAACGGATTGCCCATCTTTGGCCGCTGGGTTCTGTTGGCGGATTTAAGACAAGACGGAAGAATGGGAGTAAGATGTATTACGCACCTAGCATCACATATTACGTGTTGCAAAAGGGAATCATTCACTGTGTTGTTAAAGGGGCACTAATGTGCGATGTCTGGCTGTGCCCAATCATGCCACTGATGGACCAGGCTAAACAGAGACATTTCCTTGCAGTGGGTCCCCTGTGCTTTTCACCTTCGTCCGAGCCTCAAGCTGAGCCTCTTGTTTCCCGGCAACGTGCATGCAAAATTGTGTCTTACCCTCAGGTACTAACGAGAGCCCGCCGGAACCATAAATGGGGTGTAAGGAGGTTTTTGTGACCCATATGAAGTGAGGGCCAGAGTGGTCTTCCACGACCCATAGGTCTGCCAACTTATCAGGGTGTTTCAGTGCAGAGAAATCCATTCATTATCTATACCCACTGATCCTGGTGAGGGTTGCAGGGGGTGCTGGAGCCTATCCCAGTGTGCATTGGGCGAGAGGCAGGAATACACCCTGGACAGGCCGCCAATCTATCGCAACGTGTACACATTATTCCCCCATTCACTCACACTGTCATACCTACTGTATGGAGTCTGCAATTTGGAGTCTCCAATTAACCTACCTGAATGTCTTTGGACTGTGGGAGGAAACCGGAGTACCTGACAGAAACTCACAAGGACATGGGGAGATCACATACAATCTCCACACAGAAATCCCCAGGCTGAAATTTGAATTTGAATCTACTTACTGCACCACTGTACCACCCAAAGGCGAGACATTAATTGTGTATCGGACTATGCATGCACTATGGCAATTTCTCCAGTATCTCAGGCAGTGTAATTTCCAGCCTGTCAGTTCATTGATTTGGATTTTTCAATAAAATTATAACTGCAGTGTAGCCACTTGGACACCACAAGGGACTGTGAATCGACAGGGGGTCAGTACAATTGGCAAAGAATTCTGGGATATTTAAATTATTTTTTATATTTTTGATCTCAGAAATATTACTTCCACGGAAAGTCTACTTCCATTTTATTTCAGGCTCCTTATTTCAGATCCTATTCGTTTATCGCCTAATTGACATTAATGAAATGTATCGATTTCATGAAAATGTAGGAACAGGGGGTTCTACCACATTATTCCTTTACATAAAAAAAAAAGCTTTAATTGGAAGATTTTTTAAATCATATGTCATTTGACAGAGAGCGATAATTGGCCTCAGATGTGGCCTAAACATGGCCACAGGCACTGAGGTGTGCTTTCTTCACCAGCGGCTACAGAAGAAAATAAAAACCCTGCTCTCAAGGCAGTCGACAGTCCAGATGAATCACGGTGGCCATTTTCTTAAAGGGAGTCACGGGATACCTGATTTCACACTGGTCAGTAAATTAGCGTCTTAGCTAATGGTCAGGAAACTGAGGCTGAACCTGGGGATTTTTACTTCCTGCTGTGGAGCTCAAAATGCAAAGTTCAATGAGAATGAATCTATTTAAATCTTTTATTTATTTATTTATTTGTTTATTTAAGTCAGTGTTTGGGCATGTTTTCTTTTACTATAAGCAACATTATTTCCTGAACGCAACCGCGCTGAATTAAATTAAAGTGGATGGAATTGGCCAAAGCCGCTGTCTTGGGGGCCTTCTTTCTTACAAACTGTTCAAATCACTTTATTGTTATTATCATAGACAGAAAAAGAGGGGAGATAACAATGGCTGTGCATTTCCACACGTGTACACAGACACACACTCACACACACAGAAAGCAGGCGAAACACCTTGGCCCGGCGTATCTGGCAAACACCTGCACATCTCAATGCCTGCTGTGCGAGTAGGAGCGACTGACACCTGGGACGGGGGGGGCGGGGGGGCGGGGGGGCGCAGCGGGGGTGTTTGGATGTGAGGCTGTCTGGGACGGCTGCCAGCTGAGCAGTGTAGGGCGGATGTAACGCGCTCCTTAGCGTTAGACATGTGACCCTTTCTGCATCCCCGCGGTCGCTGTTACCTGGGTGATGTCAGAAGTGCTCCGTCTTCGCTTCACAGTTTTTTTTTTTTGTTTTCTTCACAAATGAATTCTGCCCGGCTGGATGTTGGTAATTTTAGAAATCGTTGACGTACATTGCTGAAAATAAAGGCTTGCGGGTTCGATTCCCGGGTAGGATGCTGTCGTTGTTGCCCTCGAGCTAGGTACTTAACCGGCATTGCTTCAGTATGTATTCAACTGTATAAACGGATGCAACGTAAATGGGGTGTACAAAATTGTGGAGGTCGCTCTGGATAAGAGCATCTGCTAAATGCCTGTAATGAAATATAATGATTAGAAATAACAATAACTTACTCACCTGATCCAGCTAAACAAGTAGTCTAATCACCAGTACCTTAAACCTTCTGCCCTGTTTTCTCAATTTACTCGTGCACAGGATTCACAAATACTCATATCACTTTCACACACGCATCACATATCCAATGCGCCAACCTGCCATAAAGCTTCCATTAAGTGGTATTAATAGCCACCCTGTCCGTGTGCACGCAGTGTACGGTAAATTTAGAATTCAATTACCAGCAGAATGCTAATTGGCTAGAGATGTCAGGATGTATATAATTAGGCACAGAGAATCTGGCGGTAGCCTACACAGACTTGTCTCGTGTCTGGGTAACGCTCTGGGTGACCATGATAGGAAATGTGTTCCAGCGACAGGGGTTTATTTATGACTTACTTCCTGTTACTGGGTTTGTTAGGATGGACCAATCAGCTGTGAGACTGCAGTGCAGTGTCTGCTCCCAGGAAACAGGTTTTCATAGTCGCTTGTATGTGTTGTAGAATGGCTTGTTCTCTTGAGCATGGGGAACATTTTGCTGGGATGACAAGCTTTGGCAGCCTGTTTTATTATTTTATTTTATTTTATTTTATTTTATTTATTTATTTATTTATTTATTTATTTATTTTTTTTGCAAACAGCTGAATATTGTCAGCCCCCTACAGCAGACCTCTCAAAGCCAGATTTTGGTTCTCAAACTTGGCCCTCGGGCCACTTCGTGAATGCTACTGTAGCTTCTGTTCCAGTCTCTGTTGAGTAGCAACCCTTGAATTCTAATGCGCTGGTTGTTTTTTTTTTTTGTTTAAAACACTTTCTGACTGTTGAACAAAGTTTTATCATTTAAAAACCATATGATGTCAAAAAGAGCTAAGCAAACAGTGAACAAGTGTCCCACATCTCAGGACTTTTAATCAGATGAACTAATGTTTTTGTTTAAAGGCAAAATCTGTGATTTTGCTTGCTAATCAACAAAATTTACGCGCATGGTATCTAAGTATCTCAGTGGATCATGGCACTCTTAGTATTTTTAACTGTGACCAACCATAATACAATGCAACAAAACCATTTCCATGACATGGTTTATTTGGCAAAATGTTCACTAACTAGTCCTTTCAATATCTTACTTGAAAAGTGAGCACCAAGTTAAAATGACAAGTGAATGATGAGTTTGTATCCATGGTGATGTGCTGAGCAAGGACTCTCTTGTGGAAACGCTCTTGTGGAAAAAAAAAAAAATTATTGACTTTGAATTTTGACCGTATTGTTACCATTGACTTACATTAAAACGGATGGCTGGAACACCTATACTGGAGCCAAATGCACTGGTGCTAGTGAGCAACAACCTCGCTCAACAAGACAGGGAAGTGAGCCTCAAAAATGCAGCCCGGTTTTGGCCGCTTGAGCTCAAAGAAAAAACGGAAGCAAGTGGTAATAAACCTGAGCCTGCTTTGTGTTCAGAGGTTGAAGGGAAACGATTGGTCAGGAGGATATTTGCAGGAACAACCCATATCGCGTGTACCATTGTACATATCTCTGTGTGGTTTAGCGTTCTCTAATTGCTTGGCCATAGACACACTGCAAGCAGCGTCAGTTTCTGCAGTATGTGGTATCAGCTGCATTGTAGTGCGGGCAGGATTATGAAAACGTATTGAATTACCAGCAGCCTTTTATCAGCAGTGAAAGTCCTGATCTTTGGTGGCTCAGGCGCCAGATAACATGGTCCTACACGGAAGGTGCAGGACCCGGTAATGAGGGATTAAAATCTGTTATGCAGACCATTTGTTTGACAACATGTTCATTATGCTGCAAGGGAGGGAACAGTGATTTCACCTGGGATTCATGCTTTTGTGGGAAATTGCAGCCATTTTGGCTCTGGATCAAACAGATGATGGGAGCCAAAAGAAAAAAAAGCCTCTTTCAGTCAAATCTGTTACCTACAACTGTTAATTGTAGTCCATCATTCAACAGTTTTAATTTGGCTGGAGTAATTCCTGGCGTGTGTAAAGAAAACAAGTAGTTTTTGTTGGTAATTATATTTTTTTGGACCAAAAACCATTCAGTTCCATCAGAATAGATCGGCCCAAAATTTCCCAAAAAGTAAAGACGAAAGAAAAGAACAGAATAAGAAAGTTATGCAGCTATCAAGAAGAGTAGCTGCCTGTTCCTCTTTGGCGTCCAATAGGAGCACCTTTGTTGAGAGGCAGAGAGAGTTTCTACTGTCAGGTGTTCCCGTTGTAAATGGGGACTGGGTACACAAACCGGGCCGTGTAATGCATCTCTCTCTTCTCCTCAGTTGTCAGTGCGAGACAAACTCAGACGCAGAGAAGAGGAGGGGGGAAAGAGAGAGAGGAACTCAGGAGAGCCACTGCCAAAAAAAACAAAAACGCTTTGAAGCGAAAGAATTCAAAAGAGCGGAATTCTGCACCCGCATAAATGGCATAAATGGGAATGGAAGCACGCCATTGCGATTCTGCCTCAGCGGGAAGGAGAAAAAAAAAACACTCAAAAGTCTGACCCTCGGAGACTGATTTAGGAGGGAAAACCTGACAAATGAGCACTAAGAAGGGAAATTGGGCGAATTAGAGCAGGCCCCCACCCCCCCTCGACTCCCCCCCCCCCCCACCCTCGTTCTCACTCTCTTTTTCTCCGTCATTTCTCTCCTCCTTGACGGTAGCCGGGCGGACAGCTCTCCTGAGTCCCGAGTCGAGCTTTCAGCGTTTTCCCGCTTTCCGACGCGTTAAGAATTTAAGGTTTACTTTTGAGTGGTCTGATCCCAGGTCTCCTGAGGTTCATGCCAGACGTTTTCGGTGGAGGGCACGGGCTGCTCAGACTCCCCAGATGGACTTCTGCTCCATGTAAATATAGGCACCAGCCGGGCTAATGCAGTGACCATGTAAACCTCTATCACGTCTATGGAAAGCTAAAATGCAGGCCTTAAATAATTAAGTATCACCGAGCTAACCAAATCCCTTGTACAGTAGTATTGTTTTGTGCTTTTTGTATTTATATCATGATTTCAATGTTATTTTTTTAAATCTGTAGGTGATGTGTACGACACATGTCCATTAAAAATCAGCTCAGATGCTGTTTAGAAACATATTAACTGTTGTGGGGCCTCATTTCCTAATGTACTTCTTGGTCCAGATGGCTCTCAAAGTTTCATTGCATCATGGGATAGGGTGGGGGTTGCAAGTCTACGGTACTCGTGCTCCTGTGCATAAAGGGACCTGGATGTTCTAGCGTTCCATCTGTATGTACTTTGCTATAGAGTGCCTCTGTCCGCGAAACGCGCCGTGCGAGCGCCCCGGGGGGGGGGGGGGGGGGGGGGGGGGCAGGGTTGTTTTATTTCTGTTGACCCAACGCAAGATGTGCAGCCTCCGGATGCAGGTGTCTTCAGGGCTCTGGCGGTGTTCAGGGCTCTGGCTGTGTTCAGGTTTCTGGCTGTGTTCAGGGCTCTGGCTAGGTTCAGGGCTCTGGTCGTGTTCTGGTCTCTGGCTGTGTTCAGGGCTCTGGCGGTGTTCAGGTTTCTGGCTGTGTTCAGGGCTCTGGCTATGTTCAGGGCTCTGGTCGTGTTCTGGTCTCTGGCTGTGTTCAGGGCTCTGGCTGTTTTCAGGTTTCTGGCTGTGTTCAGGGCTCTGGCTGTGTTCAGGACTCTGGTCGTGTTCTGGTCTCTGGCTGTGTTCAGGGCTCTGGCTGTGTTCTGGGCTCTGGCTGTGTTCTGGTCTCTGGCTGTGTTCAGGGCTCTGGCTGTGCTCAGGGCTCTGGCTGTGTTCAGGGCTTTGGCTGTGTTCAGGACTCTGGCTGTGTTCTGGGCTCTGGCTGTGTTCTGGACACTGGCTGTGTTAAGGGATTTAGCTGTGTTCAGGGCTCTGGCTATGTTCTGCTGGGCGGGCTTACCCAAAGGGATGGCAAGACTCAGGATGTAAAGAGATTCTGCCCAAATTCTGTCAATATTTCTCCTTATCTTTCAGTTTGTGGTGAAATGCAAGCCTTAATGTATTCTTTTTTTTATAACAAACACAACTTGCTGAGTTCTTTCCGGAAATATCTGAACTCTCGAACTATGTTTCTGTAGGGGGAAAAGAAACACTTGTATTTAATTGGAATTTTATTAAGGGCAAAGATCCAGACAGTATCCGGGCCACATACAGTCTGCACTTCGCTGTGTGTTCTGTCATTTTCTCTGTTTTCTCTGAAACTCCCGCACACCCAATCCCTCCGACTGTGCGTTGTACGCTGTCCTGCTTGACTGTGTTTTATTCAGTATGCATATTCTTCATTTCCACTGTGGTGAAATCACTTGCGGATAAGGCTGGCTGTGCTTAAGGATACTCGTTCAAGCTCCCAAGGTGCTGTTTGTTTTGATGTCAGGAGTTGAATGATTTTCGAATAAACCAGTGACACTGCAATAAAAATGAAAGTGAAGCAGACAAACAAATAAAAATAAATATTTGAGCGAACAAACCATGACTCGGAGGGTAAAAAACCACAAAAGTCTTTATGACAGTTTTTTCTAAGTATCACAAATTGCACTGTTGTGGCTTAGTGTGCACATCTGTGTAAGAGATTTGAGGTTATCAGTTTGTGCATTTGGAGAGAGGTAGGGAATAGCACAAATGGTTGTCAGATCATATCAAACTAAGTACAGCGTGAGTTGGATTGCATCCTTGCATGAATTAATAAACAGACCACAGGCGTGTAACCGCTGAAATGTTTGCCCTCCGCCAACAACTAGCGCTGGGAGTATGCATGACAGCTGTTGTAATATACTGTAATAATTATATGCGTTTTCTATTTACAATGTGTGTGTGTGTATGTGCATGTGCATGTGTATGTGTATGCGCATGTAGGTGTGTGTATGCGTGTGTGCATATGTGTGCGCATGTGTGTGTGTGCGCGTGTGTATGTGCATGTGTGTGTGTGTGTGCGTGCATGTATGATTGTGTGTGTGCGTGTGTGTATGTGCGTGTGCATGTGTGTGTGTGCGCATGTGTGTGTGTACGTGTGCATGTTTGTATGAGTGTGTGTGTGTGTGTGTGTGTGTGTGTGTGTGTGTGTGTGTGTGTGTTGGGGAGATTGGCCTATGACTCTGTGGACTATGAATGCATTTTGCTGTGGAGGTGTTTCCCTGCAGCAGCCTGCTCCGCTTGCCTCCCTGGTGGACTTAAGATTAGAGCCTAACGAGATGGGGACTGATATGGTCTCTGTAAAGTGGAGATGCTGATAATGTGGGGAACATGGGGACGCTCCCTCTTATAGTGGTCTGGCTGTGCTTATTGGCTCCTGAAAGAATTGAATTGACCTAGTGTCACAAAGCTGACCAATTTTTATTATTTTTTTTTTAATTCCCAGAGCTCAAAAATAGAAAACTGTCTATTTACACACAAGTCAGAAATACAGGCACTGAGACTTTACGTAGTTATGGGACATTTGCATCTAACTTATTTGGACACTTTAGAAAAAAGGTTGGCAATAGTTTTACTAGCATACTGCCCAAACTTAGTTGCAAAAAGATTACCCTCTATTAATACATGCAGATGATTTTAAATAGGCCCACAATTAGACACACCTCAAAACATTCCAATCAATCAGTTACCTACAAGACACTATGTACACTTAACACACCGGTCACTTCATAAAAAATGGTGCTTAAATCAGACATTAAACAACAACAAAAATCTGCAGAAAACAAAACACATCCTGCCTCTGCAGTAAAGGCTAGTCCTTCCCACCTAGAGAGATAATACTTTGGGTAACCACCTCTGATCCCCCAGAAGCACTGTCCTCCTGGCTATTCTGCCCACGCTTATCTAATGGGCGGTGAACACTGGGGCCAAAGCCTGCCCTTCGCATTTATTTCTAGACCTCAATGTGCTGTAGTTGCTCCCGGCTATTGGTTGTTATTGCTGTTGTTAGTGTTAACTGCTTGCTGGCGTTGGCTTGGTCTGTTGTTTTTTTTTTTTTTTGATGGTTCAGGGTTTCCTGCAGGAAAATTGTTAGTCTCAGTGGCAGGTGCTGGCCAAGCGTGGGGGGGGGGTTGATGAGTTCAGTTGCAGCTGGTGGGGGGGGGGGGGGTCAAGAAAAATAAAACAATACAAGCTGGGAATGTACACTTCATCCGCATGTGAATTGTTGAATACAATTTACAGTGCACAGTGTACGGTGCCAAATCAAGAAAGAAAACTATGCGTTTGTCCCAAACTTACATATAATTCCCCTTAAAATGGTTAGCCATTACTCGCACAGATGTATAGACTGGCAGGCTTCCAGCGAAGAACGTATTTCTGCCGTGTTTATACTGAGGTCTTGACCCGCTGTTGTCATTAAAGAGCCCTTGGTGCGTATATCAGGGCGGAGGACTCAGTCTGTGCTGTCCCGGCCAGATTCCCAAAACAGCCTCTTTATTTGGCCATTTAATCATGCCCCCGTTTAATTGGCTTAATATTTCCTCTCTGTCCAGCTCAGCTGATATGTGCCGAGCGTTCTCCGGTGCTAAATGAGTGCTGTGAATCACCTGATTGGATGACGCTCGCTCACTTGTCAGGCTCTTGTGTGTCCTCACAACTCAGCTCCATATCCGGTGATGCGCTCGTAAACCGATGGTCAGTTGCGTCTCTCCACCTTGCTTCAGTTGGTCTGAAAAACAGTGCGTGTACCGTGATGTATGAAATGGAAAGCTTGACCTTTTGCCCAATTATAATTTTGCTTGTAACGTATTGTGATGTTAAAAATAAAATGTGTAGAAAAGGCCAGCTAAAATATATTTATAATTATTTTTTTTATATTGTATGATTTATGCTGTTGCAACTGATAAATGTTGTTTCTAGGGGGAAAAAATACGTCTGGCCTATTAATGACAGGATTTTCAAAATGTAGGTCACTAGCATAAACCATTTTGCGCGATATCATATACAGTAGGATATTCGTGTTTATGTCATTTCCTGTCTAGCCAGCTGGGATTTGTGAGGGGAAACTGGAAGCTTTCTTAAGGTGACACACAAGACTGATCTGGTGGCATCACTCAGATCGTTGCAGTGATATACATAACAACGCAAAAAAAAGTGCTGTCTTAAGTATTGTAGTCTTGTAATGAGACTTTTCTTTTCTCTGAAATATAAAATAGAAGTTACAGTTTGCTTGACACGTGAAAATTTCATAACCCATTTGCAAATCTTGAAACGAATCAAACTGTCTCACCTCATTGGCAACATTTTTGTCATATTTAGCGAAAAAAGAAAAAGAAATAAGATTTTAAGTTTAAATATGAGGGTAAAATCCTTGCTGAGGCTGACTTATTGTTTTGGCTTTTTGCCGTGTATATATACAGGATGTCTGCTTTCCCTGGAAACGCAGTCATTGTTCAAATGGTTGTCATGGCATGAAAACGCCAGCAGTTTGGATATTTCAGTCGTCCCAAAGAGCCTTCCTTTGGCCTACACTTTGCATTCTGGGAGCTGACAGCTGACACAGTGCCAACCCCGAGACAGATGGAAAAAAATGCCAACAACTCAACAAGATGATGACAGAACAGACTAGTAAAAACCTGGGGACAAAAAACAAAAAGAAAATAAAACAAAAAAAAAACAGAAGTATGATATATTATGTTGCCGTTTTAGGAGGCTGGAAAGACAGACATGCATGCTTCCCTGTCAGCCGAGGGCCTTCTCTGTTCAAAATATACAAAATATATGTGTGGAATGGGGTCCTTTTTTTTGCGCTGATAATGAGAAGGACTTTCTGGCGATGGAATGGGAGAGAACGTGTTCTCGCTGTGATCAGTTTTGGCTCTCAGTCCCCGTGTCCCCCTGAGAATAATGCAATCCCTAACCGAAGGCTCCCCGACACCACAAACACAAAGCGGGGCCTCCCTTATGATGTATGGCGTTTTCAACTGTGTAAGTACAGCAGATTTAATATTTTTTTTTTGTAAGATTTATCGGGTGCAGAATTAAGGGCAACTTTCCCGAATTTAATCTCCAGTTCACATGAACACCGAGGCTACATTCATCAGGGTTTCTCAAGGGAGGAGGGGGGGAAAAAATAAAATAAAATAAATAAATACATGAAAAGAAACTGGACTGCTTCTTGAGAGAAAAATTGCTTGCATTTCCAATGAATCACATTTGGGATCTTAAATATATGTAAAATGGAAAAAAAAAGAGATCAATGTAAGTGAAAATATATTGCTATTAGTGCAGTTCTGGAAGCAAGATTTTCTTCTCCGGAGAGTTTAATAGCAATTTGGATGGGAGCTTCAAACCTGCTTATTTCACAAGTATGAGAGGAAATTGTTTATTTCTTGAAAGTTCAATTTATATGCGGTAAATAATAAACATTTTATGAAACAGGGGAGGGAGACTAGAGTAATTTGAACTCAATACGTTTTTTTATAGCATGCCATATGAAATAGACACAGATTTTCTGTGACTTCTGTGACATTTTCTAAGAAACCTGGAGATAATGGGTGGATAGCAATTAACATAAATTATTAGAAACCATCAGTTTTCAGAGCAACAGCCCGACCAAACCTGAGAAAATAAAGAGCTGTATACTGTTGTTTAGGATAGCCAAAGGGAAGGAAGGATATGAGGTTGATACATAGTGGTGGATTTTCAAAAATTTTTAAAAAACGATAGAAATTTAGGGCAGAGATGGACAACAAGGTCTGCATCTCTTACTGATTTTCATGGCAACTTCTGGCCCTAATAATTAGCGCAGACATTTATGCCGTCTGACATTTTAGCTGTATTTCTCGGTAAGTGCTGGAATGGCAGCCGGAGACTGCTCCTGTGTCCCGATATGAAATGTTTTACTGTGATCTAATCTCAGAGTGAACCAGTGTTGGTGTGCGCAGCCAGTAAGCTCACTTAGCCTGGGTAATTGGTGGAAACAAAAGCCAGCACACACACACACCGGCCCTCCAGGACCGGAACTGCCCACTCTGGCTGTAGGGGATGTGGAAATTTTGTGCAAACGAGAATAAAACTTGGCGATTTAAAATTTTCCTGAAATTATCATTCGATTCCGACAGTATGCGCATCCCATTGTGAAGGAAAGCAAGACACCCAATACGGGTGAGCGTGTGTGCACTCTGACCTGGTAAATGAGCGTTTACCTGGTGCCTCATCTCTTTTTGTTTGAGACTATTGATGTATGATATAAGCTAGGAAATGTTGCTCTGAAATGAGGGGCAGGGGTTATGTATAAAATGTGTGAAAAGAATGTAATTTCTTAATGGTGAGACCAAAATGTTTAAAAATACGTTTTAGCAAAAGCTGAAAATCTGCTTTGTAACCATATGTGAATTAGTGCAAATCTAAAATTGTAGAGGACAGTGCCAAATCAACAAAAAAACATCTCTTGGTCCTCATCAACATTATTGAGCTCACTGTACATTGCTTACCATCGTATCAGCAGATAAATCTGTCAGATGATACATTATAAACTTATAAATACATGAAAATAGTGCCATGAACAAGTAGTGCCTTGAATAAAAATCTAATATTTTGATAATAAGATTGAACATTTTAGAATTCAACCTTCTGTACCTTTCTGAATTGCCAATGAATGCATTTAAGCTAGACGCTAAAGTCTGCTTGGTTCCATTGTGTTGTGTTGAAGGGTACAGTGACCCTTCACTCTCTCACTGTGTAGGCTTATTGACTTATTCACTCCGTTACAAAATGACAGTTCTAACCAATGACTACATGAAAAATGTGTTGAGAACTGAAGGCTAACACATTCACGCCTTAAGTGGTCAATAAGTGAGTTGTTAAAGATTACTTAATGCTTGTCTTTGTCGCCACGGCGGCGGGCGAATCGACATGGGTGCGTGCGTCCCCGATAAGACACGAGTTTAATCAATACGGGCGACTCTTTCCTCAAGTGCTACGTGCCTGTTATAATTGTCTAAGTCCTTCTAAATCAGGGCTACTCAACTCTAGCCCCGAAGGCCTTTTAATCCGGTGGGTTTCCCTCTCTTTAGACCATTAGGGCGGGTGGAACTGAGGAAGCGAGCTCAATTGCTTCATCGATGCGGTGATTGTCTGCGCCGGGCGGTTAAGATTCTTGCTGGAATGCCTGACCTGGGCGTCCGTATCCAGGGCAATGCAACGGGGGGGGGGGGTGTTTCACGAAGCGGCATTACTGAGTTAGCTGGATAACTGCGCTGAGTACAACCCGGGAACCGAACCTCCCAAATCTGAAACATGGAATGAAGAAAAATGTTTTTACTCAGTTAGCCAGCTAACTCAGTAATCCTGCTTTGTGAAACCGCTCCAATAGTAATGCAGTTGTGTTGTTCATGATTCAGTTAAAAAAGAAAAAAAAATTATGTGCTGATGCAAGTGACATTATTGGTGTTCAGAATATAAGTCAGACAGAGGTATTAAAGTACATTACACCACATTATTCATGGCTGTGTATAAGAATGCTAAGCAAGGTCCATTATTATGTTATGTTATGTTATTTTTGGTTACGATGGCTGGAAGAGATCCTGTTGACTTTGAAAGCAGGGCAGTTGGTGGTTGTTGGGACATGTTTGGATGGAGATTTAGTGACAAAGACTGCTGAACCTGCTGGTGTTTCCTGGGTAACAGTGACTAAGGAGATGTTGGCATGGCAAGTCCGAGGGAAGGACCTCATCACTGTGGACTGATGATATGATAGAGAAGAACAGGTGTCTTGAAGTAAGGAAACCTGTGTTCTTCTTTTTACTTATTTTTTTATTTTTACGTGTTTTTATGAATAAAGACATTTTGTTTGCTAAATGGATAGGTTTGAGGAGAAGCTCAAATGGAGCATTTTTATTTGTTTTGTTTTTTGCGCGCAGTTTTTTTTCAGCGTGAAAAAAAACACTTTCTCTTAGGTGGCCCGTCTAAGAGATTTCAATGCAGCAAAAAGCGTGTGTGGGTTCCACAATGGCAGTTCTTGAATGTGCTTCAGAACATGTGTGGGTTCTACAGTGGAACTGTAGAGCATGTGTGGGTTCTACAGTGGAACCTTTTGGTCTCCTCTGTTTTGAGTGGTCAGCTGAATCTTCAGTTTAGTAGCTTACTGTTCTGTAGCATGGCAATTTTGTCTGCCGGTATGTTGATTTGCACATTGATTGGTTGGCTGGCTTCAGTCAATAAACCAATGTTTTCAGTTATGCTAATATCCTACCGTCAAATGTGCAATCAGTCACTTTGATTAGTATTCACACGTCACTTAGAAAAAAAAAAAACTGAAAAAAAAAAATTAATCAAATTTTTTTATTGTCAATATTATTGAAGGTTGTTTTACTGAGACATATGCACCCTAGAAACAACCTTTTTGTTTTTTTTGTAAGAAGATCCTACCATTCATCCAATTTGCAGACATTAGCAAGCTGGTGCCCTGTTAAAAATGATACGGCCATGTTATAAAAAAGATCCTATATTTTGACACAAACCCATTAGGTGTATAGTGTTACTATAAAGAGCTGAGCTGCCATTGATTGTCCCTAACCGCTGAAAGTGATATTGCTGCGAGCCAATACAGCCAGCGCAAAGTCTCATACACATGCGGTCGCTGCAGTGGGCTTCAGGACACGAGAACGTTTCACAAGCTGTCATAATGGAAGGCTGTAAATATTTTAAATGTGCCCGAGAGGGGAAACTGAACCTTAGCCGGTCGCGTTTCACGGTGTGGGAGACGAAGCTCGATCTTCGGCTTGAAACCGGCTCGTTCGGTAACTGCGTTTCGTGTAAAATTTAAAGTTGTTACGCCTATCGTGTTAATGTGATTAAGAATTCAATATGTCACAGTCTCTTAGTATTACCGAAGAATGTGCAGCGTGTGCATTTTCTTAAATGCAAAGAAAATTCATCATTACATTAATAATTGCAAATTGAGCGTGGGGTTGTTTCTGAGGGCAAAAGTAATCTGGTAATCTGGATAAGGAGTATCTTTGGCTTTGTGTTCATTTTGTATTGCAAATTACAAAAGTGCACATTCCACTTCTGAAATTTGGGATGGTTTGTTATTAATGTTATGATGATGAGGAGGATGATGAAAACAAAGATGTCAAAGATTATTATTATTATTGTTATTATCCATCCATCCATTATCTGTACCTGCTTATTCCTGGACAAGGTCACGGGAGGTGCTGGAGCCTATCCCAGCATGCATTGGTTGAGAGGCAGGAATACACCCTGGACTGTTTCCCCAGTCCATGGCAGGGCACACACACCATTCACTTACACACACGCTCATAACTAGGGACAAGTTGACTCTCCAGTTCACCTAACCGGCACGTCTTTGAACTGTGGGAGAAAATAGAAGTACTTATTATTACTACTATTATGATTATAATAATAATACTAATTATTATTTTACCATGTTCCACATTGCATATTTTATTTTCGGCAAAGCAATCGCTGTGCCTGCTTGTTTCAGTTTCAGAGTAATAGTTCAGTTCAGAACGAGAGAAGTGTGTACACGGGATTCATCCTCCTGTGATAAACGTTCAGGGCTGACTGAGCTCCCGTGAGTCGTCGTATTTGGGAAGCTGTGTCTCCTTGTCGCCGTGAATCGGGGGTCCCGTGTGGTCCACAGAGAGCTCAGGAGATGGGCCAGACTCTTGTTTCGACGGCAGACCTGTCATCGCGCGCCTTCCATCCACCTGCTAATTTTCCTTCTCGTTCAGCGCTCCAGTCATTACGCTCAATTAGCTAATTGAAACGGGGCCCCTCAGCTGCAGTGTTAGCCCCGTGGCACAATGGGAGCGCCGATTTTTAAAAATTTTTTTTTTTTTTTTTTGTGATGAAGTTGTGCTTAAGAGAATCAGTGCCGTGTAAAGACCTCATTATGGCGGTGCGCGGGGCTGTCTCATTAAGCTCGGACCTGATTCCAGCGGTGAGAATGAGCTGTATCTGTGCAAATGGAACCCCGCGCCGCGGTCTCTGTGGCGGGGAGTCGGGACGGGGGTCGTTTAATAAAAAGGCGATGGCCGTTTTTTGGGGATACGACAGGCCCGGTGTCCACCTGCTCGTTGTAATCTTTCCTTATGCGCTTATGTTCTTAAGAGCAGTATGTCTGCGAGGTCTGAAAGTGTGTCACCGGGTCGTTTTAATCCCGCCCTAATGTAATGTGATAGTGACCGCCGTGTGTGTGCCTGCATACGCCGGGTGGGTCAGGGATTACCCATGCGTTTGTGTGTGTTTGTGTGTGTTTGCTTGTGTGTGTGTGTGTTTGTACTACTATCTTTGTGAGGACCAAATGTCCTCACAAGGATAGAAAGATGAGGAAAATTACGGAAAGTGAGGACATTATGCTAGTCCTCACAATTTTAAGAGGCTGTTTTAGGGTTAAGATTTAGGGTTAGGGTTAGAATTAGGTTAAGGTTAGGGTTAGGCATGTAGTGGTTATGGTTAGGGGTTACGGAATGAATGTAGTCAATGGAAATCAGTCAAAAGTCCTCACAAGTATAGCAATACATACATGGGTGTGTGTGTGTGTGTGCGTGTGTGTGTTTGCTTGTGTATGTGTTTGTGTGCACATGGATGTATGCATGCGTGGGAGTACATGAACATAATTGCGGGCATGTTTTCCAGGAGGGAGATGTGTATAATGTGTGTCTATTGAAATATGGCTATTTATTCGGCGCTATAAGTGCTGGGTGCTCACGTGGTGTTATTCGTTTACAAAACGCCTGTCCAGGGACCATGTAATGCTCAATAATGGGAGGGCCATGTGCAATTCACAGAGCTGAATCGCGGCAATATCCATATATATCCAATGCATATGGTTCATGTTCATGGTATGTATGACAAAAAAAAAAAACCATGCAGTTGCTGGCCACAAATGGTTATTACACATGCGGTGAATCCAACCGTGGGCTGTTTGCACTTATCTTTCGGGCACTCTGCTTTCCAAGGGCGTATGAAGAATGGAAGGCAAGGCGTAAGACTCCGGAACAGAGTCTTTTGCTGTCTGGGGCTAAAACAGCTTTGGAAGCCTTAATAGATTTATTGCGGAACGCCTTGCATGTTCAGCTCTTAATTCCGTCCGGTAAGGGACGGGAGGGGGATATCAGATTGTGATTGGCTGGAGCGGGGCTCTGCGGAATCCTCCTGCCGCCGCGGTAAGAGGCTTTGGTTCACGCCGCAGCCGGTGAATAGGGGTAATTTAACGAAGCATTATAAGAGCACTCCTGAAGCCCTTTAATAAATTGCCTCTGCTGCCGATGGCGGCGCGAAGCAATTTGGACAAGGCCGAGGAACGTGTTAGTACGGCGAGGGAAAAACAAAAAAAAAAAACATATGTCTGGACTCACGCTGCCAATGAGGGAGGGGTGGGGGGGCGGGGGGGTCTTTGCTTTCGTGGCCAGTTGTTTGCCTGGTGTGCTATATTGTCCGTAGGGCTGTGTGTAGGGAAGGGGTGGGGCTGGAAGGCTGGCGGATTGTGACATCAGTATGGAGAACTGATTGTGATGTCACAGCCCCGCCTCCCTGAGGAACTGAGGACAAGGACCTCAGACAGGGCAGGAGAGGCTGGAATTAGATTAATTTGAGTGCTGGGAGCACCTGACCGCATCCTCACATGGCAAAGAGAGGGAGGACTTCCTGCAAAGTCTCCTCCCCTCTTCCCTTCTGTTTTCTGCAAGGGAGGGAAGGAAACGTGGAAGAACTGTTCCTCGGGAACTTGGTGCTCAAGCAACACCTATGGAATTTTGTGTGTGCAAAGCGCGAACGTGCATGCGTGTGCACGCGTGTGTGTGTGTGTATATGTGTATGTGTGTGTGTGTGTGTGTGTGTGCTTATGTGTGTGCATGTGTGTGTGTGTTTATGTGTATATGTGTGTGTGTGTGTGTATGTGCGTATGTGTGTGCGTGCGTGTGTGTGTGTGTTTGTGTGTGTGTGTGTGTGTGCGTGTGTGTGTGTGTTTATGTGTATATGTGTGTGTGTATGTGCGTATGTGTGTGTGTGCATGTGTGTGTGTGTGTGTGTGTGTGCTTGTGTGTGTGTTTGTTTGTGCTTGTCTGTGTGTGTGTGTGTGTGTGTGCCTGTGTATGTGTGTGCATGTCTGTGTGTTTGCGTGTGTTCACGCGCACGTGTATGCGCACGTGCTAATGTGAATGTGAACAGGTTTTTATCCACAATTTCTGGGAAAATGGAGATTTCTGTAGCTTCCAAAAGGTTGTGCTCCATAACGCTTGCCTGTTTCAACATGGCTATTTACTCCACAGCATAAGGGCTGTCTATTCACAGTATTATCCTTTTATAACCAAATAGCACTATGCTTATTTGGTGTTGTGTTCACGAGTAGGGTGACCATGTGCTCTAAATTGCATAAATGTGTGATTGTGTGTGTGTGTGTGTGTGTGTGTGTGTGTATTACGGGTTGGTCTTATCCATTCAATTCAGTTTAATTCTATTTTATTTGTATGGTGCTTTTTATAGAGACATTGTCACAAAGATGCTTTACAGCGAAACCAGGCATGCTGTGTGTAGATACACTTGTTCTTTGTGGCAGTGATATCTTTGCACTGTGGATTGTGCTGTGGATAGACGGAAATCCTTGGATTCGGTATTCACATCTTATATATTAGATGCTAAATTACCTGCTATACAATCATACAGTAATAAGCCATAACTGCACATATTTACATGACAATGAATTGTTTGAGAGATACTTGTTCCAGACGTGATATTTTTTGCCACGTTATAGTGTAAGCGCAATTTTCTATCCCTATCACAAAATAAGATAAACTACGGGATTCAAGCACACATTTTTCTTCATTCACAAATAATAACTGTAATTGCTTTTCTCTACGAACACAGTTGCAATTCCAGATTGTGTCATAAATAAACCATCTTATTATAATAGTTTGTGAATGGTTTGATTAGGCTACACATTCTGTACAATATGGAATAGCTTGATTTTTTTGATCCAGCCCATATGTACATGTTGTGTATTTATGAATATATTTTACTTGATTAGTATACTTCATTAGTATAAATTATACAGTACAGTATAATGTATAATTTCTAAGCAGTTCAACAAATTTGGTTTTGTTTATATAATTTCCTATTTAAGAGAATGTTTGCATACCCTATCCAGTTTTTATGTATTCTGTGACCACAGTGCAATCCAAATCGTATTGTGCAAATGTGAAGCCATGAACAAGACTCAACCACATTGTTCTACTATTCTAATGGTATACATTGTGCTGTGAAATAGCTTTGATAATGGTTACATTAAATCCATTATTGAAGTTAATGGGGCTTTTCGTGGCAAATCACAAAATTGTCATCATTGGTAAAAAAAAAAAAAAAAAAGATCTGTTTTAATGCATTCATTTTTATACAGCATATTGGAATGTGCCTCTGGTTCCAGGTTAAATTATAACACAGCTCCGCTGGATATACAATGTTTTTTGTGAAGGTTTCATTATGGCAGTGAGAAGTTTTGTCATTGTCCTCTGAATTAAATGAAATACCTTATCTCCGCCGTGGCTGGTGTTACAATGATCCTATTTTTCTCTTGTATCTCTCCATTGAGAAGCTATTATCTGCCAGGTTTTTTCTAATTCAATTTGCTTGTCTAAGACTTCATTAAACAGGCATTTTTGTGCACTGCGTCAACAGTGCCTTTTGACAGCAGTGTGCATTGTCTGCCTCATAAATCTTTTTCTGTTTATATAAATTTGTGTTTATTTAATCCAGCCCAAACAGTAAAGTAGAAAATAATAATTTCGCTCTGGATATTCTGACATTGGGCGGCATGATGGTGCACTGAATAGCACTGTCACTTTACAGCAGAAAGGTCCTGGGTTTGAATCTCTTTCCTGCGTGTTATGCATGTTTCCACGTCAGAGTTTCTTCTGGGTTCCCTCCCACAGTCCAAAAAACATGCAGCTTAGGCTAATTGGAGACTCTGAATTGACTATAGTAAGTGAATGGTGTGTGTGCCCTGTGATGGCTTGGTGACCTGTCCAGGGTGTATTCCTGCCCTTTGCCCACTTTATGCTGGGATAGGCCCCAGCGCCCTGACCAGGAATACGCAGGTTAAATAATGGATGGATGGATACTCTGCTGTAACGGTGTTACTGCCTGGAACTCAAACAGCTCTGATAAAGAGAAATGGAAGGCTCATATGTAGTGATGAGAGAGTGGGATCTTATGAATGTTCATCATTTTGTCATTTTGTTTATGATGTTTTTTTTTAAAGCGTAGTGTCTTCTTGATAAGCGAAAGGACTAGGTGTTATATCTCTGCCCTTTATGGAATTCCCAAAGTTTTACTCTCCTATCACTGTGCTGGTTCCTCTCATCATCGTTATCATCATCATGATCACCATCATCATCATAACCATCACCATCACCATCATCAATTACTCCAGCTACTTCCTACTTAAACCCACCATCGGAAGCATCGATTGGCTCTTCACATCCCCTGTGCTCATAATAACAAAAGAATACTGGTAGTACTGCTACTGAACCAATGGCAGCGCTGTCTAAGGGAACATCTCCGATCAGGGGCATCCAGTCTTATCTGAGGTGTGGGTGCAGGTTTAATTTCATCCCTGCACTATGACACCTGTTTCAACTAATGAACTGAAGTTCAGCTAATGAACTAAGAGTTTTCATTCGAGACCTTGATAAGTGTAATCGGGTGCCTTAGTACTGAGGTTCACAGCCTTACACCGGCTCCACTGGTTTATAGGCGCTGCTGTTTGCCTGAAGTAGCGGGTCGGCTGGCCACGTAACGGTACACCATGCATTTTCACCTTCTGACTGACTGGCCACCGAACCAGGGCTTCAATATATACCCCATCAAAGTTTGCCTGAAAGGCGGCAATGAATCGACACAAGCATGACATTTTCTTATTTTCCTTTCGGTTAATGCATGGACGGCCACTTTGCGCAGTGCAATCAATTCCAAGTGTATTTTTTCACAGGTGGCTTTTGCTAGTGGGAACTTGCTGTTGAGGACTGACGTATTACCGTGTGACAGTATGGGGTAATACGCTGGCGATAATGTGTGGGGAAAAAAAATAAAATAGCGTGTGTGATTTCTTTATGCTGTTTGACCCTGTCAAAACACACTGGGTGGTTTTTTGTTTTTGAGGAAAAAAAGCATTTCCTTTGCTCCTCTGTGATATATGCATACGAGTTGCCGCGGTGTCCTTTTGTTCTTTTGCTCCGCGCGGTTTGGCTCCCCGGTGGTTCTGGGAAACGAAGACGGATGTTGACATCGTCTCCGGCGTGACAGTGCGTCACGCTTTGTGAATGACTGCCGGGGCCACTTCCTGTCATCCGGTTGTCATGGAAATCAGTGTTATTTTCCCGAGCCGTGATGGAAATTTCACTATAGAACGGGGGGGGGGGGGGGGGGAGCGAGTAAAAGTGACCTCGCCCACTGGAGACCAACAGTAAGCCGACAAGCAGTTCACACAAGATGTGGGAAGAAAAGCTACAGATAAACAAAAATCTAATGTTTTGCGGCATGCATCGCCATTGCATTTTACATTCCGTTCCATGTACCCTGAGTGAGTGCTTGCATCCAGAGTGATTGCATCTCCATATAAATCATTTCTACAACTGGATCATTTGCTAAAGAGATTGAAGAGGTTGCTCAAGAGGTTCACCTTGCTCAAGGCTGCACCAGCTATTCCCCGGCTTGGATTCGAGCTCACAACATTTCAGTTATAGTTCCCTGACCATTATACCTGTGGCTGCTCTTCGCACTCATTTTTGTGGTGCGTAAAATTGTGGATGTGTCGTCTTTGAGAACAGGAACCTACATATTGAACGTCAAAGATAGGAATTGTTTACAGAATGATAATTCCAGATGTGCATGTATTGAGTACTTTCATTTTTCTTTTGGCTTGACCAAATTCAGTCATAACACTATATGTACAAAAATAAATGACATATTTTGCTGAACCATCCCAAGATTTTCAGAACTTTTCAGAGAATTAGGAATGATTGACTGATTATCAGCCTCCAAATGGGTGAATTTTGTGCTCCATAAAAATGCAGTGTGCTCTAACTTGCCATGAAGCATTTAAAAATTATATAATTTAATTATTATTTAATATGATTTAATTATTAATTTTTACAATAATTATCATGTTAATTAAATGTTAAGTAAAATGAAAGAGCCCATGTAATTGGGAATTATGTAAGTGAAGACAACCGCAAACATTACTGGTTGTGAGTACGTCCTAACAGCTCTTCTGTGTGCTGAGCCCAGATGTTGAACAGGTGTCACCTTTAACAGAACAAACAGTGTGATGCATTTGCAGTGTTAGCACAGTTTAAACTGAAAGCAACGAGATTGATGGTGCCGCAAGATTAAAATCAAGTGCTGTACAGCCACAGTAACTGCTGAGTGTTTGACCCTTCCATAACTCCAAGCCTTCTCAACAGCCTACGTCTGTATCTCCTCATATAAACAGATCTTCCCGGAGGTAAGAGTTGTGTGCGGTCCTCAGATGCCTAACCAGGACTTTTATTATTTTTTATTTTATTTTATTTTATTTTATTTTTTGTCTCACACAGCCTACACACTCATAAATTATATTTTTTTAAATTTCCCACACTCATGCTGCAGTGTCTTATTTATCTGTATTTTCATTTCGTTGTCTTGTTCATTAATGATTTTATCTCGGTGCCTCATTTATTCATTTCATTCAGTCATTTCTCATTCGTTAATCATGTCATTTCATTGATGCAGGAGTAAAAACACAGTGTTTGCAGAGAAAAAAAAAAACAGGAGCCTTGGGCCCAACTCAGTCACACCTATTTTCAAGAACTTTCTGTCCTTCGATGTGATGTTAAAAAGTGCCAGGTGAAAAGAAAGGAGGTGACATTAAAGGAATATGGGGCGATAAATGAAGGATGGGTCCTGCCTAAAATCCAAGTTTATGACTCATTCTGAGCTTCCTGGGAGTTCTGAAAGTGAGTGTGATATTGCCCCCGCCAGGTATTAAAACACACCCGCTATGATCCCCATAACCAGCGCATTTCTTTCTGGCTTAGGAAAGATGACATTCAAAATCTTTAATGCAGTTCTTAGTGGACTGTACCCTTCTCCCTGCATCCTACAGCGGCACACCGGAACTGCAGTGCCAAAAACTTCAGGAGTGTTCAAAATGACACGCATAAAAAAACAGGCCCCATATGCACACGAAATATACTACGGCACCACAACGTCAAATAAATGAACTGAAATCAAAACACCCATACGTTTTTATTTTTAATTAAAATTTTGGTTATGTATGCTCAGGTTAAAACAAGTTGATGGCTTAGGGCTAATAACACACACACACACACACACACACACACACACACACACACAATCATTTTGCAATGTCTGCGTGCTCGTTTCGCCGGGTATAATTGCTTGGTTTATTGCCCCTTATTTAGCTATGCTCGCCTCTTAATTAAATGTTTTGTTAATGAATAAAGCGAAGCTACTGTGGCTTGGAAGAGTTTGTCCCTGGTGCCCTGGGCCCAGTAAACACCATTACTCTCTGTTGATTTCAGCTTCCAATAATCTCATCCTAAGTATTGACTCCTTCAAATGGGTACATATGATGGCCTATTTAGGTGTGTCTGCCGGCTCAGTAGTGAAATGGATTATTGCTTTTTTTACAGTCTCCCGCTCCATCAATCTCTCCGGCTTATGATTTGGAGGTACCGCTTTATTTGAGCCATATGCTAAAAAGCCTACATAATCCTGCCATAAGAATGGTATAACACCTGTCATTGCCAGCCCTGGTAGCATATTTTACTGCTTGCGAACAAATTCCATAACATTGTCACATATGCAGCAAAGCATATTCCAATATAACTGTCAGAAAATCATAACTGCACACATTATTAACTTATGACATCTGGTTACAACACCAGCTGTAATAAACTTGCATGCCTGATTATAATAGTTGATATACCATGCTTATGCCTGTGTAATATAAGTGTTTCTGTTTTGACTCTAACATGGTGGAAGCATCTGCTCGGCTGGCTGCTCTCAGATCTCTATGGTACTTGGCAGGAATTCTGGGTATTGGTGAGCTTCCTCCTTGAGTAGTTGGGGAGGTAACAGGGTTTGGGAGCCAAGTCGTGGGTTGTAGGATCAAGTCTTCTTGTGGGCCACAACATATGTTACATTAAATTACATTACGGTACATTTAGCCGGCTGATTATATTCAGATCAGTTTTTATTTTTCATTTTATTTTATTTTGTGGGCAGCATAGTGGTGCAGTGAACAGCACTGTCTACTCACAGCCAGGAGGTCCTGGGTTTGAATCCCAAGGGTTTGAATGCCTTGCGATGGATTGGTGACCTATCAAGGGTGTATTCCTGACTCTCACCCAATGCATGCTGGGATAGGATCTAGGATCCCCGAGACCCTGCCCAGGAATACACTGGATCGATGGATGGATTTTATTTTATTTAATTAAAAAAATATATAAGATTAATTTACACACCTGGATATTTTATGGCTAATTTCAGTGAAGTACCTTGCTCATGGGTACAACAGCAAAACCCCGGCTGAGTATCAAAATCTTTTCAGTATGAGTGAGGCACAGGGTTGTTATTCCTGTAATGAGCTGTGTAATCATTTTCAGAATTATGCCTTTTTTGTGATTATGATTTTTCTTACCTTTTTCTCCTAAATTTTGAATAGCCGTTCCTGCTTCTTGAATCGCCAGCGTACCACATGTGACCAACCCAAAGAACACTGGCACAGTTGCCTGTGTGCCAGAGTCTATTGTCCACCCTACAGGCAATGCAGTACACTGCAACAAAAGGAAATGAGGGTCTATTGAAAGTACTGAACCAGATCATATTTACTCAGCACAAAAATGTAACATTTGAGTGGCGAACATGCGAACAACACAAATGTATTCAGGTACATTTAAACCAAACAAATTATGTGGAACCGCCGTCCACAATTCAGTTGAATAAATCCAATGATTTATTGTCAGTGGTGGAAAGGGCATATCTTTCATTGGCAACAACTACCAACCAGAGGGCACCTTGTGCATTGTTTGGAGGAGTCATTGCAGAGTTGAGATATCAGGGGCCTGAAACTGTGATATAGTGAGTAACCAATGAGGCCTTTTGTGGGATTATATAGCAAAATAAATAAATAAATAAGGTTGTTTGTGACCACCAGCAGATGTATGTTATCTTCCTGACTGGTTTTCTTATCTTCCTAAGACTGTTTTCCTCAGTAGGTTGTGCAGTGTTGAGCAGTACTCTTCCAAATCCTGGGTGGTTGTAACAAAAAAAAGGAAAAAAAAAAAGTTGGCAGATATTTTCCCGTGGGGGGCAGAGCGTGCGTAGCCAGATCATATTACGGATTGCATCGTCTGCGATTTGCTCACAGTGCTGTGACAAGCAGAAAGCTGCGATGCCGGGGTGTTGTGTTGCGAGCGCTTTGGCTCGGGCGCGCGTCGTCGTCTTCTTCTTCTTCTTCTTCTTCGGGCGCTAAACACCCGCGAGCGAAAAACGGGGGCGGACGAAAGAAACGCGCGGCGTAAGCACATAGCCGCCGGTATCCGCGCGCCGGCTACATCCCCCCGTAATCCCCCGCGGGACAACACGGCGATCCGCTCCGAGCTGGAGCCCGGCCCAGGACCCGCTCTGGACGGAACGCGCCGCGCCCTGTCTGGCGAACGACGCTGATGAACTGTGGGAAGGGGAGTGAGGTCGACACGGCCGACCTCGCAGAGGGACGGGGGACGGGGACGGGGACGGGGACGGGAGGTCGCCTGTGTTTTGATGAAAAATGTTTTTTACCTGATGGACATGAATCAAAAATGGATCAAGAGGTGGTGCTCTTCCAGGGAAAGGGGCCATTTTATTTATTTAATTATTTAATTTTTTTAGAGAACTTTTCGGTAAAATCATGGATTTAAACATCGGAGGACTGCAGTGTGTGTCTGTGGGGGGGGGGGGGGGGGGGCATCTTGTCTATCTGGGGACGGTGTTTGAGATCCCTGGGTTAAATAATGCATGATGTGGGAAGTTAATGCTGGTTTAAGACACTGCCTATCTGCCATTGTCCTTGAAAAAAAGTGCATTGACTCTGGAGGATCTCTGAATAAAAGTACTGCATGTACAAGCTTTTCATTATTATTTTTTTGGGGAGTGGGAGCGGGGTGGGGGGGTTGGGGGGCTTAATACACAACTACGCTATAAAGTTTTCAAAGTTAAATTAACTCTTGACGTCCCAATTGCACTCCTTTGAACTATGTTGCAGTTGAATTCATGCATTAATTCATAACTTTATTCATTCTTTAATTTATTTTGGATTTATTCTTTTCAAAATGACAGCTGCCTGTCTGCGTTCATTGACGTGTGTGCCAGTGAGGATGTCACTGTTTATTGATGTGCCATTTACCTTGACAATGACTTTGCATTATATTGGCTTAGGCCTCTCTCTGGTCATCTGACTTCCAGAAATCACCAAGGTTACTTGGAGGAGGGGGTCAGCGTTGGCTTTGTGTGTCAGATGCCAATGACAGCAAAATGAGCACAGCTTCAACTGACAGGATTGTTTTGACACCACACCTCAGAGTGCAACTAAGAAAGATCTAGAAAGGATGTACTGGAAAGTATTTTTTCCCTCTTGTCAATTTTTTTTTTTGTGGAGACCTATGTAAATAAATGAAAAAAAAACAATTAGCTACTGTTTCAGTATCTAGTGACAATCATCCTCTGACCTCATCAATGACATCTCCTGTGACCTCATCACTGACATCACTTGTGACCTCATCACCGACTAAGCCACGTTTCACTTTTTTTTTCTCCGCCTGCCAAAGAAATTTCCCAAAGCCAGTAGACGAGCCGCTTCATCTATTATTTAATATTTTCAGGAAAGAAAACAATAAAGCATTAAAAAAAATAAAATAAAATAAGGCTTGTTGGCTCTGGGCCACGATCCATCTATTGTATTTAAAGCTAAACAAAGGGAAACAAAAAGCCATAAACACTTTCAACTTACAGCTGGCAGTGCTAGCTGGCAGTGCTGTGGAGTTCATTTGAAGGACAAGAAACATCTCTTCCTCCTCTCAGCAGCCCCGGCGACTGTACCCTGGTTTTGAGCCCGAGGACACAGCGGGGGGGGGGTGTTCCGCGCGGGCCCTGTTTTGAAACGCTCGGTATGCAGAGCGCCGCCACGTACGCCCGGGCGGCACGCGGTGCCGTTTCCCGCCGCACTCGCACAGGAAGTGGCGGCGTGGATTTCCCGCCGCACTCGCACAGGAAGTGGCGGCGTGGAGGGGCCGTGGGATTTAGGAGGGGCCCCAACGGCGTACTTGCTCTTTTTTTGTGTTTGGCCGATTGATCTGATTTCACGGCGGGAAGTATCGCGGGCGGGAAAAAAAAAATAAAAAAATAAAAAAATAAATAAAAATCTGGCTG
Organism: Anguilla pacifica; assembly: GCA_039654925.1. Taxonomy (NCBI): domain Eukaryota; kingdom Metazoa; phylum Chordata; class Actinopteri; order Anguilliformes; family Anguillidae; genus Anguilla; species Anguilla pacifica. Next base: position 6,354,018 of record CM077284.1, read on the forward strand.
CCGCGCGGGAGGGAGCTCCTACTGGAGTGGCTGCTCTTAGCTTGCTCTTTCTCAGGGAGAGCAGCCATGCGGAATGCGCTGCCTTGATCACGAGGGAGCCTTAATGTATGGGCTGCAAAGTGACTGTCTGTGAGGGGAAGGCTGCAGACAGCACTTAACTCCAACACCACGTACGGCTCATAAATATGCGCGTGGGTAAATATGTATGATATTATGATGTACAGCTCCAGACAGTCAAGGTCTGGCTGTGCGTGTGTGTGTGTGTGTGTGCGTGCATGCGAGCGTATGTGTGTGTGCATGTGTGTGTGTGCGTGGGCATGTTGGTGGGTGCTTGTGCGTGTGGATGTGTGTGTGTGTGCGTGCATGCGAGTGTGCATGTGTGTGTGCGTGTGGGTGTGCATGCATGCGCGTGTGCGTGAGTGTGTGTGTGTGTGCGTGTGTGTGTTGAGGATATGTGACTTTAGTTTGACCTTTCATTTTATTGGTGCAGAGAAGACAGGGCTCCATGCCTCCCCTCCTTGCCCGTGGATAATAAAAAAAGACACAGAGGACACTTGAAATGTGCACTGTGCTGTGAAATGCTGAAGAGGTCTCGCAGATAGAGCTGCAGTTATATAAATGTATTGACCACAAAGGCCTTTTAGTCAATCGAACTCTTTGGAAACTCCCGCAGAGTTTTTGCATCGACCCTGAAAAACAGCAAGAGGCTGTATGATGAATGTGTCTGTGGATGTCTGCATCGGCTGGCGAAAAGCACGGAGCCCCCGCCGCGCTTCACGTCCACATGAATGAATAAATAAATAAATAAATGAGCGAATAAATAAATAAAGAAACGATGTGCTTAACACCTGTAATTGGATAATGGAGGCATTGCATTCTGGATTTTGATAACGTAACACAGGCCATTCACCAACTTGGTGTTTCCAGTAAAGTTGTTTTATGTAAATCCTTAGCTTTTTTTTTTTTGTTTTTTTGTTTTGCACTGGATAATTGCAAAACGCAATGCAAATCTTCTCGTTCTCTTAATCTCCCGTGCGCGTTTTATATGTGAACTTGTGTCATAAATGGTAGGCCACGTATATGCATAAACAAGGTGGTGGATTAAAGAATTCCCTTATTCAGTTTTTACGGCAGTGTCTTAGTTCTTTGACCCCCCCCCCCCCCCGGAACAAGCATTATATGGGCCTAGGATCGCGCTCTCATTAAGGTTGTTTCGCTTGCTCGATGCATCATTCCAGAGGATTATTTCGTAAGCCGAGCTTCCAGAGCTTAATACGAGCGTAATATAATAACCCTGCAGTATTGTGCGGCGTGCCGAGCACCTGCGGGAAGGCGGCGAGAGCGGGAGCGAGCTCGTTCGCAGCGTCGCCAGATGCGATCGCACGCTCAGCAGATATTGTCGCGCGCGCGAAGCAGGTGCTCGTACTGGGAGCCCCGTCGGGGGGCTCTGGCGTGCTCACCGGTTTCTTTCGCGATCTCGCCGGGCGCGAAACGCTCGCTCGCGCTACGTTACGTTGCGTTAACGTAGCTCTCGACTCTCTCTCTCTCTGTTATCCGGGGGGACTTACGGCGTAGCGCAGACATTAGCGCGTACACCTGATTTACGCCAGCCGCGGCGCCAAACCTGGCTAACAGCGTTCCCAGCCCTGCGAGTGTGGATGCGTGCCTCAGCGGTAGCATACAGCGCTAGCGCAAGCTAACGGTGGCAGCCCTGAGCTGAAGTACGAATTCTGAGAACACGTAGATACCGTCCATTGCCCCCCGGTTGTTGGATTTTTCGATGGATCTAAATAAGAGTGAAGCGGGGTAATCCGATGGCGGACCGTGGGGGTGGTGGCGCTGGTGGGGTGTGGGGCGGGGGGGGTTGTGTGTGTGGGGGGGGGGTGGCGTGGTTGGGCGCTGTCGTGTCGGCTGGAAAGAAAGCGGCTAGCCTTGAAAATGCTATTTTCAGCCTGTGAGTACTGCGCAATTAAAATGTCTTTCAACGAAGAAGAATTAGATGAAAAAAAACCATTTTGAACCTGAATTGTTCGGCCCACGCACAGGGGTTGTGGCCCTAGACGACTGCATAGGGCGTTAATTCCTGCAGCTGGCTCTGGCCTGCTTAACAAGCTCTGAAAAGAGAACTATAAAAATAATATTACCAAGAAAAAACCCACAAAAACACCGTGAACTGAAATGGTACAAAAGGTGGGAGTGCTATGGGGGGAGTGGGGGGGGGGGGGGGTGGGCGGGAAAACCGAGATGCACACAGTAAAATGTCCCGTGTTAATTCAACCCTAAGCTACTGTGTGAGTCCAACAGGGAGCATAATGTACTCTGTAAGAGTTGATTTGGCACTGAACGTTCTACTGTGTGCGTGGAGACAGCACGTAGCAGATATAGGTTGCTATGCTGTCGTCAGGGCGACGGAGGCGTGGCGTGGCGGGAGCGAATCGGCGGGAGCGAGGCGCCGTTGCCGCGGCGTGGCCCTCGCCAGTCTGTGCCAGCGACGAGCTTCTTCGTTTCTTCATTTTCCTCCGCTCTTTTATCTGTCCTTTTATTGGCCACCTCTCTTTTCCTCCCCTCGCCTCCGTTTCCTCCCCTCTTTTTACACGGGCACCGTGTGAGAGAGAGGGCTTAGCGCTAATCTGTATCTGTGCCGTGAGAACACCCGCCATTTTCAATTATCAGCTTTTCTCGTTTTTCCTCTGAGGTTTTTCAGAGACGTGGTTCTCGCTTGAATAAGGGAAGTTTTTTTTTTTTTTTTTTTAAGGTGTGTTTTTTATGGTTATTATTTTATTTCGACTCATAATTTTTTCCTCTGAGTTGGAAAGTCCTACAGCTATAGCAGACTTTGTAATCCTGTTTCTGAAATTTGACTTTCTTTTTTTTTCTCCTCTGCCTGCCGTCTCGCATATTTCAGCAATTTTGAAAACCCCGCAAGAAGATGTAAAAATACCTAGAAACCCCCTCTTCCCTCTGTAGAGATCTGTCCTGGTTTCACCCTCATCTCCGTCAGGCATGGCTGCTGAATTGGGTACGAGGTCCCAGATCACAGAAGAAGAAAATAAGTATTGAAAATATGCCGGTAACACCCAGAGTTTTACAGTAGTATCGGTGTTCCTCCTCATCAGTACTCGTGGTTTTGAAAGACAAAGTGATATATGCTAGGGTTATTACTCAGTCTGGGCACTTTGGAAACCAGCTGGCGATTGGTAATTCTTATGAAGTGCCGGTTGGAAGGCCTCTTCATAAACAAGAGTTACGAGCGGATTTATCCAGTTTATCCACACTGCTGCGTCTGGTGCATTCAGAGGAATCTTGTGTTATGAAGAAACAAAACATTTTGAGAAATGAAATATGCAATTTAGAAGGTAGGAGTGAGCTGGATAATGTGTTTTTTTTTTTCTGGACATGACTGCTGTCCTTCTACTACACACAGCCTGTAGTCGGAGAAACATATTTTGCTAGGAGGTACTTGCATGATAGCTTAGAGGACACAAAATGAGACAAACCTGCATACAGGACAGATTTTATAGAGAAAAAAGAGCAACTGGCTTGTAGGATGACGTACAGTGTTTTGTGTTGTTTGTCTACAGTTGAAACACGTTCAGTTTTGTCGACGGTTCTGTGCTGCTGGGTTTTCTGTGTGAACTAATGCTACACGCGCTACAGTGCTACACATGATAGAGACAGATGGTGCTCTGTGTGCTGGCTAACTTGCAGAAATGAAAGCGCTATTCAATTGAAGCTGAATAATCTGAAGGTAACTGGCCTTTATATCAAGGAAACTCCAGGAAAACCGGCGTGTGTGTGTGTGTGTGTGTGCAGGAGTCACTTAGAGAGAGAAAGAGAAGGGGGGGGGGGGTTGGGTGGAAATACATTTGTTTTCAGTTTCCTTGGCCTTCCGTTTTCTGAAAAAATGATGCAGACATACCCAGTGAACAGAGAGCTGAGGTAAGAACGGAGGAGGGAAGAGCGGTAATTGCTCAGTTCAGAGCCAATGTGAAAATGTAAGAAGATGATGGAGACAATGAGGAAGGGAAAGAGCGGGTCCAGGGGTGGGAAACAGAGCCGAGTTGCGTGTGATGGATCTAAAGCGTGAAGCCTTACTGGAAAGCAGGAAAAGCACATCTGAGACCGAGATCTCTGTCGCATAAAAGCGTCTTCTGGGACGCGAGAGTAATTTGCTGTCGAGATTGCTGCATGGATGCTGCAAAATCTTTGTTGGAAAAAACCATACAGAGAGCAGCGTGAGGTGAGCATTATCAAAATAGCCTTTTGTTCTGCGAGGCTGATGCATAAGGCATCCGATTGGCTCGCGCTCCGACTGCTGGCATTCGAGCCTTTTAATGGTGATGTGGGGAAATAAATAAATAGGTGATTTGACAAAGGTGGAAAAAATACACATTTTCATAATAACATTTTGCCTTGTTTTTTTTTGTTTTTGTTTGTTCTGCAGGTAAAATAGTGACCCCAATGAGGTGGAATACTTCCAGATCACCTGACAGGAATAGAAGTGACCTTGCGTGTCCATCAGCAAGAGGAGAAAGGGAGGTTCGTCTGATTGTCTGTAGCCAATAAGGGAGCAGAAGAGGTGCGTACCAAGACAAGTTTTTTTTTTTTTTTTCTTGTTTCTGTCGACTGTGAGACTCGTTGCCTGACGGACACAGAAAATGCGTTCGCTTTCTGCAGATTCTCGCACAGAAGCTGGCTTTGTGCAAAGCGTCCGTCGGCACGTCACAGCGTTCCTGTACAGTGGTCTTTCGTAAACGTTTTTTGCATTTGTGTGGTGCTGTGCTTCGTCTTCCAAAACAGGCAGCTTGTCAGAGCTCCTACACCGTTTTTGAATCCAGAAAGTTTGAACATTGGAAACTTGAACCGTCTACAAAACTCCTTTTCATCGGGTTATCGAGGTCAGAACTGAGCGTGATTTAATCTGCTTATAACACCTGCCTCTGGTTTTTAATTATAGCCAGCACAATGGTGCGTGATGCCGCGGAGAAAACTTAGTAGGACTGTCACCCTGTATCCATGGTGCAGTTTCCTGATGCGCTGCAAAAATGCCTGCTTTTGTGGGAAGCTGCTCTCTTATGCCGGCCATTTTGGATCTACAGCACAGGGTGTGCGTGCGGTGCCAGGTACTGCGGTCAAGGGCTTTGGTTACTTTGGTGAGGTTGACTCACCACGGGAAGCGTTTGCGCCATAATTGCTTTCACACAGATTGCCGTGCAGCGGAAAGTAGGCTAATTGCGTAGGCTAAGACGCGAGCCACCAGTGACCTTATTTCAGTTCTGCCAACCGGTGACAGCCGTGTTTCTTTGTATTTAGGCTAACCTGCCATCATTGTAAAAAAAAAAAAAAGCTGAAACAAATCTCACAGGAACTGCAGGCCATCCAAAAGTGAAGTAAAAAAAAGGAGTACATAGCATTTCTTCCCTGTTTCTGGTCATTAGCAAATGGGGCGGGGAATAACGTAATTACACTGAACACATCTGGAGGAAGGTTTGCTTATTCTGTAATGATGATATTATCTTCGTTGCCACCCAACTTTTCTCAGGACCTGAGCTGATCTCATCCACATATCGACTTTCAGGCGCGTTGGGAGCGTTTGTGTTTGACGGATGGGTGGTGGAGCGCCAGTCTTTTAGCTATATTAAAGCCCCGCTTTGAGCCTCTTTTCCCTATCTTTTCCTCTTTAAAGTTAATGATGGTGCCAAATGAAGTCGGGGGGCTAGGGGTTCCCCACGGGAGCACAGCGCGGCAGAACAATCTCACCCAAAATCTTCTCTCACATTTAAAATAAGGATGCCTGTCTGAAGGCTTGGAATTGCCCTCTGTGATTTCAGAGAGGGGGGGAGGGGTCAGGGAAAGATGTTCAGTGATTGCACATCATCTCCCTTTTAACCTGTTGAAGAGTAGGTGTTTTTTTTTGGAGTAGATGTTGGACTTTTATTTATTGGAATGCTTTCTAAGGGCATGACGTGATTGCTTTGTTTTTTCAAATTATCATGTCAGTGTTCTAGAACTCCAGAACATTGCTTTCAGTTACCAGTAGTGATTGTGACATCAGCATTAGAATGTTCACTTATGGACATTCTCATCACATATTTGTGATCGTGCACCTTAAAGTGTTAAGACACACAAAGAAAGAAAGACAAAAAAAAAGACAATTTGTGAGTTTCTTGGAGGAGGTGAATTGAATCCGACTAATGATTAATACACATTTCCTCTGAAATCTCTTATTTGCCCTGGAGACATACCTACAAATGGAGGCTTACGTTATTATCCACACATTCTGTAACCCGTTTAAAGAGCTGGATTATTTGCTGTGTATTTTGAATGGAATGAGGCCCTTTATTGAGGTAAAGTACCACGCTAAAATTGACAATAGCAATGCCTCCCCTGGAGTACGCTCCAAAGACTATGCTAATAGTCATTTCAGTTGCACCACAAAAGAAAGAGCTTTCGCAGTTACACATCAGTATTCGAAGGGTTGACACATATCCTGAGATATTATCCACTGTTGAGATTTCATGCACTGGGCCTCGTTACCGCTATTTACATTTTAATGCGTTGCTCTCTTTCTTTCAAATTGTTTTCGACGGCGAAAGTCGGAACGGGGTTCCTCTCGGGCTTTGGGGGACGATCCCGCGGCGCCGCTCCCCTCCGCGACGGGCGATGAACCCTTCTCCGAAACGACGCTAACGAACTGCGCTGCGAGCGCGCTTGCCCTCGCGTTGCCGTCGTTACGCGAGTAAGCGTGTGGCGCGGTGTGATTGGCTGAGCGTTTTATAAAGCTTGATGTTTGTAATGAAAACTCTCCGGCCCCCCGCTACAGTAGGTTCACCTTGGCGGATGAATGGGAGTGTAGTGCACGGCGCTGGACTGTATTGCGTTGTCGCCCTTGATATCCGTCGCAGAGTGGACCGCGGAGGCCATGGTTCTGGCTTTACGCGGTGGGCTGGGAACGCAGGCCGACAGCTTTCGCCACACAGGGACTGTGGCTCTCAGACGCCGATCCCGACTGCTCCCGGCTGCTCACAGCCTGCCTGTCCGACCCTGCCATTGGCCGGTTACCTGCGAGACATCCGCCCCCAGGCCGCATGCCGCCCTGCTGACAGACGGCCAATCGGCTGCCCGGGAGCCCAGTGTGGGATTTTTTTTTTTTTTTTTCACTGCCACCTGACAGAGCCACAGACATGTCTATCCTGCCATCTGGCCCGGCTTGTGGGGTTTAGAGATGAGAATTTGTTATAGCCCCACCTCCTCCCACCCTGCCTACTCCCCCCCCCCCCCCCATCACAAGGATGGAACTGCAGTGGTCTCCATGATTATTCATGGGATGCACATTTTTAATTTTTTTTTGTGTGTGACATTGAGAATTTAAATACATTATCTTGAGCTATGAAAACGCTGAGGCATGGAATTACAAATGGACATCTCTCGAGCCTTTTTAAACATTTTTGCGCTCATTTGTTTGTTTGACGTGTCCACATTATCATATTTCAGATTTGCACTTCCTCAATGGCTTAATCCCTAATTATCAACCCGTGTCAAAAAACGGTGCTTGCACTGAGTAATTGTACACAAATGCAAAGCAAAATGATATACACTAAATATATACACCCTGGGCATTTGGGTGTGCGTGTGTGTGTGTTTGTGTGTGTGTGTGTGCGTGCGTGTGTACGTGTGTGTGTGTGTGTGTGTTTGTGCTTGTGTGTGTTGGGAGGGGGTGTCGCAGAGCTGAAATCTGTTGAGGACCTGGTAAATATTAATAACCAAATATGGGAAGCTGGCGATTTTTGCTTACGTGCATGTACAATGGAATTAACATTAAAACAGTGTGTCTGCAGTATTTGCACGTAATTTGCGTGATTAGATTATTGAAATGCGGTGCATTAGAACTGTAACAGCCAAGGATGGGGGTATAAATAGATGTCCCCGCAGTATTTACACTTCAAAAATACAAGATCTGGCCCCATTCCACAAACTGCCTGAGTAAACACTACAGAGAGAGAGAGAGAGAGAGAGGGGGAGAGAGAGAGAGAGAGGACGAAAATAAATCTGCAAACAATGAATAAACTAACAGTCCCTGCTGAAGAGGGGGGAAAAATACAACCGTAACAATGTTCTGCAAAGGTTGTAAAATCATGCTGTGTTCTGCTTTGTGCTGATAGAGCACTCAGCTGTATTTCTGTGTTTCCCTTCCATTTATGCCCTCCTGTTTACTCGCGCGTATTTATTTCACATTATAATAGTGTTTTCTTTTTCTTTTTTGTCGCCTTGATTTGGCCCGCGTCTGGGTTTTGACATCCGTCCATCTGTCCGTCTGTTTGCGCACGCTGACATTGTCCCGATTTCAGGACGGCCGTGATTGTTGTGGGATGTCCAATGTTTGCTAATGGAAGGAATAATGGTGGGCATTCTGTTTTTTTCCGGTCATCAACTGGTGCTTTTCCAATATTCTTGGATGCATACCCTCAATTTTCTGGTTCAGGAGAACAGATAACAGCATTGCATTTATTTTTCCTTGGCCAAAACATATTGACACACAAAAGAAAACCGTATATATAAGTTGTGGCTGTGTCTGGGCCCTCTGGAGAGTCTAATGATTGCCTCTTTCTCATGTCTGTGAGAGCGGGTCTACGGCCTTTAACATAGAACCCACAAGTATGCACATAAACCAGATCTTCCGCTTAAGAAAAAGGCAATAGAATTGAAATATGTTACCATTTTAAGTTGCAGAGATAGCGGGCTTTCAGAAGTGGTGGCATAAATAAGGATATTGACCTTTAAAGTGACTGTTTGTGAGAAACTGTACGTTGGAGTCATATAAAGATATGATGGAAGTTTATGTTTGTGAAACATTAGGGAAATCTAGAAATATCTTATATTGCTGCTCCTAGTTTTGATATCAATAGTTAGCAAAAAAGCAGCCATGGCCTCTTTATAAAGCATGATTACATTAAAATAGGTAAGTAGGTAAGTACGTATAAATAATGAATACTGTCAGTTAGTTAACATCCCCTATCAGGTAATTGATTTTCCAAGTCCAAAAATATAATGAGTTTATTATGCACTAAAAATACACACTCGCACACACACCCACACACACACACACACAGATATTCGGAGGTACACAGAAGATGAATAATAGCACAGAAGTTAACAGAGGTCACGTCAGAACGATGTTGGGTATGAATGGCTTTTGAAGATAAGACGATGCTGCATTCTGTCATTTGACTGAATAATGCACCGCAGCACAGAGCAGATGTGGCTTGTTCTTGCGTCTATGCTGGATTTGTCGTTGGGGGAGGGGGGGCGGGGGGGGGGTCTGGGAATTTGTAACTGCATGTGTGCAGACTCACCTTAACGTTTTTAAAGAGCACTTGCACTCACTGTTTTAGCCTGGCTCCACCTACTACACAATTTTGGAAATTGCTTTCCAGGGTGGGTGGAGTAGGTGTGTCATCTCATTTGCATGAAGTATTTTCTATGCAAATGAGTTTGTACAGCGTTGCCTGGCTCATGACCCTTGGATCAAACTGTCAAACTAGGCGTCGCGGATCAAATATGAATCAAGATTTAGCAATTACGTACCCTATTTCTCACCTCAGACGTTTTCAGAAACATGTTTTAGTGGACTGTTTTTAGCTGAATATGAGAGAGTTTTTGAGCTGGCCACCATGTTTCCCCCATCTGAAAACCCTGGGCCGGAACCAATCTAGCCAATCAGGTGCCAGCAGTGTTCCGTTCTAAGTCAGTGTTCTAGAACTCAATTGCTTACTGTGACATCAGAATTAGAATGTTTCCGATAAGAGCGTTTTTTTTCATTTGTGACCTCACACCTTATTGACTTTAGTGCTGGCGGCGTTGATGCTGGCGGCGCCACACGTCTCTGCAGGAGCTGCAGCCTGTCGGGGGGTCTCCAGGGTAACCCGGCCCGGAGAGCCGCGGGGGGAACCTCTCCGCTTCTAAAGGGCCCTGTCATGTGACGTGTGATCGCGCTGGTTTTCCCGCCCTGCCGCGGAGCCCCGGGGTTTGAGCTGATTGCCTTCGCCTCGGAGCCGGCGCCCGAGCCCCGGGATTTCCCCAGAGGTGGCTGTCATCACCTGCCGGCGTGTTCATCCGCGCTCGAACCGCTCGAACCGCTGGCAAATGCCCGGGTATGTTTCACGTACTTGCATCACTGGAGTAAATGAAAGCCTGTGTATGCTATCTATCCTCCTCTCTCTCCCTCCCTCTCTGCCTCTCTCTCTCTCTCTCTCTGTCTCTCATTTCTTCTTCGCTGATACTCTGAGCAATTTCACAGCCCGTTTAGAGGGCATTAATATTTGATATCTAGTGGGCAACGGTGCACCTGAGCAAATTTACCCTTGTGTCTCTGAAAGAACAGATTGGCCACGCGGTTTTCTGTTATCACAGCTGTTCCGTGTCCTATTCCCTGGCAAGAGAAGGAGGCACTTGTTTTTTGTAAGTTTAATTAAGGACATAAAAGTGTTGATAGTTTCAACTCTTAATGGCTGCAGCGTAACGAAAATGTACCTCTTGCACTCCCACCTTCCCAGGCACTTAGGGTTAGGCCTGAGTAGCATGGCTAACCTGCGCTAGCACGTTAGCGGTGTTGCATCTGTACCCGCCCGCTGGTCCGGAAGTGTTGTCCGCCAGGTCTGCCGCTGCGGCTCACGTTATTCCGCCGAATGCACTGAACGTAGCTGAACGGCGGAATGTTTCTCCCGTGTTGTAAATGGCTGTGAGCGAGAGCACCTGCTGACCGAACGTCATGTAACGCGGCAGCTCTGCGGGCTCCGGGGGTAGCCCTCTTCGGGGCCGAGTTTTTCAGCAGGTTGTTTCCGTGGCGCGCGATGGACCCCCTTTTCCTCGCCTCCGCCTGGCTGCAGGATGTCCCGGCCTCAGGCGGCTGGATGAAAGGGGGATTACGGAGAACGGGCCTCGCGGCGTGGCGTGACGCTGACGGCGGCCGCCTCCCCCCGCTCGCGCTCGGTGAACCGGGGTCGGGTGGCGTTCCGTTCCGTGTCCTCTGTTCGAGCGAGGGGAGGGGAGGGGTCTCGGCTCTATTCTGCCCCCCCCCCACGAAAAATGTAGGAGCGATGCCACGGAGGCAGACCCAGTCTCAACAGCGAGTGTCTCACTGGGAAAGGTGAGAATCGGTATTGAAAGGGGAGGGGACAGATAATGGTGGGCTTGAGTGTGTAGTAATTCATAATAATAATAGTAATAATACTAATAATAATGAGAATAGTAATTCATTGCATTTATACAGATATATTCTCACACTCAGAGAGCTTTACAGTGATGAGGGGGAACCACCGCCAATGAGTAGCACTCACCTGGGTGATGCACGGCAGCCATTTTGCGTCAGGACGCTCACCACACATCGGCTGAGGTGGAGAGGGAGGGAACGGCTCAAACGGTCTCTTCGTCTGTGAATCAACTGTTTCTCCCTGCCTTAGACGCTGAAAACTATGCATCCCCTTTCATGTACAGCCACAAACCAAAAGAATCCACCCTCAAAGCTGGCGATCCGCGAGAGGCTAATTAGGGAAGATGCGCACCGGCTAACATGGCAGCACTGTTACGCCGACACCAAAGATGAGCGATAAATGCTGAGGCCTGCTCATAATTGGCATTCGGGTCACGGAGGAGATCGTTCCAGAACTGAAGCGCGTCCTATCAAATGCGGTTAAAAAGGGAACACAAATTGATCACCGCGTTCCGCTCCGTGTACGCTAAGGAGCGAGGGGGCCTCTCTAAATTCGCGGGAAATTAAAACTTATTGAGATGGACTGAGACGGTACTTTTTCCTCCCCGCTGGCGAAAGCTTGATCTCATCTGCGGCTGGAAAAGGTCAATTGCAGCACATTAAGGGAGCAGGGGGGAAAAAAATAGCTGATGTTTTGGAGAGAGAGAAAAAAAAATAGGGCATATCTGAATTATGTATCTTGGCTGTGTAACAAACCTGTTACGACTCTGGAGAGATTTGGAGAGGGAAAAGAAGCTTCTGCGTTGTTGTTTGTCGCAGCTAAAAAAAAAAAAAAAACCCAAAAATAAATAATTAAGTATAAAGTTGTTATCCCTTCCAGCTGTGTTTACCATATCCATCTCTGTGTTTTCTACATCTGGCCCAGTCAGCATCACAAATTAGCGTTCTCACAGCACTGCAGTCTGGGTAAAGATAGCGCCTGTTAATTGCGCTGGAACTGCAGTCTGAATATGACCCCCCCCCTCCCCCCCACCCCCCCCACACCAAGGGAAAAAAAAGCCTGGTAGTGGGCAGACATTTTGTGTGTTTTCTGTGCGTGTGTGTGTGTGTCAGCATGTGTGTCTTTGTCAGCCTGTTTGTTTGTGTGGTGTGGAGAAACACTGAGCTGTTGGTGTTTTTGTCTCAGTGATGAGCACAGTTTCATCATCGCCCGAAGGCCCTTGCTTGAGATGGTAACCAGACTGATCTCAGGCTCTAATAATGAGCAGACCACTGCCCGGGAAGGGATTTCCAATTTTCTGGTCTGTAAAAGCTGATTTACAAAAAAAGTTACCAGCCTCAAAAAAGGGAAACTGCAGATTGATAAGAAGTCTTGCTAATACGTTTGTTTTGCTAAAGAAAAAAAAAAGGGAGTAACTACGAGAAAGCTGGATGGGATCAATTTATACAAATTGTATATTCAGATATATTTTGTAGTTTGTGTTTGGTGAGTTTGACCTATGCTGTACCTTTTTCATAGAGAGACAGAGAGAGAGAGAGAGAGAGAGAGGGGTGGGGGGGGGGTAAATGTGGGGAGGGGGCGGGGTGGTGTAATTTGTAAAGGAGGCTCAGATGGCTATGATTAGGCTCCTTTTCCAGCGTGACACATAATTTACAGCATCAATGGTGAATCGAATGCGATGCTCCCCTGTGGTGCTTGTATGTTGCTACGTCACTGTATTGGCCCGTCATACTAGCCAGAATATTACCATCTGCCCAATGGCAATAAGCATGTTTAAGGCTGTTATCAACAGATACTAATGTTTCCCTGATATTACTGTGCACTCCAAATGCCTATTGCATATATGCTACCCACGTAGCATTTGCATGTGCAAGATCTAAAAGCACTAGATGTGCAATTTCAATCTGATTAACGGCAGCCCATTGCAATGTGCGCTAGTTTGCCTCCAGTGGCGTTGCTGTTTCCCTAGTGAATTAACCGGCCTGCTAGATCAACGCGCAGGGCTGCTTGAGAAGCTCTAAAACCCACTGGAAAAAGAAGAAAAAATGTGGTGGAAGGTGTCTGGTTCCCTCAAACTGCATTGAGACGAAGAAACTTCCAAACAACTCAACATCGGTTCCGTGAACACCTCTACAATGCTTCTCTTATTTGTGCTGTTATCATTGTTTAGAATGGCTCAGTTTCTTTAATGGACAAAGCAATTACCTGGAGCTCATAACTTGGTAATTAATGCAGATAGTAGCTTGTATTCTAACAAAATTCATTTGATGAAGTGTCACAGGTTTGTCTGACCTTCAGTACGATGGCAGACAGTGAGTAATTCTCTAACCCAGCGTGCACTTTTAATTGCATTTTTAAACTTCATAATAATCAATTTTGACTCCATTCAGTGGAAACTGTTTGCATCTTGTTTTTTTGTAGTTCCTCTATTGAATGGCAAAAATATATGAAAAAAACCCATAATAAAATCTACAATTGAACACATTTTTATATGGATTTTTTTTTCTCCATGCATTTATTCAGTGTATACTTAAACATTTAAATGGTTTCCTGCTTTCGCGGCTAATCTTCAATATCAGAATAAAATCAAATGTATTTGTATAGTGCATTTTGCTAAATTTGTTAGAATGTGCTTTACTTTGAAGCCTGTCCTTCATAACTTGACTAATTTGACGTTCCTCAGAGAGTGCAAATTGCAGCCTCACTCATGTGGATCACATGCACTCAGACTTTAAATGCCACAAAACCTTCTGGCATGGCAGTCCACTGAAAGACAGCATGATGTCTTGAAGTAGCATTACAAAAAAACTAATGAGCCATTTATTTAATTTATTTAACAAGACCTGGCATGGGCGTGCAGAGAGCGCTGTGGAATTGGCTTATACACAACGGCAAATACTGTTTTCTCTGGAGATACAAAACGCAGCCTTTTTTTTTTTTTTGCTTGATCCTTAATAAGCAATGGTTTTCCTCCCTGCTGTGGAACATGAAGTAGGCTATAGTCGTCTACACGTACTACCAGGTCCAGAATTAGAAATCTGTGACAGCCTGTCCACTTTTACCCATCATCATGGACTCGTGACAGAGCCCAGTGTGATCACATAGAGCATTTTCACTCTGCTCCACATCCGTCTCATTGGGTTCCATATTGGTGATCTTAGTGAGTGGCACAAATTCACTCTGAGCTAAAGGAAAATGGAGGCTTTTATTTCAGACCTGTATTTTTGGTTGATAGTGGTCTGCACTCCTTGAAATAATGGAGTTTTGCCTCCAGTGGTGTTGCTGTTTCCCAAGTGCATTGACTGACCTGCTGAGGGACATTAGATCAACACTCATGGCTGCTTGGGAAGGTCTGAAATCCAGTGGAAAGAAAAAAAAGATCCTGCTAATTTAAGTGCTGAGCAGTGCTGGTCGGTTTGCTACTTGCAATGCAAAACACAGAATGCCTCGTTTGACGCGATTCTGGAGAAATTCTGTAATCTTTATTATTGTAAATTGTGTAGTAGTAGTAATAATAATAATAATAATAATAATAATAATAATAATAATAATTAATGCATTTATATTGGATGGAGGCCAGGACAATGTATTACAATAAAAGACAGCACCATATTCGATTAATAATTCGGTTAATTTCAGACTCCAAATTCTAGGTTTTTTATAACTCGTAGTCTGGCCATTGTTATTCATGTCTAATATGAATAGGTACTAACTCCATTTGGAACGTACAGCACTAAAACCTGCTTTTCCCCATTTAAATGTAAATGAGGACAAATATGAATGTTTTTTTAAAATGCACGCATAATTTGGTAATGTTTCATAATAGCAATGCAAGTGCATCCACTGCTAGGCCAGTAACAGTGCGTGCATTTTTTATTTGCGGACTAGATGGCTATCTTGAAAATGAACTACTGTTGGTGTGGACCAGCAGTACTCATCTCCAGGTCCTGCGGGCCACAGTATCTGCAGGTATTTCACTGATTATTTTACGTACCTTAGTTTCAGGATGGACGCCCCCACAGGATCTGGATTTGATTGGTCCTTGTGTAGACCCTGGGGCGATTAAATAGCTTTGTTTAAAATTGTAGTTTTAGAGCGCTCCCGCTCTAAAAGGACTAAGGTCCTTGGATTACGGTTTCCATTGCTGCATTTTTACTCTCACTTTTGGTAGTCGCATGATTTTACACTGCTCATTCTGCACACTGTTCAACACTGCTCCATTTGGTCCTGGGGTCTTACCAAACAAATGTTACCTGCACGTCACGGAAATCCTTTCAGTTACCACGTTTGTATAGGGCGGCAGTGTAGTGTAATGGGTAAGGAACCGGTCTTGTAACCTAAAGGTCATAGGTTCGATTCCTGGGTAGGGCACTGCTGTTGTACCCTTGAGCAAGGTACTTAACCTGCATCGCTTCCGTATATATCCAGCTGTATAAATGGATACACTGTAAATGCTATGTAAAATGTTGTATAAGTCGCGCTGGATAAGAGTGTCTGCTGATAAAAAATGCCTGTGATTATGTAGTGGTCACCTTGAAGAGCCACCTTGGCTGAACTATGAGAAGAGTCATAGGGTTTAACATAGCCAGCGCAAAAACAATCATTTACTCCAATTCCATTGCTTTTTAGAAGGGTATGTTTGAGCTTCCCTGTTGCAGATTTAATAACAGAGAAAATGATGTGCAATTTGTATGACGTCTCTTCATTCTGCCTACTGCTAATGTTTTCTGCTAAACCATAATCATACGCTAATTGGAACCAATCTAGTGTATTTCTGATGCGGTAGATGCTGCTATATATTTCATCTGGGGGAAAAAAACAACAAATTAGAACAAATGGGTAATGCGGTGCTGTTAATATTAGTCGACATGGGAGCGTTATAGCGGCATATTCAAATGCATTTTGCTAATCCTGTTCTGCTGGCGCAGCTAAGAGTAAGTTATTTCCTGGCTCGTAAAAAAAAAAGTAAATATTGAGGCATGAGATGTACTGGGCTTAATCCTCAAACAAGCTGTTTGAGGTTGTCTGCAGCGCTGTGTTTATAATGTGGGGCCTGGTGTGCATGTACATGACCCATCTGGGGCTCTGGGTGATTTATGCAGGATGACCGGAGCTCCTCCCCGTTTATGACATTCTGAACACGTGTACTGCAGCACTTATGAATACTCATACACCGCTAGTTAATGCGCAATAAGGCGAGTAAGAAACATAAATGCTACGTGATTTGCTACGCATGATGTGACAGAATTTGTGTTTGACCAATATAAAAAAATAGAAAAATTAATACATTTTAATATGTATGTATATCTTTTCACATTAAAATGTTAGGTGTTTAGTCTGAAATAAGGCATTTTTTTCTACTGGAGTGCTGTGCCACTTCAATTTACATGACACGATCAGCAGTAGTCATACTCCGGAATTGGCTGGAAATTTAGCTGTTCAAAAGTAGCATTTTTTCATAAAGAAGAAAAGAAAGAATGACATAAAGCTAAAAGAAAGAAATGAAAAAAAAGCATGAATGCAAAGAGAAACAAAAGAACGTGGTTTTTGGGAGAACGCGCTTTACATAACATTTTGAGCTGCGGAAATGCATGTGCAAAATATGAGACAGTGATTCCCCTGTGTAAATGGACTGGTGTTGCAGTGTGTTGAGTCCCCCCTGTGTAAATGGGCTGGTGTGGCAGTGGGTTGAGTCCCCCTGTGTAAATGGACTGGTGTAGCAGTGTGTTGAGTCCCCCCTGTGTAAATGGACTGGTGTAGCAGTGTGTCGAGTCCCCCCTGTGTAAATGGACTGGTGTGGCAGTGGGTTGAGTCCCCCTGTGTAAATTGACTGGTGTGGCAGTGGGTTGAGTCCCCCTGTGTAAATGGACTGGTGTGGCAGTGTGTTGAGTCCCCCTTGTGTAAATGGACTGGTGTAGCAGTGTGTTGAGTCCCCCTTGTGTAAATTGACTGGTGTGGCAGCGTGTTGAGTCCCCCTTGTGTCAATGGACTGGTGTGGCAGTGTGTTGAGTCCCCCTTGTGTAAATGGACTGATGTAGCAGTGTGTTGAGTCCCCCTTGTGTAAATTGACTGGTGTGGCAGCGTGTTGAGTCCCCCTTGTGTAAATGGACTGGTGTAGCAGTGTGTTGAGTCCCCCTTGTGTAAATGGACTGGTGTAGCAGTGTGTTGAGTCCCCCTTGTGTAAATTGACTGGTGTGGCAGCGTGTTGAGTCCCCCTTGTGTAAATGGACTGGTGTAGCAGGGTGTTGAGTCCCCCTGTGTAAATGGGCTGGTGTGGCAGCGTGTTGAGTCCCCGTGAGGAGCTCCCATTACGAGCTGGACGTTAATAATAATCTGCGCTTCAGGCGTTTGACCCGAGAGTGCGGCTACGCTGGTGACTTCGCGGGCCTCTGGGTGTCTGCGCATGATGTGGTGATGTGGACCCGGCGTGTGAATTTACAATAGCCCCCGGCGAACCATGATTCTTCAGCATGGAAGCCCAACAGCATTTTTTCGCCGCGTAGTTTCTGTGCCGGGTCAAATTATTTACTGTTGGTTTTGGCATCAATATCACCATAGAGTGTTTGGTCCTTCTTAAGAGCTTCATAAACACTACAGAGGCATTCATAAAGGCTTATGTCAAATATGGCTTATGGCAAATATGCTTATGGTGTGTGACTTGGTAAGTTATGGTAAAGTCACTTACAGCATCTGCGGTGACATAAAACAACATGTGACATATGAATATGTTCGATTATCTTTGGAACATTTCATAGATTAGTGCACCATAAGGCACATTTATAATGCAGAAAGCAATGCAAGTCAAGCTAAATGGAGAATGCGATACAGTAGTTTATTATTTTTTATCGTGTAATGTTAGGTAGAAGGAGAGAGAGAGAAAGGGGGAGAGAGAGAGAGAGAATGGGGGGGGGGTTTGCATTCATGTAGCCACGAGGCTTCATGGAAAAGATGTAATGGATTAAGTGGGCTGGATTACAGTGGTCCATGTAGAAAACGCTGCACAGAACAGAAGTTGCGTTTACACAGACGTGTCATTGAAAATGTTTACTCTCATGCAGTAAAAGAAGTGGAAGACCAAATGCATCTTCCGGGTAACAGAAAACCTGCACAAAAATGGTTTCCGACGGTTTCAAAGAGGCAAAAACTTCCATGTAGCTCAGAATGACGTTAATGATGTTAAAATGCAGAACATGGGTTCTTACTAGGGCACAGTTTAACTCTGACGCATGCTAAGCAAAACGCTCAGCGTTAAATCAGCTCTTACAGAGTACGTCTGGTCCCAGTTTAGACTCGCGTGTACTCTGTCAGAGTTGAATTAACACTGAGTATTTTGTGTGCACAATGGCAGCCGCGGCTGATCTGTGCGTCTCTCCCGCCGCGCCGTCGCGTTTCCTCGCCGAGCCACTTCCTGTCGTTGACGCGCGGGGCCGACGTGATGAACGGTAACGTCGCTCGGTAGCGGGCCACGCGCCACCTTACAATAGGCCAAAAAGACGTTTTTAGTAACTCCCTGCGTTCCCCCCCCCCCCCCCCCCCCCCCCCCCCCCCCGGCAGAGAAAAGCGCTAGCAGCAAGCCGTTTGTAACGCCATTAGCGTTCGCGTTAGCACAAATGGAACATCGTAAAGATGCAGCCCCGTTAATTAGGCTGGAAGGCAGCAGAGAAACCTCGTTTTGCTCGCAGAGCACGAAGGCGTTAATTTGCGACCGTGCGAGCTTTGCCCTTGAACCAGCCTCATCAATTCCAAACGCAGGGACGTCGGAATTAATTTACGTTTTTTGTTTGACCCTATTTATTCTCGAAAGAGTTTACAAATTAGCGCTGGTAATGAAACATTTGCTCTAAACAGTATTTTTATCTGGTTTTCTGTACATTTACACACCTTGCAGAGCTTACTTATTATTCCATTGTAACTCTTATTACATTACGTAGCATAACATAATGTAACGTAATTATGACAACAGGCCATTCAGCCCAACAGTGCTCACCATGGTTTCAAGACCTAACCATTATTGCCTTGCTGGCATACAAGGCCTACGCAGTCATTGTGCTTGATTTACTTTTTATTTGGCTCACTAATGACTGAACTGCTTAGATCTTTTCTTTTTTTACTTCTCTCTTTTTTTTTTTTGTTAGGCTTTTTAGTCTCTCAACATTGAGTTTGTGCTTTAGTTTCGCACAGGAAAGGCCTGCTTGTACACAGCATTAGTCATTTGTCCGGATGGAGAGACAACCTTGAGGTGAGCAAGCCCCTCTTGAATCAAGAGCTCTCAATATTTTATAACACAGAATAATTTATGGGCATTTGTGAGCATTATAAATCAGGTTCAGTACTGAAAGAGGGACTCGCTCTGAATTTCGAGGAAAGTGTGGTCAGCGTTGACCTGGATTGGTCTGTGGATTTGTGATGGTGAACAAAGACAGAATCTCCTGTGATTTTCTGCCGGTCTCAGTAACCGGGCATCGTTTTCTATAGTTGGTTCTAAAAAAGTCTCAAAGTGGCTGCTAATTGCAATAAAAAATCAATTTTTTTAAAATCACTGACGTGCAGAAAAGCAAGAGGTAAAGTGGATTATTCCATAGAACAATGTACATTACTCTAGGCGCTGTAACACTCACCTTTTGGATGGAAAATTGTTTTAACAGACTGCTGTGCTTTCCACAGCTTTGTGTTGATGTACAGCACTTGAAAACCCTCCTTAATTAATGCTGCATTTTCTGGAGAAAATGCTAGCAGCAACACATCTGCGGTTGATAAGATGCACCCGATCTCGTTGTTACCGGAAGAAAAGGGCTTAATTTCGCTGATTCCACACAAACCTTCGGCTGCAGGTAATGTAAATTTCAACTGGGCGGGTCATTTCTCTCAGATGAGTTGAAGGTGTGGCAAAGGGTGAACTCTGCAGTAGCCAATCACGGCACTTGTCACATCGTCGTATAATAAGTGGCTATTTTGCAAGTTCTTTCCCCCCAACAAGTTTATTGGTGCAGCACATGTTGTCAGTAATTATATTCACACATGACTGGTCATCATGTGCTTAGTAGGGTTTAAAATGACCTTTCAGTCAATTCTGGTAATTAATTATTGATTACAGATGAAGCAATCACTGATTGCCAGCAAATATGTATGCCAATGCGTGGTTTATGTGGTTATTCATTAATATACATGTTTATATATATAAACATGGTAATTATTTCCAAATACACTACATGGCCAAAAGTATCTGGACACCCCCTGGCCTGGGGCTGTTTTTCATGGTTTGGGCTAGGCCCCTTAGTTCCAGTGTAGGTAAATCCTAATTTTACAGCATACAATCACATCCTAGACAATTCTAGGCTTCTCTGACAGTTTGGGGAAGGCCCTTTCTGCATGACAATGCCCACGAGCACACGGCTAGATCCATACAAAATGGTTTTCTCGAGAATAGTGGGGAAGCACTTGAACTGCCTGCGCAGAGCCCTGTCCTCAACCCTGTACAACACCTTCGGGATCAGGTGGAAAGCCAACTGTGAGCCAGGCCTAATCGCCCAATCAGTACCCGACCTCACTAAGCAAATACCTGCAATAATGCTCCAAAATCTAGTATAAAGCCTTCCCAGAAGAGTGGAGGTTGTTATAGCAGCAAAGGGTGGATCAACTCTATATTAATGCCCATAATTTTTGATGAAATGTTGGATGCCCGGTGTCCACGTACCTTTGGCTATGTAGTGTAAAAAGGCATATTAAGTGACTGGCAACTCAGGTGTCTATGCCGTCCTTTTGATTTCATTCAAATTTCACCTGTTTGCAAATTCTAAACCTTAAAGCAGCCACACGGTACCACACCAATAAAACATAATCATTGTAATATCAATAATGTTGTCTTTTTTTTGCAGTGCGATAATTAAAAATGGTCTTATCAGCAATACATAGCGCTAAACAGTCTTGTCTGAACTCTGCCTGTTGATTTCACTTCTAAGAAACATCCTTTTCCTCGTACAAGAAGCACAGTTCACACACTAAATGGAATTTACCATTATTTCTCTCAAGCGCATCGTTTGTGTCTTTTGTGTCCAGCGGCTTAAATCTATAAATATATTTTCAGTATGGAGTCTATAAATATAAGGCTTTAAAGAATCCCTTGACAGAGATTGAGAGAGAGAGAAAAGGAGACTGCCAATTGGATTTGGGTGTTTCACAGGTATAGTGCTAAATAAATCATTTTAACAAGGAAGAAGCAGTAGAACCAGAGGATGGCTGACAGCAGGTCACTAAATTGCATTATATAGTCCACTACAAATAATCTGAAATATTATTTCAGTTATGTAGACGTACAGTATTCAGATCTGACAATTATTGTTCAGTCATTGTGCACATGCTGAGGACGATTTAGTTGATTTTAAGAACTCAGTTTTGGTTGAGGAAATAGGAGGCTACGATGCTGACCACGTGCTCCACCCAGCTAGTCGTTTAGGCTATGGCAATCTCCCGCCTGGAGTACTGCAACTCCCTCCTTACAAACCTGCCAGCCTGTGCCATACAGCCACTACAGATGATTCAGAATGCTGCCGCCAAACTTGTCTGCTACCTTCCTAAGTTCTTGTCGTCATGCCTCCTAGTTTGACTTACCATAACTTTCATGACATAATATAACATAACGATGAGAACAGGCCATTCGGCCCAAAAATGCTCACCATTTTCCTACCACTAAAGTGTAGGCTACCTAGTGCTCGGTTTTGAAAACCCCCAGAGTTTCTTCCTCAACTATCTGACCTGGCAAGCTATTCCACACAGTGCATTTTTATGTTCTTTAGATTGTTATGGACAGCCATGTTTGTAGTGCTGTCTGTTTTGAGTTGAGTTTTTATTTGGCTGCTACCCATAGGCCTTAAAAAGTTATGACTTTTGGTCTTTTCGTCTTTAGACAGTTTCCTCTGGATGTCACAGCATGTCTTTCAATGTCTTGATGTAGACCAGGGGTGGCCAGTCTTATCCGAAAAGGGCCAGTGTGGGTGCAGGTTTTTGTTTTGGCCCAGCACTAACAGACCTCATTCAACCAATTAACTAATCATGGTCTTCAGTCAAGACCTTGATAAGAATCAGGTGTGTAAGTACTTGGCTAAGACAAAAACCTGCACCCAAAACGCCCCTTTTCGGATAAGTTGGGACACCCCTGATGCAGACCATTATTTTCATTGTCACGTTCACTACGCGTGAAGCACTCAAACAGTGGTCTGTCCGTGTGAGACACACAGTTCATACACGGTTTTTGGCTGAAAACTGAAGGGATGTTAATGCGTGCGTCGTGTGCGGCAGCTTTAAGCATGGAGAGGCGAGTTGGGGAACTGAAATGGATGCGGAAGCACTGAGGGGAGATCTTCCCGTTCCGCACGATGTGTCCCAACATTTCTCCGCAAAGACAGAGTAATTAGAATCTCGGGAAACACGGTGAATTGAACTGCCCAGCTCAATGCATTAATTGTTTCACTCCAATTAGGCACCCGTCTCCTGTATCCAGTCTGCTGCTTCAGAATGGCCATCGAAGTGAGTGTGAGAGAAAGCAATGTAGGGGTGGATCCCTCCTGTGCGTGTGTGTGTGTGCGTGTGTGTGTGTGTGTGTCTGTCTGTGTCTGTGCGTGTGTTTACGTGTGTGTGTGTGTGTGTGTGCGTGTGTGTGTGCCTGTGTCTGTGTGTGTCCATTCAAGTCTGTCAGCCTATTTGCCAGTAGGGAAAGGAGAGCCAATGTTTTTGAAAGAATAAGAGTAAACCCTAGATGGGAAATCGTACAGGATGTAACAGGGGGTCAGGGCTTTAACAAGAACACGGTTATCAGTTGGGCCGGTTTTATCCATGAAATCCAATGCCTCTTTGATTTTAGCTTCCAGCGCTGTGTGCGCACGCCCTCCATCGAGCGAACCGTCTAGACTGGGCAAATATCCCAAAGGGAAGAAGTGGAATCTGACCTGCGTTGAAGTTTTTGTATGTGGTAAAAATTATAAATGAATAAATAAATAAATAAAAACTGACTACAGCTACATATATAAAGTATTTGATTAAATATGAATGCATAATTAAGCATCCATTTCTGCTTCTTGGGTCTTTTTTTTAAGGCTTGTAGCTGGTAAACTGGGAACTTTTATGGTCAGTTTATGGCGTTTACTTTTGCATTAATCTCTCTGTATAGCCTGCATGAAAGCTTGTATTTTCAGTACCTGTTTCCTTTTGTATAGAATTAATCACTGATTAACCATGGTGTGGTGCCGCAGCCCTGAGGTCCAAGCCTCACCCTTTTCAGTGATTTCAGACACATTTATTCTCAGCATCTGTGTCAAGGAAAACAAAATATATAATTCCAATTGCGGAAGAATGATCCACTCTCTTATTACACTCTTATAACATTCAGCATCGGTGGATAGAATTCAAATTACATCAGTACGGTGATGAAACAAAGTGGCAAGAGCTTTATATATATATATATATATTTTTATATATATAGTTTATTTATATATAGTTTTACTTCTGAACTGTATACTTATCACATTCTACTTTGATCCAGCCATGTACCTATTCTTTTCCTGCTGAATCAGCTCTTAAGCAAAACATCTTTACCTTATGGCTCGGAAAAACTTTATCGAAAAGCTACCGAAACAAACAGACGCAAGGACATGTGCGATTACTTAAAGATGATCCCTTAAGCATACACCGTCTTCCACATCTGTCTGGCACCTAATGTTCTCTCTCAGTGTTAAGTTCTGTAGTTAGGGGATGCGCGGTTTTAATCTCTCAAAATTGAGAACTTTTTTGGAGGTTGCTCTGGACATTACGCGCGCAGAAGAATAAGTTGTGCTTTCATCGAAACAGACAGCCATTTGTCCCCCCCTTGGAGAGGATTTTTATCCAGCTCTGAAATGAATGCAATTCATCGTTTCTAGTTACTGGAGATGTGGCTTACAGGACGTATCTGAAGCATACCGATGTCCTTGGCTTTCATTTCTAACCCCACGGTGTGAGGACACATTCAAATTATGAGTGAAATCTTTTCGGGAAATAGAGTTTTTTAATATGTATTATAATATCAGTTTTTTTTTTCTTAAAGCGTTACCACATTACAACAGACAGAGCTGAATACACTGCAATTGAAAGGCATACGTCTCAAAGGTATTGAAAGTCTAGGGATCGGTGGAAGGTTGAAGGAGGACAATGTTTTCATTTTCATTTTGGATATATGAATTAACCTGGTACATCCAGTGTGACGCATTGCCCTGGATTAACAGGACAAGGTGAATGAATAACACCCCCGACCATGAGCTTGTCATTTAAAGACTTGTGTATTTGGTTTCGTGTTTTTCTAATTCAGACCATATGTTGACACAAACTGCAGATTGTGTCGTAACAATGGTATGTCTTAGTTAAGAATGGACATGAAACTTCATGACAGGCATTATGTCATGGTAATGACGCTGTCATTTCTGTGGCATGACGGCCACTGTGAAATAAAGTGTTACGTATGGTTTTTTTTTGTTCGTTTTTTTTTTTTTTTTTCGTAGGACAAAGGCTTTCCGACTAATTTTCAGATCTGTCACAACATGCCATTCTGAGTAGATGTTGTGTTGAATTGTAAGCAATTCATTTAGCATAGTTTAACTTCATTCACAGATCTTTCTGAAGTGGTACTATGTAGTGTTGACAAGAGTGTTCCAATAAGCACGTATAATTACTGTTCATAGCAGTGATGAGATGGAGCCTTTATTGTATTGACCGGGAGCGTCCAGTCTTATACAAAAAGGGCTGGTGTGGGTGCATGTTTTTGTTTTAGCCCAGCGCTACAACACTGGATTTATCTAATTTACTAATCATGGTCAACCTCGATAAATAGAGTGCTGGGTTAAAACGAAAACCTGCACTTACACCAGCCCTTTTCAGATAAAATTTGACACCCCCTGGTGAAGACTTTCTCTAATGTTCTTTGAAAGTGATGGATAGGTGACAGGCCTTTAGAATTACATTCTTGAAAATCACATTACCTTGCATACAAAAAAATCTGTAGCCATTTTCCCACTGTAATCGTATCCTTTTATGCAACCGAGATTTAGCTGCTGTCTATTACCCGGGCTCATAATATCTGTGACATGCAAATGAGCGAATTAAGGCCGTAAGTAAACTGTCGCATTCCTCGGAACACTCCGAGCGGTTCTAGAACGCCGCAGTGTTTTTCAGCATTCCGACGCAGTGCGTGAGCGCGGGCGAGCGAGGTTGCGTGTTTTACTCATCTATCATAAATGGGTGCTTGCGAATGACGCCTCCCCCCTGCATTAGACGACTGCCAGACAGCTGAGGTCTGACGCACTCTCTCATTTAAGAACAGTCTGTCCTAAATCAGGGGTCTTGAGTCTTAGAGGTGTGCTCGTCTTAAGATTCTGCAAGGCCTGGATGTCACGCAGCTTCAGAAACTCACACGCCGACCGGTGTGCTGATGACGTCAGACAAAGACAGCACCTCCATTGGCTGTTGGCAGCGTAGAATTATAAATCGCGTTGTTGACCATCACTAACCTTTTTTTTAGCCAAGACTAAAGTCATACAAATGTGTTTTATATTGTCGGAACGGTCGCGACGAGAAAAAAGAGTCGCAAACTCAGTTGGAGCCATCTTAATGCAATCTCACACTGGTCTCACACTGAGTCGTGACGGGGGCGTGCACCGACTTGAGGTAAGACTGGCGAGATTTTACTACGTCTTCTAAGACTGTGAAATAGCTTAAAATATCATCTAGGGTAAGGCCTGCATAAATCAAAATAGATCTGTACTGTGAACTGTAAAAAATCTCTGAGGCACCATTGTGATTATTAAGTAGATTGGGTTTGAGGCACCGGTATTCCTGTTGAAGTACAGCAAGACTTTTTTATTTTATTTTATTTTTGTCTCAGTGAACTAAATGAATAATACATTATCATGCCCTCCAGTGAAGGATCACAGCAATGGGTTTGGGAACAGGGTAAGCAGTGCTATGCTAAAGGGAGCCTTATGTGAATGTGTGGCCTCCTCTCCCAACCCCTTCTTCTTCACGCTTCAATTAGCAAGATTTCGGCGTATAAAACGAGCTTTAGAGAAAACAAGAAAACGCCGAGTGTCATAGCGAAGACGTGTTATCTAATGTTGTTTTGTTCAAATGGAGTTTGTTCTGTTTGCGCGTGTGTGTGTGTGTGTGTGAGAGTGTGTGAGAAAGAGGGAGAGAGAGAAATACTGTAGCGCAGTGACCTTCAGAGAGTCGCATTAGACCTGTCGAATGCAAAGCTCGGCTCCGTTATTTCGAGTTCCAAATTGTCGTTTTTCGTTTCCCCTCGATTTGCCTCTCCACGACACATTTCATAATTACGACTGAAAATAGTCAACCCCCCACGCCCTCCTCTCTCTCTGATTCTCTCCCTCTCGCTCGCTCTCTCATTCCCTCCCTCCTCCTCACTCCCCTCCCCTCTCCTCTCTGTCTCCCTCCCCCCCCCCCCCCCCTCTCTTTCGCTCACTCCTTCGCGCGCGCGCGCTCTCTCTCGCTTTTTCGCGCTGCGTTCGCCCTTCCGCCTCCCCCTGCTGCGCGGCTCATTACCGTGTTGTTACAGTGCGGCGGATTATTATGATTTTTTTTTTTTTTTTTTTTTTTTTTGGTCTCTCAGATCCGCCTCGATACCGTGAGGTGACTTTTCGAGAGGGGCGGCGCAACCCCTTTGATGTCTCCGGCTATTTGCATTCAAAGGAAAGGGGGCCTGGTCCCGTAGTTGGGAGCCTTGGATCAGAAATCACCCGGCAGTGGGGAGGGAAGGAGGGAGGGAGGGAGGGAGGGAGAAACGTGCCGGGCATTCCCAACGCCCAGGGCCTCTGAGACGCCTCTTCATTTGCACGCCCGTGATTTTGAAATGATGATCCAAATCCCCTTTCGTATAAAATGTCACAGGATCCTCCGCTGCCTGTCATCAGATAATGGGGGTGAAATGTTTGCCTGTAAAGATTGGAACACAGCACACATATATATGACAAATGGGTGGGGTGCAGGGGACTATGTGCAAGAAGTGCTGTAATTTCTACATGGTGAAACCAGAAATGTATAAAAATATGCTTTAATAAAGGCACTTTAGCCACATATGATTTGTTTGATTACATTGTGGAGTACAGAGCCAATTATTTAAAAAAAAAAAAAAAATATTTGTCCCAAACATTATGGAGCTCAGTGTATGAGGCATTTCGCCAGTCACTTTACTTAAATATTGCCTTTACATTAATTTAGCCATTTTATGGACAGGGATGTTTTATACAAAACGATGAGACAAACATAAGAAATATAACTGATGTATCCCTTTTCGACTATGATCTGAAATCGAAACGCAATCCAACGGCTGTTTTGCGTGTGATCTCTTACTTTTTTGTATCATTTTTGAGTGGCGAGGTGCTGTACCCTTTTAGTATGGATTTCCTTTGACGCTGCCCTCAGCCTGCCAGCCTTAAGGTCCACTGTAATTACAGCAGACGGTGAGATGGGCTGAGAAATCTTCAAAATGCGGTTGCATTGGAGCTGACGGTGCACTTTGACTGTGACAGCCCCTCTGTTCCCCCTAACAAGCCCCGTTAGCCCTGCTAACAGAGTCAAACCCATTGGTGCATTTTAATGTTTACAGATACATACATCTGCTCCACGGTCTGGCAAACAGAGTGCAGCCTGTATGCTAATTAAGACGTTACAGGAACACGGCTACTGGAATTATCAAGTACAAGACAAAAAATAAGCTACTGGTTAATCTGTGTCTAGCCCCTCTTACGTTTTTTTTTTTTTTTAATGACAGAAAGCGATAGCCTTGCTCGCTGATGCAGGCTATGTAGGTAATTACATATGTTTAATGCTTGGAAGGTGACCAGCGTGTGCTGATTACTGTGAGGACCCTTTAGCACACAAGTGCGTCGTGTATGTGCTGTAGTGAAGTGAAAGCATCCTCACGAAACAGGGGTCACTGTGGGCTCTGTGGAAATTAAAACACTCGTGTCTTATCTTCACCTCCTTTGGCAGAGAGCGCGAGTCCTCCTTCCGTATGCGAGAGGGGTCCTTAGTCTGCATAAAACACAGCAAATGCAAACCAATGCGAGCCGTTTGATCCGAGGAACTTTAAAGAGACATCGTTGTTCCTAGTTATGACTGAAAATGTATTCTCCTGATTTTAAACCAGCTGTGGGATGTGGGGTAGGCTTCACAGTGAATGGTCTCACCTCCCCTTACACATCCCATTTCTATTTTTCTTTTTTTTTTTTGACTCCACTGTGTTCTTCCGCGAACGTGTGTTCATTCCGTCAGGCTTTTAATGTGTCCATCTATGAGTCTAGCAGTAATGCCTTTCATGTGCGATCCTCTGTGCTGTCCAGTGAAGCCGTCGCAGATTGCATGCTTTTGCATAAAATGCGTATTGATGTTGTACCGCTAGGAATTTTTTTGATGCTAAGTGGGTTAAGTACCCAGCTGAAGAGCACGATGCCAGAGAGCTACCTGAAGGAGCTGCGTAGTTGCTTTTTTTTTTTTTTTTTTTTTTGATGAAGTATGCATTTCAACTAAAAATAGCATCCGTATTATGAATAATAGAATCTAGTGGAATAGAATTGGCCTCTCTAATCCAACGTCGCCTGTAAAAAATAAAATAAAAAAAAGGCCTCTTCTCAGGCACTCCACCCTCTGTTCCGGATGATTTTTTCTTTTTTTACGCTGCCTAATTATCCCCTCACATAAGGCCTGTGGAGTATCCCCCCCCAGCCCCCCCCCCGGAAAGCCAAATGCCAGGAAGTGGGATGAGGGGGGGGGGGAGCCCTGCAGGGGTAACTCCAAATCTCATTAGCTCATTGAAGCCATTTTCCCCACTACCCTGCCCCCAACCCCCCTACCCCCCCACCCCTACAACCCCCCGCCTTGCCACCTGTGCACACTACTGTACATGGCTGCTGTGGCCACACCCTCCCCAACCACCAATCCAATCAATCCTCCATTCACTCGCTGTATCTTCATATCTTAGTACGGCTGTCCATAGAGAACACCTAGTGTGATTCACTGGCAGGGGTGTGTGTGTGTGGGTGGGGGTGGGGGGGTGGGGGGGTTGGTGGAATAAGGTCAGCTGTAGCGCGCGGAGAAAAAATAGGTGGAGTGATGTGAGGGGATTGTTTTGCCTTCACACCAGCCATTTTGCCTTCCGTAGACAAAGAACTCTGCACCCCCCCCCCCCCCCCCCCGTAAGTGACAGGTGAAGTTTATCACTCCAAAAACCCAGCATTGGGTGAGTGTGAAATCGAATCCCAGGCACCCTTGTGACAAGACAGCTTTTCGAATGAGTCCATCTCTCCACAAACAGCATACCCAATCACTCATCACTCACGCATGTAAATTTCCCTGCATGGTAAGCCCACAAAGCATATTTGGAGCAGAAATTGCGTTTGATCATTTTCTTTCTTCCCTCTGTTTACATTTTCTTCTCCGCCGTGCGGCACTTGAATAATGGAGCAGCTAAAAGAAATGCCTATTTCCAGTAAAAAAAAAAAGACTTTTAAGTAGTTCAACTATGGACAGTCAAAACTTGGCAGCTTGCTTGGCAATCACTATTGTAAGAAACAGATGCTTAGCACAGTAGGCAGCTAATCAAGGGAACAGTTTAATTGCATTTGAATCGCAGCTACCCTATTGAGATTTCTTTCTTTAACGAAAATGTGTCATCTTATTCAGATAACTGACAATGATGTGTTCTCTTTTCTACGCATGAATTCTGCTGGAATAGCTCATCTGAACATCTACCAGTATGGTCAGAAATGATCAATGATGAAGGGATTTGTTTTCTAAAAACAAAAAGAAAATAAGTGGAAGATTTCATCTGGTACTAGCTAGTTTTCCAACTACATAGATTTAGGTTATTGCAGTAGAGATGTTGAGAGATTCAATACCAAAGATTCAAGGATCCAATTATGTCAATTGTGCTGACACAAACACTGTGAAATATACTGAGCTATGTGCATTAACACCTTAGCCTTGTCCTCGTAACCCTATCTGCTGCATCGAGTCCTTGCTTATGCAGCCACAGGGAGATGAGAAAACTGATGTAGAGCATATTTACTAGATTTTATCGTTCCAGGAATGACGTTACAGGACATTATGACATAGATCGGATGATGTTATTGCTTCCTGCAGTTTTAGTCTTTGCATTTATTTCAAGAAAAAAAATGATGGTGCACTGCAACTTCTACATTTACATTTATTTAGCAGACGCTTTTATCCAAAGCGATGTACAAAAGTGCACATCATGGTCATTGGACAACTACAAAACACAGGTTCGATAAGGTACAATACTCATTTTGTACAGAAATACAATACTCATTTCGTAAAGAAATTCTTACCAAAATATACATTTGCAGGCCACCCTTTATCCTGTTCAGCAGTGTACCATAATATACCAAATATAAGCCTTGCGTGGCTGGTTGGACAAAGAGTTTCGGCTGGAGGAAACGTATCGCAGTGTAATACAGACGGAGACAGGCCTTCGGACCGGTGCGTGCTCCTGACAGTCCGCGGTGAGTATCGAGGCGCTCGTTAATTCGCTTCACGTCGTCGGTTTGAATCCGGGAGCGGTCGATCGCGGCGTGCAGGTGCCCCGCGTTCTCCCCGTCGGCTGCCGCGTTTGGCGTGGAAATGCGCGGAGCGACACGGACAGATTGACTCGCCCTGGCAGAGCCCCCCCCCCCCCCCCCCCCCCCCGCGCATTGCACCGGTGGAATGAGATCGATGGGGCGGTGGGGGTTTTTTGGGGGGGGGGGGGGGGTGCGAGGCCTCGGAGAATGTGAAGGGAACTGAAGGTTTCCCCGCTCGCTCGCTCGCTCGCCCGCTCAGGTGAAATGCGTGGAGCGATGCAGACAGATTGACTCGTGTGGAGGCCCCCACGTACTGCAGCGGTGGAATGACATGGAGGGGGTGGGGTTGGGGGGGGGGGGGGGGCGAGAGGCCTCGGAGAGCGCGAAGGGAACTGAAGGTTTTCCCAGCTCCCTCCCTCGCTCGCTCGGGCGAAGAAAGCCAGTTTATTTCCCCCGCAGACGATTTGTTGGGCAGTGTTCCAGTGGGCGGAGTTACTGAGCAGTGTTCCGAGGCGCGGTGGACACCTCCAGGCCGAGTCGTCCGCGGTGAAACAGAACTTTTTTTGTCCAGCCGAGGCTGAATTCCAGATCTCTTTGAGACTTTTTTTTTTTTTACTGGAAAATGACTGTACGCCGAGCAGTCCGGTAAACGCAGCACCACACACACACACACACACGGGATGCCCAGGGGGTAAATCTCATATTCCTAGAACTGGAGACACATTTATTGATTGAAGTGATGGGGGAAGGGAGCTGAAAGAAAAAAAAAATGTTCTTTTGCTCGTTGGAAGGAAGTATTTTTCATTTAAGGAGCCACAATGTCTGGCCCAAGTACATAGACATATGACAGCACGCTATCCTGAAGTGGGACACCGTGCGGATTGGCTGATATTGGCTGACGTCATTAGCTGAGCCAGATGGGGGCGGAGCTTATCTTCGATATCCTCACACACTGTCGACAAATGAGAAGCGTCTGACTGCAGGCTGTCAGAGGGCGGGGCTTGATGTCAGTTTCCATTCTACGCCCTTGTCCAATCCAGAGCTTCGGAAGACGGAATTGTATTTTTAACCAACTGCACGTGTTGATGAGTGGGGTTGGATGTGAAACCCCAACCCATCAATATCCAACCTCCCCCCTCCCTCATCACCCGTATCAGATGTACCTGGATAAACTCCGTTCCCCAGACTGAGTTTTGTCAGCTGCTCCATTGGTGTGACTCATGCTAAAGGATAGCATCTCCATCTCAGATTACATACATAAATTGGTTAGAAAAGTGTATTAGATTAAACTAATAATAATAATAATAATAATGACTTGATTTATGTTGCTCCTTCTTAAGATATGCTCAAAGTTCTTTCCATAACAAATCACAGGAAACACAATTCAAAGGCATTGGAATTAAAATAAGACGAGAAAAAAGACCTAACATGAAGATAAAGATACCAGTTTATATATAAAGTGCTAAAAGAAGAGTTACTATAACACAACCCATAATAACGTAAGAAAAAAGGTTAAAAAGTACAGTAAATAATGAAAGAGAATATTAAAATAAATTAAGAGCAAGTGTGAAATAATGTGTTTAGGAGCATGGGCAGAGACCTTTGAGTGGGTTTGGGCTGTGGGATATGATGGTGTGTGGTGGTGGGGGGGGGGGGGGGGTAGTCATGGAAATTCAGGGCCCCTTGAACTCTAAACTTTGCGAGAAAAGGCACTTACCAGTGAGTCACGAATCAACACGTTGTGTCTAATGGCTTAGGCCGAGCAAAATGGCCTCTTTGATATTCCGCCGGCAAGCCGTTTGGTTCGGCTGGAACAGAATTAATGAGCTGTTTTATGTTTCTGCAGGTGCCGCTGCACTGTGAGGTCACGGCTCGTGACAGTATGACCCCGTACTGTTGCCTGTAGAAGATTACGAGGATGGCAAGCTGACCTGAACAGGCTCTTTCCTTACTGTTACAGTCTTGCTCGGTAAGTACATTCCAGCAGTCCAGCATGCATTTACGCAGGCGCACACACACACACACACATACACAGGAATATGTACACATACTGTACACTCGCACGCACACACACATGCACTCAAACACACACACACACCTATACACATATACACCCACACACACGCAGACAGACACACACACGCACATACACGCACACATGCATGTGCACGTGCACACACACACATACACACACAAGCGTGCACACGCACACACATGCATGTGCACGTGCACACACACACACTCACACACGTCCACTCACTTCCCCTTTTAAGACACGAGTCTGACCTGTGAATGGAGTGCATTATGATGCCGAGTTGCCTCCGCTCAAAGGTTAACGGTAATTTCACAAATGCCACCGTTCCCTCGGCCCCGGGATCACGGCCTTGAAGAGAGTCTGAGCGCTGACTGAACGTTAAAGCGTCGGGAGACGGTGAGTTCTCCTCTGCCTCCTGGCTGGCTCTGGCCTCGGTCGGGGGAAGCCGGCTGGGAAATCGCACACGCGATGGCTGTGCGCTCGTTCGACCGGCCACGTCAGTGGACAAAACGCAGGACGCATTTATGAACAATGACCAGGCAGCACGTGTTCTAGCGGGGTTCAGTTTTTTTTTCGGTATACACAGGTGTGTGCGCGAAAGGGTAACCAAGGTGACTGTGCTCTCAGACCAGTGGAGAGTGGAGCTGGAAGTGGAGCTGTTGAAGGTGTACACAGCCAATAGATGCTGATTTTTAAAAAAAAAAATATTTATTATTTAGCATTTCCATCATTCGTTCTCTGCTAAAAGGCTCTCCAGGAATTTCAGGTTAATCCATCAAGAAGCTTTGAGTAGTTCTACTTCCCTGAACTTGATTGAGAGGATTTTGTTTGTGTGTGCTCGTGCAATGCTTTCATTTGTTTTGAAATAAGCGTTTCACCATCATCGGCTGAGACGCCTGAATCACAGATGATGATGTTGCTGATGATGATGATGATGATGGCGATTCAGAATGAGAACCATCTCCCGAATTGCTGTCAAAAATTCTGCATGACTGTGTGTTTTCTCTGTTGGTACATTTATGCTGCTGTTTATTCTTGAGTTTTTTTTTTTTTTCAGTTTTGAATACCCTTCAGAAATTTGGCGCTACCGCTTTTGAGATCACGTTCGCTCTTCCCAAAGATACGCTTAGCCAGCCTACTTTCTGAAGCTGGCTGATTGAGCATCTATGAAACTGTTCAACTCCACCTGTATTTAAGGTGAATCCCAGGCGGCAGAAGCATGTCTTAATTACACACCTGTATTTTACCTGGTCTGTGCACGTTCAGTAAGGATCTATCTGATATATGTGAAGCTAACTCGCTGGGTCATATTCTGGCAGGACCTCAGTTCACTACATGGAAACAAATATGCATATTAGAGTTACATTTTTTTTAAGTATTAAAAAATGCATAATAGAGTTAAAAAGATTTGAAAAGTATAACTTGGCAGGCAGGGAACCTTTGAGACAGTCTCCGTTCTAATGGGACTTGACACAGAATTTTAATGATTCAGTTTAAGAATTCACCCATTGCACATGAAATTAAATTCTATTTGAAATAAAATGTCTCACGGACAGCATACTTTTAATTTGCAGGGAGCACGATTGTTCGGACGAGGGGGGGGGGTGTTGCACGAAGCAGGATTACCGAGTTCGATGGATAACTGAGCACTGAGTAACACCCGAAACGCTTCCAAATCTGGAACATGGACTGAATTAAAAGGGGTGTTCTGGGTTTTAACCAGCGCGGTTGTCCAGTTAACTCAGTAATCATGCTTAGTGAAATGCTCCCCAGGATCTGGAAAACCATGCTTTTTATGACTGTTTTGAACGAGCATTTCAAACTGTTTTTCTCCATTATTTCTGGAGATTATATTTTCTTATTTTTCGTGATACTAATATTTTTAAGAAGTCTGTGCAGAAATACTTATTGAGAATTTCACTGGAGCTCACCCTGTACTTTCCATTCATAGTCGAAGTTGGATATGCGTTTGCTTCACACTGTTAAGGAACCCTCACAACAATTCTTGAAAAAAAAAATAAGTATATGAAATCTGTTGCAGGATATGACATGTCCAAAGATACAGTGCAATTTCGTATTTAAAAAAAGGGATCTTGTCAGAAAGGACACAGTTTTACAGTTTGTATAAAATACTAATTATTACTACAAAATAACCCTAACAGCAGAGTTGGCCTCTTTACTTTGGCAGATGAACACACCATCTACCCACTTTGAAGCTTCGGCACCATAGACGTTCGGCCACATAGACATTCGGCACCATACACGTGTAGTTTTGCAGTTTCTAATGTGCTGTGATGGCCATCGGTTCTTCAGTTTCAAAGGCCTATCATTTCAATGGCCATCTGTTTCGCTGGGCCTCCAAAGCCACAGTGCATCAGAATTCATTTTTGATAGCAGTAGCCATTGCACATTGTGTTTTTTTTTTTCTTTTGTTCTTTTTTTTCTGCTGAATTGCACAGCACAGGCAGTTCTGACCCAGGCCAACGGTTTTTTTCCGTATTGCTTCTGAAGCATTATTATGCTGTTAAATTTACCAAGCTGGGTAATCAACTAGAATGAAAGGT
This sequence comes from Anguilla pacifica, assembly GCA_039654925.1. NCBI lineage: Eukaryota > Metazoa > Chordata > Actinopteri > Anguilliformes > Anguillidae > Anguilla > Anguilla pacifica. Next base: position 6,389,440 of record CM077284.1, read on the forward strand.
TTTGTGGCATCAACAGGGTGGGGGTTAGGGTGTGATGTGAGGTTAATTTTAGTAAATGCACAGAAAGTTGCCCATTGACAGATATTGTCAGCATAATTTAAAATGTGCTTGATTACAAGAAGATAATCTTTTCTAACACTTTTTATTGAGTTTTTTATAGCTTCTTTATGAGCACTGCATAACACATTCATATCCACTACATAAACATTCATAATTTCACATGCCAGTAATTGGCAGTACTCATATGGTGTGTTGTATGTGATGTACATAATATGCCAGTTTACAGTTATTGACGTAAGCATGCGTGTATATCTGTGTAATGCTTATGAAAGTGTTATTCTTACAAGGAACATTCACAGAAATTCCAAAAAAAGGAAAAAAAAAGAAAAGAAATAACCCTGTCCAGACTGTGCAAATCTACCTATTTTCTGTGTATTTTTCTGTGGGGAAGAAGTGTCCACTGTTTTTAAGCAAAATTGTTTTTTTTTCTATTTCTTTTCTGGAGGACTAGGAAGTGTGATAAGTGCATGATGTTCCAGGCCGGACATGTGATGGTGTGATCCAGCCTGTTAAGTTTGAGATAATAGGGCTGCCAGATAAAGTTGATGACAGTTGGGACAGGGTTCTGATAGGCTTTTGTGTGTTCTCCTGGGGTGTGAGGCTGATATGTCAGCCTAATCGCTTGGGAAGTAAACGCTGGTTCCTCATGAAAGAACAATCTGAAGGAAATGACTTCGCAAAGGGCCTCTGCAGATCTGCGTTTTGATTGGCAAGCGCTCTTAACTTTGGAAATATTTCATTCAGTCTCATCTGGGTCACAGGATAGGTTTGTGATATTCAAAACCATGAGGGATCAAATTTGATTTTTAATGGAAGAAAAGATGCATTTTTAGATCAAGAAAAAGTACTGGTGAGTGTGTGCATGCGTGTATGTGTGTGTGCGTGCGTGGCTGTGTGTGTGTGCATGCATGCATGTGTGCTTGTGTGTGTATTTGTCTCTGATGCATCCAACATTGGGAACCCATACAAAATAGATTATTTTGACTACATGGAAACTGATATATTCATTGTGGCCATATCAGAGAAGTTACTGTGCGCAGATAAATCCTAGGCTTGATTTGACTGTGAAACAAACTTTTGAAATGCACAGTGTGCCCTTCAAATCTCAAGTGTAATGTTCTCCATCTAACGTCCAATTTTCAAAGAGATTGGGTTTATAATTGGAGTTTTCAGGCCAACACCGTTCTTTTGAACTACCTAATCAGAGAATGTGGATCGAGTTTGGCATGTCAGATTAACGTATAGTGTAACCAGTTAAAATATAAATGTTCCATAAATATTCCTGTTGCGCTGTAGGCTACATGCTTATTGACTAGGCATTTTCATAATGCATGCATACTGTGTAAAGGTATGGCAGCATGTTTTGTGTTGTCTCATTCCTGTATATGTGATGTTTTGTATATATTTCAAAGTGGACATGAAGCTTATATGAGTTCTCTGCATCGTTTGATTGCTCACCTTTGAAAAATGGGGGATTCTAACTTTATAGAAGGAACAATAACTCCATTTGCACATTGAAGACAAAGAGCCTGTTATGACACAGAAGACAGGTATTGAAGTTAAAGCAAAAATAATGCTTTTTTGGCCAATTAGTGGAGTCCAACTACTAACCACCGATTTCTTTCTGTAGGTCCAAACATATTTTTTTGTCTTTTTTTACTTTCTCACTTTTGCCGTGCTTTAGTAGCAAAAAAAACACAAAACACAAAAAATACAAAACGCTCCAAGCGTAGTGTAAATGGAGCTTTATGTTAAAGGAAGATTCATGTAATTAACTGCTATTAAGATTTTTATGTGTGTTGTTATGGTTTCCTCATTAGATGGTGAAAAGGATGCCAAGTCAATCTAAAGATAATGAATATAACTACTCACTTCCTTACGCAGAGATGCTTGCATTACAGGATGTAATGACATAGCACTTCTTAATTTCGGTGCAAAGATAATTTTCATTAGTGCATCACAAAAACATATATATATATCTTTGGTTCTCACAACTTCTTGTCAGTGTCTTCAAAATGATAACTGAAAATATAAAACATGAGCCATTCATCAATGAATTTATGTCTGATTTCATAGCAATGTTCATTGATCTAATATGTATATTTAGAGAGAGATCTATACGCACATACATAAATTATGTTGTAAACATAGCAGAGTCTGAGACCTCTCGACACGATTTGTGATTTAATCATGGCCTGAGTGACTCTTTCCTCTACTTTGTGTTTGTGCGAATATTTTTGCGTGTTGATTTTTGTGCGAGCCTTCCATTCCTCCCATCATAAGCCATAGGAACGACTTTCTTGGTTGTTAATGGGGGAAGGGTTATGATTCGTGACAAAATGAGTTTGAGGTTGGTAACTTTGTATTTGTCAGTTTAATTATTGAGATCATCGTCATACAAAAATATGTTCTTGTAGTTTGAAAATAAACTACTGTGTGGGCAGCCGTGGGGTGACAGATTAACACAACAATTCATATTGTTGAATTGTTTGCATTTCTTTTCCAGTTCTGTATGGTGCTCTCTGGTGCCAGAACTACATTTATTCAACGCCCTCTACTTCTTCACCAGTGGTTTGTTGTCACTTATAAATTTAAGGACCCACTTGTAAAACACATTCCAGCCTTTGCAGTTATGCAGTTAATGTGCAGTGTTTCTACAGTGGGCGGCACGGTGGTGCAGTGGGTAGCACTGTCGCCTCACAGCAAAAAGGTTGTGGGTTCAAATCTCGGCTTGGAGCCTTTCTGTGTGGAGATTGCATGTTCTCCCCGTGTCTGCGTGGGTTTCCTCCAGCTACTCTGGTTTCCACTCACTGTCCAAAGACATGCAGGTAAGGCTAATTGGACTGTAAAATTCCCATAGGTATGAATGCGTGAGTGAATGGTGTGTAGATTGGCAGCCTGTCCTGGGTGTAAATCCTGCCTCTCGCCCAATGCATGCTGGGATAGTCTCCAGCCCCCCCACCCCCCCCCCACCCCATGACCCTGCTCAAGATAGGCAGGTACAGATAATGGATGAATTGATGTTTCTACAGTGTGTTGTGAAATCTTCATGATATGAGTGCTCTAATTAAATGCGCATTGCTGCTCTTTTCATTGGTCGGATTTGGGAGGGAGAACCTGATCGAGCCAATGGAAACACTTTAGCTGAAGTGCAAAAACTCCTTGTCTCTTTCCTCGTTGGAGGCTTTCTTTCTGGGTCGCGGGAACGTTGGGCTCGTGCATTATCTTCAGAGCCGCATCCATCACTTCATTTCGGCCCCAGCCAGATGCTGGTGGAGTTTTTTTTTTTTTTTTTCTTTGCTGCTAGATTGATGTGAATTCATCGGTCATATTGAGCCTGAGTGCCTGGCTGTTGAGGAGATAAAGCAGACTTTCTGGCTCACGCTTGAGATGCTGACAGAAAAAGGGCTGCGTGAGTGAAGAGAGAATGAGAGAGAGAGAGAGAGAATGAAAACAGAATTAGCAGCAATTAATGTATCCTTAAGTAATTTAGATTGTCCCGTTATTCTCGTTTGACTGCGTTACCGAGGAAACAATGTCATCGCTGAGCTGAAAACGCCTCGCGTCAGACAGCATGTCAGGACCCTGCCTTTGAGAATAAAACAGCTCCCGTAAATATTCCGACAGATAATTCTAATGACTAATAATTGGGCCCTCAGAAAATAAACAAGCTTAGCTCGTGTTCTTTTATCATTTAGAACTGCGTTGAGAATGGCGGTGTTAACACGGAGTGAAGGTTGTCGCAGGTGCTTCGGCGAGAACACGCTAAATACGAAATAAGCGGCATTCCTCTGTGCTTTGTGCTCATCAAAATTCCCCTTAATCCTATTCATAGCAACAAATGGAAATGAATGGAAATTATAATCAATCGTATAAACTGAATGTACATTGGAGGAGAACAAAGAAGGCGCATTTTGCAGGTTTAAGAATTCCCCAGGTTTAAGAATCCAGTTGCTGTGTGTTTGGAGAAAGGGAGGAACTGGCATTTTATTTTATAAATTAATTTGATCACCTCAGATTCTCCATTAAGAACAAACATGAAAGCTCTGCTGTTGCTTTAGGGTAGTCTGCAGTTATTCAATGTATGATCGTTGGTGCCGGCTATTGTCACATTTGATGGTCGACTTTTGATTTATAGTAGATGTACGATGTCATAGTTGTGCTCCCATCGGTGAGACTTAAATTGCATTGACCTTCGACCCCATCGCTGGCTCTGCTGTCGTGACTACATTATAGAATGTTCAAATCTCCAATAAATCAGTTATCTCATGTGTTATGTGCAAATGACTCCACTGTTGTGATGCATTCTATTATCGCTTATGTGTTTATACATTCTATGAGGGACAGCGTTCAATATCAAAGACGAGTGATGATGGAATGTTGGTGATAATGACCTGAAACCCATCGGCCGATCATACATCATTGAACTGGAAACTGTCCTTTACTGAAGTATTTTCCTATTTTTACATTTCATTTAAAACACACAAACTTTTAGATTGCGGCTTGCCTCGGCTAATGCTGAACTGAGCGTGGTTTATGGGTTTGCTGGCCATGCCCACGCCTCAACCTTCCACCCCATTTGCGTCCTGTGGGTTTATGCGTCAACTGATAATTTTGATCGTGACACTGATAACTTTGAATCAGCCCTGCTCATTACCAAAACTGCTGTGCCCTATTGCAGGGTTCTTTGGGAAAGAGAATTTGCTAAATGCCAAAATGTAAATACAATGTTAATGTGAGATGATATTTGCCGAGGAAAAGTGGCTCTGCATTTTAAAACATTCTGACCAGGGCTTGGAGTTCAGGGACGACATTGCCCTTGACCGTGAAGATGATGACGTTGACCCACCTTATGGACACCCTGACCAAGAGAGTCGAAAGTTGAAAAAAGTGGGGATGCAGGAAAAAAGTTTTGTCCCCAAAAGGTGGAAGGTCCTTGGCACTTTTAGAAAACGCAGGCAAACTTTGTCGTTGTTCTAAACCACAGAAAAAATCATTGGGTTCCTATTTCACTCACGCACTGTACTTGGGCATTTCAGCAGAAATTTCAGTTGAAATTAATGAATCAAGACGGAGTGTGGCACAGTGGGTAAGGAACTGGGCTTGTAACTGAAAGGTCGCAGGTTCGATTCCCGGGTAAGGACACTGCCGTTGTACTCTTGAGCAAGGTACTTAACCGGAATTGCTTCAGTATATATCCAGCTGTATAAATGGATAAAATGTAAAAATGCTATGTAAAAAGTTGTGTAAGTTGCTCTGGATAAGAGCGTCTGCTAAATGCCTGTAATGTAATGTAATGTAATGAAATGTCTCTGGCTAGCGTAATAATGTGCTGCCAAATGTGTACTGTGCAGGTCACCGTATACTGTAGATATTGAAAGACACTGCTGTAGTGGAAATAGAAAAAATCAGGCTTTTAAAAAAATATTTTCAATGGAGCTGTGTGTAGAGAGCTTCAACAAACTAGAAGCCACTGAAGATTTGTATTTTAAAAGAAAGACGAAGAGAACAATTGCACATCCAACACAAACATACAGCATCTGTGCATTGTACGTTATAAAAGCATACATAATTTGGATACAGATTAATAATAATTTTAAATAATTCGATTCATTAATCATTTATGACTCACAATAGTATGCCTCCGGGATTTGGATTTGCATAAGCAATGTATTAACCC